>OZ030007.1:80624702-81224702 GCA_964023405.1 Apodemus agrarius
CTCTCACCAGCTCCCAGCAATCCAATCTCTAGAAAAACAGTGGCTTTCTCAGTGTTTATACACTGTCAAATCACTTTGACAGTGAAGCAAATTAAAGATTAAACTGATTATATATGTATATATATACACATATATATTATATACATACGTGTGTGTGTGCAGGTGCCCCTGAGGCCAAAGGTGTTAGATCCCCCTGGAGTCACAGGGAGCTGTGAGCTGGTGGAACTGGGTCCTGGGAACTGAACTTGAGTCCTCAAGAACAGCAGTGTGTGCCCTTAATCATCTCTCCAACCCCAAGATCATATGTTCTTGACAGTCATTTCTCATGGAAGATGGGAATAACAGATGTCCCCTGTCTTCACTGGCTAGTGTTAGGCCTTTCCAGGGAGACTGTCTACAGAAGAAAGATGTCTGTGCCCATTCCCCATGTCATTACAAAAAACTGTGATGTTTGTAACAACTATCAGTCTTGCTTTTGTCCACAATCTATGAAGAAAACAAATATTAACTGCAATGTTACCTGTGGTCTCTGGAGATTCCTCACATACTGCTTCTGGCACAGTGGGTATGCTAGGCCATTGGTATTGGAGAGTTTAAATAACTGCCTCTCTGTAATTGAGTGCTACTCTGAACACCTTCTTGACTATGTTCTCCAGATTCACCATGGTGTCTCCTCACCTGCTCCCCTTTGAGGACTGTGGGGATGGTTTCTCAGGCAGTCCTTCCTTGAAATGTCTAAGTGAACATAAAACCACAGTTTAGAAAACAAAAGAAATTTTTCTCAGTGCAAACTGAGGCGATGGAGTCAGGAGGCAGCCAGTGGGCCGAAGGAGAATCAGACCCGACCTCACGGCACTGAGGCTGAGGCCTGCGCTCCTTCCCACCGTTGCTCCCCGCCCTCTTCAGGCTGGGCTGATCTTGTACGACTGGGTGTGGTTTCTTCTTCCCGTGGCACAGTGACCAGCATGATTTCTCTTAATTGCCCATAGTTTGTGCATCTCTCCTTGGTGTCTCCTGAATTATTTCCCTCAGAGGTTTTTTTCTCTCATCCCTGTCAGGGATCTCAGCATTCAGCTGGAAAAGACTGCTCACTGTAACCGGTGCTGGGGAGACGGCTGTGTTGTCTGCAAGAAGAGGACTACAGCATCTCTTTGCCCTTCATTTCCCCGAGCCTGATACTTTCCTGTCTGTTGTTACCTTAGAAACCACCTTTCTGTCATCACACCCGCAGAAGCTGAGAGAGACTGAGCAGCGGAGAAGGCTCTAAGATAGACAGTAAAGGAAAAATGTGTGAAAGAAAACTAGCTTCAGATTGAAGGCCCTTATTTGGGGGAGCTGGGTGCATGAGTGGGTGCATGTGTGTTTTTCTGTCCTTGTCTGGAAAAGTTTCCAGGATCAGATGTGAGAGTCAAAAAAAGGTGAGATGCCAAGAGAGAAATAATTCAACTGCCTGAAACCGGTTTTAAAAACTGAAAAGTGGGCCGGCAAGGTAGCTTAGAGAGAAAAAGACACTGTGTACAGTCTGAATTCCAGCCCTAGAGCCCTGTGGACTGAGAGGGCCAACGCCTGGTTTTACACACACACACACACACACACACACACACACACACACCCCGCTCATGTAGTGAATTAAGAATTTAGTAAGCTAAGAATGATGAAAAGAATTATTGAATCAATCCCACAATTACAGAATCAATTACACAAATGTAAAATGTAGGATGTGATGCTTTGAAACACACTTTTAGGAAGCTGTCAGCACAGTCAAGGTGAATTATTATCTTTTTTTGGGGGGGAAGATTTAATGTAAATATTCACCCATTAGGACATACAAATAAATAAGCACAGAAGAGCCAACAGAAAAACACAATTTATCTCCAGTCTCAGATACTTCAATTCTAAAATACTAATACACAAATTAACTAATAGAAGATGTAGGACATTCAATATAAACATCCCCAAACAAAAAACAAAATCAAGGATAAATGCTATTTCTTCCTAAGTATCAAGACTATAAATAGCATTTAAATATTTTATTATTCAAATTAAGAAATTATACATTTTTGTCTGATAATTGTCATTGTCTTAAGAGTGTCATTCAGTTTTCCCACATTTAAAAGTATATTGCTAATTCTGGTCACCTAACCCCAACAGCACAAAAAGCCTCCGGGCACAAAGATGCTGGACTTGGACGAGAAGCAGAGTCTGGAGTCCTCCCCAGCTCCATGATGATCCTTGCCCTGCTTCCTTTGCAGAGGCTGACATCAACTGGCAACAAGTCGGACCCTGATAAAGTGCCTAAGTGAGAATCACCTGGCCTGATGCTCTTTCCTGTAGTTCATTTAAAAACTCTCTGAAAATACCACCACCATCGAGGCCAGCTTCATCTAGGCCATGGGCATTGACCAAGTGCACCTGGATCTGTTTTTTCAAATCAGGTTCATTTTCATAAGTTTCAAATCAGAAAGTTTTTCATAAGCATCTTCATAAATATAATTTCTCCTAGTAGTAACATTGATTCCATCCAAAAATGGACCATCACCTTGAACTTCTTGCTTATCAGCATAAATCAACCTTTGAAAGGTCTTCACTCGCTCCTGAAGTGGAACCACAGAAGGCAGTTCTGTCAGGATGGCAAGCTGTCGTTCCTCAGATACAGACGAGTGGGGACTCTAGACCCACCTCCAGGGTAGACTGCAGAGGACCAATCCTGCCCATCCTCCGGAATCGCCACACGTGTCTAGATGCAGGTGTGTAGAGCTGGGTAACTTTACCTGCTTTGATAGCCTCTTGTTCTGACAGCCAGTGGCTGGGAGGACAGAACTTTCTCCTTGTGTCTCTAGACTTCAGCGTTTTCACTAGGTTGGCAATAACCTGGACCTACTGCACCCATCGCTTCTGTTCCATTTGTATGCACTGCTGCATCTCAGAATTAGTAGTGTCCCCAATACTCTGAAATGCAGTGACATATTCTTCCCGGACTTCTGGCTTTGTTTCTGGATATGTTAGTTTGATGATCCCTAAGCAGGCATCTTGAAGGCATCGTGATAGCAGGATTAACTCCTGCAGAGTAAAAGGCATCATGGATGATTGTCTCTGACCTACAACTTCTATGGGGTCACCAAAAAATTCATTGTCATGTATGGAAATCAGTGAATGACTGAACAAGGAGCTGAAGAGGTAAAAGAGTGGGATGATTCAACTAGACTCTTCAAAAGACATGGGTGAACCCCTTGATCTCACCTGAAGCAATGGCACCACAGACCCTGTGACCATCTGTGTTGTCATTGAAGAGATGAGAAACCAAAGGTGCCTCAAAAATCTGGCATTGAAGGCTAAACTGTAGAGAAGCCCGACTTTGGGCACCATCATTTGGTGCCGCACCATCAATGTGTGGCAGGTCGAAGCCATCCTTGTGAAGACCTCCTCACTGGCCGAGTCCCTCCACACCAGGCTCAGCAGGGTGTTGGTCTGCGGCTTCGTATCTAGTTTTCTTAGACACTCTTCAGTCATATATGGGGCTGAGACCCTGCCATCCTCAGGGCTGGTGGGTTGGTCAGTCTCAGAGTCACTGGTGGAATCAGGATGGCCTGAACCAGTGGGTGAAGCGGGTAGCTGAGAGAGGAAGGTCTGAAGCACTCGCAGATAAACCAGTAGACCACCCTCAGACAGTGCTCCTAAATAATTCTCGTCAACGGTTAAAACAAAATAGAAGAGCCACGACACTCCACTACTCCGTTTTGAACTTCGACTCTCAAGTAACAATAATGCATTGAGGAAGGGCTCATAAGGGAACACAGTTTGTGCATCTGCGAAGGCCGGAATAATGAAATGAAAAATTTGATCCGTAAAAGGGGCTTCCAGAAACTCCTCTGTGAAGGCTGAGAAAACTTGATGCCCTGCACCTTCAGGACAGGAGCTGTACGTAAAGTGCAATGGTTTTAGGGCATTCTCCAGCAAAATTTTTGCTATAGGAACTTGAGATAAATGAGAATATTCAATACTTGATGGAAGCTTGCTATTAATCAACAAGTACAGAGATCTATAATATCCACTGCGAACCACGTAGTGCAAAATTTGTTCAATCACTGACACCACATAGCTAGAATCTTGTAAAACAGGCAAGTATGTATTCTCAGATGAAAACACCTCAAGCATTTGCATCGGAAGTGCAACCTTCAATCTGTCCTCACTACAGTCTTGCAGCAACTTGCAACAGAGGCTCATCAGCTTCTTTATTTGAAATAAGCATGTCAGTCTCTCTGATCTGTCCAATTGCTTGACAGAGAGCTGTGTTTAATTAAGTTCTGATAAAGCCCTCTCAAACGTTTGGAGTCTTCACTCTGTAAAAGAACAGAAGCTGCCTTACCAAGAGGGTAAGGTTGGGGCCATCAGCAAGGCAGAAGGCGCTGCCAGGCTGAGCGGAGTCGCATGCTGGTCAAAGGCACTTCTTTGGATGAAGTATTGTTGTTTCCTGTCTCTATAGCCTCGGATAAATGACTGGATTATTACTGCATTTTCCAATCTTCGCCTTTCTTCCTCTCTCTTGCGTCTTTCTTCCGGGAGTTCAGTGTAAAAGAGAAGCCTTTTCTTCCTTCCTGCTCGCGACACCGAGAGACACTTTGGGCCTTGTCTTGAAGTGGCCTTTGAAGCTGATCATCTTCGCTGCCTATCCCATCTGCACGGTGGCAGGCGGTGGAGCGGCCGGGGGTGGGCCCCAGTGAATTATTATCTTGAAAAGCTGACTTTGGGGGGGGTAGATTCGGGGAAGAGGGAGGTAGGGGAGAGACTTTGGGGGAGGGGAGGAAGAGGCAACTGCTGTTGGGATGTTATATATGAAAGGATAAGAAAAAGAAAGGAAAAGCTGACTTTTGTTCCTTCTAACCCTTCCCCCCAACCCTTCCTCTGGACTCTTCCCATTCCTCGTCTCTAGTCAACAGCCGCCCGCAGGGCGCTTCTGTAGAGCTCCTTACACTGTCTGGAATACTACTTAGCTAAGATCGTGTGTGTGTGTGTGTGTGTGTGTGTGTGTGTGTGTGTGTGCGTGTGCGTGTGTGTGTGGTGTGTGTGTGTGTGTGTGTGTGTGTGCGCGCGCGCGCGCATGTATGTGTGTGTGTGTGTGTGTGTGTGTGCGTGTGTGTCTTCTTTTTCCCAGCATAATTATTTTCACATTCACCTATGTCATCTTTGTGTATATAACAGAACATTTACTTTATAGTTACTGGCATTTACAAATCTAAATTTCTGATTGTTTACTGCTAGTATGTAGAAACAGAGTTAGCTCCTTACTGTATAGTCATCTTTATCAGTTTTATAAACTCCCTTTTAGATTCTAGGATTCTGTAGTTGAATTGGATGGTTTATGTAAAAGATGACGCTGTCTGAGAATAAAGAGCACAATGAACTGGGTGTGATCCCTGTATCCCACATGGTGGCAGGAGAGAAGAGAGTCCTGCAGGTTGTTCTCTCTGACCTGCACACATGCACTCAGATGCACATATCACAAAATAAATAATAAATAATAAATAATACATACATACATACATACATACATACATACATAAATGGGGGCTGGAGAGGCGGCCCTGAGGGCAGGAGCACTTGCTGCTCTCCAGAAGCTCTGGGTTCGTCTCCCAGCAGTTCACAGCCATCCATCACTCCCGCTCTGGGGGATCTGTTGCCTCTGGCTGCCACGGGTCCCTGCATTTGTGCCCACATACTCACACACAGACTTGTACACTGTGGTGGTGGGAATGAAAATGGTCCCCATAGATTCATAGTGAGTGGCATTCTTTGAAAGGATTGGGGCATGTGGCCTTGTTGGGAGGAAGTATGTCACAGGGGGTAGACCTAGAGGTTTCAGTAACTTAAGCCAGGCCCAATGGCTCTCTCTCTCTCTCTCTCTCTCTCTTCCTGCTGCCTATAGATCTGGATGTAGGACTATCAGTTATTTCTTCAGCACCATGTCTTCCTGTGTGCCACCATGCTTTCTGCCATAATGACAATGAACTAAACCTCAGAACCTGTGAATTAGCCCCAGTTAAATGACTTCTTTTATAAGAGTTGCTGGCATGGTATCTCTTCACAGTAATAGAAACCCTAAGACACACACATAGACTAATTAAGAATAATTAAAATTAATCTTAAAAATAAACAAATACATGTTAAGATAAAACAGGAAAATAAGGTTTTTTTTAAAAGATTTATTTATTGTTATTTGTAAGTATGCTGTAGCTGACACACCAGAAGCAGGTGTCAGATCTCATTATGGATGGTTGTGAGCCACCATGTGGTTGCTGGGATTTGAACTCAGGGCCTTTGGAAGAGCAGTCAGTGTTCTTAACTGCTGAGCCATCTCTCCAGCCCCCGAAAATAAGGTTTTTTAAAAAGTACCCCACTGCAGTCATTCAAACCTGGAGTTATTTTTGTGAGAAATTTTTAACTACAAATTTAGTCTTTTTAGTATATATAATTCTATTTGAGTTATCTGGATTTTTTGTTTTGTTTTTGTTTTTGTTTTATTTGTTTATTTTGTTTTGTTTTGTTTGAGACAGGGTTTCTTTGTGTAGCCTTGGCTGTCCTGGAACTCACTCTGTAGACCAGGATGGCCTTGAACTCACAGAGACCAGCCTGCCTCTACCTTCTGTGTGCTGGGACTAAAGGTGTGCACCACCACCACTCAACGTATTTGTTATTTGAGTAAGTCTTTTAGATTCAAAAAATATTGTTCCTAGCCGGGTGGTGGTGGCGCACATCTGTAATCCCAGCACTTGGGAGGCAGAGGCAGGCGGAGTTCTGAGTTCGAGGCCAGCCTGGTCTACAGAGTGAGTTCCAGAACAGCCATGGCTACACAGAGAAACCATGTCTCTAAAAACTACACACACACACACACACACACACACACACACACACAAAATATTGTTCCTGTCCTTAGAAGCATTGCAGGTGTGACTGCTGTGTCACATGTGCGCCAGTAGGTGGCAGAAGAGAGGCCATGCTATGCGCAGTGTTCTGACTGTGAACATCTGAATGATTAGTAGCCTAACATTCCCTGAAAAAAAGGTGAGTTTGAGATGATCTGGTCAGGGAGCTAGCCTGAGATGACCACCAGTCCACCAGTCAAATGCTGCGCAGGCCCAGACAGACTCCCAGGGCTGGAGTTGAGCCAGAGACTAGGAGAACCTTGCCTGGGACCCCTGGCCCTGTAAGTAAGAAGTAAGTAAGTCTGAGACAGAAGACCCTCCCATGGTGGCACTCAGGCAGACCCCGGCAAGGAGTGAGCTGAGATGACCAGCAGACTGGTGCCATGGGCCTGGATAGGAAGTTATCCTGATATGACCACCAGCCCGACACCTTGCAGGCCTTGGAGAGCAGACCATGCCCAAGATGACCCCATCCTGGTACTATAATGCATGAGCAAGGTATAGCATCCCTGACACCACTCCTGAGAAAACCCCAGACACTCAGATACCCTGGCACCACCAAGAGGAACAAGTAAGTGGTGGAGAAATGAAGAGAGAGAGAAACAGAAGGATGTGGACTCAATGAAGAGAGACAGAGCTGGAGACTCAAGGGTAACGAGGAACAGCCTGATGTGAGTAGCCAGCGATGCCACCTGGAACCAAGATGGGGTCCTGGCCTGTGCTGCCACGGGGGCCTCGTCTGGGCCCATGGCCCTGCGGCAGCAGAGGGCTGCCACCACCATTGACCAGGCTGATGCCCCTGGTCTGGGATAGGGGCTCCCAGGGGCTAGCCGATGTCTGAGGGCTGTGCAGAACTGGCCTCAGCCCTCACCTGGGTATCGCAGGAACGATGGCCCTGGTGATGTGAGAGTGGGAGAGCTGACCCCATCCCTAGCCAGCTGCAGCACGTAGGAGAGTGGGCCCCCACACACTGCAGGGACTGCAGGTGAGCCAACCCAGAGAATATGAATGTTGGAGAAATGGCCCTGTCATTTGTCTCCCATGTGGTGGCATGGACAAAGGAGATATCCCCTCTTCCCCCTTCGCCCCCTCACCACCTGTGGCAGGTTGGAGAGTTGGTCCTGGCGTCATGAGAGCAGGAGAGCTGTCCCTGCCCCTCACTGGCTAAGGCACTTGGGAAAGCCGACCCTGCACCCTTCCAGGGCAGCACAGGAGAGCTGGCCCTGGATGTGGGAGTTGCAGGTCAGCCGGCCCCAAAGGCACAGGCACAGGAGAGCTGGCCCTGCCTCTTATCTCTGTATGGTGGTACAGTTGTCTCTCCCCACCTACGGCAAGCAGGAGAGCTAGTCTGGGGTCATGAGAATGGGAAAACTGGCCATGTCTGTCTGCAACACTTGGGAGAGCAGGCCCTGCACCTCACCTGGGCAGCAGGGTAGAGCTGGCCCTGGTTGAGAGAGTTGTCAGTGAGCTGGCTCCAAGGGTGTAAGAATGGGAGAGCCGGTGGACTGACCAGTTGAGATTCCTTTCAGGCCTAGATCCAGGGCTCTGAATTAATTGGCCCACCCCAACATCTACCTGACTGATGAACTGTTGGAGTACATGGGGGGAGCTGATCCTATAGGTCCGAAACTACAGGATTTCCATGACACAGGACAACAACAAGATATCCAAGAGTAGTTTCAGTGAGGATCCAGTATTGATAGAGTAGCAGAAGCCAGAGGCCTCAATCCAGACCAATGAGTCATTGCAATGAATATTTGTAAGCAAAGATGTATGGACAAAAGGAAATACTGTCAGGTACACTGTGACACACTGCAGCTTCCACAGTGAGATTTTTTTCTCTGCAGGTTGTGGGCATGTGCAAGAGTGGAGGGCAAATACAAGGGGAGAGAGAGATGAGTGGGATTAGGGTGCATGATGTAAAACTCACACACAAAAAAAACCAATAGAAAGCTTTTAAAAAAATTCTTATTGCCAGGTGGTGTTGGTGTATGCCTTTAATGCCAGCATTTGGTGGGCAGATGCAGGAGAATTTCTGAGAAAGACAGTCTGGTCTATAGAATAAGTTCCAGGACAGACAGGACTACACAGAGAACCCCTGTCTTGAAAAACAAACAAACAAACAAACAAACAAACAGTGTTACTGATTTATTATTTTATGTATACGAGTGTTTTGTATGCATGTGTGTATGTGCAGTATGTGTGTGCCTGGTGCCCATGGAAATCTGAAGAAAGCAGATCCCCTGAGACTGGAGTTACAAATGTTGTGAGCCACCATGTGGGTCCTGGGAACCCCACCTGGGTGCTCGGCAAGGGCAACAGTGTCTTAGCTGCTGAACATTCTCTCAGCCCTTTGATTATACAATTCTGGTCAGTTCAGTCTTTGCAAGAATTTGTCCATTACATCTTCTCTTGTTTATGCTGTTTCTTTATTATGTTTTAATATATATGAATACCATATTTCCTCTTTTATTCTTGGTATTTGTTGTTTTTTTATGTTATCTGATTATAGTTTTATACATTTATTGATGTTCTCAAATAATCAGCTCTTGTTTCATTGATTTTTCTGCATTGTTTTTCTGTTTCATTGATTTCTATGCTGACCCTTGTTTCCTTTCAATATAATTAGCTTTTCTTTTCCTAGCTTCATAAGGTTGAAGCTAAGACCAGTCTTCTTTCGTAAGTAGCATTTTCATGGACTATAGAGTTGGCACAATTAAGAGCATATCTTGCTCTTCCAGGGGACTCAAATTTGGCTCCTAGTACTCACATCAGTTGCCTCATAACCACTTATGACTGCAGCTCTTGGGGGGGATACAAAACCCTCTTCTGGCTTCCATGGGCACCTGCATACATGTGCACACACACACACACACACACACACACAGGGAGTAAGAATTTTAAAAAGTCTATAAAACAGCATTTTCACATTATGAAGCTCTCTTTAATATTAACTTTACTTTTATTGCCCAGGCTTTGAAATATTTCTGTCTCCATTTTCATTCAGTTAGAAACCATGGATTATTTAAAGGCAACGTATTTATTTTCCAAATATTTGGAGATTTTTCTGGAGATCATCATTATTAATTGCTAAGTTAAATACACTGTAATTAGGGCATACTCACTGACAGGGCTGACTTTTAGAAGTCTTATTTTATATTGCTGAATGGTTTGTCTTTGTAAATGTCTTGTGCATTCTGCTTTTGGGCACAGTGATATCTAAACGTCAGCTAGGACAGCTTAGTTGCTAGCACTGCTCAGTTCCTGTTCTTGTTTTGTTTTTAAGTTGCATTTCCTGCTTTCCTCTCTACTGCTCTACCAGGAAGAGATGGAAAAGGGAACGGCTTGAATCTTTTAAGTGCAATTATGGATTTGTCTGCTTTCAGTTCTACCCATTTCTCTTCATGTAACTTTTGCCACTAAATGTCCAATGGTTAGAATTACTTGTCTCGAGACTTGATGTTCAAGAGTGGGGGAATACCATGGGGACCCTCACCTACTCAGAGAAGGGGAGGGGGTGGGGTGGGGGTAAGGATTGTGAGGGGGTGAGTGAGAAGGGAGCAGTGGGTGGGATGTGAAATGAATAAGTAAAAAGCAAACAAACAAAAACCAACAACCCCAAGCCAAAAACAAAACAAAACAAAACAAAAAAACCCAAACAAAACAACAAAATTAAAGAATTGTCCTTTTGACAAATTGGACCCCATAGCATTTTGAAGTGCTCCTCATCAGCCTGGATGACATTCTTGGCTCTGAAATACATTTTATCTGACACTAGCCAAGCTGCTCTTGATTTCTATAGTACTTTCTATAGTACTCTATAGAGGGTTAGCATGACAAATCTTTTCCTAACCTTTCACTTCAAAAAAATTGTTTGTTTATTATATTTAATGTAAGTTTTAAGTAAGCACATGCATTTGCTTCCACTGTCATCTGATGATTACTTTCCTTTTAAATATATTTATTTTTATTACTTTCAATATTGCATATATGGCTATGTGTGGATATGTGCACATGAATGGAGTTTCCAAGAGAGGCTACAGGGATTAGATCTCCCTAGAGCTGAGTTACAGGCATTTGTGAGTGCTGAGAACTTGGGTCCTCTGCAAAAGCAGTTTGTAGTATTTGCTCCTAAGTACCGAGCCGTCTCTCCAGCCTTAAGCTCTGCCTATTTTATTTTTAGCTTGTTAACATATCTGGTGGTTTAAAGAGGAATGGTCCTCACAGACTCATGTGTTTGAAGGCTTGGCTCATAGGGAGTGTCACTAATAGGAGGTGTGGCCTTGTTGGAGTAGGCGTCATCTTTTGGAGGATTGTGTCACTGTGGGGGTGGGCTATGACATCATATATGCTCAAGCTGTACCACAGGCTGCACACAGTCTCCTGCTGCCTGCAAATTAAGATGTAGAACTCTTGGCTTCTCCAGTATCATGTCCGCCTGCACTCTGCTGTTTCCCTGCCATGATGATAATGGACTAAGCCTCTGAAACTATAAACCAGCCCCAAAGAAATTTCATAAGAGTTGCTGTGGTTGACCCTAAGAGAACACAAATGCTAGCCCAGGCTACAATACCCAGCAAAACTCTCAATTACCATAGATGAAGAAACCAAGATATTCCATGACAAAAATTTACACACTATCTTTTCATAAATCCAGCCCTACAAAGGATAATAGAAAATGCCAACACAAGGAGGGAAACTACACCCTAGAAAAGGCAAGAAAGTAATCTTTCAACAAACCCAAAAAGAAGATAGCCACACAATCATAAAAATAACATCAAAAATAACAAGAAACAACAATCACTATTCCTTAAATCTTTTAACATCAATGGGCTCAACTCCCCAATAAAAAGACATAGAATAACAGACTGGATATGTACCCAACATTCTGCTGCATACAGGAAACACACCTCAGTGTCAAAGACAGACACTACCTCAGAGTAAAGGACTGGAAAACAATTTTGCAAGCAAATGGTCCCAAGAAACAAGCTGGAGTAGTCATTCTAATAGCAAATAAAATCAACTTCAACCAAAAGTTATCAAAAAGGATAAGGAAGGACACTTCATACTCATCAAAGGAAAAAATCTACCAAGAATTCTCAATTCTGAACATCTATGCTCCAAAGGCAAGGGAAACCACATTCATAAAAGAAACTTTACTAAAGCTCAAAGCACACATTGCACCTCACACAATAATAGTGGGAGACTTCAACACCCCACTCTCATCAATGGACAGATCATGGAAATACAAACTAAGCAGAGACACATTGAAACTAACAGAAGTTATGGACTAAATGGACTTAACAGATATCTATAGAACATTTCATCCTAAAACAAAAGAATATACTTTCATCTCAGAACCTCATGATACCTTCTCCAAAACTGACCATATAATTGGTCACAAAACAGGCCTCAACAGATATAAGAAGATTGAAGTAATTCCATGCATCCTATCAGATCACCATGGACTAAGGCTGGTCTTCAATAGCAACAAAACAACAGAAAGCCCACATACATATGGAAGCTGGACAGCGCCCTACTCAATGATAACTTGGTCAAGGAAGAAATAAAGAAATAAAAGACTTTAGAAGTTAATGAAAATGAAGGCAGAACATGTCCAAACTTATGGGACACAAGGAAAGCAGTGCTAAGAGGAAAAAATCATAGCTCTGAGTGCCTCCGAAAAGAAACTGGAGAGAGCATACACTAGCAGCTTATCAGCACACCTTCAAAGCTCTAGAACAAAGAAGCAAATACACCCAAGAGGAGTAGACGGCAGGAAATAATCAAACTCAGGGCTGAAATCCACCATGTAGAAACAAAGAGAACCATACAAAGAATCAACAAAACCAGGACCTGGTTCTTTAAGAAAACCAACAAGATAGATAAACCCTTAACCAGACTAACCAGAGAGCACAGATACAGTATCCAAATTAACAAAATCAGAAATGAAAAGGGAGATATAACAACAGAAACTGAAGAAATTGAAAAACTCATCGGATCCTACCACAAAAGCCTACATACAACAAAACTGGAAAATATGGATGAAATGGACCATTGTCTAGACAGATACCAAATACCAAAGTTAAATCAGGATCAGGTAAACCATCTAAACAGTCCCATAACCCCTAAAGAAATAGAAGCAGTCATTAAAAGGCTCCCAACCAAAAAATGTCCAGGGCCAGATGGGTTTAGTGTAGAATTCTATCAGACCTTCAAAGAAGACCTAATACCAATATTCTTCAAACTATTCCACAAAGTAGAAACAGAAGGAACACTACTGAATTCATTCTATGAAGCCACAGTTATGCTGTGTATTCTCCTTTGGAGAGGGAACAGTTTCTGTCTAACCAGGAACTTGTTACAATTTCCTTTTGTAGAGAACTTCGTAAGAGATATTTTCCATGTTTATCATGTTTAATATTCCAAATAGATTTTTTTGTGGTTTTTCGAGACAGGGTTTCTCTGTGTAGCCCTGGCTGTCCTGGAACTCACTCTGTAGACCAGGCTGGCCTCGAATCCAGAGATCCGCCTGCCTCTGCCTCCCAAGTGCTGGGATTACAAGAGTGCGCCACCACCGCCTGGCCCAAATAGATTTTAAAAACTGGTTGAGTACATATTACTTTTAGCTTCAGAAGATATCATGTATATTTAAGATGCATTTAACTATTATAAATTATTTTGATGACTTAAAAATGTCAATACTGAGTTGTATATTTTAAAATAAATTTTATTTGTTTAATAAAGAAAGTGAAAAAAAGAGTTGCTGTGGTCATTGTGGAACCCCAATTCCACACCAGTGGAAACCCAAACCAAGACAACACATTTACAATCAAGGTGATTATTAATGTCATTTGAGTTAATGTCTACAAGTTTCCTACTTGTGTTTTTCTTATCCCATTTGTTCTTTCTTTCTCCCCTCTTCCTTCCATCTCATTTTTGAAGTAGTTGAGATTTTTGTTTTTATTTGTGGCATTTGGGGTTGAATCTAAGATTCCTGTGTGTTAGGCAAGCACTCAACCCCAGAACTCTATCTAAACCCACTGCAAATATTTTTATTGTGTTAAAATATATGCTGTGTTTGTAGCATAAACTTTACAGCCTGGTCCTTGTTAACCGTACAGCACAGAGGCCTTACGTGCCTTCATCAATGTGCAGCTGTCACGCCGCCTAACCTCCAGAGCAAACCCATTATTACAGCAGAGTCTGCCTACTCAACAGTGACTTCAGTCTTCATTTCTTGATACCTCTAAGTTTTGCTCCTATCAATTTCTGTATTCTAGATACTGCATATAAATGAAGTCAGACAATATTTGTTCTTTCATAGCTGGCTTACTTCACTTAGCATAATATTTTCATATCTGGATCATGTTATAGCATATATTAGCATACCATTCCAATCATAAACACAGCACATGACTATAAATAACAGACAATTAATTGATAGGGGCCAGTGAGATGGTTTATCAGACAAAAGCACCTGCTGCCAAGAGTGATCACCAAGATGTGGTGGAAGAAGAGATCAAGTACCACAAATTGTCCTATGACCTCCACATGAGTGCTATGGATATGCATACCCACACACATACATGCACACACATGCACACACACACACACACACACACACACACACACACCATAAATAGATGAAATGTTAAAAAAAATCTCATTTCTATTTCTGCCTATTGTGACTATATACTACATTTTGATTATCTGTTTTAGCTATTACAAACAATTCTGTTATTCACATATGTGTATAAATGTATGCACAAGTGAGTCCTTGTTGTCAGTTCTATTAGACATGTCTAGGTGTAGGATTATTGGATTACGCTGCAGTTCTATTTAGTTTTTCAAAAATGTATGATGTTGGTAACCAAACCCAGGACTCACACATGCCTGGCAAGTATGTGCTGCGAAGCTGCACTCTGGTTTTGTGGGGTGTTTGAAGAACCAGACAGACCCACAATGGATGCACCATCTCAGCCATCATGAGTACACATTCCTTTGACTGAATTGCTGCTGCTGGAATAGAAGCAATAAATGTGGGATTTCTTGTGTTGCTAGTTAGGAAAAGCTTTCTGCCTCTCGCCACTGGCCGCCTTGCTGGGAGGGTTTTGCATATGTTCTTTATTATTGCTATGGTGTAAGTATGAACCACCCCCTGGAGGCTTACATGCTAAACACTAGTGCCCAGCTAGGGCTCTTCTCTTAGTGATTCTGGACACGTTGCCAGATGGGGCTTAGCTGGAGGAATAGATTACTAGGGGTGTGCTCCTTTAAAGATGATACCTAGCTCCCAGACCCCTCCTCACTGTTCCTGTTTCATATCCACCATGAGGTGAAGAGTTTCTTGTCTACATGTTCTGCTCTATTATGTTCACAGAGTCAGCACAGCTAAGGTCCATGAACTGACATCTGTGACTATTAAACAAAAGTAAAAATTCATTCTTTAGAAGTTGGAGAGATGTCTCCGTGGCTAAGAGCACTGGCTACTCTTCCAGGGGACTGGAGTTCAGGTGTCAGCATCCACATGGCAGTTCCAGTTCTGGGGGGATCCAATATCCTCTTCTCACCAGGCATGCACATGGTATACATACATACATACATACATACATACATACATACAGGCAAAACACCCACACCCATAAAATAAAACCATAAAAAAGCGTTCATCCTTTAACTTGTTTTCTTGGTTATTTTGGTCATAGCTATGCACAAATAACTAACACAGAAAGTTGGTGCCAGAGAAGTAGAGTTGTTGCTGTGATTAAATCTGCCTGTGTAGTCCCTAAGTCTTTGTAACTACGTTGTTGGCAGGTTTTAGAAAGGTTTAGTCTCTAAAGAATAGTAAACGGTTTGATTTTTTTTTTCCCATTTGGTTAATTTGACTACGGGGCTTGTCAATCTTGTTTAGTTTTTCAAAGAACCAACTCTTTGTTTCATTGGATATATGTATATATATATGTATATATATACACATACATGTATGTATGTATGTATGTATGTAGTATGTATGTATGCGTGTATGTATGTATGTATCTAGGTTATGTAACTCTGGCTGCCTCTGGATATGTAGACCAGTTTGGTCTTGAACTCACAAGAGATCCACCTGCCTCTTCTCTGCCTCAGCCATCTGATGTTGAGGCCTTGAATGTTCCTGGAGCTGGTCTTTGGTCTATGTTAGAAGTCCAAAGAAGCAGGTTCTAATATAGCACATGAATGTAGCACTAGAAGCTAGACGGACTTTGCAGCAGAGTGAAGACAAGCAGGGAAGATACAAGTTTCCTTCTGTCTCCATTTGTCTGGGTTGTCAGCAGAGGCACCTCCCGAGTGCAGTGTGGATCTTCCCATGTTAAATAACTTTATATAAAAAATAATCACACTCAGAGTGCCTTGTAACTTGCCTGTCAAGATGACAAGCAAAATTAGCCATCCCACTAATTATAAAGTGAATATTTTTAAACACAGATTTCCCCCCAACTTGTTGGTAAATATTTTTCTCATTATTTCAAAACTGCCACATCAGTCTGATACTGTAGCTCTGTAGTAGAGCATATGCAGTTGTGAAAGGTCCTAGGTTCAATCTCTAGCCCTGTGAATCAAAAAAAGGGTAACAGAGAGAGGAATTTAGACAGTTGCTGTACATGGTGGTGCACGCCTTTAATGCCAGAATTCAGGAGGATCATGAATTTCAAGCCAGCTGGACTACATAGTAAGACCCTGTCTTAGATAGGATTCTGTTGCTGTGAGAAAACATCATAATCAAAATAAGCTTGGGGTGGAAAGGGTTTATTTTGCTTACACTGCCATGTCATAGTCTATCATCAGGGGAAGTCAGGGTGGGAACTCAAAGGAGTATTCCGAGGCAGGAGCTGAAGTGGGAACATGGGACTCCACTTAGTGGCTTGCTTCTCATGGCTTATGCAGTCTGCTTTCTTATATCAACCAGGGCTACCTGCCCAGGCCTGGTAACCCCTCTTTGATCTGGGCCCTCCCCAATCATTAATCAAGAAAATGCCCTAAACTTGCCCACAGACAATCTGAGGGATGCAGTTTCTCAGCTGAGGTTCTTCTTACAGTAACTCTAGTTCATGTCTACCTGATGAAAAACCAACCAGGACAAACCCCATTATGGAACATGAGACACCTTAAAGAATTATTACATCAGTGACATAACTGCAGTGTCTTCTGGTTTTCCTTGGTGTTGACAAGTCAGCTCTCAGTGAAACTGTTGCTCCTTTGAAGGCAATGTGTTGGCTTTTCCTCTTCTAATAACTTAAAAAAAAACCTACCCCATTATTATTTCAATTTGTTACTCTGATAAATAAATATCAGTATGCCAAAAATTTAGCAGCAGTATCTAAAATTACCAAATGCCCTGTGTTCAAATTTCTAATCTTACAAATGCCATATGCTTTTAAAAATAATAATTTTAAACTATAATCACAAGGTCTATAGATTATAACTTGATATTTAAAGGTGAACTTGATAACACAAACTTCATTTAGTAGGGGGAAGCAGAAAGACAAGAAGTTTAGAGCCAGTTTCAGGTATATACTGAAGCTATTCAGAGATCCTGTCTCCAAGAAGAAGAATGAGGAAGAAAAGGATAGTAAGGAAGAAGAAGAGGAAGCGGAAGGAGAAGCAGCAGCAGCTGTTTTAATTATTAGTTATTTTATATGTATGGGTGTTTTGCTTGCATATGTGTTCTTGCAGTGCATGTGTGGTTGGTATTTAGAGAGACCAACAGAGGCCATCAGATCCCCTGAGACTGAAGTTACAGATGGTGGTGAGCTGCAACATGTGCGCCTGAACTGAGGTTCTATGCAGGAGCAGTATATGCTCTTGTCCAGAGCCATCTTCTCAGCCTGTGGCATAACCTTTAAAAACATATTACTTTAATTTAATATTTTTCTTCTTATGGTGACACAGTGTTGTGGTTAAAAGTGTGGGCTCCGGAGTCAGTTACGGGACTCACATTGTATGTGGGTGTGTGCATGCAGGGGTCAGAGCAGAGGAAACTTGTGGAGTCATTGCCTTCTTCCAGAGATAGACCCAACTGAGAGGATGTGGCATGTGACACCTTACCAGCCTCTCAGAGGAGTTGTGAATTTCAAATGACTTCTCTATAAAACATAGACGGTAATATGACTCATATTGTAGTGCTGCTCAGAGATGCAGCAAGGTCAGCTATGAAAGAAGCTGAAGTGACTCCCCACACTGAAGAGTTCTTTAAGTCTCCAGGTTTCAAGAGGTAATTCATTATTCCTAAAAATGAGTGTCTGGTTTGCATGTCTGTATGTACATCCTGTGAATGCCTGATGTTTACAGAGGCCAGAAACAGGCCTATGATCTGGAGTTATGGGGAGTTGTGAGCCACCATGTAAGAGGCAGGAATAAAATACCGGCCCTTTGGAAGAGCCACCAGTGTTATTAACTGCTGAACCATCTCTTCAGCCCCAGAAGCAATACATTACCTTGACTGAATTCTGCAAATCAGAAAATCGTGAGAAGTGCTCAATTAGAAGATCTTTGGTTTTCTTTATTTTAATAAACACTTCTTTCTGATTTAAGGTACTGTCCGAGGTGCTGAAAACATCCAATAACTTTGTGGTTTGTTTTGTTTTGCTCTGAGATAGGTCTTTTCTATGTAACTCTGACTGTCCCATAACTTGCTTATGTAAACCAGGCTGGCCTTGAACTCACAGAGATTCACCTGCCTCTGTACCCCAAGTGCTGGGATTAAAGGCTTATGTCACCCTGTGCCCCGTTCCAGTAACTACTTTAGTTCTGACTAGAATCAATCCAATTAGAGGATTTGGGAATTAATTCACAGTTACTTTAAAAAATATTTTCTGACAAAGCTTCTAATCCCAGTACTTGAGAGGCAGAGGCAGAGGCAGAGGCAGAGGCAGAGGCAGAGGCAGAGGCAGAGGCAGAGGCAGAGGCAGAGGCAGAGGCAGAGGCAGAGGCAGAGGCAGAGGCAGAGGCAGAGGCAGAGGCAGAGGCAGAGGCAGAGGCAGAGGCAGAGGCAGAGGCAGAGGCAGAGGCAGAGGCAGAGGCAGGCAGATCTCTGTGAAGTCAAAGCCAGCCTGGTCTACAGATGTGAGTTCTAGGACAGCCAGGGCTACACAGAGAAACCTTGTATTAAAAAAAATAAAGCAACCAAACAACCCTCCTCCTCCACACTCTCAAAAGCAGTTGGTTATCCCCACAACAGTAATATCACTGTTGTATCAGTGGACATATGATATAATATTGCATTACTCAGGGTTCACCATAGGACACTACTATTGATGCCTCTTTTTTTGCCTCCACAATGGCCTGTATAGCATCTTTGACACTTTGGAAGTTAGCCAGTAGTGGGGAAGCATTCATCTCAGTTCTAGCTTTATTTCCCAATCTTCTGCAACCAAAGTATATGGTATTTCCAACAATATGGTTTTACCATCTACATCTGTTAGGCAACCAAGAGTACTAGTAATAGTATTCTTTGGTGGGGAGGGGGCTTTGAGGCTTCCCTGATCTACAACACATTGGGGAGTATACCAAGCCTGACAATGAATTTTTCATTTAGTAACCTATGGCTCACAGGAGTACCATTGACCTATTTTGATGTTTTTAATGTCTTCTTCATTTACAGATTACCTATCACCACAATAGACACACACACACACACACACACACACACACACACACACTTCTCCTGAACCTCCAGTAGGTTATGTTTTGAAGCTGGTTGTCTTGCAGAGTTGAATTTCATTGGTTATGGTTTAGTGGTGTCTTTTTAGCAGGATCGGTTGGTAGGATCTTCTGTTATGGGACATATAATGCTTAATGGGCCATGCTAATAGGAACTTGGAAGGCAGTAGTGTTGAGAGCTGTGCAGACTGTAGGTCCAGCTCTAGAGGGTTCAGAGGGAACCATACCAATAACCGGGCTGCAGAGTGTTCTCATGATGTTCTGGCAAAGAATGTGGCTGTTTTCTGCCTTGTCTTAAGGACTTCCCCAAAGCTAAATTAAAAACTAGTAAGCTAATTTATTTTTGGTGGAGGATATTGACACAGCCTGATATTGACTGTGTTGTATGGTGATTGGTAATCACTCTTAAGCATGTCTACATGGAAAAGAAGCAAGTGGTACAGAAAGAAATACTAAAAATGTACAGGTTGGAGAGAAAAGGACTCTGGCAAGCTAAATGTCTCCGTAAAACTGGTCTGTAGATAAGTCTGAAAGGCATTTTCTTGATTAGTGATTGAGAAGGGTCCCGAGCAGTGCCTTCCCTGGGTAGGTGGTCCTGGGGTATATAAGACAGTTATATGAGCAAAACGTGATAGGCAAGTCAGTAAGCTGTGCTCACCCATGGCTTCTGCCTCCCGGTTCCTGAGTTGAGTTTCAGGCCCTGATTTCTCTCAGTGATGGAGTGTGACCAGAGAGTCGTAAAGATGAAATACACTCTTTCATGTTTTAATTTGGGCCAGTCAGTGGTGGCACACATCTTTAATCCCAGCATGGGGTGGGGGGGGCAGGGCCAGGTTGATCTTTAAGCCTGGTCTACAGATTGAGTTCCAGGACAGCCAGGGCTACATAGAGAAACACTGTCTTGAAAAACAAACAAAATAAAACAAAACAAAACAAAAAAGAAATGTTTTAATTTTTATTCTGGTTTCTTCAGTGACTTGCTGGTCATTCAAGAATGTATTGTTTGCTCTCAAATACTTATGTAGTTTTTGTGGTTTTCCTTTTTATTGATTTTTAGTTTTATTCTACTAAGATCCTATAAGATATAGGAAATCACTTTGATTCTTTTATGTGTTGGGAATTCTTTGTGACCTTCATTGTGGTCTACTTTAGAGGGGATTTCATCGAGTTTTGTGAATCACATGCATTCTGAATCTGTTGGATGGAATGTATAACAGACATCTATTTTTTTTGTTTTGTTTTGAGATAGGGTTTCTCTGTGTAGCCCTGGCTGTCCTGGAACTCACTCTGTAGACCAGGCTGGCCTCGAACTCAGAAATCCACCTGCCTCTGCCTCCCAAGTGCTGGGGTAAGGGTGTGTGCCACTACTGCCTGGCTTAACAGACATCTATTAATTTATTTTCCCTATGGTGTAGTTTAACTTGCTGATGTTTAGTTTATGTGACCTATCTGTAGAGGAGAGTGGACTACTGAAGTTACTTATTATACAGTTATTTGTCTTATTTATCTGACAAAATACCTGATAATAGCAACTTAAGGAGGGAAGGGTGGGGTGTGGAGGAAGAAAGGAAGGAAAGGAGGGAGGGAGCAAGGAGCTTATCGGGTCACAGTTCGAGGGGATATCATCAATCCCGGCAGGATGCTGTGACATCAGGATTGAGAGCTGGATGGTCACATCATGAATGTGCCCCTTTTTATTCAGCAAAGGACCCTAGCCTATGAAAATGCTATTACCTACACTCTCCAAGTGGAAATGTACTAGTCCGTAAGCCAATAAAGTAAAAATGAGAATGAAAGAGAAACTGCGTATATGTTGGCCATGGCAGTTCACAGGCGTTGCCAGCATTTACAGAGGCTTCTCGTTCGCATTATTATATCGGGAGGCACAAGAAGTAGGGAGTCCTCCTAAAGCGTAGAGCTCTGAAAGGAAGTTCTTCCAGAACCATTCATGCTTTTGTTTATAATTACAAAAATAAAAATAAATAAAATATAAGACTTCCCAGGAATAAGAAAATCCATAATCAAAATAGATAAATGTTAGAAAGAAGATTAAAATATATAAAAGGATTTGTCTGTGTGTGTGTAAGAGTGTAGTGTTTGTTGCATGCATGTGCACACACATATGCATTTGCCTATGTGTGTGTGCCTGTGTGCATGCACGCATATGTATGTGTTGCATACATGTGCTTATGCAGGTGCATGATCATGCATACAGAGGCCAGAGCAAGATTTTGGATTTCTTCCTGTATTTCTCTTTTTCATGGGGGTACAGGTATGTGCAGCCATGTCTGGATATTTATTTATTTGTTTGTTTGTTTATTTATTCATTCATTCATTCATTTATTTATTTATTTATTATAAAATAAGGTTTTTCTGTGCAACCCTGGCTGTCCTGGAACTCACTCTGTAAACCAGGCTAACCTTGAACTCAGAGATCCACTTGCCTCTGCCTCCTGAGTGCTGGGATTAAAGGTGTGTGCCCCTCTACCCCATTCTGCTTTAAAAAATAAGTCATAATGTTCTGTTTTTTGAAATTGATATATCATTCCCCTCCCTTTCCTCCTCCTATGTGCTCTTCCTTTTTTCTCACTCAAATTCACAGCCACTTCTTATTGAATTGTGAATGCACACATCTATGCATATATATTCCTAAATATATAATAAATACAACTTAGTTCCTATAATGGTTCTTGTATGTGTATGTTTTCAGGGACAACCATTTGGTATTTGATAACCGTTGGTGTTTTCTTTGCTGGGGAAGGTTATTTCTCCCATTGTCAACATTCTTTACTTTCCTGTGGTCTTTTGTTCAGGGTTGGAGCCCCGTAAGCTTTAGTGTGTTGGTGTGGTCCTTGCTTACAACGTGTCCAGGCAGCCATATTGGTGAGGCTTCATGGTTGTAGCTTCTCTGACATTTCTAGGAAACAATCTCACAGCAGAATTACTGGCTCTCTGAGTTTTACAACCTTTCTGTCTCCTTTTCTACAACAATCCCTGAACCTTACAGGAGTTTTATTATCGATATATCATTTGGGAATGGGATCCACATGGTTTCCCTGCAATTTGGTTTTTTGAAGTAGTCTCAGTCTGCTGCAGAGAGAAGTTTCTTTGATAGGTGAGAACTATGCTTATCTGTGGGTTAAGTATTTAGAATATAGTAAGGGTTAGGCCGGTTTAGTAAAGGTGGTTGTAGGTTGTCCTCCAAGATTGATGGCTTCTCTACCCCCAGATAGTTGGCTAGGTTTTCTAGTACCAATCACAGTTTACCTCTCATTGAGCATCTCTTAAGTCCAACTAAGGAGGTGATTATTTCCAACAAGGTGTATATGCCTCTTGCACGCTTAGGGCTATCCTGCTGTGCTTGGGTTAGTTCACAGGCACCGTAGCTTGGTGGCACTGTTGTCTGCTTCCTTCCCTCGGAAGCTTGCACGGCCCCCACTGCTGCTGTAAAAGCGAGTCCTAGGGGAGAGGCTTCTAGCAAGATCCAGCTCAGGTCCTCTGGGCCCTGTGTCCAAAGTGCATCGTGTCTTCAGCAACAGGGACTTACCTCCCACTCTGTGCGGCCACCAAGGCAAGAGAAATAGTCCATAATGTTTTGGGAGTGTCTTGAACAACCCTGACCAACATATCAAAAGGAGGCAGTTTATGGCTTTGGCAGGGAGTGTCTTCAGATAGGAAAATTTTCATTTAAACAACAGATGTATGTATGTATACATAGGCTTATACATAATTTTAGGTAGATAGATAATATGATTCCTTATGACTTTTCCTGACATCCTTACTGTTAGTTTACTCCCCTTATTCTGTGTTAATCTCCCTCTTTCTCCCTAGCTAAAGACCTCCCCATTCCCCCCATTAAATCCCTTGTACCCTGATCTATTGCTCTCTCCTGGCATGGGTCCCTTTTACTATCCTGGTTTCTGCAGTTACTACAGGTTATGTAGTTGCATCCAAAAACTTGGAGTCAGGAACTGAAGGTGGGAGATGCAATGGCTCTTCCTGGGTAGGGAGGGGGCCCTCACTCAAGATGAACTTTTCTAGTTCATCCAGTTACCTGAACAATTCATGATGCCATTTTTCCTTACAGTGGGAGAGTATCCCATTGTGTGTGTGGGTCACGTCTCCTTATCCACTCGTCAGCTGAAGGACGTTCAGGTTGTTTCCCTTTCCTAGCTGTGGTGAGCGGAGAGGCAGTGACCACGGCTAAGCAAGCATCTACGCCCTGCTTTAGACATGAACATCGGCAATACGTACTCGAGTCTTCGACCTTACACAGAAGTCTCTCTTACTGACTGAGCCATCTTTCCAATTTCTACAAAAATTTTTAAAAAATGCCAATAAGACAAAATTAAAGAAAAAAAAACCCTACTAAAATTGTAGGGAGAAGGAAGGGGGAGCAACATGGGGGACAGGAGAGAAAGAAAAGAGTTCGCCTAACATGAAAAATAGACACACACAGTGTTAGACATATAAAAGAATAAGACATATGTAAATCGTGAAAAGAATTTATACATATATAAATCGTGAGAAAACACGAAATGATACTATGTAATGTACAAGAAAGCTGGGAGTATTCCTCAGAGCAGGGAGAGGGTGGGTACCTGGCATGTGCAAGGCCCTGGGTTCAATCTCAAGAACCACAAAAATAAACAAGTAGAAGACATAATAAGGGGAAAAGGCAAAACATGGGAGGAAACTGGGAGAGATAAGGAGAAAGGAGAGAAAAACAATCAAGAAGGAAAGGAGGGCGGCCCGGGACTAAAGCAGTAGAGCTTTTCCTTTGCCTTCTTTCAGGTCCTTGAAGCTGGCTGCCAGATGTAGCTCTGCGCATGTGCGTGCGTGCGTGCGTGTGTGACTGAGCTCTTCTCTCGCCAATGACTGATGCTTCTGTGGAGCCTAATTTGGACAGTTGTCCACCAGAGCTGCCTTCACTTTAGCACCTTCCCTTCTTTGCAGACTGGAAGGCTCTGTTGGCCACACTTAGCTTTTCAGATCAGAGTTCGGGTGTATTCTCCCAACGCTGACCAGTTTGCACCCCTGGGGTGGTTATTGTTCTGGCTAGAGTGTTAGACAGTCAGAACTCCCATCTGCTTTCTAAACTTATTGCGCGGTTAGGATTCTGCTGAAGGCAAGCAGCTACTGATACCAAGTCGAGTTCTAGGGCTTCAGAATTCTCAGACTCTAGCAGGGAAGCTCACAGCAAGCAGGTAACTCAGAGAACGATCTACTCGCCGGCCTCAGGCTCACAGCTGCCAACCTTCAAAGTTGTTCTCAATTAATGAGGCCCAAGAGTGAGGCGACCTTTTCTGTTCATTTCACCACCGGGGCTTTCTTTACTTTTTAGTTTGTCAGCACACACTCCCCGACTCCCACCCTGCCGCACCCCCTCCAGTGCTTTCCGGGCTGTCTCCCATCCTGGAGCTGTGGCCGGCCGAGTTCGTGCTCCCTACCTTGTGACTGTAGTGTCAGACCCATGGTTGCGCAGTACCCAGCTGAGCTGCGAGAACTCTTCACTACTGACTAAACCTGCTGGAGAAGTTCCTGTCTCGGTGAGCTCTAGGGCTACATTGAGGCCGATGAGAGCACCTGTCCTGTGCACAGGTCTACAGCCCCCCCTTACCAGGACCACGCGGCTTACCTGTCGGGCGCGGTTCTGTTTCCCATGGCCCTGTTAGGGCTCATGCTGCTGGGGCCGTGCTGGCTCCGCACACTTCTCAGTGTTCCTGTCTTCTGTGTCTCTGCACTTGCCCCTGTGCCATCACTCCTTGTGGCTTTCTGAAGTTCTCTTTTTCTTTTGGATAGAATCTATTTTTCCTTATCCTAATTTGTCTCCTCCACCGAGCCATACAGAGGCCATACTCTAACCTTACTGTGCCACACAGCCTCTCCGTTCCTCAGGGTAATGCCTCTGATACAGCCTCTTTCTCTGTTCCTTAGGGTAATGCATCTGATGTAACAAATTCTAAAGTCGCAATGACTCGCTGGGCACCTTTTTGGGAGCTTTTTATGATCACACCAGCAGATGGCAGGCATAAAGGTTTAAGGTCTCTCTGGTGTGTATGGAAAAGTCCCAAACTCCTGCTCACAGAGACACCATGTGGCCTGTCAGTGTCTTTGACACCAACAGCACAGTGTTGTCAACACAACAGTTGGTGTGCCTCTTTCCTTGTGTGTTCCTGGTTTCATATGAAACCATTTTCTTGTCTTTGTTCATGTATGTTTAAGTTCTATGTCCCAGGAATACTTGAGATTATTCCAAATATATCATCATTCTCCTCCTCCTCCTCTCCTAACTCCTCCTGTTAAGTTTTCTAGATTTTGGTATATGATGGAGTCCTTATGAATTCATGCAGGAATTTCCCTCTTGATGTCTAGTAACACCCTCACATTATTTTGTCTACATTTTTCTTTTAAATAATTTTGTTAGATCAATCTGTTATCTATCCATCACTCAATCAATCAATCTTCTATCTACCATCTATCATCTGTGTGTCTGTCTGTGTGTCTGTCTGTTGTCTCATTCTTTTGGCCTGACTGGTCTAGAACTTGCTATATTGTAACTTTAAGTTTTTCATAGTCTACTTTTTATGATGGATCTTAAATGTTTTAACCTCCTTTCTAGCCCACCACCCACCAGAGGTAGTGAAAAAGAAAGGATACAGGGAAAGTGGACCTGTTTATAAATGGTTCTTTGGAGAACATCCTATCTGTGTTGTCAGGAAGTCAGCAGTTTAGTTCATGGGAATGAGCAGCAGCAGCCTGATCCACTCTCAAACACTTCATGGATACACCAGCAATCCATTTTAACAGAGTCCGGATAGTAAACACGAATCAGCAGTGGTGGTGCTATGTAACAGAGATGGCCAGGCCTCAGCCTCAGCATGAATGAGTAGGAGGGACCTGGAGGGACACCAGGAGAAGTTCTTGGCAGTGCCTCTCTCAGGGAAGTGACGATCAGCAAAGACAGGAGACCAACAAGCATTTAGCAAGGAAGCCAAGCTAAGCAGTAAGAAACTGGACACCACCACAAGTTGTTTGGTGTGTTTCTCTCTATGGAGTTCTGACATATGGCACTCACCTGCGCAGTGTAAGGTGGACCAATACACGATGTGTGTTAGCTAAGAATCCTTTATCACGAGCCCTTTCACATGTTTGCTTTAGCAGAACACCTTTTCTACTGTGTCTACTTCAGCAAAAAATCCTTCGTGAGTCTGCCTTAGCCTTTCACACCTGTGTCCACTTCAGGAAAACACCATCCAACACAACTGACTTTCCAAAGAACCCTGAAGTTTCCACTTCACTGTATACTCCACGCCGACTCTAAATGCTGGGATTATAGGTATGTGTCACCACCACCACCCTTGGATTTTGGAGGTGGGAATCTCACTATGTAGCCCAGGGTGGCCTTGAACTTCTGATCCTTCTATGTTCTGAGGCCTCCTGAATGCTGGGGAGAAAGGCAGCAACTTCCTGTGTGTGTTGGGCAGGGAGCATGTGGTAGCTTCTTGATCACTTCCCAGTGACTAGGCTTGTGCCACTATGGCTGGCTTTCTCTTAAACTGTAGAGGTAGTTAGTTCCACATGGTGCACAAAAGTGCCCCCTTTCTTTCTGATAGCGGAGATGGTTCCATTGTATGGCTACTCCACACTTATCTAACCAGGATGCTGTGGTGGATATTCATGTGCATCTCAGGTTTTGCCTATAAAGCCATGCTGCAGCGAGTTTTCTTACCATGCACTGGTACTGGAGTATCTGTGCTGTGTTTCATGGTCAGAGCAGATGAGGCTCACGATGGTGGAACAACTGCCTTTAGTCATGAAAACAAATTCTGCACCTACCTGTGTCACCTTCCACAAGGCACATTCGGTGTTTGCAGAAAGCCAGGCTCAGAGGAGAAAAGGTCCAAATGAAATCATATGACTATGATTTAAAAAAAAAAAAGGCTCTAAAGGGAGAGGGTGAGAACGAGGGTGTATAGGACCCTGTCAGAGGGGTGCGCAGTCCTCCAAAGCATGAGGCATGTGCAGTTGAGACACGCCACGATGATGAGTGGTGAGATGTACTTCTCTGGTGTACCATGTGTGGGTACAGCATGAGCCCATGAAGCCTGTGGTGGGTGAAGTTTGGGCTTAATAAGGAAGCTCCTGAGCCAGATGCAGTGGTACACACCTAATGCCCCAGGACTTGGGGGACAGAGGCGGAGGCGGAGGAGGAGGCAGACCAGATTTTTGTGAGTTTGAGGTCGACATAGAATTACAGGTTAGCTACAGCAGTATCTGTAATGAGACAGCAACTCAAAGGAGGAGGAGAGTGGGAGGAAAAGTGAAGTGGAAACTTCTAGTTCTTTGGAAAGTCAGTGATGTCAAATGTTTTGCTGGGGCACTCAGGTGAAAGGATATTTTGCTAAAGCAAACATGTGAAAGACTGTTTTCCTATAGCAGACACAGGAGAAAGGATGTTTGGATATAGCAAAAACATAAAAGGACCCGTGATGGGGGAGTATAAATATGGTCCTACAGGCAATGGGAGACCAGAACTGAGCACTGGTTTGGTTTGCTCCGGTTAGCTATTCTTCGCTAAAGACACTAATGTATTGGTTTGCCGTGCATAGCCTTGTTGAGCTCAACTTGTGATAACCCCGCCATTGAGAGGAACTCGCCTGAGAACTGCTTTCGAGGTTCCATGGCCTCACCTCAGGCTGGCTTAGGAGCCTGATGGTTCCTTCAGGATTGAACAACAGCTGCTGGTTCGTGCCTGGTGTCTGCCTGCCTAGAGGACTGATCTGCAGCAGCTGAGCTGTGTTTGGTGTATTGTATTTCTTTGGCAGGCTAACATTTGTGTCACACTTTAACAAGATTTAAAAATACACAAGAAAATCATGTTCTGGGTCATCAGGATGCTACTTTGTCACTTAACACCAAGTATTGCCGGTGACTGTGTTTGCCTTTATGTGTGTGATGAGTTAGTTAGCACTTATTACTGCGGCTTCAGTGATCTCTGCTAATGAGAAGAGGATAGAGGAGCTTGATGTATAAGTGCCACCTGAGTGCTGGTAGGGATGCACTAGCACATTCAGTCTCTGATTGGAGTACTGCTTTATTATTTAAAAAAGATATATGTGCCGGGCAGTGGTGGCTCACACCTGTAATCCCAGCACTTGGGAGGCAGAGGCAGGTGGATTTCTGAGTTCGAGGCAGCCTGGTCTACAGAGTGAGTTCCAGGATAGCCAGGGCAGCACAGAGAAACCCTGTCTCGAAAAACAAACAAACAAACAAACAAAAACAAACAAACAAACAAACAAAGACATATGTGATGGTTTGTATATGCTTGGCCCAGGAAGTGGCACTATTCAAAGTGTGACCTTGGGTCTTGTTGGAATACCTGTGACCTTGTTGGAGTAGGTGTGTCACTGTGGTCATGGCCTTTAATATCTTAGTCCTAGCTGCCTGGAAGCCCGGCTTCCACTAGCAGCCTTCAGATGAAGATGTAGAACTCTCAGCTCCTCCACCATGCCTGCCTGGATGCTGCCATGCTCCCGCCTTGATGATAATGGACTGAACCTCTGAACCTGTAAGCCAGCCCCAATTAAATGTTTCCTTATAAGACTTTCCTTGGTCATGGTATTTGTTCACGGCCGTAAATCCCTAATTTTAATTTTATGTGTATATGTTTTGCCTGCATATATGTCTGTACTGCCTGTGGAGGCTAGAATAAGGCATTGAATCCCCCTGAAACCAGAGTTATGGATGGTAGCAAGGCACCAGGTGTGTGCCATGAGCTAAACCTGGGACTTCTCGAAGAACGGCAAGTGCTTTTAACTGCAGTTCCTCCTCTCCAGCCCTCAGATGAGATTTATTTATATTTTATGTATCTAAGTTCATGTCACTGTCTTGAGACACACCAGAAGAGGGCATCAGACTCCATTACAGATGGTTATGAGCCACCATGTAGTTGCTGGGAATTGAACTCAGGACCTCTGGAAGATCAGTCAGTGCTCTTAACAGCTGAGCCACCTCTCCAGCCCCTAGACGAGTGTTTTCAACAGATTATATTAGTACTTTAGAATATAATCTGGGGCAGTCCTATAACCCATGATGGCGGCGGTAGGGACCTGGGCGCGGCACTGTGGTGATTGAGCTGCGAGCCTTGCGGGCGGGTGCCTAGCCACGTGCCCCCACCCCCACCCCGGGCTCTTCACTCTGATGCTGCTCGGGTGCTGAGCCCGCCCGGGTCGGGACGATGGTGAAGTATTTCCTGGGCCAGAGCGTGATCCGAAGTTCCTGGGACCAATTGTTTGCTGCCTTCTGGCAACGGTACCCGAATCCCTGTAGCAAACATGTCTTAACCGAAGACATAGTGCACCGGGAGGTGACCCCTGACCAGAAGCTTCTGTCTCGGAGACTCCTGACCAAGACCAACTGGATGCCACGTTGGGCAGAGCGACTGTTTCCTGCCAATGCTGCTCACCCGGTGTACATCCTGAAGGACTCCATTGTGGACCCACAGAATCAGACCATGCCCACCTTCACCTGGAACATCAACCTAGAACATCAATGGTGGTGGAGGAACGATATGTTTACTGTGTGAACTCTGACAATAGCGGCTGGACCGAAATCCATCGGGAAGCCTGGGTCTTCTCTAGCTTATTTGGCGTCTCCAGAGCTGTCCAGGAATTTGGTCTTGCCCGGTTCAAAAGCAATGTGACCAAGACAATGAAGGGCTTTGAATACATCCTAGCCAAGCTACAAGGTGAGGCCCCTTCCAAAACACTTGTTGAGACAGCCAAAGAGGCCAAAGAGAAAGCAAAGGAGACCGCACTGGCAGCTACCGAGAAGGCCGAGGACCTGGCCAACAAGGCCGCCTCCAAGCAGCAGCAGCTTCTGTAGCTTACCTCCTCCCCCTCTCCCCAGTGTACTTGACAATTAAAGATCAACCTGAAGAAAAAAAAGAAAAAGGAATATAATCTGGAAAGGCACAAGGTAGGCTAAGAGGATGATTGGGGCCAAAGGTACACCAATGTAGAGTTGTCCAAATGAGAACAGATTTCAGCCATGTTTAGGAGGTGAAACCCAAAGACTTGGGAACTACCTGGTACAGCAGCTGAGGAAGAAGAAAACGCAGGTTGACGTCTTGGTTTCTGCTTGGGTGTAAATGGACATGTCACATCATTAACCAAAGCATTAGATGGAAGAGGGGGAGGAGAAAGGGTGCCCTAGATGTGGGGCCAAGATGTTCTATCTTGGACATACACCTTTAAGGCCCGTGGGAAATGTAGGTGGAGATGCTCGGCCGTTGACTGGACCTGATGCTTGAGCCTCACGGATCTGGAGTCTGTTCACATTGTGAGGAAGAGAAGGAAAGGCGCGGCGAGCTTCTAGAAAGCAGGTGTAGAACACACGGAGCTGTGGGCAGCCTTCTCCAGTGCACTGACGGTGGCACACAAAAGGCGCCCGCATGAACAGGAGCAGCCTGGAGGAGGGGAAAGCTGGGCAGGGTCCCGGTGGTGAAGGGTTGTCAGTGACGTCGCTCGAAGACTAGAGCTTTAAGACAGGAACCAAAATGTACCTCATATTGGATTTACTACTGCCCGCAAGCATGGCTCCACCTACTTCCCCAAGCCTCCAGAATAATCTCGAATTCTTTTAACTATATGAGTCTACTGGTGACCTCCTTCACTTCACTGGAGTCAATATAGGCATTTTGCCTAACTGATGGTCCTTATTGCTATCTATGGGAGGAATGCTGCTGTCGGTCTGGGAGCAGTGCACTCCAGATTCTGGGGGAAAGGCTGGAGAAGGTGTGCTTGCTAGTTTATGTCAATTTGACACAAACTAGACTTATCTGTAAAGAAGGAACCTCAATTGAAAAATAAATGCTTTAATTAAGATCCGGCTGTAGGGCATCTTTTTAATTAGTGATTGATGGGGGAGGGTACAGCCTATTGTGGGTGGGGCCAACCCTGGGCTGGTGGTCCTGGGTTCTATAAGAAAGCAGGCTGAGCAAGCCGGTCAGGAGCACCCCTCCATGGCCTCTTCATCAGCCTCTGCACTCCAGGTCCCTGTTCCCACCCTCACTGTTTCGATGATGAACTTTTATATGGAAATGGGAATGAAATAAACGGTTTCCTCCACAAGTTGCTTTTGGTCATGATATTTCATCTGGGCAATGGTAACTAACCTCAAATAGGACACCCAGCTAGGCAGATAAAGGGAACTCACCCTACCCTTTGGTAGGTGTTATGCACTATTAAGCCTGTTAAAATCACTGTTAACATCAACGCCAAGTTCCTTGTAAGCACTCCTGGCGTTCATTTTGCAGTAAATAAGCAGCCACCTGCAGGATGGGGCTATTTGATTTCTCAGTCTGCAGCTGTTGAGTCTGCTACCGCCAGCCTCAGTGAACTCTGGATGACCCTGCAACCCTTTTCATATAGGCCAGAGGGGGAGCACTTCCTTTAGTGGCCTGACAGCGCAGGGCTGTGATTGGCGCAAACACAAAGCACCATGTGTAACTGGCTGCGATTGGTGCTATGTAAGCAGGCTGCTCAGCTCCGTGAGACACTCAGGGCTGCCTCTGCTGCCTCTCCCTGCTCTGTTGCAACATTAGGCAGGCAGGCCAAGAAGCTGATGAACTATACAGGAGCAGCCAGGGCGGGGAGATGGTGGAGAGACCGGCAAAGCCTGGGAGAGGGCATAAGGAATCTTGCCTTTCTAGGACTATACAAGAGCTAGACCCCTTCTAGAGCAAAGGACCTAGCATTCTATAGCTATAGCTATAGGTGTGTGTGTGTGTGTGTGTGTGTGTGTACCACCTACTGCTGCTTTTCTTTGCTGTCAAATTAGTGCTTGAAGAGCTTCTCTTTTACTGCCCGTGACTCCTTTCCAGCTGGAGGGAAAGGGTCTTGGGCTGCCGGTGAGAGCGCTGGAAGCCTCTGCTGTGTACTTGGCACACTGGAGCAGCAAGCCTGGGCAGATGGAAAGAGACTGCTTGGGTCTACACCCCACCTCTGCCCCTTGGCAGGAGTCTGCTTGGGCAGGTTTCATCTCTCCGTACTTGTTCTTACCTGCACAGTGGGATGATAACAGGGCCTGCCTCCCGGAGTCCTGGCATTGGCTGGAATGACATATAGGAAGCACTTAGGATGCCACGGCCGGTATCTTACTTACTGGTCTATTGCTAGGAAGAGACACGTGACCAAGTGTCCCGGCTTGACACAGGCTGGAGTTATCACAGAGAAAGGAGCCTCCCTTGAGGAAATGCCTCCATAGATCCAGCTGTGGGGCATTTTCTCAGTGATCAAGGTGGAAGGGCAATTGTGGGTGGCGCCATCCTGGGCTGGCAGTCTTGGGTTCTATAAGAGAGCAAGCTGAGCAAGCCAGGGAAGCAAGCCAGTAAATAACATCCCTGCATGGCCTCTGCATCAGCTCCTGTTTCCTGACCTGCTTGAGTTCCTTTGGTGATGAACAGCTCTGTGGAAGTATAAACTGAATAAACCCTTTCCTCCCCAACTTGCTTCTTGGTCATGATGTTTGTGCAGGAATAGAAACCCTAAGACACAAAGGCACCTCTTACAAAGGAAAGCATTTGATTGGGGGCTTGCCTATGGCACTGAGCAGCAGCTGAGAGCTTTACATCCTGATCCTCTGGTGACACACTCCCTCTAACAAGCATACACCGATTCAAGCAGTTCATCAGCTGGGGACCAAGCATGCAGGTATATGCACCATGGGGAGGGCTATTTTCATTCAAACCACCACAGGCTGGCTTATAGTGAGTGGTACGTAAATGCAGTTTTAGAAAACATAGCCCTTTCTGGAAGTCAGTTGAGCGACATGTGTCTGAAGCCATTACAGTGTATGATTTTTCACCCAGTAGTTTTATTCTGCCCCTATTCTCACGACAGCAGTGCATATATGTAAGCACAGTAGAAATCATGGGGTGGTGGCACAAACTTGTAATCCCAGCCCTTGTGTGGCAGAAGCTGGTGGATTCCTACAAGTTTGAGGCTAGCCTAGTTTACACAGCAAGCTCGTGGCCAGCCAGCGCTACATAAGTAGACCCTGTCTCAATAAATAAAATCCAAAACCAAGCAAGCAAACAACCAAAGAAACAAATTCACCATAAACATTTAATAAATGTCTATTGGATTGTATTTACTGGTGTATATGTGTGTGTGTGTGTGCATATATACAGCTGTTCATACGTACATATGTACACATACATGGTCATATAAGATTATGTGTCCTGAAAGAGTCATATGACCCAGTGAGATCAATGTGATACCGTGACTCACGTGTTTGTGGTGACTCAGTGTAAATACACCTACTGTGTGTGCTGGTTGCTACATGGCTGCTCATGTAAAGAATAGCGGCTCAATGGCATGCAATGCCTGAGTTTTGAAAATGATTATAATCGTTTTGTTATTCTCTGGAAGATTTGCTTCTAATCATTTTAGCTCATACCCCTACTTACAACAAAGTGCCAGGCCATGTACGCCACTGTCGGCAGCCTTGTGCACCGCGCATTTGCCTGATAGCATGATTCACCAGGATCAAGCTCTGCCGTCTGCTTTCCTGCAACTACATTCAATGACATTTTTACAGGGACAGAACCACGCAACAGCACAGAGTATACCTGACAGAAAGTGACACGTGACGGTTCCTTAAGGAGTGAAAGGGAGAGGAGACGGATTATCCGCACTGCCCTCAATTCAGGGGAGCGAACACCTGCTATTGTTTCTAGGCATCTAGGAATGCCCCTATAGACTCATATATATGAGTCTTGAATGCTTGGCCCATAAGAAGTGGCACTATTAGGAGGTGTGGCCTTGTCGGAATGGGTGTGGTCTGGTTGGAGGAAGTGTGTCACTGTGGAGGCGGGCTTTGAGGCCTCATATCCTGAAGTTAGGCCCAGTGTGACAGTCCCCCCACTGTCTATGATCCAGATGTAGAACTCTCAGCTCCTCCTTCAGCATGGCACTCTGCCTGCACGCTGCCATGTTTCCCGCCATGACCGTAATGGACTAGACCTCTGAAAGCCAGCCCCAGTCAAATGTTTTCCTTTATAAGAGTCACCATAGTCATGTTTTCTCTGCGCAGCAATAGAAACTCTGACTAGGATAGCCTCCAAATTTCTTCCACGTTCTTAGCTGTGTTCTTGCGCATGGATGCCCTCTGCTTCACAAGCCCCTGGGGCACCGCCCTAAGAACAGCAGATTTATGCAGCACTATATTGATGCCTAAGAGACCACCAGAGGCAAGCACCAAACTGCCAAAGTGCTTCCTCATAGGACCACATGAAAAAAACCTTTACAGGAGTCGCTTCTAAAAAGTCCCTGTGCATACACAGCAAGCTCTCACACTAACAGATTTTAAACTCTCCAGCCAAGTGATTATTGTGACTAACGACTAAGAAATTGATATTCCAAATCTTGTTCCTCGTCCCTGTGATTTGAAACAACCCCTTTTCTCTGGGATCTCAGAGGTCTCTTCTGGCAGCCCAGGAGTTAGACTCTCTAATTTCTCAAGGCCCGCTGAATCTCCCAGGGTTTCTAGTGCCACAGAGGAGAGTGGTTGCTGAGCACGCGTTGCAGTCCTGCTCCTGAGAAATACTGAGTGCTCACTGCGCCTTCCCCGCACGAGGTTGAAGGCCACAGGGTGCCAAAGTGTGTGGCATCCGGGGTTGGTGGCTGTCATGATTATATTAAACGCTGACAACCTCCACCGCCTGCCTTGTTGCATGAGGCAAGTTGGCCGTTTGGTGGATTGACAACCACATTCCAGGAAGAGATCTGCATCTGCATCCGCATTTGCTGGTTCACTTTCTCATCTCAGAGGCCCGGAGTTGTCATCGCTCCTATCTATACCATCGCGGCGCTGGCCTCAGACTTTGTATACTGCTCCTGAGCTTCGAGTTCAGTACCAGCTCTAGCCACCAGAGGGCACTCTTGCAACGTGAAGACCAACAAGTTCTCCGGGAAGCTGCTTCCACCTTTGAGAGAACACCTGGTTTTCCTGAACTCAGTGGCTGTTGACCCTCAACCCAGGACAGTTTCTCCCCTTTCCCCAGGGGCCATTTAGCACCTGTCTGGAGGCGTTTTGAATTGTTGCAGTGGGATGGACGCAGGTGCTGGTGGTACTATCTTTTGGGCATGGAGCCCATGTTCTGATAGGTATTCAGGACTATACGAGGCAGTTTTCAAAAACAGTGTATTTCTTAGTGGGGAAAAAAAACAAAAACAAAAACAAAAAAAACAAACCCATGCCTATGGCGGCAGGATCTCCTCACTGAGATCTGTGGCCTACAGCAAAAGGTCCCACCTGGAAGCAAGTCCTTACAGTGGGCTTTAGCCTTCAGGGGAGTCTTAGGATGTAGACCTCAAAGCATTTTCATCACCTGAAATATGGGACCACAGCCACCACACACACTGGGGAGGAGGCGGGGCCAGGAGGAGGACACAACCTTTCTTTCTATGGAGAAACCCTGTCCTTAGGGCTAGCCACTCTGAACAGGACGCAAGCCCAGTGAGGGCACCATCTGCTTCCTGGTGCCACACGGGCAGCACTGCTTTGTCTCCTAAACTGGGCAGGGTGACAGGAAGGCCCTGTGCTGGTCCTCACGGGCTGGGGGGTGTCAGCTTTGGGAGGAGGGGGATAGGGGGTTGTTTTGTTTTTGCATTAGGCTGAGGTAGGGAGACAGAGACCCTTTCTCCTGACCCAGGCCCAGCTTGGGATCACCTTGGCCTCTCTGTGGACAGGGTTATGTCATGTCCTCCGCGGTTCTTCTTGCCCGGTCCAGTTGACTGACAACGTACTGTCACAAGACCAAGCGAGGCTGAAGGAAGCAAATGCGAGAGAGGCTCCAAGAGGAACTTGGAATGGGCAGGAGCAGCCTCGGGGCCTTTCCAGCTCCCGGGCTGTCCCTCAGAAAGGACAGAAGACAGACCCGGGCTGTGTAGTCGATAGCGCAGAGGCAGGGGAGCGCACGGACTCGGTGGCGGTTGTCTCCTCTTGTTGTCATTAAGTAGAGACGCTCCCTCTTAGGTGTCTATGCGTGCTGGTACCAGGAGCTTCAAGTCAGCCCCGCTGGCTCATCCTCGGGACCCACGGGCAGACGCAGAGGACATCTACACCAGCTTCCTTTCCCACTTGGAATTTTGCCTAGAGGTTCTCTACAGGAGTCTCACGGACTTTGGCAAAGGCCCCCACTCTTTCTGCTGTTCTCGTCTCCCTCTCCCTCTCCCTCTCCCTCTCCCTCTCCCTCTCCCCCCCTCTCAGAATGGTAGAAGAAAGGAGCTTGGCGGGGTGATTCCAGTCTAAGGCTCAAGCCCTCCTCTGAATTTCCCAGCAGGGCTCCTGGGTTGCACTTAGCACCCCCACTGATCGGAACAGAGAAGGAACACAGCCAGACTCGGGTGCACTGGAGAGAGGCCTTTGAGCCGAGGGCATTTTTATTCACAGTTAGTGGAGTGTTACAGAGATGAGAGAACCAACCCCTCCCTCTCTCCGGCACCTGCCTGCATCTTGGGGTCACAGAGATCGAAGCATAGAACCTTCCTTCATAGAAGCAAGAACCTTCCTGGGACTGAGGTTCCTCGTGGCTGAGCAGTCAGAAGGAGGGCAGAGAAAGAAGTGAAGGGATGGGAGAGATCCTGGGAACCCTAGCCAGGATGGGGGGGGGACCCAGGATGGGGGGGGGACCCAGAGGAAGGGAGAGACTCTAAGACATAAGCCAAACAAACGTCTGCCCAGCCCAGCCCCTTCGTGCCCTCCACAATTTTAATGATAGAGACCCTTAATCTCATTTCTCTCCTTAAAAAAAAAAAAAGGTAATGATGCCTCCTTAGTCTGATAGCAATTTGGCACAGGGGAGGGCACCACCTCCGTGTCCCTGTGCCCTTAGGGTCCTCCAGTGATACAAAAGTGGGGGCGGGGGAAAGGGGGCGAACCGCCCCTTCACTCCTCTCCCCCCCCCCCCGGTTAAGGGGGATCCGAAGGCCACGTGCCTCTCATGCTCTCTGGACTGGGGGACATGGCGATTCCTTTCCCAAGTTTGAGTTCCCGAGGCTCTGAGGAGAGTCCCTCATTGGAATCCAGGTGCCTGCTTGGTCCTGGGCCAGGATTTAGCACCAATTCCTCGGGCCTGAGAAATTGGCACCGAGGGCCCTCGCTAGTGGCCTGTCTCAGCCTGGCCAGAAGGGGGAGCCCTGGGAAATGCCAGGCACCTGGAGTACACACGGGGCCCGGGAGCCGAGGACCAGGCTTTGAGGACCCCGAAAGTGGCTGCTCTGAGGGAAGAGGAGGCAGGATGGGCCCTGAGAGGCGGGTCCAGTTACAGCAGAGGCAGGGCACGGGGCCGGAGCTGGGCAGATCACCTCCGAGGTGCCGGAAACAGCAGCAAGGGCTCTGCCAGCCTGGGCCCAGGACAGAGCCAGCACCTAGAGACAGAGGAGAAATGGTTAAAAGGGCAGCCCTCCCGAGATGCTCCGCTGCCTCCTTCCCTCTCCTCTGGGCTTGGCCCAGGGAGCGGCACGAAGGAGGTGAGGCCTTGTTGGAGTAGGTGTGGGCTTTAAGACCCTCACCCTAGCTGTCTGGAAGTCAGGCTTCTCTTAGCTGCCTTCAGATGACGATGTAGAACTCTCAGCTCCTCCTGTACCATGCCTGCCTGGATGCTGCCATGCTCCCGCCTTGGTGATAATGGGCTGATCTCTGAACCCCCCTCCCCACTGCTCTCTCTTCTTCTCTTCCCTCCCCTTTCTTCCTTCCCCTTCTCCCTCTCCCTTCCCCACCCCTTCCATCCCTTTTTTTTCCCCCTGACAGAATCTCGAGGAGCTAGGCTGGCTTGGATTTGTTCTGCAGCTGAAGATGACCTTTAATTCCTGATCGTCCTGACCCCACCTCCGCAGTGCTGGGATTACAAACCCAGGGTTGCCTGCCTGTTAGGTAAGTGTTCTCCCGAGGGGCCTGGGGTGGGAGACAGAGGGTGGGAAGGGGGTCATCCCTTTCCCTCTCTTCGCTCGTTTGGTTCATACTAGTCCTGGATGGACCTTCCCGAGACTCTGCCAGCCTTACGGGAGTGCCGGCCACTGCTGTCCTCTCCTGCCTCACCTTTGCTGGGACACATGGCTTTGTTAGAAATCATACAGCTAGGGATGTATTCTTCCCTGAATGTAGTCCAGGCTTAAAAGATTAAGTCCGCAGTAGAAATGTGTTGAGAGACTGAATGAATATTCTGTGTGCTAACCCAGGGCTAATCTGTCCTTTACTCTCCCTAACCCCGCTCAAAGGTTCCAGACTTTAGCTGGGTAAAGAATTGGTTGCGTAGCCGGGCATGGTGGCGCACGCCTGTAATCCTAGCACTTGGGAGGCAGAGGCAGGCGAATTTCTGAGTTCGAGGCCAGCCTGGTCTACAGAGTGAGTTCCAGGACAGCCAGGACTACACAGAGAAACCCTGTCTCGAAAAACCAAAAAAAAAAAAAAAAAAAAAAGAGAGAGAGAGAGAGAGAATTGGTTGCGTGACCAGGTGCTTGTCATCTAAACACGAAGGCCTCTGTCTCTTCCGCAAAGTCCGCTCTCCTGGTTAAGATCAAGTGGCATCTACTAAGAGTATGTAATAACGGTCCCATGGGGTTCAGGGCCGTTCGTGTGAGAACCACAGCCCGGCTCTCCTGTCCGATGCTGGTCCCATAGTTCCCTCTCCTCCTTCCATTTCATCTAGATCCACCTTCTTCCCCTCCCGCCTGCCAGGCCGCCCACAGGGGTTGCCCGGGGGGGGGGGCCCACAGGGGTTGCCGGGAGTGGGGGGAGGGGTCCTGGAAATGGCTAGACAGCTCCACGCCGCGTGTTTCTGTTTCAGCAAGCATCCCTGAAATGCCCCACTTTCAGCAAGGCCACATCAGACTGCTAAGAGACGAATGGGGTCACATGGGTGTGATACAGTGAAAACAGATCAGGTGTTACTTCATATAGCCAGTTTATTAGCTAGGAATATTTCTCAAGCCAGATTCGTGAGGGGTTAAAGTAGTCAGAATGTTCTCCATGAGAAGAAAACATGTGGACTCCTTCTGCCTGGGTGTTCTCTCTCCGTGGCCCAGTATCCTGGACCACGGAGATAAGGGCTGTTGTACCGCAGACTGGCTGTGACCCCAGCTCCTGGGGTCAGGGTTGTGTCCACACTGTAGCCGAGTGCAGAGGAGATACTTGGAGTCTCCCCATTTCCTGAGCGCCCAACAGCAGCCCCCTTTCCTGGTACCCAGTGATCTGAGTGAGGGTGGAGGGAAGGAGAGAAGCAGAATTCCAGTCCAGAAGCATGGCACGTGACTGCCACGCCCTCTGCTGACCTAAAACCTTCACGCCCTTCAGAGCCCAAGCACAGGGAGTGCGTGCGTGCGTGCGTGCGTGCGTGCGTGAAGGAAGGAAGGGAAAGCAGCCCACTCCAAAGGGGCAAGCTTGCTGTCCTCAGCACTCTGGTGCTGGGAGAACAGTGGCATGGAGGAGCAGAGAAGCCCTTCATGGGGCTCAAGAGATGGCTCAGCGGTTAAGAGCACTGACTGCTCTTCCGAAGGTCCTGAGTTCAAATCCCAGCAACCACATGGAGGCTCACAACCACATTGTGACTCAGAACCATCTGTAATGAGATCTGACACCCTCTTCTGGTGTGTCTGAAGACAGCTACAGTGTACTTGTTTATAATAATAAATAAATCTTTGGGCCTGAGTGAGCAAGGTTGACTGGAGTGAGGAGAGGTCCTAAGTTCAATTCCCAGCAACCACAGGAAGGCTCACAACCACTGTACAGCTACAGTGTACTCATATACATAAAATAAATAAATAAATCTTTTTTTAAAGAAGCTCTTCATGTGCTATGTAGTTCCAGGATGCCAGACTGATGGTCCAACCACCCTGCATCCACTGGCTGCTCTTCTAGAGGACCTGGGTTCGATTTCCAGCACCCACATGGCAGTTCATAACTGTCCGCAACTCCAGTTCCATGGGGATCTGACACCCTCACACAGACATACTTGCACTCAAAACACTAATAATGTAGTGTTTAAAAACAAACAGTAAAACTTTCTTTCTTAAAATCATGGTGTTTTGGGGCTGGAGAGATGGCTCAGTGGTTAAGAGCACTGACTGCTCTTCCAGAGGTCCTGAGTTCAGTTCCCAGCAGCCACTTGGTGGCTTATGACCATCTGTAATGGGGTCTGATGCCCTCTTCTGGTGTGTCTGAAGACAGCTGCAGTATACTGATACATTAAATAAATACTATTTTAAAATTATAGTGTTTCCTTTTGGGAGGGGTCAAGTCACAGTAAACACAAGAAGGCACATTAAACAGGAGGTAATTAAACATCTGACGTAAGAAGAAAGAACATGAACTTCGGTCTGCCCACCTCTCTCCAACTGAGGTTCCTCCCTCAGCCGGTGGCCCTACAGTCTTCTTATATTGTCCAAAAACAAGCAAACAAACAAACAACAACCCCCCAGCCTAACCAAACAACAACAACAACAACAACAACAACAGCTTTCCCAATGGAGGCTAGAGAGAAGCTCAGTGGTTAGAGCCTTTCTGTTCTTCCAGAACTGAGTTCTGTTCCCAGCACCCCTGACAGGGGGCTCGCAACTGTCTATGATTTTACCTCCAGGGTATTCAATGCCTCTGGCCTCTTGAGGGCACCTGCACTCCAGTGCACATGCCTGTATGTAGACACACACCCCTCTGCATAGTTTAAAACAATAAAAGCCCTCCAACAATAGAATGGCTGCTCCCCTAAGCCCAGCCACACACAGCCGGGTCCAGGTGCTCGCTGGCTTATGATAGGGTTACACGCTGATAAACCCACTGCGTCGAGAGTGCCTTGGGTGTGTAGAGCCTGCAGAATGAGTCAGTCCAGCAGTGCAGTGTTGCGGGGTGCTGGCTGTTTACTGTCCTGCTATGTGGGTGACCGGAGAGGCGGCTCCCCGCACCTCCTAGTCATAGCCAGTGGAAAGGTCAAACTTCAAACTTCTAGATATGGTTTCCGTCACGGAATGTGTACTGCCTCGGTATTGTATCTTACGGTCTAGAAATCCTTAGTCAAATCGTCAGTTTGGAACCTTTTGTAGTTTATAAAGTGAAATAGGGACCGGGGCTTTGGGTCAGTTGGTAGAGAGCTCGGTGAACATGTAAAGGCCCTGGCTTCCATTTCCTGCACCGCAAACACGAATAAAACGAAAACCGAACATCTCTCCTCTCTGGACTCTCTGCTCTTCAAATGGTTTCTGAAGCCTTTTGGAGCCGGTTAGCGGTTGGCCTGGTTGACCGTCTCCCACGCCCCCTTCGCCTTCCCACCCACATTGCCAGCGTGCCTTCCAGATTCTCCATACATGCTCTCAGCTCCCACTTTCCCTTCGCCCTCCTTCTCCTCCCCTAGGGATCCCAGAGAGCTCTTCTGTGCTCTCCCAGCACAAGTAGTAAACTGAGAGAATCAGTCACCAAACACTGACTGAATGCAGATCTCTTATCTTGTGCCTGCTTGGGCAGGCCCTGGGACGCCCCCCCCCTCTCTTTGAGATCCCCACCAACTCGGTGCTCAACACTCACAGTTAAAGCTGCTGTTCCCCTTGTCCCCAGAGGCCTCTGGTGGCCTCCGTGGGGTCCTCTCTCCAGCTGGCTGAGTTTCTGTGGCCCATGTGTACAGCACACGCACAGGGGCTGAGGAAGGAGGAGAAGGAAAGCCAGGGCCAGGCTCTCTTCAGTGTGTAGACTAAGGCATAGCAGGGTTATCGCCCAGTTGTTAATATGACAAAATAGTCCCATCCTGATTCTCAAGCAGCCACTGGCTGCTGCGGACTGCCCGCTGTCACGGTCTCCCCGGCCCCTCCCCCGTACCCTTTAGCCTTCCCTCTGACACACCACTGAAAGATAGTGCCTAGTGCAGGAACCATCCTTCCTCACAGGTGGCTGTGGACCACAAAGACCAGATCCTAGAGCACTCAGGGACTAGAATATGGAAGAACTTTGAAGACCAGGAGGGCTCTAAGGTAGAGGGTGGCCAGGGGCCTCTGGGACCGAAGGCCAGGTCCTGTCAGAGCTATGAGGACAGGGAGTCATGCCTACCTCACTCCACTCAGCCACAGGCACCAAGGCTGGCTGACACGGGGCAGGGGGCCTCACCAGCAGGTGAGGGGTGGAGGGTACCCACACTTTCCACGGAGGACAGTTAGCTACGATGAGCTTGCTGAAGTTGAACTTGTAGGTAAACCTCTTGCCTTTGGTCTTGTGCAGGATCCTCTTGTTGTAGTAATACCTAGAGAATTGAGAGTTGCCTCTGTGAGGAAGGGAGAGACTGGCTCTGTTCGTCTAGCAGTTGCGGGAGGACCCCAGCCATCTTCCCACAGTGATTGCGTTTCCCAAGCCCTGCGATAGTGGCAAGCAGGCGGGAGTGCCGAGAACCGCAGCCCTTTTCCTTGAGCCCCGCCTCTCCTGCCGCGGGCCAGGCCGCCCTCCTCACCTGAGGGCCCGGCTCAGCTTGTCATAGTTCATCTGCGGTTTGCACTTCCTGCGGCCCCAGAGGCGAGCCACTTCATCGGGGTCCTTGATGACGAACTCCCCATACTCCCCCTGCTGCCAGGCGATGACATGGTGGAACTCTTCCTTCTGCAGCAGCTCCAGGATAAAGTGCCACAGCTGGATCTGCCGGGAGCCTGGCGACGACTCGGCTTTGTAGGCCCAGTCGGGGAAGGCCAGACCTGGGGCGGGGGGAGTCGGAGGGTCACCTGCAGTCCTCGGGCCCTGCCCAGCTGGGCTTCAAGAGGATGGGGAGGGGGCAGGGAGGCCTACCTGAGATCCAGTACTTGTCGGGGCCTGCTGGGATACCTTCTGAGAAGCAGTTGCAGGGCATGGCGAGCCCTGGAGAGAGGCTTGAGTCAGGACTGAAGGCCTGTGGGAAGAAAGTGACAGGGGGAAGCATGGAGGTGAGGGAGGGAGGGAGGGAGGAAGGGGGGGGGAGGGAGGGAGGGCTTAGGATGAAAAGAGAAGCTAAGGCAAGAAGTTTCTTGTATGCAGCGCAGCCCAGCCTCTGTGCAGACCTAAGCTCTAGGTAGAAAGGCAAATGGTCCTCCATCTTAATCCCTGATGGAGTTAGACAGAGAGACAAACTGTCCATAGGGCTCGGCAGGAACTTGTTTTGAGAAGAGGGAAAGACTCCCCCCACCCCACCCCAATCTTTGAGCGCAGAAGCAGTGGCATAAACACACACTGGCCGTGGTTTTCGGTTGTTCTGAGTTGGGATCTCCTGTAGCTCAGTCTCACTCTCTACGTAGCTGAGATTGACCTTGAACTCCTGATCCTGCTGCCTCCAGCCCCTGAGGGTTGGGATTTCTGGCATGTGTCACCACCCTTGGTGGCCCATTCTGGTAGCTTTGCAACAAGTCCACACGAGAGAAGGGTGGGGTGGGGAGTGGGGGGAGTTTTGTGTTGTTTTCACTGAAGCCCAAATGCCTGGTGTGCGGCCATCAATCAGTGATTGCTGACGGAATAAATGAACACTAATGGCTTCTTAATGGTCTCCGTCCTTGGGTGCTGCAGTTTTAAAATGTTACCTCCATCACTTCTATCTCCCCCAAACTATGGAGGATCTGGTCTTTATTTCATATTCTTGCTCCAAAAGTTACCTTTTGGGGTTATTGAGGGGTTGCCCCCACCTTCAGGGTCTCCCTCCCAGCCGGAGAGGAAGAGTGACAGATGGTTGGATAGATACTCGGGTGTGTGGGAGGATGGAGCTGAGAACGGCTGCCTGGCTGAGATCAGAAAAGCAAGGCATGCTTTTCCAGTCTTGTCCCCTTGTGTCTGTGAGACAGAGGCGTGTCTGGTCAGAGTCGTACCCAGCTGGGCCACACCCCTCTCTAGAGAAGTGAATGTTGTGTGTTCTCAGTGTGGCCAGGCTGGAGGGAGGGAAAGGGAGAGAGACTTTACAAAGGCCCCTCAGCATAGCTGCAGTCACCCTTTAAAATCCGCCTCGCTGAGTTTCCCCAGGACTTCCAAACATGTCATCTATGGCAGTGATTCTTGACCTTAATGAACGTGACAATCATCGGATCACACGGGCAGGCAGGGTCTGTGGTAGTACATGTCGGGCATGCGGTGAGGTGCGGTGGCCGCGCGTTCCCCAATGGCGGTGGTTTGAGGACCAGGAGCCTGTGGAGCACAGCAGGTCTGAGGGGCCACTCTGAGCCCCAGCAGCAGTCTGGAGCTTCCTGAGGTCATTCTCCAAGTTAAAGACTGGGAAGCAGGAGCTCAGGCCAAGGCCCTTAAGATTCTAGTTGGGTATGGTCTATGAGCTCAGAGTGTCCTGCACGCAGGAGACAGAGGCAGGGAGGTCTTCACAGGTGGAGGCCAGCTTGGGCTACACAGAATTTCAGGACCTGAGTGACACAGTGAGACCCTGTTTGTTTGTTTGTTTGTTTGTTTGTTTTTAAAAAGGAGAAGGAGAAGGAGGAAGAAGAAGAAGAAAGTAAGGGAATCCAGAGCCTTGGACACGTAGGGTTAAGATACCTATGTGCCCTGGAACTAGGTCACGAGAAGAGAGAGAGGGGGAGAGACAGAGGAGAAAGACAGAGAGACAGAGACAGAGAGTCCAGCCATGGAGAGAGGCAGGTTGCTGACACTTCCTTTCCTACCTGAGAAAAGTAAAAACCGTTGTAGGGCATGACTGATCCCAGCACTTGGAAGACAGAGGCAGAAGGGACAAGAGTGCAAGGCCAACCTCAGCTACATAGCAAATTTGAGGCCAGCCTGGGCTATGTGAGACCTGCTCCAATAAACAAAACAAAAGACAACCCAAAACACAAGCCCCATAAGCAAATGACCCCCAAACCCAAGCATGAGACCAGAGTGGTGGAGAGTGAGGGCGACCCTCCCGGTCTTCTTGCAGTAGCTCCCTCCTGATATGTGTCACGTTTGGGAGTTGCTCATGAGTCCTCCAGAAGCTTGCCAGTTCCGGTGTGGACAGCCTTAGCACTGGGAAGTACCGCCAAGGTCTCCTGCACTCTTCCTTTCCCGTCTGAGGCCCCAAGCTGGCACTGGAGGAGCTCCAGAGAAGAGCGGCCTTCAGCTCCGCTGCCCACGGTATCAACCGTCTTTGTCACTTAACCCTAATCCTTTGTGTGTCCCTAATCCTTAAAAAAAATCTTTAAAAGTGTATTAACACGTGCATGTGTGTGGCGGTCAGAGTACAGCTCTGCGGGATCTCTTCTCTCCTTTCCCTTTTAGTGGTTTTAGGGATGTAACTCAGGTCACCAGGCTTGCTCTGCAAGCACGTTATCTGCTGAGCCATCTAGCCGATCCCTGTGTCACCTTAATCTTCACATTGGTGTAGAACTTCCCTGGCCGGGAGCATCCCACTCAGGGCCTTCCCGTCACCCGTTCCCTGGGCCCCTGCTCTGTCTCTCTTGGGCTGTAGGCCACACACACACACACACACACACACACACACACACACACACACAGATTGGCTACGTTCTATTTACTGGCTGTGAAGATCCCTACAGCGTAACCCATGGCAAGATGAATACAGTGGCTTCCAGGATGCATACTGGGAACCATAAATCAGAAAGGATCATAGCCCAGTCTGGCACGATCATCATTGCTCTCCAAAGCATTTTGTATTTCTGGAAGGACTAGGGCAGCAAGCAATCGTTATTGCCATCACCATCCGTCTGATTACTAGTAATGCTAATCCCCTTGGCCGGTGTAAGTGTTCATTACAACACAAGTAGGTTCTAGGTCATTATTTAATAGAAGCAATATAGATAACGACGAAAACAATGAGGAACAAAGCTTCAGCTGGGCGTGCCGCCAAAGACAACCTCCCAAGCCGCTTCACCCCTTTGCTCTCGCAGCTGCTGTGAACTTGGGACTGCCACCGGCTCAGGATGAGGTGCTGCTCTTGTTATGTTACTAATTCCTCACAGTAACCTTTTGAGGTTGGTATTGGCTACATTTTTGTAAGCTGAGGAAACAGAGGCTCAAAAGATTAAGAGACTTGCTCAAGATCCTGCCAAGCGGTGGAGCTGGATGGGAACAGGTCTGTCTGACCCCAGGCACTGAACTGTAATTGGTCAACCGCGGCAGAAGAGTTGAAACTCTAAGGAGAGAGGCAAGGCTGAGAGGAGGCCCTGGCCTCAAAGGAAACTGTCCAACCAAGCCTGCGATTTGGGCTTTTTGCCAGAAAAAATTTCATCAGTAGCCCCAGAAAGCCAGAGGCCAGCCAGCCCAATGGGCAAACATGGGAAAGGTAGAAACACACAGACACACACACATCGAGACACACATAGACATATATACACATAGACACATTCACATAGATTCACACACAGACACATTCACATAGACACACACAGACACATTCACATAGACACACATAGACATATACACACATAGTCATATTCGCATAGATACACACAGAGACAAATTCACATAGACACACAGATACATTCACATTGATTCACACAAATACACAGAGACACACAAGACACACATGTAGAAACACAGATACACACATATAGATATGCATATAGGCATATACACATGCATATGCAGACACGCATGGACACATACACATAGACACACACACAGAGGCACACATACAAAGACACAAACACATACACACAAGCATTTGAGCCCAATGCGGCATGTGTGTAGAAACTTACAGTATAAGTCATTTCTGCAGTGCTGGATGTGGTAGCTCACACTTGTAGAATCAGCAGAGGCCAGCCTGAGCGACAAAGAGTTAGGGGCCAGCAAAGATGCGGTGGGCGGGCCCTGCCTCAAACAAAACAAATCAATCAAAGTTATGAAAAGAAAGTCATGCTGTCACTGGGTCCTTTGAAGCCAGGGACCAAGTAACCAGATCGACTGGACAAAACCTGAGCTTTTCGGCGCTCCGTTGACTCCGCGGCAGGTAGCCTTGCTGACGTGCAGAGAAGTGAGGGGCAGCGCCTGAGAGAGCCAGGCAGAGAGCCTGGACAGGGAGACAGACGGGACCCAGGGGCCAGAGGGACAGGACCGGAGAGGTCACAGTGACAGCCACAGGGGCTCAGAGGCTGCAGAGGTTGGATAGGCTGCTCCTCCCTCCCTCCCTCCCAGTCCAATTTGAAACCTCCCATCTCTCCCCTGGCTCTTAGCAGGTGGGGATGCTGGCTCTGAGTCTGCTGCTGATATTAGCTCAGGCTGCAAAAGGGGATGGGACTTGGTGCAGCTGGGGGCCGTGGGGGGACAGCCAGCTTCCTTTGTGCCTCTGCTCAATTTCTCTCCCTTCTTCCCTGACCTGGTATCCCTCCCTCTCTTGGGGATGGCAACTTTGGGGAGAGGCTCCCTCAGCCCCTCCCTCATAGGTCTTAGCTCTCCACCTAGCCTCTGGTGGCAGCGCCACCCCGAGGCCCAAGGTTTAGAACTCCAAACCTTTATGTCTACTCCCATAGGGTTGATAGGAATGGGCCTTTGAAGGCTAGGGAAAATCCTGCCTCACAGATGCTGAAGGGAATGGACCCTGGAGCTGGTTCTCACAGACTTCAGCTACCTTCCCCCTCCCCCCCTGCACCTCTCCCTGCCCACCCCTCCCCTGCTCTCTCCCCTCCTGCTCTCCTTCCCATGCGTGGCCTCCTCTTGTTGGACTGTTTGCTGTGCTTCCTCCTCTGCTCTCTGTGTGGTCTCTGGTTACCCCTGCTCCCTGCCTGGGTGGCTGGTCTCTCTGGATCTCAGTCTCACCACCTATCATCCAGCCTGCTCTATGCTGGCTGCCCTGCCCCTTTGCCTCTTGCCCTTTTCTGTCTCCCCCTACCCTGGGCTGTTCCTTCCAGCGCTCGCTCTCTTCCCACAGTGCTGGTCTCATTCATCATATTCTTATCCAGTGTTTCTTAGGGGAGCCTCCTGAACACCCCACCCCCGCCACTCCAGGAACAAGAGATCCTCCCATGCAGCAGGCACTAAGGGGGCACCAGGGCAAGGCCAGCAGGAGATGAAAGTTCTAGCAAACAGCTGAGCTGGGTGAGCTCATAACTGGCCTGGGCAGGGCATTAGATCAGCCAGAAAACCAGGGCATCAACAGAGGCAGCTGGCATCCAGGCATCCGGGCATCCGGGCATCGGGGCATCGGAGGCCTCAGTCCCTAAAAACCAACCCCGTGTCTACATCCAGCCCAGACCTCCAGGCTAGACCTGAGCCCTTCACGTTCCATCAAGTCTGAAGCTGTCTTAGCTGATTCTGGGCTTGAGTCTCTTATGCCCACGAGGCCCAGTGCCCTTGGGCAAAGCCAGAGAGATCAAGCACCAGCACCTCCCACCCCCTCCCACCCCACCAGGGCTTGGGGAGAGCTTGGGACTTTCTCTTGGCATCTTGCCTGCCTCTCTAGCCTGCATCTGTGCTTACTATGGTAAGGGCTCTCATGCTCCAGGATTCTTGGCCCTAGTTCTTTGGGAATGGGTTCTGGGGGGTCTGAGGAAGGAAGAGGGGCCTGTAGATGGAGCAGGGCCCTCTTGCCTCCCCAGAGGCGTGCATCCCTTTAGTTAGTTCATCCAGTCAGGCTCAGGAGGAGGTTCAGCTTCTCTGTCTATACCCCCTCCGTGTGGCTCCCCAACTCGTCCACCTCCATCTGCTCCTCTGTCAGCCTCAACAGACATCCTTCCCCCTTCTCCCTTCCCTCCCCCCCCCCCCGCAGCAATGAGCCTGGGGGGCATGGCTTCTATGGACCCACAAGGCTAGCTGGATAAGTTGGCTGAGATCTTCGTTATTTGCTCCCCACTCACCCCAGAGTCTGGTCTGTTCCAGAGAGGAGACACTGGCCCCCAGCTTCAGAGAACCCCCTGCTACACAGGACCCTCCCACAGATGCCGGGGCGCTCTCTGCCCCGAGTGCACAACTCCAGCTCTGTGCCATTCCTTAGGAGAGAGAGAAGCCTTGCCACACCTGTGGGCTTCAGCTCCTTGCGTCCCCCTTCCCAACTGTCCCCTAACTGGCTCCATATCCGGATGCACAGAGAAGCCCCCCTCTCAGGCCTGTCAGGGTGGCTTACCGCCTTGGACCATCGATTCTGCGTGCAGACCGGTTCCTTCTGGCTGGTTCCTTGCCCTTGCTCATCATGCGTTAGGGTTACTTAAAATGGGAGCGGGATCTCCAAGCTCCCAGGGGAGTTGATGTGGTTTGCAGACAGCACCGTTAACCCTTTGAGGGCCAGTGGCGTGTCCCGGAGGCCTCATCCAGGCATCCCACACACGTGTGCACCTTGCAGCCTAGTAGGGCCCCTTCCTGTGGGGTGGCTGGCTCCTAAAGCAAGCACCTGCTGGGGAGACTTCCTCTTTTTCTATTCTTCTAAAGGTTCCGGACAGGCTGGGACATCCTGTGAGTTGTCTAGCTAGCGATTCTTTCGGCCTCTCTCCTGTGTAGCTTTCTGTGGAGATCGGAGTTCAGATCTAAAAACTGACCTCACGCCTCCCAGACCGACACGCGGACCCCCACCTTTGCCCGAGCTACGCTCTCATTCACTAGTGCCACAATCTGTTGTCACAATCTGCAACTTTCCTTCTTTGGCGCGAATAAAATGATACAGGCGATGTATATTACGTCTTAGTACTGGAGACATGGCTAGGCAAATTCTCCCACCATTGAGTCCCATCTCCCAGGATATAGTTATCTAAGGTCATTTCTCTAAAGGGTTAAAGGCACTTAATATGTCTATTCTCTTATACTTCTAGAGATTTAAAAAAAATGTTTAGACTTTAATAATTTGACTTAGAGTTAGACAACAGAAAGAACTTCCAACTAAGGATTAAGCCAGCTAGAAGACAGTGACTACAGGGGCATCAGACAGCTTAATGAGGAGCAAGATAAGGGCTAGAATTCCCGGGACATCCTGGGGAGGAGATGAGAACTTAGCCGAGACACCTGAGGAACAGGATCCCAGGTCGATACCCGGGGACCACATCACCCTGGAGCCTGTCAGGGCTGTGTCCAGCTTTCCAGCTCCAAGCAGGGAGAAGGCGGATAGATGGATGCTGTTGGGGAATCAGTATAGTGCTCCCGACTCTGGGAGGCCCTGGCCCCACCCCTCAGCCTCCCGCCTTCCCGAGCTGATGGAGATGGGATGGAGGACATGGAATTACATTCTGGGCTTGTTTTCTGGTTAAATCAACCGAAGCTAACGTGATGGACAGGTGGGAGAGGGGCTGATTGATGGAGGACAAGAGCGGGGCCTCAAGGAGGGAGGGAGGGAGGGTCCTGGTGGAGGCAGAGTGCCTTAGGCCTGAGCCGCTAAGGGCGCACAGTGATGGGCACAGGGACATGGCGGTGTCCTGCTGTCTGTCTTAGGCGCTGGGTCCTCACTGCAGCAGGCTGGCCTGCCCCTTGCTCACCATCACCCGCCCACGCCCTTTCACTTAAGAGTGTTGAAGACTGGGCACAGTGCCTCCGTGCCTCTGGTCCGTGTCTCTGGTCCACCTTGAACACCATAGGCAGGAGGCTCCTCTGCAGGCTGCTGCTGCTACAGGGCAAAGTCCCTTACAGGACACAAGCTGAGCCGAGCTGAGGCCAGGCTGAGAGCTGGAGGGACCAGCTGCTTCTGAGTGTTCCCACCTTCTCCTCTGCTGCCTGGTCACCACCCCAGCGCACTTCCTCTCATCTTCCTGGATACCGCACAGGGCGGCCCGCCTGGCGGCCAACCACCAGCTTCTCTGTCTTCCCGGTTCATCCATGTCATTATATGCGCACTAGTCTGGGAACGGAGCTAGCAGCCAGGCACTGGGCTTGAAGGTCGGTTTCTCAGCTGGCCAGATGTTTCCTCCACAAGATAGAAACAAAGTGGGTGGAGCCTGGGCTAAAGGGCCCTGATCGCTGAGCAGGACACCAGGAGGCACTCATACCCCTCCTGTGCCCACCCCACCCACCCAGCTCCTCACATGGCCTCTGTACACAGTTAATTCGGTTTGTTTGTTTGTTTTTTAAGTTCTAGATACAGGACCTCATTTTATCTGAGTATGGCCCTTGCTGGTTTTGAATTCATGGCAATGCCCCTGCCTCAGCATCCAGGTGAGATTTCAAGTGTGCACCATCATGCCAGCTCGGATGGTTTAAAATATGTCAAGTGTGGTGATTAATGCCTGCAATCCTAGCACTGTGGAAAGCTGAGGCAGGAGGATCACAAGTTCAAGGCCAACTTGGCCCACAAAGTGAGTTTTGAGTCCAACTGGTACAACTTATCAAGATCCTGTCTCAAAATAAAAAGTAAAAATAAGGTTGGGGAGGAGCCTTGTGGGAGAGGGTTTGCCCTAGCATATGGAAAACTCTGGGTTCGATCCCTAGAACCACAGGAAAACCCAAATCCTCCAAACAAAGTGAGCTAGGTGTGGTGGCCCACACCTGTTATCCCAGCCTTGAGACATGCCAGTAAGAGGATCAGGGGTTCAAAGCTAGCCTAGACTACATATTGAGTTTGAGGCCAGCTGAGGCTACAAGAGAACCTGTCTGAAAACAATACCAAAAACCAAAAACCAAAAACCAATGAACCAACCAACCAAAACATCAAATTCATCTCCAAGAGTATCTGTGCTGACAGCTGACAGCTCTCCTAACCTGTCTGCTCACCGGTCTCAGCTGCCCTGGCTTGGTGACACAATGACAGGCCTGTGCTGATTGCAGGGGTGGAGGAGAAGCTTGACTCTGTTGGGAATAAGGACAGTCGTGCTGCTTTGAGGTTGGATGGGGCTGGGCTGGGCTGGGCACAGCGGCATGAGGTGGATGGGAGGGGGGTGCTTCCTTTCAGCCACTGGGCCCCAAGGCTTGGGATTCATCTAACACAGGTACACTGGAGGTGAGTCCTCTCACCTCCACGGGGCTCCAGGACTTCCTCACTCTTGCTCTGATGTGGGGTTGGCAAAACCACTCCATGGAAGTAAGCCCTGCACGGCTCAGACCTTGGACAAGGTTTCTCCGGGGCTTGGGAATGGGGGGCGGGGAGGGGTGCAGGCCACCCTTTCCTTCCTGGAGCAATAGGAGGCAGGACTCCTCCCCCCAGCCGGGTGCAGTGAAGCTCTGAGGACCCATTGGGATTCCTGGGGGGGACTTGACTGACCAGCTTAGTCATCACAGCAGACATGCTTAGAAGCACATCTGGCCAGCTGTTGGAGAAAGGTGCCTGGCCCAATGACTCCTTCCCTGTGTCCAAGTCAAGGATGAGACAAGGGTGTGGCCTCAGTGGCTTCAGAAAGGAAGATGGGTCCTTGATGGAGAATGGAGACCCTAGGTGGCAAGAGATGGCCGAGGGAAGGAAGAAGGTACAGAGGAGAGGGAGACGCAGGACTCTTAGGCCGGGGAGGTGGGCGAGAGGGTGAGGGGGAGCCGGCACTGCGGGCCAGTGGTGTCCTGGGGACTGGAGACCCTTCAAGTCCCATTAGCAGCAATAGAAGGTGACATGTGGGATCGATTCCAATCGAGACAACAGACTCCCAGTAATAAACCTATTTCATTCACACTTCTCGCCCCCACTGCTGCCGAGAGGAGAGGAGGCGGGCCCCCGCTGCTGTCGCTGTCGCAGAGGCTGCTGTGGCCAAGCCCTGCGGGCTGTCGGAGGATCCCAGGCCCCTGCCTTCCCAGTGGGAACAGGGACAGGCCTGGAGTGTGTGGACTGGCTCCCCCGGGGCACAGGTGGAAGCCTCTTTGTGTTCCTGTGTCAGTAGGAGGGCTGGGTCCAGTGTGGGTGTCTGAATTCAACTGTCCGCCTCAGTAGGTCTATGCGTGTGAGCCATCGTGAAAGGAGTATGCATTCCTCCGTGGCTGTCTGCCTGGGGCTGTATTTGTGTATGTGGGTGTCTGTGTCAGCTTTTGTGTTTCCAGCGTCTGTGTGTGTGCCTGTCTGTCCACGGATGCCTGTCACACGTGGGTGTGTGAGTCCCACATAAGCTCTGAGCGTGAGGTCTGGGTTTCGGTGGCTGTCTGCAGCGTGCTTTGTCTCAGAGACTGTGGGCGTTTGTGTATCTGCATCTGGCCTGTCTTTGTCTCCTGGGCACTGGGGAAACGCTGCTGGCATCCCAGCACTCACAGCAAAGCCCTGCCCCGACCTGGTCAGTCAGGCGGCATCCCCAGGGGCACCCAAGCATCCTGCTTTCCCCGGGGCTAAGAGCTGACTCGGGGAAGCTGAAGAACGGAAGTGCAGGTAGCCAAGAAGGAAGGACAGGAGAGAGGCTGAGAAGAGGGGTGGCAGACAGGCCAAGGTGTTTGGACAGAGGAGGAACTGGAAAGGCCACCAGGGCAGTTGTAGTAGGAGTTTCCCTAGCGCATCGAGGGAGGAAGTTACGGAAAGTGTGGTGGCTTGTCCTCACTCTGGAACATTGTAGAGAAGGGCTGTGCTGGGTCCTGTGGGAGACAACGCCAGAGCGTGAGGATGCTTGCCTGGGAGCCTGCAGACACAGGGCCTGCTCAGGACTCCCCCATCCCTCCTGCACATCTCGCCTGACACTGTGCTGGCCAGGGTGAAGGGGTGGGTGTCCGTCCTTCCCTGTCTCTGCCTGGTGGTTCCCTTCCCCAACGGAGCCGGTCAGGGTCCTGAGGTCCTGAGTAAGGGACAGGGGAAGGGGGGGGCGGCGAAGCAGAGGTTCAGAGAGGGGGCCGTCCTGGTTCATGGTCTAGGAGGGTCTGGGCAAATGCCCCGTGCTCCCTCTGGACTTCTAGCTCCTCCAGTGCCTGGCATGCTGGTGGTCCTTGTTTTGCTCTCCAGTACTTTGATTTTGGGGGGCTGGGTGAAGGGGTATCAGATCTCAGCATATAAGTAAGACCAGGCTAGCCTTGAATTTGTGTTCCTTGCCTCCTGAGAGACTGTAAGCTCGCAGCCCTGTGGCCTGCTTTGCCGGCTTGGGACGCTGTCTGGGGTGAGAGGGCAGGAAAGGGGCCTTAGTTCTCTGTACTCCTCCTTACTCCTGTCTGCTCTAGGAGTTTGCTGCACTGGGCCCCATGGGGGAGCACCACGGGAGCACCCCAGGGGAGCATCACAGGGGAGCACCCCAGGGGAACATCACAGGGGAGCTCCCCAGGGGAGCACGAAGGAGACTGCAGAAGTCTCTGGAAGGCTAGATGACCTACCTGCTCAGACAGAAGCTTCCATCCTCTGCTGTCCGTCCCCATCAGGACTACCGTAGTAGTGCCTGATGACGTGTTTATCAGAACGGAGGCCTTGGCAGAGCCTCTAAGACTTAAGCTGTCTGGAGGCAGCACCAGCATCCACTCCCTAAACTGAGCTCTCAGGTGACTTTTGGAGTGTGACTTTAAGGGTGTTTTGGTCCCCTGGGCCACTGCTGACATTTTGGAGAGCACATGGTGGCAGCTGTCCCTGTGGGCCTGCCCTGTGCTCCTGGAGGCCGTGTGCTTTAGGCAGGAATGCTTGGATGCCAAGACACAGAGGGTGGGCTAGCTCGTGGGACATGGCTCCCTTGGTCCCCCCAGCCTTCTTCTGACATGTGGTGTCAGGGTCTCCTCTATTATTGCCGTCAGGGCTGTGCTTTGAAGATGGAGGAGAACTGACTCTCACAGGATACCACTCCCTTGCGCCTTGTCTTGTGTGTGTGTGTGTGTGTGTGTGTGTGTGTAGAGTTCTATCTAAAGAAGGCTCCAGGCTCTTTCCTCAGAGTGAACAGGGGAGGGAGAGGCTTGAGGGAGGGCCGGGCTGCTGTTTTCAAGAGCTCTCTGGAAAGCCGACTCCTTCCTCAGACCAGGGATCTTAGTCTGGGAGTACAGTGCTGAGGATTTGAGGTCTGGGATATTGTGTGCCTGGGTCTGTGAGGGGAGGCAAGGACAAGGGGGAGGGTGGGAAGGAAGGATGCACACAGGGGTATGGGGGCCTAGGTCACATGAGACGTAGGATGCCCTGAAAGAGCAGTACGACTGGTGAAGGCAAGACTGTGGTTTAGAGGTAGGGTGTCCAGAGCCTGTGGTAGGCCGTAACTGGGGTGCTCCAGGGATGGCAGTTACAGGAACAGCATGATGGGGTAGCAAGAGGTCAGCTGAGGCCCTAGGCCTCTGGAGTTTGGGGGTCACTCCTAGGATATTTTTCCTAGACCCTGAGAACCTGACATGGGTCCTGGCTAGGCATTTCTACTGCCTGGAGTCGGGGGAACTTCCTGGAAGGGAATTCAGAGGCTCCAAGAGGCCCTGACACAGCCGGTCCATCCCTCTCTCTACCTCATTCCCTGCTTCTGCCCCAACACTACCCCGAAGCAGCCTAACGAAGCTCTTATTTCTGTGGCGAGGAACCCTGTGTCAGGTTGACAAGAAAAAGCAAGAGAGAGGAGGGAGCCGGAGAATGTGGAGCCCAAATGAGACGCGAGATAAGGCAATTACATGATCAATACCGGTGAAATTGAGTAATCCGGCCGATCAATACCACGGGCTCGGGCGCTGCTGCTCTCAGCCCGCCTACATCTTCTCCCATCCCTCTCAGAAATTCATCTGTCAGTCTGCCTCCCACCCCGGCCTTTACATTTGGGTTCCTGAAAGTGCCCCCCCTGCCTCCCGCCTGTGTCAGCTGCTATCCTGTAGCTCCTCACTAACTCCCTCTTTCCTCCCAGGGGGGCCCCATGCTCAACTGCCTCCTGGGTTGATACCTTCCCTTCTCCTCCATGTCCCCCACCTTGTCACCCCAGCGGTTATGACCTAGGTTGCCTGGGTCCTGAGGAGAGTTTCCCCACTCCTTAGTCTGTCCTCTGAGCACAATCCTCCATGTGCAATGCCCCGCCCACACGCTAGTGCTGGCTCAACTGGACTCTGAGGGCAGGCAAGGAGCTGGGCCCCACCCATCCAAAGGTCCTTGTAGGGGCTGCATCGCAGGTGCCACCACTGAAAGTCACTCGTCCATCTGGGGGCTTCAGTGTGTAGGCGGGCACTTGAGGGCTGTGTTTTTGAGAACCTCTCCTGACTGTGGGAACAGCAGAGTTTGTCTGCCTAAGCCCTGAAAAGTCTATGGCCACCTGAAGAGTTGAAAGTTCAAGGGTGTGTGTGTGTGTGTGTGTGTGTGTGTGTGTGTGTGTGTAGGGTGTGTGTATGGAGCTGTGGAGGCAGGCAGGCCTGGAGTAGGAGCCACACCCTGCCCCTCCACATTTACCTGCCTGCCTCTTCTGCTAGACTGTCAATGCCTGGGCTGGTGGAATAAAGGAATGGCTACTGTTACTTGTATTTCAGTGCATTCTGCACCGCCCCCACCTCCCCATTCCTACTGTGAGCCCTTAGAAAGCCGTGAAACCCAGCACCAACACCCCAGTGGCCAGCAGACACCAGCCAAAGTTGGCTGGCTGACACTCTGGTCCCCAGGTTGATGGAGGCAAGAGCGAACAATTTCCCATAGAGAAACACGGGATCTCTTCAAGACAGTAAATAGCCCAGCCCTTCCTGGTCGCTGTGTCGGGACAGTGAGCCGATGCCTGGACTTGAAGCTCGGGCTACTGGGGACTGTTGACCTTGGGCGCTTCCCTTCGCTTTCCTGCCCTTTGTTTTCTTCTCTGGCGCAGTGGGGATAACAATAGCTCACGTCTGCAGCCAGAGAGTCCGGATTAACCTCTGCCCTGACCCTCTTGTTCTCCCTCCTGGGAGTGGGGCCAGTGAGTTTCTGCCACACTGGCCATCAGCTCGCAGGATCCAGGCTGTGAGGCTTGGCCATGTCCAGTGGTTGTGGCTGGACTAAGTAGGCTTAGGGAACGGGGACAGACGCCTGCTGCTGTTTGTCCTTAATCTCCGTGGTTTGGGTGGCAGCCCTTGGGTTTATGGTTCGCATCCAGTTGTCTGTTGACCTAATCCCTAGAGACAGCTGGGTGAGAAAGCTTGGGTGGGGCTTCTGCCTCCTTTTAACAGGGGACCATCACTGTCCCCCTGGGGTAGGCAGAGGTGGTGTAGGCGGACTGGAACGCCCTGGACTGACTCGTGAAGAAAACTCAAGGCTGGCTTGCCCAGCACATTCTGATTGTCTGATTTTTTCCCGAGGATGGGGGGAGGGAGGAAGTGTCGTCAGTGGGCAAAATGTGAGCCAAGACCGGCTCGGGCTCCAAACGTCACTGGCTCCGAGCTCCGCTGAGAGAGCGTGCTCTTCACTGTGTGTGCTCCGCAGCCCGCTTTACTTCCCTGTCTGTAAAAAAGCTGGTGGGATCCCTCTTAAGCTGAAAGTGCGAAGCCCCACAGAGGAAGGAATGTGAGGCTGGGGATTGCTGTCTGAATGCTGAGAGCTCCCTGTGAGCATCCTTTACCACCGAGGCACACACGGAAGCGGAGCCCCACAGAGCCCCACACCGCGGAGGTGTTTGAGCTGTTAGAATGGCAGCAGCGGGGCTAGAGGATGGTTAGTTCTCCTCCCTAGGCCAGAGGGAAGCCAGAGGAGAGGGTTGGAGGACCCTGGGAGGTGGGGTGGGGACTGCACCTGCCTGCTTTTCTCTGCAGGACCAAGGGCAGGTATACGAGGGTGAACCAGACACACGAAGGCGGAGTAGGCACATGGGTGCGGACCAGAAGACCACAGAAGAAGACAACGAAGCAAACGGCCAGTGCAGAACGGCAGGCCTCTAGGCAGGCAGCACACACAGTGTATCCGAATAAATGAAAACACAGGGGTGAGAAGCTGTCTCGACCAGTCAAGTGTGTGCTGTGTGAGCAGGAGGGCCTAGATTTGGATTCCCAGACCTGTGTGGAAGGGCCTGCAACCCAGCACTGGAGAGGTGGAGACAAGTGGCTGGCTTGCCAACTGGCTCAGTTGGGACCTATCTCAAAAAAACTGACCTCTGGCTTACACACACACACACACACACACACACACACACACACACACCACATAAGCGGGGAGATGGGAGTTAGCTATCAATCCAGCCATCATGTCCCACAGAAGATGGGAACAGGAACAGATGCAGGGAAGCCAGAACACAGGCAGAGAAGCAACTGAGGGGAGGGGCCTAAAGGTGGGCGGCTATGCTAGATCTGAGGCCATGAGGCTGCGCGCCCTCACGGGTGGGGGTTTGGGGCCCTTAGCACAAACAGGGCCTTGCTTGCACCTCCTCTCCTCATGCATTTCCTTGTCTTTCTGAGTCCTATCTAAACTGGTGTCTCGCATCCCAACCGTGAAAAACAGTAGTCCATCAAGCATTTATCGGCAAGCATCTTTAGGTCCCAGCACTGGGTGTTGGAGAAAGGGAGTCGGGCGATGCCTGTGACTGGCCAGAGCTGAAAGTGCTGGAGAAGACACTTGGCAGGAAGTAGGGCAGGGAGGTGCTCTGGCAGGGTGGGGGGCCTGCCCCCCGCCCCCGCCCCGTGCAATGCGGCTGGCATGTGGGAGCTTTTCTGAAGCCTAGGGCTCCCCTCTCTGCAGTAGGGATGAATTCAACTTCTCACGAGGCTGTCACAAGGGCAGTCCTTAGAGTCAGCACAGACAGTCCTTAGAGAAAGGCCGGCATGTGCTAAGTGCTTCTCTGGCTCTGGTGCTTAAGCACTGGGTCTCGGTCAGTGGCAAACAATAGACTGCTTATACAGAGGGGCCAGGTTCAGAGCTTCGAATTATCCTGAGGACTGCGAGGGACTTGTGCCTAAGGCTTTCTGCTGGCTGACCTTCCAGGAGGGGCTGGAGGTCTCTCCTCTCTGCTCAGCTGCCTGCCTCGGTCTCTCCTCTGGCTCACCACCCCTCCTGCCTCTGGAATTCATTCAGAATTCCAACAGTAATGGCTGGATGGTTAACTTTGGGGGCAGAGCCTGCTGCCAGGACTCAGATCTCTGTGACACCTCTGAGCAGCAGGGGAGCTTAAGAGAGCAGCTGCCCACTCCAGCCTTCTGCCCCTGCCCAATGGGCTATCTCCTTGAGCAGATCACACTGGCAGGGCAGCTCCCAGGCCCCATGCCTTCTGTGACTCTCACTGGCCGACTCACACGACAGCCGGTAAGGCTCACCTTGTCAACAGAGCCAGCTCTCCCAAGGACCCTCTCATGGACACTTCATTGCCACTCAACACCACCTTCTGGATTTATTTATTTAGCCCTGACTGTCCTGGAACTATGCTGACCAGGCTGGCACTGAACTCAAGAGATCTGCCTGCCTCAGCTGGGATAAAGGCTTGCACCACCAGATTGCTTCAGAACTCTTTAAGAAAACTTAACATGGTTTCTGTCTGTGTTTGAAGGGCAAAATGAGATTACATGTATCATTTTCCCCGACTGTCTTTATGGTATTCAGTAATCAAAATTCCTTTCTCCAATTCTTGTCCCTGTTGGGAGTTAAGAAATTTCCCTAGTTCTGGCTTGCCTGGCTCTTATTTAAAAAATCCTAAGAAAACAATCAGAGCCATATTTATTTTATAATTCACACACTATCATACCCAGCATTTGGAGCCACTTAAGTCCATGGTTTACTCCAACTGCCATTCATTCCTTCAGCCCAGATCATGCCCACCAGCCGGCAGGAACCTGAGCCCTCAGCAGCCGACCACGTGGCTTAAAGAATCCTCATTACAGTCAGGATGCAGGCCATCCTCCCTGCTCCTGTCCCTGGGCTCAGTACCCTTCATTCACTCACTCAAGGAAACTTCCGAGAGGCCCGCCTCACTCTGCTGGCCCTTGCAGACCTTGGCTCAGTGTGCAAGGAGCATCAAAATCAACACTCGGCAAACATATATGTACCCTTTGTTTTTAAATTTAACTTTAATTTTTGAGGTAAAATACTTTTTTTTCTTTCGACTTCCATAACAAAATACAGAGCTATCAGATACCCCTGGAAAAAATATGTATATTATACATATATTTCTATAACATTACATCATATATATAATATATATGCAAAAAATTTGAAGACTTTAGAAAGCAGAACATCTAAAAGGCACTGCACAATGGTGTTCAGATTCCTTATATTTTATGTACATATACACATCTTATTCTGCTTACACAGATGCTTAGTGAAGTCATCTTCACATGTGAACGTCTCATTCACAAATCCCTGCATCACAAGTTTATAATTCAAAGAATGCCTAAATATTCTGAAACAAATTAACGCATAACTTTTTCCTAAAAGGAACTAATTAGAACAGTTCTTTGAAGACTGAAGGTTTCTCTAAAGCCACGTAAAAACATGCCTCACTACTGTGCACACAAGAAAAAGCACAAACATAATTATGGAATAAATAAAAAACAAGGGACAAACAGCTAAATGACTATCCACCTGGCAGTGGAATATAACTTTTTTTTTTTTTAATGCTTCTGGAAGTTTCTTGGCCTATGGGTCACTAGGGTTCCCTGCGTTACTGAGCTGGGGTTAATGAAGTGCAGCCTGACATCTAAGGAGGACTCTACACATCTCTATTTTACTTCAGAAAAAAGGAGAGCTCAGCAACACTGCCCCTGAGCGTCTGCTTCTCTTTACAGCCAAGAAAGCCAAGGGCCTAAATAAACAAGCTCTTGATTAGTGAAGCTGCAATAGATTCACACCTACAAAGCTTTACACATTTGGCACAACAAAATTTAGAGGGAGAAAAACCAAAACAAAACCCAGGGAGAGGAAGTAGGTCCAGCTTCAGTCCCTTCACCTGGCTGCTGGACAGTGATGTGCTCACAGAAGGCAACTGCCTTGCTTCATACCAGGCTGGAGGCAGGAACTGTCAGGACCGGCTGGGGAGAGAAGAACATTCTCATTCCTTTGCCCCAGAAAGTGTCAGTGATCGCTACATTTCCTGGTCCACTTCCTGAGCAAGCCCAAGTTCTGCTCTGCAGACAGACCCTTCCCCAGATCCAAACTCCAACTGTGCACAGTGCAAATCAACCAAGAAATTACTGGTGGAATGGCATTCAAAGGAAACAAACAGCAAATAGTTTCATAAAAGTCCAAAAGCATTTTTCATGGAGTTCAATTTCAAGTGTAAAAGCAGTGGCTTTATTCAAATGGAAGCAGCATCTAGAATGAATTCCGGCACTTGGGTTCTAGGGGTTACAGATATGCATCATGGATTCTCCTCCTCTCATTGTAAAGGCCCCATGTTTCTATTCCTGAGTTCGCACTGATGCTTGCTGGCCGTCCCCACTAGTGGACAACCAGCCGCCAGCTGGCCTCCCTGGTTTGCTGGGCAACACCAACCAGAGAGCCCTCCCCGACCTGCTGGGCTTGCTTTCTGACTCAGAGGTCCGTCAAGGTGCAGAGAAGGAAGCTAATCAAAACAGCCACCAAAGGCAGCAGGAGTGCTGAGTCCTTCGCAGCCCGACCAGAGCCTGGGTCATCAGAGACCACTCGGTCCCTTTCCTGGCCTTTCACACACACATGGACCAAGTTCTAAGACATCCATCCAGAAACAGCAATGACGGTCTCAAGTCATCCAAGGCAGCTAACATCTCTCACCAGTTCTAATGTCTCCTGAGCTCCTTTTGTGCATGCACTTCAGTTAAAGAAAACCAAACCAAACCACACCAAACACTCCATCAAAGACAACGCTCAAATGTCACTTGGTATAGGATTCTCAGCCAGGCTCAGGTGGTGGAGTGGTTATGGCTCTGATGCCTGAATGCTGTCCCTTGCCTCAACAGACACGGAACGATTTCTTCTTGCTGTTCGGAGCTACTCAGCGCACACACACAACTGAGAGGCAGTTGGCTGTTGCTGCTTTCTCTCTACCCTAGTGTAGTGTTTTGTTTCACATGAGATCAGTATCTTCCCATTCCTTTGAGGTTGCTATAAGGGAATTTCCCAGGGAGAAACGACTCCTGTCGTTGAACTGTATTCAGGGAATAGTCAACCGATCAGAACAAAGTGGGCAAAGGGAGATCACGACTCCAGCAGCACCACCGCAGGGCAGATATCAGGTCTTTCCCTCACCAGACCTTTTGGCATCTGGTCACCACCTTCCTACCTCTTCCTTCAGTTTCAACAAGCAGTACTTTGTGTTTACAGGTTATCATCTGCCTTTCATTCCCACAATCCTGCCCTTCTGCCACCCGGACTGGCAATATTCGGAGGGAATAACTATCAGCTAGGAAACCGACTGTGCCTCAACATTCCTGGGCTATCTGAACAGTATCCATGCCCTTCACAGGTTTATGCTGACAGACCCGTATCATCTTAAAGCATGTTCGTAGTTAAGGCTTGACTTAAGAAAACAGTAAGACGACCAGACACAACAGAAAAACATCTTCAACAGTGCTATCCTGCTCCTCATAAAACGTGCTCAGTCACGCTTGGTTTGGGAAACCAAGCCAACAGTGGAAAAAGAAAAATGAAGACCATTTCTGTCATTTGTTTTGTTTTTAAAGGCATTGGGTTACTTCCTCCTGCCCTCCTCTTCCTTCCCTGATCAAGAGTTTACAACTCCTCATGGCTTTTTAAGAGGTGAAGAAGGTGAGAGTCTGAGCCTCGCAGCCAGGCTGCCTTCCCACCTCAGCTGTGAAGCTGACGGACCGGGGGTGGGGGTCTCCTGTGCCCTCCCTGCCCAGCACACTCACGCATCTTGAAAATATTTTCTTAAAAAAGGGGGTTGGGGAGCCAATGTGTGTGTGTCACTCTCCCCCCAGGGAAAGAGAGAGTGCACGCGCGCGCGTGCGTGCGAGTGTGTGTATATGTGTGTGTGTGTATGTGTGTGTGTGTGTGTGTGTGTGTGTGTGTGTCCCTCAAGGGGAAGAGGGGAGAGTGGAGAACACCATCTGAATGTCCTCCACTTCAACAAGACTGCAATTAACTTTCTTCTCTCCTGAAATACTCAGGTAACATGCTTGTATTGTTCTCACCACTTGACCTTCCAGCCTTTCTCTCTCTCTCTCAAAGCGCAACGTCCCACTATGGGCTTTCTGTATGTATAAATACAATAGGAACGACTCTAGAGCCTGACCTGTAACGGGACTACAGTGTGGGCCTACGGGGCTTGTCAGGCAGCGTGAGGGACAGGAAACGGCTCCTTCCCCACAGTTCATAGCCTCCCTATGTCCTACGCACCAAGAAAGGAAGTGTTCACACCCCACTTACTCTATAACACAAGATACTCTTCCCTTCCCCGACAGAAAAGTCCAAGTCCACGCCCCAGAGTTATCAAACCAGTCTAGCCCCACCTCCCGCCCCAGAATCTTGCTACATAAATATGTATTTTTGATTGCAATATGGACAGCGTCCCTTCCACCGTGGTTTTAAGCATCAGCGGCAGCGGCGGCCGCTGTAGCCAGGCCCTGGGGCCCTGCCCCGTCCCAGAGGCACTTGCCGGGCTTGTTGAGCTCCCGGGCCTCAGGGTCATCATTCCACCGCCTCTTCAGGCGAAGCTTAGGGGGCATCAGGGCGTCTTCTTTCTTCTCAGGTACCCCGGGCTCCCTGGCAGACCTGTCCTCACTGTCTTCAGTCACCTCGAGGGGCTCGTCACTGGGGACGCTAATGGATACAGAGGGCCAGGTGGGTGAGGGGCGGGCAAACACTGTGCCTTTCCCCTCTTCTGTGGTCCTGGTCTGCACGGTGTCCACTTCCTGGGCCTGTTCCTCCTTTTCTTGGGTTGACTGCCTGAGGCTGTCAGGATCCTTCTCAGTGGCCGGCTCTACCTTAATCCGAGAGGGCATAGGAGTGCTGGCAGGCACGGAGCCACGTGCGGCCTCCTCGCTGCTCTCTGCCCTCTCTCGGTTCTTGCGTCCAGCAGGTGGGGGCTGCAGCTTGATGGAGAACTGGGAAGGCTCCTCAGGATGCATTTGGCACTGCAGCGGTGGGACCATGAGCCCTGGGTAACGGGGAAAGGTCCGGGGACTCAGATGGTAGTTGAACACAGAACAGGCTTGAGAATGAAGGTAGTGTTTCATTTCCTCTGGGTTGAAGGAGAAGCAACTGCTGGTGGTGAAGGGGCTCAGGCCTGGTGAGGGGCTGTAGGAGAACATGGTGGGAGTCAGGGACAGGGCTGGAGAAATGGGGACATTAAGGACCCCTCCACGGCCGGGGACTGGAGAGAGAGCGAAGGGACTGTGAGGGTCTGGGTACATTGCTGGCCGGGTGAAGAGAGGAAGCATTATGTCAGGCTTGCGTTTCTGGTGGCCGATTGCTCCTCCACCAAGAGCATTTCGAGAGGGCATGAAATCCATGCTCCGGTGCCAGTCAGAGGCTGAGCCATCTTCCAGGTCCGAAGGCTCCACTTTTCTCTCAGCGGTACCACCTGACTCAGGGCAAGAAGCACTCAGGGAGCTGGCAGAGAAGCGCCCTGGCTGCACATCACCAGTAGGAGAGTGGGTGTCTAGAGGTGGGAAATGGAACCGGGAGGAGGCGCTTGGCACTGGAGGTGCACTCTGAGGAACCACACCTGTGACAGAGGAAAAGCAAAGAAGTCAGCACTGGTCACCTGGTCAACGCCTATCACCGCCTGTACTTACACTAGCTAAGTACACGTGTTCAGTGACAATAGGAAACAAACCTTCTACCTAGTCTGAGTCTTTCTTAAAACTACTGTTGAGGCTGGGTGTGGCGGCACAGCCTTGCAATCCCAGCACGCGGGCTGAGGATTCAAGGGCAGTAGCTCAGCTTTTCCGTTCAGCCAGCCTGGCCTCTCACCTTACTGTCCGAGTGGTCCGCCTGCCCCCAGTCACACCATCCATCTGTGAGCAATGTTCACAGACTGCCTGCTATTTAAAACTGTATCCCAGTGGGTCCCAGAGCCTCTGCCGGGCATCTCTATCCTGTGTGTATGCCACCTATTTCTGTTTCCAACTTCATGAGTAAGGTTTTTCTCACCATCGTAATTTTGGCTGTGCTTATAAAGCAAGTAAACCCAGCAGCGACACAGCCAAACAAAACACATGCATGCAGTTGCACTGAAAAACCCCAACTCTACCTCACATAAATGGGCAGGGTCCTACTTCAGTGAGATAGAGTTGTGATAGACAATCATTGTCTCAGAGATCCCAGTCTTTCTGTATCTATAGTCCAATGAGCCCTATATAATGACACGTCCTTCCGTTGTTCTCAAGCAGAGAAGGGTGGGAGAAAATTCACGCCGTACAGTTTCCTCTCCCATGTCAGACTGCTGGCAGGTGTGAGGGCTCATGCTTATAATCCCAGTACTCGGGAGACTTAGGCAGGGAAATCACTGTGATGTGAGGTTAGGATGGATCAAAAAACCAAGTCCAACCACCAAATTCCAAACTCTAAGAAGAAAATACCGCCTATCATATTAACCCGAAAAGTTCATAAATTCTCAACTTCCCCTAAAAGCCCTAAACGAAGGTGTGAGAAAGCTGCTACCTGCACCTTCAGGCGCCGAGAAGTTCCTGGGAGGAACCAGTGGCTGCTAACATGATGATGTCCAAAGAGTTCTTCATTCATGGAGGAAAGATAAAAGGAAATGGGGAGTGGGAAACAGTCAAAGTTTGGTGGTGCAGGAGAAAAGACAATGCATAAGGTATGGCGTCAGGACTGCTGTTCTGACAGACGTTGTCAGACATCCTGACAACAGCTGATCTTGGGCATAACTCCTGAGCAGGCCACTGGGTGGGAGACTGTGGCTGTCTTGGTGCCCATGGTTGAGTGAAACCTGCCAGAGACAGTTTTAGGCCTTGTTTTAAAGGCTCTTTAATTATCAAGATTAATACCTAGGAGAATGAGACACATGACCTTGCATATGATTTGAATAGAGCCAAGCTGGGTCCAAGCCAACGGATCTCTTCCTTAGTTTACAGCCACTGAGAGTCCATTATTTTTATTATTTTGGCTCTTGACTTATTACGTCTTATCTAAAGGTTGTAAGTAGCTCGGTGGGTAAGAGCACCGGCTGCTCCTGAAGAGGACCCACATGGCAGCTGACAACCATCTGCAACTCCAGTTTCAGGAGATCCAAAATCTGGATCTTCTGGATTCCACGGGCACTGTACACACGGGGTGCAAGTATATACATGCATACAGGCAAAACATAGAGACATAAAATAAAAAAAGAAATTAAAAAGAAGTTGTTAGTTAAAAGTGAAAAATACCGTGTTTATAATCTGAAATGCAGAATATAAGCTATAAGGAGAATGTGGAGAGGAAAAGGAGGTCCTGTTTCCTAAGTAAGTCAAAGGCGCTGGCTTAAGTCGAGTCAGTTCTGTTTTTATTTTTAATGGTGTCTATCCTGGTTTTTATATACACACCAAGGCACACTGCACACCTGCATGGAGGAATAGCAGTTATTTCCAAATGCACGTCCATGGGGAAGAGGAGGGCAGGATGAGGGTGATGAGTGGCCGGTGGCTGCTGATTCATGGAGAGTCCCCCACCTTTGCGCATGATGGACAGAGGTGTCAAATCTACGGCTCTCTCTGACAAACAAGCAGGCGGGCAAGCAAAGCCCTTCCTGCTGACCCGTGCTGGTGCACACTGGGAAGAAGAGTGCCTCAGGCAGCCACAAGACCAGCTCAGAAACCGAACCTCAGCTCCTGGATCTTCTACCCTGTAATTGATATTTTGGTACTCCCTCTAAACAGTGCAGATAGTAAGTTCTCCGTGTGGGTTCGAACCCCATCCTTCCCAAGTGTCTCTGAAAATAAAATGGCCTTTCTGGCCCTGTGTTCTTAAGTAGGACACAGTAAGACCAATTTGAGAAATGGTTAGTATCTGTGAGGCCTTGGGACACACCTGTGCTTAGCACATGTGCTGTTAAAATAAAACTTGCTTGTTCGTGTTGTTCTATACAGTCTTGGCTGGCCTAGAACTTGCTACTCACAGAGGTCCACCTGCCTGTCTTCCAAGTGCCTTCATTATCATCACGAGCCACTGTGCCTAGCTTAATTTTAATGGTTCAAAAAAAAAAAATCAAAATTTAGAGTTTTAAATCTAAGAAAATTTAAATACAGTTTACATATGGACCATGTTATATATATTATTAGATTAACACTAAATTTCCTGGGTGTGTGGCAATGTTAGTGCAGCTATGGAAAAGAACATCCTGGTTTCTGGGAGAAAAGCCATGGCACCTGCATGTTAATCTCTCGATACAGAAAGTATCTGCAAACAGAGATAAAGCACACGTGGCAATGTTGTTAGCCACCAGCCACCGGGGGAGGGCACGCCAATGCTCTGTTCTCCACTCAGTTCTTCATTAGGGTTCAAGTTTTCCAAAGTAAGTATTAAAAATCAGGGTGGTGGCAGAGAGGCAAATTTAAGAGACAGGTTTAGCTTGCCCTGTCCCCACCTACTGAGAGTTAACCACTTTAAACCAGTATCTTCTCTATCTTTGCAATGTTTCATAGGAAAACATACATATGTAAGTATAAAAGAGTATAAAGAATAAAATGTTTGCATAAACCCCTATGCCTGGCTTAATTTTTAATGTTTCCAAAAAAAATCAAAATTCAATAATTTAAAAAATTTAAATACCTGTTTATATTTGGGCCATATTATATATGATATATACATATAATAAGTATATATACTACATATATATAATAAGATACTGCACACAGCTGTACCTTCTTGAGACAGAAACTCATCATATAGCCAATGCTGACCTCAAACTTTTAATCCACTTGCCTCAGCCTTCTAAGTGCTGGGATTGTAGGTGTGTACCACAATGCTTAGATTCTACAGGCATCACACCACTACTCAAATACTCAATACTCTGCCCTAAAGTGTCTTTGGGGGAGTCTGGAGACATGGTCTCAGAATAGCCCAGGTTATGGTTTATGTCAATTGCCAAACAGCCCAGGGGGACCTTGAACACCGGACCCTTGGACGTCCTACTTCTCCAGGGCCAAAATTACAAACTTGCTCTACCATGCTCACCTCTACCTTAAACTATTAACAATTAATAGAACAAATGTGGAGCAAAAAGCAATATCCACACTGATAAAGGTTCTGTAATATTTGGTTTTGTATTTGGCCATATTTTTGTACTTAAAACAGAAAGACTCGCATAGTTCCATACATCAGCCACCAACACGGAGAATCTTTGGCCTTCAGGGTCTATGTCCCGGGACTTACTAACACACCCTCTGTTTCCCATCACACAAACCTAGAATCTTATCTCTCAGCTAGACTCCTAAGCTCCTGGAGGAAGAGAACTTCCCCATACTCCTTGGTTTTCTTTAGGGATTGACACTTCCGTTAACACATGGGCGAGTCCTAATCAGGAGAAAGGTGCACGATACATTACCCAAAAGCATGATTTTAATAGTGGGATGAAGGACTGACCCTATTTCTGTCTTTGGCTCTGCTGTCTTCATCCTTAATTTTGTCCTCTGTATAGTAGTATCATGATATATTTTACTAGGCATAGAGGAATTCACTAAACCAAACCAAAGTACCTCTACTAAGTAGAAGTTCAATAATGTCATTTTCCTTCATCAATGTTATGGTAATTTTAAACACTTGGTCTATATGGGCAAAAGTTCTCTGTAAACAAATGATTCTGGTTCTTTGGTGTTATCTATACCAAGAAACCAACAGCCCAAAGGGACAGCTCACTGTTTTGCTTTTCCTGGGATTGTTTTTTTTTTTTTCTTTTTTTGTACTGACTGTTGAACCCACAGCCTTATACATGCCAGGCAAATGCTGCTCTGAGCTATGGCCACCCCAGGACTTTTGATTACCATCTGGAAGCCTTTTAAGATCACTGGTGGTTTAACAGCTTTTGGTATAACAGGTGTGCCAGACCACTAACTACTGTTAGGCCTGGAGACTGGAAGAACTACGGGGTCAGAGGCCATGACAGGCTCAGAGGCCATGATTCCTCGCCTTGGAAACTCATATGACTTCTAGGTTAGTTGGACATTTTATTCAAGTTGTCTAAATGGTTGAACTTCTGGGCTTTCAATTGATGAAAAGGGATCAAAGACCAAAACTGACATTTCCAGAGTCGGAGGGGCAAGGGTATGAGGCCTGACACACTGCTTCAGGACTGACGGCCCTCCATCTGCAGTCCTACTTTCTAGAGGCTCACGGGGAAGAAGCCAGAGTGAGAAACAGAGGAAACAAGATTCCAGGGGCTAGAACAGTGCTTGATTTCCTAATGCAGCTCCCTTAGGCACAGGGAAAGAAAACAGGCTGTAATTAGAGGTGCATTCCAACCCCCACCCCCAAATGCATGCCCCAGGGACAGGAGGGAGCGGTTACTGGAGAGATGGAACTTCACCGAGAGCAAGGGAGCTAAAGCTGCCCTAACCTGTTAGGTGGAGTAATTACCCATCTACAGACATCTGAGTATTAGATTCTCCTAGCCACACCCTCCTCTAGTTTTTAAGTTTCTGCCAACCTCTGAGGACTTTTATTCAAAATCATCAAGTTTTCTTTGCACAGAATGCCACAGAGAACAAAGATAAGATTGGTCAAGAAGGTCCTTGACACCTGCAATCCTAGCACTAGGATGATAAGGCGGAGGACTGCTCCAGGCCAGGTTGACAGCAGAGCAAAGTTCAAGACCATCTGATTACAGAGTGAGACAGGTCTCAAATGTCACAAGAAGCGACTCCGGAGCAGGTGAATACTTTATCATCTTTTAATGCTGCCCCCCAACCGAACAAAAAAACCCCGAAGCAAAAAGCAAACTCTAATCTCACAATCAACGACATCTGACACTTTTTAAGTGGCTGCCGAGAGGCTGTGAGCTGTGATGCAATGCGGTGACCTGGACAGGGAAAGCTCACTTGCAGCCCTGAGCCCTGCACCGAGAGCGGAGCTGCCGGCTGCTGCGCACCAGAGCCTCGGCCTTTCACTGCGAACACGTCAACTTCCCCTTCTCCGAGCAAGGATGCTGTGGTTTTGATGACACTCACGTGATAAGGGAGGGCATGTAGTTTCATAGAAAATCGGAAACGTTTATAGAAACAGGTTCACAGCTATGAAACAGTCATTGGGCAAGGTGTTAAAACAGTCTTGAACTTAAAACTCAACATAAACCTATGGACTCATTCCCCAAAAGGGGTTTAGTTGCTATCCTGGAGACTGAAAATAGTCCATAGAAAAGGGAAGAGGAGAAACTGAAGAAGCCCATGAGAGCCCTGCACAGCCTACTACCCCTCAGCCGAGTAAGGAGGCCTTGAGGTAGTCCCCCACTGCACTGTTTCTAAAAATCTTACACGGGGAGTGTCTCAGATTTGGGTTTTTAAAAATTCTTGTAGAATTCAAAGCCCACTGCCCACCCCAGGCGCTTGCATCTTACCACTCGAGCGGATGTTGATGAACGGGTAGTTGGGCATCACCAGCTTGTTGAAGTTAAACTTGTAAGTGAACCTTTTCCCTTTTGTTTTATGAAGGATCCTCTTGTTATAATAGTATCTACAAAGGAAGGACACACGCTCAGCATTTGCTACACACGAGTAATTATTAAGATCAATCCTGGCTCTAAGCATGGCTTACAGAAACCTCCCTTTGGCCCGGGAGTCAGGCCTTGGGGCCCCAAGAGCTCACTTTTCTCCTTCAGTGTCGGCTCAGCCGTAGTCGCTGGCCATGCCTTCACATCCCTGCTCTAAGATCCAAACACCTTCCTCGGTTCTAACCACTCACTGTCTCATTTCTCTGCAGTTTCGATCTATAGTCCACTTCCTTCCTGCCCCACCATGAATAACTAACTGTGCAGTTTCTGTCTGTCTTGCCCAGGTTGGGTTAGACAAGTCTTCTGGGGAACTTCATGGGGCCAGTCAGGAGCCCAAGCACAAGGAAGAAACAACCTGTTTTACGGCAGCAAGTGGGACACGGCATGAGCTGGAAACCATCAGCACCCTGGGCTGCTGCACCTTTAATGTGGCACACATAGGATGTGGGAGGCTCCGGCGGAGATTTCACTGCACAGATTTTATACTCACACTGCTGAGAATGGAATCTTTGGCCTGGCTTCTATTAAGCAGCAGGTATCATAAACTACCTGCTGGCCCCTTGAGGACTAAAGAGTTATAAAGTTTAAGAGGTGACAGAGAAGAGAAAACGAGGGAACTTAGAGTGTTTATTCTTTGGATGTGCTGTGGCAACCCAGACTGACCGCGGAGGCTGCGGCCCTGGTGCGTGAGCAGCTGGGCTCGGAGCCACCGGGCGAGCCTCCCTGCCATATTCGGTTTTTCCCTTCTCGCTTCTTCTATAGAAGAGCCTACAGCAAAGAAATGGTAGGAATTTCCCAACAGGGAAGTCTACACTAATCCTCTGGATTATCAGTGAGTCTGAGTCCATGTTTCGCCATGTATTCTTACTCAGTACAAAGCAGAACCAGCGGTCAGGAGCCAGTGCCAGCCACTCGGACACTCCCGCCCACCCCCTTCACCTCTGGTGCCTCAGACCTGACACCTCTTTACTGACACTTTCAAGTCACACACCACTCACTAGGTGCAGTCCTTCGTCACCTGATAGCTTTCCAGATAACAGTCACAGAACCGCAGACTTCCCTTCCAGCTCTGTCCACGCCACACACCTGGGGTCTCCCTCCTCTCACCTGAGGGCCCGGCTCAGCTTGTCATAGTTCATCTGCGGTTTGCACTTCCTGCGGCCCCAGAGGCGAGCCACTTCGTCGGGGTCCTTGATGACGAACTCCCCGTACTCCCCCTGCTGCCAGGCGATGACATGGTGGAACTCTTCCTTCTGCAGCAGTTCCAGGATAAAGTGCCACAGCTGGATCTGCCGGGAGCCTGGCGACGACTCGGCTTTGTAGGCCCAATCCGGAAACTGATACCCTTACGCGGGAAAAGGGCAAGATCAAAGCAGCGAGGAGTTAGGTACAAACATGCCAGTACCCCCGCCTCCACATTCCACCGCTCACAATCTCTAGAGTACTTGGCAGACACACCCTTCCGGTCAGCGAGGCTCACCAAGAAGGATGGAGAAATTACCCATACTTGTGACAATCACTGAGATCTAATACAAGTTGGGCAGCAGTGCCTAGATACCCTAATCCATTACCTTTCCATAGACACCTACTTTACAGGACTGTTCTAAAAGGAACAAAGAAGAAAGATAAACTAATGTTTTAGGGACATAGGGCAGAAAGCACCTTATCCCCAGACATTAAAACATGCGACAAATGTGTGTGGGCTGTGTGAGCTCCATGTTTATTCATAGGAAACAAGCCTGCAAGCTGATCCTACCAAGATCTACAGGGCCATGAGACCTTCGGTCCTGGTCTAGCATTTGACAACTAAGTCCAAGCGGGAGAACAGGAAGTGCCAAGGGACATTCCAGATCTATCAGGGATGATGAACTTCTGCTCACCTCCACCTCCTTCTGGCTTTTCCACGATGCTACAGCCTGCTTTCATTTTCGCCCTCCTGCTGAGAGAGACAAGTCACACTATTATTTTGAGATGTTATGAATTATCTAATTAAGGCTTTGGGGGGCCACAGTCCCCCACCCTTCCAACATCCTTCTTTTGCCTTTACTTTTTTTTCCCAAAGCCTTCTTTTGCCTTTTCAAACATGTCACCTCTAAAGTAGTAATCCTCGTGTCATCAAATGATGGTCCTCGGGTCATCAGCCTCAAAAGCCATAATTATCTCTCACCTGACCTTAACCACAAAGTGTAAACACTGTCCTTAATATTTGCTTTCTTCCTTGTGACCAACCAACCCTCCGACATCAGAGAGGAAAGGGAAGAGTGAAACAAGTCCAAAAAGGCAACAAAAGCAAGCCACATGGTTTGTGTGCTCGTAGAGAAGCCTAGATGCCAAGATACAGAAGCCCAAACTCACCCAGACACACCAACTTAGAGTGGGGGAAAAATCCAAATCCCCTACTCAAAAAGGAACATCTGATTCTACCTATTTTCTGAATTGTGTGAGAAGGACATCTTCCAGTCAGAAACTGGGCTTACCTTCCAACAATATTCTGAGATAAAGTAAACATGCCCTGTGTACAGCCACTCTATACAAGAAACACGTCACTCTCCTAAAATTTCATGAAAAAAAAAATGTAATGCCATCTATTTAACAGGGAAATGAAAAGGATAGAGTAGGTCCTTCAGATGGCCTGGCTGGCGGAGGAAGGCATCTTGCTGGGATCTGAATCCATTCCACGCAGATTTATAGTTCCTCAATAAATTTCCCGTTCCTAGCAGCAGACAGCTTTGTGTCAGTCCTTCAGCAAAGAGGAGGAAAGGGTGAAACTGCCGAGGGAACGCCGCGAATGACGGAGGAGGAGGAGGAGGAGGAGGAGGAGGAGGAGGAGGAGGAGGAGAGACCTGACTTACTCTCCTTACCCCGCAGTCGGCACAGACAAGAGCAGGTTTGTAGCAACCGCAGGTGCTTCAGAGGCCCCAGGGTGGGGTGGGCCGAATTCCTAATCTTGGAAATTTCGTCTAACCTAGAATTCCTCTAGGTGTTCTGCATTTTCTTTCCGGACAAATACATTAGGGGGAACAGTAAGTTTCAGCCCATGACAACCCTCGGGATCAAGGAGCTGATAAATAGCTCAAGGAAAAGAGGCAACAGACAGACAGTGGCACACACAGGATATACACAAGTTATCAAGGCACCAGGGCTGGGCAGAGCTTCCTTTCCCATTTCCGTGATGATGGGGTTGAAGAAACACCGATTTCTCCAAGGCTCCGGGAAACTGTCCGGGACTAACTCCTACACTGCGCTGTCGGATCGCGGGGCCTTTTCCCTGCTCCAGGACACCCTTCAGCCTGGTGTCTGTGGGCTCGCGCCGGGCGACGCCCGAGCCGGACACCCCCTTCTCGATCCTCCGGCCCCCGACATGCCCATCAAGCCCCTCGGAGCCCGCAGGCGCGTCTGCAGGTGTTCGTGACTCCCCGAGGGCGCTCGGTCACCCTCCCGGCCTGCGGCGGGGCTCGCCGCTCCCGCCCGTCCGCAGCGGCTTCCACGGCCGCCCTCATCCGCGTCCCTTCGGTCCTGGCCGCGCGGGCCGCGACCGCCGACGCCAGCCTCACCTCTCCGGCGCCGTCCGTCTCCACTCGGGCTCCTCCGCGGCAGCTCGGACTCCTCCTCATCCACCCAGAAGGAAGTGACTCCGCGGCGGCTTTCGTCACTTCCACTCTGGGCCAGGGTGGGAGGGGGCGGTGTCGTGAGCGGCACCGCTTCCGCCCAGAAGGTACCGGTGCCCCTCCGTGGCTCGGAGGCCGCGGGGCAGGAACCGTATGCAGAAGGAGGGCTCGTCCGCACTGACGGGAGCACGGAAGCTTCAGAGGCACCTGCGGCGTTGGCCTTTCCTCCCTGAGCAGCCCTGGAGAGGATGGTGCTTCCTTGCACGGCTCCATTTTAGTCCTGATCTGCCTCATCCAAGTGTTACAGCGTGCACGACTTTGCCATTCAAACACCGCCCCCATCCCTTTCCCTTTGCCTTTTGTTCCCGATTAAGCAATTACAATTTTGTCCGAAACAAATTTTGTTCAAGAGTTAGTGATAAGGGGTGTGAAATCAGTTTCCGTAGTTCCAAACGGTTCCCAGCCCTCGTTTCACCCCAGAGGCATAGTTGGGACCAGTAAAGGTTAAGTGAATGCGAGTAAAAAGTCGTGAAAAGTGGAGGAGGCGAAGATGGAATTGAAGTCTTCATCAAGTGCATAGCAACTGCTTTGTGCAATCACAACCTTTCCCTCCTGTGAACGACACAGAACATGGAAGTATTACCATTATCTGTTTCAAAGGTTGGCTTCTAGTTTTGGATCTGCCGATTAGCACCTTCCCAGGCTGGCCAATGAATTTGTAATCATCCTGTGCTGTACTAGGATTATAGGCATATACCACCACAATCTGCCTTCTGGCTTCTACTAGTCAGTTTTGTTTGTTTTGAGACAGGTCTTGACAATGTATCTCTGACTGTCCTAGAAAGCACTATGTAGACCCAGATTGGCCTTGAACTCGCAGGGATCTGCCTGCCTCTGTCTTGTAATTGCTGAGATTAAAGATATGCTTCACTATGCAAGACTAGCAATTGGTCATTCTTGAGTCATTGATAAATCCAGTACTCAGTATGGCCTAAGGTTGCCTTACCTGTTTAAAAAGGAAGGAATAATAGTGTTGGTGAGATCAAGCTTTCCCCACCCCTTCTAGTTTGAAAGTCAGTAAAATGAACAAAATTTAAATACCATTGAGAGGATTTGGTTTCTATCTTCTGTACAGTTTAGAACACCATCTTCTAAGTTTGGTTCTACAGAACTTTTCCCTAAAGGAAATCAGAGGTTCTCCACCTGTGGGTCAAGACCCTTTCAGTAAACCCCTATCTCTAAACCATTACGATTCATAACAGTAGCAGAATTACAATTATGAAGTCGGAACGGAAATAATGTTATGGTGGGAGTCACCACAGCAGGAGGAACTGAGTTAAAGGGTAGCAGCACTAGGATGGTTGACGGCCACTGAGCTTGCTTTCGACTAAGGACTGACTCCGTTACCTTGGTTAAGCAGTTATTGTCAGTTCCTCTTCCGATTGAATGTACTTATGGAATGTTCCTGTGGACATCTATAGATGTTTAGTAGTATCTTGTTGTGTAGGAGATACCATAGGTATCTCATTGATACATTTAATGTGTGTACATAATGTAGACAACTTAGGATGGAGGATGCCACAGTGTAAATATAGCATATGGTTAGATGGCGACAAAATGATCTTAAGGCTGTTAAGAATCCTCAAAGTCTCATGCAAATCTTAGTCACTGCCGACTCTGAAAGCAGGGCGATCAGAATGAGCAGTCAGACACAGAGGTTGTCAACCTTCAGCTCATGGTCTAGGTGGGCATGGCTAGTGCCAGCCATAATAAAAGACTGGTAGCCAGAGTGTAGGATACCTTCTGTAGATATTTTTACCTGCTCCTCTAGACTAGGGATTTTTCTCTAATTAGGGTCACAGAGGATGAATAAACATACTTTACATGGATGAACTGGTCTCAGTATTTGGCTCGAGAGTGAGTTGATATCTTGAGAAATGTCTATGCCACAGCAGATTTCAACAGAGCTCATATTCTGAGAACCTAGTTAACTGCATGAAATTTAACAGGTGAATTTAGCTTTGATAAAGCAAACTGGACGATATGAAGGTTTGGGTAAACCAGTTGCTCACTGGGAACCTTAACCGTGCGGCACAACCCGGGAGGGATGTGTGTGTGTGTGGGGGGGGGGCAGGTCAGCATGGCTGGGGACTTCCTACCTAGTTTGCCAAGGTCCCTTTCTACCATGCTCACTACAGCATGGCTGCCATCAGCATCTGTTGCAAACAGGCTTTTACAAGTTGAAGATTTTTGTGTGTGTGTGTGCTCTTGAAATGGGGAGAGCTTGTACCTTCTACAAGTGCGGGCGTGGAAAGCACTTAGATATAGCCTGGTAGTCAAGTTATCTTGTAATCGCTCTTGAATTTCCAGTTGCCTCCCTCCCCCCTCCCCACCCATATTTGTAATCGTCCCACATCTTGGAGAAGGCTCAGTTCTAAGCCACGCACTCTCAAAATTCCATTCTTACTAACATACAGCTACTCTCTGATCCCTAAATTTAAAAAAGAAGAGCAGGGTATAGTGGCACATGACTAATTCCAGTCACTTGGGAGGTAGAGGAGGATCAGCAGTTCAAGTCCAGCATCTGAGTTTGGGCATGGTCTGAATGACAAGAGACTTTGTCTCAAAAAATGAAATGAAACAAAACAGAGAAGAAATTCCCTAACTATATTTTTCTTCCAACAACCCCTCCTGGATTGGAATCCTTTCCCTACTTCCAGCTTGCATTACTTAACTGTTCCCATTTTTATTTGTGCGCTTATAGGTTTCCACACCCTGAACCTACCTGAACATGTGTATAATAAACTTCTCTCCTGTCTACTCTTGCAGGAGGCTGCTGCTTATATTCCGGGAACTTGTGTAATGTACATACTTCTTCGTCCTAGAGTGTTTGTCTTAGGTTGCAGGGCGCCACATAGGCTCTGTCCTTTGTTATGAGCACCCAAAGATGCCCTTTCTTCTCTGCTGTCAGGTGGAGGTGCTGGTGAGTGTGCCTCCACCCACTTCTTGGTCACCTCTAGAAGGCAGGAAGGCTCCCCCTGCCCCAAAGTATATCCTCCCTGAACTTGGACTTCCAAGACCCAGGCTTCAGTCTCCGTTCTGTGTTTGCTAACTGTTCTCTGGACGTCATTATCGTCCGCTGAGTTTCTACCTCCTTCCAGCTAAGAGGGGACGCTACTGATGTTCTTGGTGAGGACAGAGTATAAGAGCATGTCTAAACTCTGGACCATGATTGCTTTTACTGCCACCTCTGATACCACACTCTTCTTGGTATTAAGAGCTCAAACTTGATAGCAGTTACCACATAATTTTACAAAATTCAAGTATATTCAGTGTTTTAAACTTAGTTCATAATCTAATGAGAAGAAATATTTTTGCCCCCAGAATTCAGGTTTTTGGGTTTCTTAGTTTCTGATGTTTTGTCTCAGGTGGCATGTCAGTTACTCTCTGTTTCAGTTTCTCCATCAAGTGATCATGCTGAGATGTTCTGGGCGTAGGGGATAGAGCATCCTCAGTTGGTAAAATGCTTGTCTGTTAAACCCAAACTCCAGGTTAGATTCCCAGCAGTACACAGAAGAGTGTGCCAGGTCACATTAATCCCAGCACTTGGGAGGTTGAAATAGGAGGTCAAGAGGTGAAGATCTTCCTCCTCTACATACTGTATTTGAAACCAGCCTGGAGTACATGAGGCCCTGAGCAAATAAATAAATTCCAGGAAGAAAAAAATGATACTAAAATATGATTGACACAGATGAAATCAAAGACAGAACGGCTGAAATTGGTGTATTTACACCCGTATTTACACCCGTAATACCGTGGTATGCTCCTCGGTAAAGTGAAGAAAAACTGTAGAATAAACTTGGACTAGGTGTTATTTGCATGTTAGCATGCTGGACTGGACCAGCTTGTAAGATCAGTTTGGTTTGTTTTTCCCATCAACCTAAGGTCGCTGTAAGGATAGAGGAATTAATGTCGGTAACATGATTGGGGATCCCCAGTTAAAAGGTTAAGTGGGTCCAAAGCAGAAGTAGCTTTGCTCCAGGTTACAGCCAAGCCAGAAAGAGCAGAGGGCTTGGCTGCTTATTTGCAATGACTTGGGGACTCGAGGACTCTCCGGGATTCTACATCCCTCATAGTCCACAAACACCCTGGCCTCTCATTTCCCCTTTTTAAGTCTTAGTTCCTCTTCAGATCAGCACAGTGGGGAGGGTAGTGAGAGAGATCATGAGGGGCAGGATGGGACAACAGGATCTACACGAGGAAATGACCACTCAGGCTATTTTGGCTTTGATTTATTCCTGGCAGCTCAGGAGAAAGATTCCCCTGCGGGAACGTTTGGTTGTCAGTCTATGTTTCTAAGGCTAGCTTCTTCCAGGAAACCATGGAAGTTAGTGGGAGCAGGGGGCTAGCTTGTGGTTGGAACCCATCTAGATTGTGTTTTCCAAGATCTGGCATTTGTTTTCCAAACCTTGACCTGCTCACTACACAAACCTTTTAAAATTTAATATTTATCCACTGTTTGTATCTGGCTCACATTTCTCTCTCTCTCTCTCTCTCTCTCTCTCTCTCTCTCTCTCTCTCTCTCCCTCCCTCCCTCCCTCTCTCTCTCTCTCTCTCTCTCTCTCTCTCTCTCTCTCACTATCAGTGTCCCTTGCCATCTGGAGAGGACAGGAATTTTGTTTATCTCTTTCTCTTGTATAATAGCCTATGAAACCATAGGCACTGCGATAGAGACACGGGGTCATAGTCTAGGACACGCCAGCAATGCTCCTTTCGAGCCTGCCACAAGCGATGCCTCCCAGGAAGTTAATTAAAGTCTGTTGCCTCCATACGTTAGGAGAGCTTTGCTGTAAGAGTTGCCTGTATATGTTCCAGGATCTTGGAGATGAGCGAACATTAACATCCGTTCTTCAGCCTCTCATCGAGTGCCGCCAACTCCTGTTTAAACCCTCTTAACTTACAACCCAGTCAATGGTTTTTTCACTGTAAAATGTGTCATACCTACAAAAGAGCACATGAAAATGTATGGTGGACCATGGAAAAACCATAGTACAATTAAAGATCTAAATCCTACCACAGGGCCAAGAATAGAAATTACTTTGTTTTAGAAGTCTCCTGCCCAAATCTTGGCCTCTGCTCAAGTTCATTGAAGTGTTGATCACCATAAACATTGTAGAAAGTCTTATCTCATATGGAGCTGACACCTGTCATTTCTAATCATGACGTTTAGCTCTGGGCTCCGGTGCTACCTGGGTCAATGTACTGCTTCTCTCATTTGATATCCCTCAGCTCTTTGCAGACAGCTATTATATTGGAGTTGCCAAAAGAAACATCCTTAGTTCCCTTCCCTTCTCTTTCAGATGTGGCTTCCACAACGAAACACAGTCCTCCACAGACCTGGACTGACCAGCTAGGTATAGAGTGAAACTGTTCCCTTTTTGATTTGGACACTTACAAAACAATAAGAAACAGGTGCTGTTGGATAAGAACAACTGTTTCAGAAGCACCAAACATTGATGCGTTGCTAGCCATGTCCCCCCCTCCCCCAGTTTCCTTAGAGGGACTGCAACTCAGGGATCTTCTGTTAAGTAGCCTTCAACCCTGGACAACAGACTATGTATTAATTACATGACTCCTCACCTGTTTATTGATTTCTTGTTGATTTCATCCTGTTATTCATTACAGATGGTCCACATCATCTTGCACTTGGATTAGCATGAAAACAACGTCTACAGAACCCGTTCAGATACTAACATTAAACCATTCTGAATGCACTTAAATATTTTCTAAATGACTCAAAAGTCGCTGTGCCTTTGATCTGTGGGATGCCAATTAGCAGCATTCCAGGTTATGGGATTCCGGATAGCGATGTACTTAGTGTGATCGAATCAAAGCCATGAAAGCGGAGAGCAGGCTGTGTGTAGTAGCACATACCTGCCCTTGGGAGGAGGCCGAAGGATTAGGAGTCCAAAGCCATTGTTGACAGCAGTAAGAGTTTGAAACCAACCTGAACTACACAAGATCCTGAAGGGAGGGAGAGAGGGAGAGAGGGAGGGAAAGGGAGAGGGAGAGGGAAATGGAGAGGGAGAGGGAGAGGGAGGGGGAGGGGGAGAGGGAGGGGCAGAGACATCAAAGTGAAGCTAGTGATTATGTTGGCAGCCAGCAGAGGGGAGCAAGTTCATGCACCGCAGTGGGGCGTCATGGGGAACTGGGAGTCCATCGTGCTTTGGCAATAATCCCAACAACAGAATTTCTAGGTACAAGTATTGCCAGGATATTTTTCTCTCAACAATAGTTTATTATAATGGGTTTGGCTAATGCGCTTGCATTAATGTGTTAAGACCTAGTTTATTGGTACAATTAAAAAAACATCATTATAGTAACAGGTTATATATATATATATTTCCCAGCAAAATTCTGGGCTACCAATGCCTTAAAGAAAGAAGAAAAAGTCACAACTTGTTAGGAAAACACCCTAGCATGCAGTTCCTTCTCCTGGCTGTTAGGAAAGCCCTTGGGGCCCAGGGAACAGGCACGGCTAGGGCGTGAATGCACTCAAGTGCCATCTTGTCCAGCTCGTCCGTGATGCACACATTGGTTGCAGACCAAGTCGTCTCCTGCCCCTGCATGCTGCTGCGCTGCTCCAGAACAGTGCTAGTTTCTCTTAAGTTACTCACAGAAAATATTTTGCCCTGAGCCAGCCTCTGAGGCCCTAACACACTAATTGAACCTGAATTTTTTTAATTGAACCTCATTATTTGAACGGTGCGAGGGAGGAAGAGTCCTCTGGGTCTGAAATAGGGTGAGAGGAGACTCAACTCTCAGTTGCAAAGCTTGTCTCATGGTGCCAAAATACACCGCCTTTGGGAACCCGGTTGGTTACGTGTAGTGACTCTAGGGTTTCTGCCTTCTTAGCCTCTCGTTTATCTGCATGATATGTGCCTCAGCTGTCTGAGTCCTGTCCCTCTGATGCAAAAACAGAAGCATGACTTTTCTGGAAACCACCAGTCTCTCTAACACTGGGGGTAGGTGGTCAGACTTTGGGGAACCACCACCACCAGATCAGTCACCCCCACAACTAATGCTGTTCATTAATTAGGTGCTTTTATTCTCCTAGGTTCTATAGAACACCAAAGATTAAATATGTGGGGTTTTGTGGAGCAAAAGCAGTGCATGCTAGGTGGAAGCCAGAAGCCTCTGAGTATCCGGAATGAGTATCTGCCACTCCTCTGAACTAAACTCAAGGACCCTGTCAAGTGGATTCACTTCATGTTGATTTGCTCTTAGCATGACAGCCTTAAGACTATTGGCTGGTCATCTGGACATTCTTTATTACAAGTGGAAACAGATACTATCTGGCACACACCTTTGTGAGCACTGGCAAGACAGATGCCCATTCCAGGGGACTGTGTTTTCTAGAAACCGTAACTTCTTAGCTCACATGACTTAAGACATTTTCTACTTTAACTCATTCATCCATTATTTGTTTATTCGTTCAACAAAAACTCATGCAGCAATGCAGATTCAGGGGACCCTGAACTCACAGGACTGGACTGTAACAGCAGTTTCACCAGCCACGCACCCCACAATTACTTAAAGGTATGATCCCCAGCCTATGCAAGCCAAACATACGAGCAAGATTTAATGCTGCGATCAAGTGTAAGGCAAACAGGCTCATCTAGTTCATTAAGTTCTATTTGTCTATTCCTCCTCTGGGTAGCGGTTGAACAGTCACTTTGGACCAGGCACTGTGCTGGCCCTGAAGGGGTACTCGGATGCTTGGACCACTCAACTCTGCTTCAGAGAGGCAGTGGGGGGGTGCGTGTGACCTGCTAACACTGGGAGTAACAGTACGCAGACAGCTCTGCCAGCCAGGGAGCACAGTCTGGCAAGACCGATTGGTGGCCCACTCTGCGACCCTTCCCACCGTCCCCGACCGCCATTTCTCAGTGTGGACAGGCTTTCACAGGACAGGGCAGGCTATTAGATCCTGTTCTTCCAGTCTGCTGGAAGGTTCTAGGAAGGACCTTTTACCTGAAAAGACGTCCCAGAGAAGTCTCCTATTATGGAATCTTTGTCGTTGCTGAATTGTGTGGCCTCCAAGTTCATATATTTAAGTCTCAATTTGCAGCACTTGAGAGTGGAACTAGTAAGATGTTTCAGGAGGTAATTAGGTTAAAGTGAGGCCATTAGGCTAGGCCCTGATCCAATGTAACTGGATTCTTACAAGAACAGGGCATTTAGACATTACAGAGAGAGGGAGAGAAAGGGGGGGGAGGGAGGGAGGGGGGAGGGAGGGAAGAGGGAAAGTGAGGGGGAGGGGAGGGAGGGAGAGGGGGAGGGGAAGAGGGAGAGGGAGGGGGAGGGGAGAGGGATGGAGGGAGAGAAGCAAGCACCTATAAGGCAGGGAGGGAAACTTCAGAGGAAACCAGCCCTGCCAACACCCTGATATTGGACTTCTAGCCATCAGAACTGTAAGATAAATTCTTATTGTTTGGGTTTCCAGTTAGTGGTACTTTTTTGTGGTGTTCTTATGAGCTAATTTACTTTCTTGAGCTTCAATGTTGTCATGGGAGCTTGAAGGTACTACAGACATCTTGCAGAGGGCCAGGAGAATTTTAGAGGCGCTAACCTAGAACTATGACATCACCATACCAATCCTAGATTCATCTACCTCCAGGCGTCTTTTGAGGAGACCCCACCTCCACCCCCTGTTCTCAGTTGCTCTGCTCTGGGAGTTACGACGTGAATGTCCTAGTTGGTACAGTTGGGCAGGGCGATGCTATGAGGGCATCAAGAAGGCGCGTGCTGGATGAAAAATACGCGCTGAAAGCAAAGGCTAGATAACGAGGGTTTTAGCCAGAGGCCGCTAGACTTGGGAGAAGCTTACGAGCCTTGACATTGCAGAAGCGCCTGTAGGAGAATGGCGAGACCGGCTGAGGAGGGGGTCAGAAGTCGGGTGAGTCGGGTGCTGGAGTGAGGAACCGGGCCTTAGCACCTCCAGGATTAGTCACGATGATGTGAGCAGAAGATACATTTAAGGGGTCGAAACAGGAGGCAGAGAGCCAGCTAAAAGCCGTGAGCACGGGGAGGTAGAGAAACGAGAAGAGCATCCAGGTGATGAACCGGAGCCGCTGGCAGTGCTGGCAGAGCTCAGGAGGCCCGCGCTGTGCCGCGCTGCCACACGTCAGCGCCCGCCAGTAAGTGGCGGGTAAGCGGTAAGTGGTGGGATTTTATGAAATACGTGATACCAGAAAGCTGAACTTAATCCCAAATGTCAAACTTGGTTTTCTATTTTTAATATAAAAACCATGAACTACTTCCCTATCCTTTTTTTTTTCTTTTTTTGGTAGACAGAGACCAGTCTTTTCTTGATGAGTCATGGTCACCACTATGAGAAAGGGGGGATACCATGGAGTAAAGGGTCAAAGCACAGTACAGGGAACATCATGAGGAACTTTGCTGGATATGTTAAGAGCGGGGTCGCTCCCAGCCCGAGACTAACTCATCTGTGTGGCCGTGGCAAGGCCGTGACACCTCCGAGTGTTTGCTTTCTGCTTGGGTACCTACTTCCCAGCCTCCTGTAGATATGACGTAATGCGTGCGTGGGTCTGATAAAGCTCCAGTCACTGTGTGCTGAGGTATTTTAATACTTCCTCGTAGCGGAGTGACAGACAGCGTATTTCTGACCTCACTGTTCTCCACTGCTAGGCTGCTTGCCTTTCTCTCAATCTTCGCCCGGCTAGTTTTTGGTTTTTCAAAGGTCCTTTTCACTTCCGGCTTTGCTGCTTCGTTCCACAGAACTGAAATTGTCAGAGTCTGACTTCCAGTTAAGTGGGGCGTGGTGACTGGGCTCTCGCATTGTCAGAAGGACTAGGCAGTTCTCGCTCCTCTGTGAGAGGCCTTTGCGTCTCTGTGTAAGCAGTTTTCGGTGATGCCATGTTCTGATTTTCCCTCACCATTAAGCTAACCTGCATACTAAGATGCATGCCCTGGCATAGAGGAAATAAAACACCTCAATTGTAACTTTTCTTTTATGGCTTTGGGGACTGATGCTGGTGCCTTATGTAATAAACAAGTGCCAATCTATGCCTCCAGTCTTTTTAAGTTTATAACAGTTGGAGAAAAGGTCTTACTAAGTTGTCCAGGCTAGCTTTGAATTTATAATCCTCTTGCCTAAGTCTTATGGGTAGCTGGGATTACAGCCTGGCTCTATCACTGTTTTTTTTTTTTTTTTAAAAAAAAACAAAGATTTCTGGATTTTCTTCCTTTAAAGATTTAGGGTTACTGGTTTCCTTCTCCTTTTTTTCTGCTTTCTGAGGGAGTTCTTGACAGCATTCGGAGGGTTTCTAGCCTTCCCTCTCTCTGATGATGCCTGTAAGGTTGAGGTATGTACTATGGGTAGCTTGATGACATGAAATGCCTAGCACAGGGCTTAAAGCCTTTTGAGCTGGGCCCCTGGAGCATGAGTAAGTTGCATGAGTCCTAAGGTCTCAGTTTCCTCACCTAGAAGACAGTTAGCATAGCCCTTGCTGCAGAGCCCCTGCTACAAAGGGAGTGCCCAGAAAGTAGACAGTGGCCACACCGCTGGAGGATGCAGCACCGACAGGTAGGATGATCAAGGGGCTAGTGGAGGTGTCTCCAAGACAGTCAGGTACAGAGTGTGGTCTAGACCACAGGCTAGATTTTGAATTCTTCAGGGAGAATAATACCTGAGATCTATCCAGACTGAGCTAGGTGTGGGATGGACGGAAGCATCTGAGAGTGGAGTGAGACGTTTGGTTCCTTTGGGAGGAACTTTAGACAGTTCCAAAACTTCAGTCTTCACCTCAGGAAACTCTCCCTAGTTTCCTTCATCTCGGTGGGGATACAACTCCCCCCTTTGTTCTCAGAGCCAAGAGTACTACACATGAGGCATTAGATTTGTCTCTTTTGATAGGAGGAATCTGCTCTTTCTGATTTTTCGTTGGCCCGTGACTGAGCTGATAAATGAATGCATCAGAAGTCAAGTGTGGGGACCAGGCTGAGCCTTTGAGATAACTTTCAGCTTCTATCTGAGCTGACATTTAAGAAGCCTAGAATCCCTATTAGAGAAAACACATCTTAAGACCTCAAGACTGCCACAGGGAAAGGGAGAGTTACCCAGATGATTCCAGTCTCTCACTTTAGGTGAAATGTAGGTATATTAAAGTCATTTTAGGCCATCCATCCTGCTGGAGCCACAAGCTGGGCATCACTGGGAAACTTTAGTGCTGTGGGGGCAGAAGGGTCCCTGAGCGGGGCCCGATCCAGACGCCAGACATGCACAGTCACAGGAGGTGACCAACTGTTGTTGTCTTAGTTCCCTTCATCTGGGGTTTCCCTATTATAACATGGTGGGTAACAGAACAAAATACGGACAAAATAGATTCTCACAATATTTTTTATGGGTACAGGGAACTTCAAAACAAGGAGGACTTCCTCTGATCCCTGTCAAAATAGCCTCAGGTAATTACTGGAGTAGGGAATATAGTCACTCATGCTGATTAAAGGCCCAAAGTTCAACTGACTGGAGAGAGACAAGTAGCTGGACTCATTTAATTCCTGCAAGAGCAGTTGCCACTACTCAAATTATTGCCCAGGAAACAATTCATGGCAGCCCTGGGGAGAAGAGACCCTCTGCTGTTCTCCTGAATATGGATGCGCTCGACAGACAGGGCTCGAGGGGAAAGGGCTGGGCACGGAGGCGGAGGAGGCTCCGGGATGTGTCCGTTTGCACACGACCAGCTCAACTTTCTTTCATCGGTAAGTAGACAAATGAAAGATACCACGATGGGAAGTCAGTTTGATCAAAGTACACTGTGCACATGTACGCAGTTGTAAAACAACACATTTGGGCCTGGAGAGGTGGCTTGCTGATTTAAGAGCACATATAGCTCTTGCATAGGAGCTGAGTTCAATTCTTAGCATCCAGATTGCAACTGTCTGTAATTACAATTTTGGGGAATCTGACATCTTTGGCCTCTGAGGGCACATGTACTCATGTCTGCAACACCTCTTCCCAAGCATGTAATTTAAAAATATTAACAAAAAACCCCAACCTAACTGAGGACATGAGTGAACTTGTAATGAAAACAAACCACATTATATATATACATATACAAACCATATATATATATGTATATATGTATATATATATATATATATATATATACACACACACACACACACACACACATACACACACACACACAAACCATATTATATATACATATACAAACCACCCCCTACACACAATTGTGTTATAAGACAAAACATAATTTGGAGGGGCTGCTGTATGAGTGTCCTGCATTCATACACCGTATCTAACACCGACGTCAGGGCACATCAGAGAAACCGAGTCACAGAGCAGTTCCTTGCAAGGGCTGCTTATATCACCACTGTAGAGCTTGCAGTTCAGACCCCTGATCGCCTCTCCTGACATTCTGGAGGACAGAACATGTGGAAGTTAGATCATTTTGAAGTTCTCTGGAAGCCCAGTCTCTAGCAATTCAGCCTTTGAATCTGACTCATCACCTTCTAGCACATTCTCCGAGGAAAGGAGAGGCATGCTGCTCCGTTGTCTTTGGCAAAGGTGCATACTGGGCACGGGGAGAGGTGGCTGGCAAATAGCTCGCAGCTGATGCGGTGGGGAGACTTCCAGTCAGGTCAGGTGTCTGGCCTTCAGCACTTAGACTCACGCTAGGGGTAGGGCAGCGGCTTCCTCTGAGTGGGTGGGGAAAGCCAGCGAGGCATGACTAAGCAGGGTCCTGAGCAATCGCAGTGTGGTGCTGCTTCATAAAACAGGAGCTGAGGAAAATACTTCTTTTCCTCAAGGAAGCAAGAAAGGCCTCTGAGAGGAGGTGACAGGCGTGGGCAGAGGAGGAATGAGAACAAACATTTGAGGTTTCAGAAGTAGAGACAGGTGATAAGAAGAGATAAGACAGGATAAGAGAGGTGCCTGGGACAGAGCCCAGGCTCTTCCTGAGCAGGCGGGGGTGGGGGGGTGGGGGGGGACGGACAGTCAACATGGAGGAAACACCCTCTCAGCACTCTCTCCTGCTCTGCCTCTCTGGAACAGCCTGCAGCATTGGGTTACCCTCTGGTAACAACGCAGCCTTCCCAGCAACCCCCAGCCTGATCTGCCTTTGCAACTCCCCTGTGCAAAGTGGTCTCAGCACTAATGATCCTGGTGCTCCCAACAGGCACAGTTTGCCAAGGTGCACCACAGCACCTCGGCACTCCTCACCCGCACTTTCCCTTTTGCCTGCCGGGAAATACTGAGGAATCGCAAAGAGAAGAGGTGAACTCTTTGTTCGACACTAAGACCTTCATGCAGGGTACCACTCTAGGAGGGTAGGCCTGATGCTTGGCTGCGTCAGAACAGCAAGGGCTTCAGTGCTACGGGGCAGCCCCACATGTATGCTCTCTCTTTTCCTTCCCGACAGTTAATCCACCACCCCCAACCCCCATTTAGGGAAGGAGGAAGGCTAAGTGGAGTGGGGAGTAAAGCCGTCCTTGAATTGATCTCTGAGGGCTTCAGCTCCTGGGCTGACTCCACATGGGGCCGGGGCTATGTTGGAATTAGAGCATGCATAGACAGGAGGTGTGGACAGGTGGAGAGACCGCGGCTTCCTGGCTCTCCCAGGGACCAGTCTGTTTTCTTCTCTCTTCTCCTACAGAACACTGTGTGATGGCACGCTACTGTCTGACGAGGGGGGCAGGCAGAAGAGGTAAAGGGAATCTCAAGATTCTTGCCCCTTAAGGAATCCCGCATTCTGATGAGGGATAAGGAAATAAAAAAAATGGAAGAAAAAGCAATGTGTGTGTGTGTGTGTGTGTGTGTGTGTGTGTGTTGTGTTCACATTGTCAAATATTATCAAGTCTTAAAATAGATGTGATCGATGTTCGGGTGTGTATTGTCAGGAGAACGCAGGGATAGAATGAACGAGTCCACAGCAGGGGCTCGCTAGATGGTGTATTTGGTGTACTTTGGTAGGCATGGAAGGAGACATGGAGGATGACCTCGAGCACAAAAGGTGACCGGACTGAGTATGGGTGGGTGACCGATCACAGACACGGGGACTCTGAGGTTAGATACCCCCAAGCTTGGGTCTGGCTCCACGGGGAGCAGCCTGCAGGACCCTGGTCTCTGCCCAGCCCTTTAGGGTCTCAGTCTCCCTCAGAATGTTTGTAGCTGCCATTCAGGATTGCTGTAAGGCTTAGAAATAAGCAAAACAAAATCAGGCATAGACAAGCCAGGTATAGTGTTCAGTTCCAGGCCAATCTGGGCTCCACGAGACCCTGAAACCTTGTCTCGAAGGACACAGAAGGGCTAGAAAGATGACTCAGCAGTTAAGAGCATTGTCTGTTCTTTCAGAGAACCAGGTTCAATTCCCAGCACCCTATGGTCACTTACAGCCACCTGTAACTCAGTCCCAGGGGATCCAATACCCTCTTCCAGCTCTGTGTGCACCAAGCATGTGTAAGTACACAGACATACGTGTGGGCAACACCCCCACATATGGGCAAAACAGAGCTAGAGTTAGCTGCTACCGCGATTATTTTAAAGATGGAGTTGTCTGACTGAGGAAGCACAGCCTTGCATCAATCTGTCTCTAATCCTTACGGCTGGGCCAGTTTGGAAAATTTATTTACCTTCCCTGGCCTCAGTTTCTTCTGAAAATAGAGATGATAATGTCATCTCCCTGGTAGGGAGTTGGGGTTGCAAGGATTATTTGTTTTTTTGTTTTGTTTTGTTTTCAAGGCAGGGTTTCTCTGTATAGCCCTGGCTGTCCTGGAACTCACTCTAGACCAGGCTGGCCTCGAACTCAGAAATCCACCTGCCTCTGCCTCCCAAGTGCTGGGATTAAAGGCGTGCGCCACCACTGCCCAGTGGGTTGCAAGGATTAAATGGCACAATCCATTAGAGGTGCCCAGGGCAGGGCTTGGTGTATAATGAGAGCTAATAGTGCTGGCAATGCTAGCTAATCCTCCCTAAGCCTGCAGGAAGGGGGCGGGGTGAGGGGGACGCTTGTGAGAGACCACTCAGCCAGCAGCCAGAGCACCAGCCCTGCGTGCCCCATCAGGAAGGACAGACAGAAACAGTGCACACTGCGCTGCTTAGCCCCAAATTAGAGCCACCATTCTCACTGCTGAAGCCCTTTGTGCTCCTGGCAAAGGGTTTTCTGCTGCGCTGTGGTAACTCCCTCTGAGGACAAGGCTAGTGCTGTCTTACTCATCTCTCCAGAGCTGGCCCCTGACACCAGCTGCCCTCCCCCCAGAAGGTGTGGAGGGGGGTGACCAATGGTGAGACTACGGGGGCCAGGGGGTTTGCTGTTGGCCTGTATGGCTCTCACAGGTGATACTGAGGTCTTGAGACTGGCTTTTGCCAGGAAGAGGGAAAGGGAGGACGGGGAGGCAGGTTCCAGATGGGATCAGTGGGGGAGATGGAGCTAGGCTTCCAAACTGTGAATGGAGGTTCCTCAGTCCCTTACCCCTGAACTGGCTTATGACCCAAGGTCCAGGTCTCGAGGCCTGCAACACCCAGGAAGCCACAGTTCAGAGGACACTTGCCCAGCTCCCTGGGAATGCCAAGCAATGGTGAGTCTGGTTGTATTGGTGAGGATGAGGAAGGAGGTGGGGAGGGGTTAGGCTGTTCCTGGAAGAGATGGCAGCCAGGCTTTGGCCAGGAAGGGCAGTGGCTTTGCAGTGGGGCAACGGGGCAGAAGGCTGCTGCCCTCACAGGCTACGGATGCACCTCAGGAGCACAGAGAAAGAGCACCACAGCTACTGTGAGGGCCCAGACCAAAATCCGTACACAAAAGGATAAAGAATAGCCTGTCACATGCCCAGGGCCATCCCGAAGCCCAGCTCCTGTGCTGGGGGGCTTCACTCCCCTCCTCCCTCCTCCAGGAGGGACCAGCACCCAGCGGGAGGAGCGAGGGAGCCCCTGCCTGTCTGGTCCCTCAACTCAGCCAGTCTGGATCTTTCCCCTCACTAGACATCATCCTCTCTTTAGAGTCACACCAGACTCCCTGGGCCTCCCAGCCACCTCCCTCTGCCTCTACTGGCCCATAGCAGCCCTTGTGGTCAACTCTGAGGACGCTGGCAGCGATAAAATCCTGATAAGAGCCAGGTGTGAAGGAGGCCAACTCTCTTCATCTCGGCTTTCCTGTCCCTTGGTTCCTGTAATCCCTAGAACACATATCTCCCAGTGCCCTTCCCTGCCAACCCCTTCTGCACCAACCCGCCCTGCCTCCAGGACCTGGCCTCTGGGTGGGGAGGCACAGCTTAGCTTCTGGGATTTCCCCAGCCCGAAGTAGCAGGAAGTCTGAGTCGAGAGAGGGAAAGCCTGACTCCTGGCTGCTGTCCAGTTGCTAAGCAAGACCAAAGTTCAGGGGAGAGGCCTGCTTCCCTGGTCAGCTGGGGACACGCGCTGACCTCTACTTATCTAGACTTGGGGACTTGGCTCCCCGAGGCTGGAGGGCAAGGCCGAGTTCAGGGGAAGGAAACGGAGTGGAGGGTGACAGGAGAGACTGATGCCCTTTCTGTCTTGCCTTGTCTGGCCCTGCTCCCTGTCCATGCCATGAGATAGGATGGTTGACTTTCCCGAGCTGAACACTTATGTCAGCTGAGATCCTGGGGGCTCGTACGGAGACATGAGCATTTTATCCTCTGTGCTTACAGAAATTCCAGTTGTCCTAGAGAAACTAGGTTTGTGGGCACAATCCACGAGTGGCCCAATTCTGACGTATCATGGGCAGGGAGGAGGGTATCTGGAAACTGGTCTTTTCTGGTGTCTGTTTCTCCTTAGTGGGGGCTGCGTTGGTAGGAACAACCTACTAAGAGGGCGAGGGCGGTAGAGGAAGAGCCTCTTCTTCCAGGACTCTTACTTAATCTCTCAGTCTCTGTTCTTACCCATGCCTCACTTAGTTCTCTGGCTTCAAATGAGCCCCTGGGGACCTGGAGTAGCAAACCAGCAGGGGACAAGCAAGAGCCCGCGATAGCCCTTGGGGAAGAAGCACGGAGCAGAAAACACCGGTGAGTGCGCACATTCCCGGTCCCAGCCCTGCCACCCTCTAGGCCGCCTACTCTCTAAATCTCCTCTTAGAGGCTAGGCTCTTCAGCGCCTGTTCCAGAGCAGAGGTAAAAATGATACGACGAAGGAAGAATGAGTATGAGGGAAACCCTGGGTCGGCTGGAGTCCGGATCTCTAGAGAAAGCAGCAGAGGGGTGTTATGAAAGGGTATCCCCGAGCCACTACCGCCCCCTAGTGGAGCATTCTGCATCCTAGGTCCCTAGCCCTGTGATTGGGACGTGGACTGCCTTTCCTGGACTCTGTACAGCCGGTGGGGGAAGGTGGAGCCACCCAGTGATATGCTGTGTAGGTACCTTATAAACAGAAGATATGGCCAGAGAATGTCCGGCTTACTGGCAGTCCTCGAAGTGATTCAGCAGTGAGATATGCTGTTGTCTCTATCGAGTAGGAGGACTCGAAAAGCAGTCACACCAAGTGGACACCTGGGGATATTCCTAGAAATAACCCTAAGGAGGAAGATTAAAATCTCAGAAACACTCTGCTTATCCGAAGACCATCTTAAAGGCCTTCTGGATTGTGAAAAAGAACACAGTGCACGAAGCTAAAGGCACAGCACAGCCTCATGGGCCACAGTCAGCAGTCCACTGTCACAGGGTATGCACGCCCTACACCTCACCACAACGACCATTTTCTTTTCCCTAGAGTTTGACCCCTCGATGTAACCATGACAGCTTAGCTTGGACTGAGTTTGGGTCTACACATGGACGATTGTTTCTTTCTTTCTCTTTCTTTCTTTTACCCCTTGCTGTCTTCACTCAGTACCACAGGACTCTATCCCCCTCTCACTGTACTAGGCCTGGCGGAAACGAAGATGTTCTAAAATGGTACTTGTGTCTCCAGTCTGACTATGCCATCAGATGACTGGAAGGAGGGACTCCTCCCCAGGTGTCTCAAACTGGGACAAATAAACACCGCCTGTCTGGGGGGGGCACCTGTCTCCCCCAGAAAGAGATTTCACACCGTTCTAACACACTTGTCAGACCATCTTATGGGACCAAAGCCTGGACAGTATGGACCAGAGATGGGCCATAGCACACCTTGACGACGCCTGCTTTCATGTTCATATTCTTGGTCCTCTACTTAAAATTTAAGTTTATTTCAGGACCCAGGAGACAGACTTGAGAGGGTTCGTTGGATCTCTTTGTCTTTCCAGTGTAGCCATAATGAATAAATCCCCCTTTTCTGCTCTTTTGGTTGACGTATTGAGGAGGGCGGCTGGACCTGCCTTGGGCACAAACTGGGACTCTCAAGCTCGATCACACCCCGAGTTCTGTCCTGTCGCTGTGGATTGAGTAGCTAGAGGAGGGAGCCGAGTGATTGATCAGGTGAGTTTCGTATTCAGTGGGCCGTCGGCACACACAGGGCTTCTTCCTTCCTCTGTCCCATGGGCACTGGACAGCTCCCTCAGGGTCCTCTCTGCTCCATGTAGCACCTGTCACCTCTCTTCCTGCTCCCGGGCCCTCCCGTCACCAGCCTTACCATTCCTCGGACCTCAGAGACAGAGCCCAGTGCTACTGTACTGTCCTCTCTCCTGTCCACAGTTTGCTCTGTGGGTGAGGTCTACTTAAGACTTCCTTCCCTAACAGGAACAAAGCAACCCCGTCACCCCTCACTTCTCACTGAGTCCCCATCACAAGTATTAGCACCTCCTCTTCTCTCCCTCATTTCTTTCTTCACCCTCCCTATGGGTGTGTCCTGGGGTTTGAAGAAACAATCAGAATGTTTCACAATTTCATGCACTGCCTGTCTTTCTAAATTAAATTTATTATTTGAGTTTTATACACGTATATGACACAGTCTGGTTATTCTCACCCCCACCCTCTCTTACCACCCTTCCACCCCACCACCTTCACCTTCCTGCCAACAATTTCCCTTCCCACTTTCATGTCTTCTTTTGTTCTGTTTTGTGACCCACTGAGTTCAGCGAGGGCTGCCCCTGTGAACACAGGTGTAACTATTTACTAGAGCATGGGCCACCACTAACTACAATGACATCTCCTTCCCAGAGCAGCCAGTGGTTCCCTGGGGGAGGGGCAAGGCTCCCGAGTCCCTCCCCATATATCACGGTGTCGCTCAGACCCAGTGTGGACAGCCTCAGCTGCTGTGAGTTTGTGACTGTGACAGCCCTGTCAGGTCCAGAAGACAGTGTTTCACAGGCCGCTCCCCTCTCCTGGTTCTCATGTTCTTTCTGCATCCTCCTTGTTATGCCCCCTGAACACAGGGTGGGATGTTATACATGTTCTCCTCAAGGATGAACACTCAATAGTCACTAACTCTTTAAGAAGCAGCTTATCTAATCGAGGTTGAGAGTGGCCCATGTTGACGGCTAGCAACATACACAGGAGGCTGTCTGACAAAAATGTCCATTTGGCAAAACAAAAGTAGGTTTACTCCAAGGCCAGAACCTCTAGAAACATGACTCTTTGGCCACAGTGCCAGGAAAGAGTTTCCTGTAGAACGGGTCTCAGATGCAACCAGAAAGTAGTTGGTTGCTATCTTGACAGTTGTACCATTACTGCACGTAGATGAGTCACACCTGACAGGTTGGTATGGAAAGATGCAGGGTCTACTGATGGGTAAGATGGTTATACTTTGCTCTTTTAAGTCACCTTTGTGTCCTCAGTTCTGATTTTCAGAGTCTTGCATTGTTTTGTAAAATTAGTCTTTTGGGGACGGCCGTTCATCTTGGTGTCTCAGGTCACAAGAGTTCCTGAAATTTCATGTGGACTTACAGCAGCCAAGGTTTACTCAAGGATAACTCTCAGGAGATGTTGGCAAAGGGAAGGAAAAATTGTGACTCCTGCCCCCACTATCCACCTGTGGAGAGGCGAGGCCGGGTCTGGGTGATTTGCTATATCCAGGAGAGGAGACCTGCTCCTATGTCTTGTCCTTTCCCAGAGGACAGGCGTGGACAGCAGGGAGATAGGCAGATTAGTGGCTCCATATGTCTAAACTGGGTGCCAGTGGTTTATAAGATGGGAGAGGAATTGTCTAGAAACGAGGGACATAGGGACTTGAAGGGGCTCCGTAGCCTCAGGCTTGGAGAATCGCACTAATAAAATTGTGGGTGCTGTACGGATGGAGACTGTCCCAGAAGGATATTGAACCACCACTACTTGTTGGGGTGCACCTAGAGGACACAGACTAAGTTCTAGGGATGTTTGTAGCTAGTTCTGCTCCTGGTTTCCAAGGAGGCCTGGGGTACAGTTGAACAAGTTCACTGTGGTAGTTGAAAGGAAAATACAACCCCAGATCATGCGTTTGCATCCTTAGCCCCCGGGTGAGCTGTTTGGAAGGGCTAGGAGGAGGTGCAGCTTTGTGTGAGGAGGTGTAGGTATGTCTCTGGCAATGAGCTTTGAGGTTTCAAAACTCCACTTCAGGCCCAGTCTCTCTCTCTCTCTCTCTCTCTCTCTCTCTCTCTCTCTCTCTCTCTCTCTCTCTGTCTTTGTGTCTGTGTCTCTCTGTCTCTGTCTTTGTGTCTCTCTCTGTCTCTCTGTCTCTCTGTCTCTCTCTCTTTGTGTCAGTCTCTCCCTGTCTTCTCTCTCTCTCTCTGTCTCTCTCTCTCTGTGTCTCTCTGTCTTTGTGTCTGTCTGTCTCTGTGTCTCTGTCTCTGTCTCTGTCTCTCTCTCTCTCTCTCTCTCTCTCTCTCTCTCTCTCTCTCTCTCTCCAGAAGTCAGTGAGGGGGCTGTGGAGGGTGGGAAGCATCTCCACTCCACGCTAAGGTTCAGGCTAGCCAAAGGCAGGGTTGGGGTTGGAGGTTTTTGGGACTGTGGTGTCTGGGAGGCCAAACTGCAGAGTTCCCAGCAGACAGGAGCGTCTGTGAAGAGATGCTCTGTATAGTCTCTCTGGGAGAAGAGCTGCCTGAGGCGCAAACCTTCACGTGTGGGAGGGGGGCTCCTTGCCTGAATGCCTCTCCCGGTCCTGGTCTCTAGGGGAGTCTGTCTTAGTTCCACAGCGTATCAGGAAGAGCTGTTTTGTCCTTTCTGTTGAGTTCGTTTTAAGACTCTTGCCTTGGCCGATCCGCCCCAGCCCTCAGGAGCGCTCGACCCACCCACATAAGGCAACTCTTTCCGTCTCAGGCTACCTGGCCTAATCGGGAGCAGAGATCTGGTCTCAAGGCTACATTTGCGCTCTTCCCTCACAGTGTGGGCTGCACCTGCTCTTTGCAGTCACCTGCTACCCTCTAGGACACCTTCCTGCATCATTTCAGAATCACATGGTCTGGCCTGCTCCGTCTCCCTGTGAGTGACGCCTCCAGGAACCTTTACACCGGAGCTCACAGCCTGCCCGCTACGGACTGCTGCTTCCGCTTCCCACTGGCTTGAAGGCTTCTTAACGCAACCATCTTACTTCTGTTACTGTGCCCACAAGTTTGTCCAGTGGTGACCGGCTCCTTTTATGGCATCACTACTGGTAATTTGGTTATCAGCCACCAGATGGCGGCTGTGCCCAGGTCCTGGCAGTAGTGCTGATAGCCGCTGGGAGTTAGCTTGGCAGGGGCTGCTGTGGCTCCAGAGGAGGGACAGTATCTCCCGCTCTCTTCCAGACTGATCTCAGGGAAGAGAAGAGTACAACTGGCCAGATCCTGAGAAGCGGGGAAGGGGAGGCATATCCCAGAATGATTAGCCGTAATTTCTGTTCTTGGAGACAGAGTTAGTCTATGGGCTCCTCTTCATCCTTTAGCCTCTCAGGCAACATCTTCCGGTCTCAGGGAAACTCTCAGTGCTTTTACGAAGGGCCCTGACCTCTTTAAACAGTGCTTCCCATTGTATAGGCTGTCGGGCCCCTGTGTTAGTTACAAAGCCAGGGACTGCCCTTCTGGTGCTCAGTGTCCAAGGAAACCTGCGTTTGGGGAGGGTCTGAGGCTGTTCGCAGTCATGGAGTAGTCCGAAGCGCTCAGTAGCTGTGGCTGGGACTGTGTGTTCTCGATTGAGACACTTCAAAAGCTCCTCCTCTCTAAGCTTGCTTTTCCCTTTCTTGGTGATCATCAGACGCCTGCCTCAGCTCCATGAAGTCTCTGGTCTATCGATGAAATGCGGCATCTCAAAAACAACCAAAGATTCCGCTCACATTTTCTCACACGACTATGCACTTCAGAGACAATAGTGTGGGTGGAATTATGAAGGTCAAAGCCTGGGCCCTGGCAGCCCTAACAAGCCAAGGCAGGTCATGTGTCCTCAACAGGCCAATTAAAGAGACAACGTAATACTGAAAAGCAGAAAGAAAAAAAAAGGTTTATTCAATGTGGCCACACTGGGGAGAGAAACAGAGTTCTAGTGACTTCCTAAGTCCACATTTGGGGTCCCAACGTGAGGTTTAGGTTTACATAGAAGGCAAGTATAATTGCATAATTGAGAAGTCCCAATCAAGGTGAGGTCCAACCTGTCACCACCGACCCAGCTCTAGTCTACTGAAAGGGTAACTGTGGGAAGGGTTTTCTGGGAGACTGATTGCCTAGAGTTCAACCCCTTTCTTCCTTTCATTGTGAAATTCTTGGGGGGAATTCCAATTGTTTGGATTTCAGTGTTTCAACAGGCAATGAGAGGAACACGGGGTTCTTTAGAATATCTTAATTCCTGTCAGATGGTTACAATAGGGGCCTGGTATTCCCCTGGGGAACAATATATGCCTACAACTAGGACGCTGTCCTACCTGATTGCCTATCCACAAATATTTACCGCCTGTCCCTGCCCTATGTCAGAGATGGCCAGTCAGAGCCCCTTAAGGCCCCAGGGGGATGGAAAGAGCTAAACAGAGAAAAGGGCACATTGTACAGTGTGTTCATATATTAAAAGGGTCCGTAGAAGATGCTTTTGTTGAAAGGCTCTGGCTTTGCACCTGTGCTCACAAGGTAAGTAAAGGCAGAAGGAGAAGTCTGGCTTGCATTTTTACACCTGTTTCCTTCCCTTTGGGCACCCGTCCACCTCTGCATGCAGGCATCTTGACCACTTATGGGGATCTGTCCACAATCTGGGGGTACTTACTAGTTCTCATTCAAGTTTCATGCACCTGACTGCCTGCTCTTCACAATATTCTGTTGTAGATATCCAAGAGGCATTTAAACATCTCAGGCTATTGTCCTCAGCAGTCATGGATTCTAGGACCAGCAGAGCCTCACAGGGCAGGCAAGCCCTTGGGTGAGGCCAGTTATCTAGGATGGTGAGGCTGTTCTGGTTCTCCTGAGAACCAGATGCCCTCTCAAGCAACAGAGCCTTCCTAGGAACACCTTGCAGAACAAGACCAGAAACAGTGACGGACCAGACTGCCCCTTGACCGAGGCTGCTATGATTTGTCTCTTCCCAGTTCTTCTTTTTCAACTTAAGGCTCAGGTCAATACTCTGAAAGCAGACTTGGGTTCACCTGACTCTTTTATCTATTTCTTTCTCCAAGGTGAACACACATTAAATCTTGGTTTTCGATCTTTCTCACTACTTAGCTCTTTAATTAGTATATGGGGTAGCTACGCCTCCAGGAACTGGGTCTTTTGCCTGGAAACTATTTATATATCTAGCAGGCAGGGCAGACAGATAGCTAGGTGATTGATCAGCTTCCTTAAATTCCTGCCGCCATGCCTTTCCCCAGAGCGCCTGGTGCTGGAACTGTGAAGGAATGCAGCCTTTCCACACTTAAGTTGTTCTTGTGAAGTATTTGCCACCAATAAAAAGTAGTAAATGGTGGGGCTTTCACGGAAAGCCGGGAAGAGCTTCATCTTCAGCTGTGTAAGGACACAGTGAGGGTGGGGGCTTTCCGGGAAATGGAATCTGTGTACACATCAGCCTTCTGATGTTTGATGGACTCCTCCTGGAGGTGTAAGAAAGTGGCTGTCGCTCAGAAGACTTCCCGTTCTCAGGGTTACTTCTCATCTCTCTTATAGATCAGGGATGACTCAGGGAGGTAGGTTGGGTCCAGGATAGGAGCTGACACAAAACTACCCTCCAAAGTGAGCTTGGTTAGGAGAGAAAGCCTGAACCGGTGGGGTCTGTGGTCCAGTCTGGAAGTGGGAAAGCAATTAGGAGAATTGTGGATCCTCCCGGAGGCAGTCGATGTAAAGGGAGCAGCTGTTAAAAACCCTGGAGATGGGCTTCTTAGGGAGGGGTAGCTTGAAGTGGGAGAGTGGGGGAGGAGCTGCCAACGACGACACGGTGGTCTCGATAGGAAAGCCTCCACCCCCAACCCCGTGCCTTTCCGCAGCTCCACGTCCTGTGTCAGGAATTTTAGATTCCTTCCCTCCCTGCCTTTCATGCCAGTATCAGATAGATGCTAACTTTGACTGCCGGCTGGGGATGGACCCTCCCACCTCTCAGCCACTTTATAAGCGGTCATCAGATGTTGAAGCAGTGCTGCTTTCCAAGCTCAAGCAACCCTTAGGCTTTCTCCTTGACAAGTCTGAAGCTTAGCTGGGTGGGGTCTTGCTGTGAGGACTCCCTTCCTTCTGCCTCAGTGCAGTGCAGGATGCCTCACCTGCCTGGTGATGTATTATTGTCTTTAACATTACAGCTTCGTTCCAGAACATACCTTGGGAGCAACACTGAGTTTGCTGGAGTTCTTCTCAGAAGCTCCACGTTTTGTATTACGTGGTCCTGCTTGCTCTTTCTCACTGTAGACCCGCGTACGAGTTATTAGTGATGGCCACCTCACAGCTTCCACATTATGCCCCTTGAGACTTCCCCTGCCAAAAATTGGTTCATGACTTTAAATTCAGCCTTATGTGCATTCTCGGGGGCACGGGCAGAACCGAGTCAGACTTTTTGCCAACGTATGGAAATGGCCTTTGGCATGATTGCTAATGGTGCTCCCCTCTTGAGAGCGTGCCTCCGCCATCTGTGTGATCAGCGCTGCTGTCTTCCAAGCTCCAGCTAGAATGGCCCGTTATGCTCTCTTTAGAGCATCTTACCGCTTTTCTAGTCCAATCCTCCCAAGTCTTCCACACTCCTCTAAAGAACATGGTCAAGTTCTCCACTTTTTTGTCAGTACCCACTCTTTTGTACCAATGTCTGGACAAGACATGTTTCTGTTGCTGTGAGAAAAAGCCCACGGCCAGCAGCGACTTAGGAAGCAAAGTGTTGATTCTGGGTTCTGGTTCCAAAGGAAGAGTCCATAATGGGATGGGAGGCAGAGCAGAGGCAGCCAGAACAGGAAGCAGAGGCGATTAACCCCTCAACCCCAAACAAAAAGCTCAGGGTGAACTAGCAGCAGGCGAGGCTACACTTTTTTATTTTAGGTGGTTTTTTTTGGGGGGGGGGGTCTTTCAAGACAGGGTTTCTCTGTGTAGCCCTGGCTGGCCTCGAACTCACTCTGAAGACCAGGCTGGCCTCAAACTCAGAAATCTGCCTGCCTTTGCCTCCCAAGTGCTGGGATTAAAGGCGTGCGCCACCACTGCCCTGCCTAGACCCTTAAACTAAGCCTGTCTCCAGCAGGGTTCCACACCTTAGTGGTTCTATAACCTCCCCAAATGTGCTAGCGGCTGGGGTCCAAGAGTTCAAATTCACAAGCCTGTGGGAGACATTCTCATCTGAACCAGGTCGACTCTGCTCTAAGTCATGTGAGCTGCTGGATGTGATTCCTTTCTCAGTGCAGGAGGAACCGCTGTCACACACAGACCTGCCAGTTTCCTCTCACCAGGGAGGCTTCCTGTAGATTTGTGAAGTTTGTTCGCCCTCGCCACGCCGGAGCCCTGCAGCTTGGTCTGTGTTTAGGTTGGCTGCTCCCCATGCATTGCCTGTCCGTTCCTCCCCACTTTCTGGGTATTTTAACGTCACCTCGGTGCACCTTAAAACCTTTCCTCTCCCTTTCTCTTCAAGAGTGTCTATTTTTCTTGTTGTGACTCTTCTCATTCAGAGGATGGCACAGAGACGTCTTCCAGCCTGCCATTTTCCTCGGGGGTTCTTGACTCAGGTTGTCAGGAGCGCGCCACCAAATCTGTTACTAAATAATGTGAAAATTTAGAGGTTTGGATCGGAAGCACCGAGGACAAGATTGGAACCTGAGATTCTTCTTTTAAGAGATGGAGGGTGTTGGGGTATACCACATGGCCCCTCTGAAAACCGAGATGATTGGCCAGAATGACGGGGTGCTGCGGGAGTCAGGCGCACGCTATTCTTGGGGGTTTGGAATAGGAAAGGAGGGCAAGAACGATGTGAAAGGAGCTGAGACTTCTCAAGGGCCTTGAGCACGCCGCAGGAACCGTTATCTTCACGTCACTTCACTGCATATTTAGATAATTTTGTCTTTGAGGGGGTCAAGGAGCTGATAATTGTCCAAACAACATCAACAACAACAACAACAACAACAACAACAACACCCCAAATCAGTTTTATGGTGCTTGGTAGAGGTCAATTTCTTCCTGTGATACAGACTGACTTCTCATAAATCATAACTTTGAATTTCATCAGACCGCCAAACTGCACTCTCCACATCCCAATTAAGGCTCCTTTTGGACCTCCAAGGAGTGTTTGTCTTTTGGGCAATTCTGAGAGAAGCCACAAGGTGGCAATGTTGCATGCCTGTGGCTCAGCACGATCTGTTCCTGCAGGTGGTAGCCGCCTGCTTTTACAACCCATTTACTTCAGCTGCCCAGCAGATCTTCAAAGGAAGCCTTCATTTTCCAGAGTCGTTTGCTGCCAAGGATCTGCTTAGCGTTACACAGTTTAGTAGCAGAAGTGGGAAATGGGTTACTTTGTCTGGATCCGGAGTGCCTGAGACTACGCTCCTCAGGGGACACAGACCGTTGAGAACCTGGGTAAAGTGAGGGTCAGCGAAGGAGAAAGTATTCTGTTAGAAAGGGCTTTCATTATGATAGTGTAGCCCTAACCTTCGCCCCAGCCTGCGGGACTCTCTGAGTAGTACCTAATCCTCTCCTGAGGCCATTGAAAGAAAGGGTTAAAGAGTTTCTGGTAGAAATCAAACCGTTAAAATTCTCATTGTGACTTCCGCAATGGCACTGTTGTATCGGAAAACAACATACTCTCTTCGCATGTTTTCCCCTCTGCTTTAGAGCAGATGGCCACTTCCTCCTATAAAATAGGGACAGGCTCTAAATCCATAGCTCCCTGTCTATAGATTAGAGCATCTCTCCAATCTCACCAGAGACGTTTCACCCCACACTGACCGGTGGTCAATGCAGAGTCTCAGCACTCAAACTCAGGGACTAAGTATCCGTTGGGTGTTCAGCAAATGAGACATCAACTCCCACCCCCAAGGCTCAAGAGCCACTGTAGAAGAAAGCACAGAGAGAGTGTAAGAACGATCCAGCACAGAGTCAGGGGGCATCTGAGCCTGCACTCCTAGCTGAGGTGCTACTGATCATTGAAGCTGCCGGAGGGAGGGCCCGTGTTCTTTAAGGCACCCCGTGTGGACCCTGGTAACATGACCGGTCCTCAGTAGATGGTCTCACATCCGTACAGTTGGACTAAGTGGGGTGTAAAAAAAGAGGACGTGAAGTTGGAGTGGTGGATGAGAGGGTGGATCAGGAAAGAGGGGGATATAATGAAGATGCATTAAATCCATGTGTGAAATTCTCAAAAAAATTAATAGAAATATTTTTAAAAATAGGAATAGGGGCAGCTAGTTGGGGTACTTGGTATATAAAGAATGTTCCTTCTAAGCCAGGTGCCTTTAACCCCAGAGCTTGGGTTCGAAGCCAGCCTGGCCTACATAGTGAGGTCCAGACATCTGGGGCTACATAGTGAGACAGTCTCAAAAGGAAAAAAAAAAAAAAAAAAAAAAAAAAGGAAGAAAACAGAAAAAGAAAAGAAAATAACTACTCTCCACATTTAAACATTAGCACTCGCTGCCTGCCACGTGCTGGAGCCAGCTGGAACCGGCTGCGAGCTAGAGCTGTGCCGTCGCTTCCAAACTCTTTGCTCAGTTATAATGCTGGTCGTTTGCAATCAGCTACGGCGGTGATATTTATAGCAGAGAAACTGGAAAACACAAGAAACTGGGCCTTTTATCTTCCGAAGAGTCAACTGTCGTTAAGCAGTTACTTCTGCCAAGGGGCAGCGAGAGGCTCGCACCTGAGAGAACTCAGCGAGAGGCTCGCACCTGAGAGAACTCAGCGAGAGGCTCGCACCTGAGAGAGAGAACGGTGAGAACAGAGTTGCACACTCACAGGTTTACACTTCCTGCCTCATCCTTTGGGTCATGATTAGACTTTTTTTAAAGTTGTTTCTCTTATTTTGAGATTATAATATAATTACAACATTTCTTTATCATCCTTCCTTCCGAACAATCCCATGTACTCTTCTTTCCAAATTCACGGCCTCTTTTCATTGTTATTACAAGCACGTGTGTATATGCCTGTACGCAGACATTCCTCAGGCTGGATAGTGTTACTCGGGTGTATGTTTTCCTTGGTATTGACTAACCATTGCTCTGTCCTCCCCTAGAGAAGACTATTGCTCTTGTAGTCAGCCCTCCTTGGTCGCCTGAGTTCTTTGTGTAGGGCTATGGCGTTCTGGGCTTTCCCTGTCCACGTTGGCATGCCTGTTGTTGTCCTTATTTAGTGCATGTTTGAGCAGTCACGTGGGTGAGACTTTGTGGGTATGGCTTCCGATATTACTAGCAGACATGATCTCACAACAAAAATCTCCGATCTTCTGGCTCTGAGTACAAAAGGAGGGGTCTGTGGTTGACCAGGGACTGCCCCGGAGCCCGAAGCTGCTAAGATGCAGTCACAGGGACAATGACCATGCAGACAGGGTATGGACAGACAGGAGGATGGAGGGGGAGACCTCCCTGTGGCAGACCTGGCCCATCTCTTAACAGTTCCCTTTGAGAGGTCCAAGGACTTGTGGGAAATTAGTCAGTGCCACTTTAAGCAGGCTTGAGGAGACACGGCCGTTTGCAATCTTCTGAGGAGTGTAGCCATTAGGAAAGCGACATCAGACTGTGGAACTGGAGTTAGAGAGGGAGTGTAAACGGGCCAATGAATACTCCATGGATGGTTCTGTGCCAGCCAGGCTAGGGACAAACAGTCAATATTTGTTCAAGCTGGGATGGATTTCAAGTTATTATTTTGGTCAATGTGCAAAGTAACGGGTTTCGCTGTGACACTTTCATGCATTAAATCATTACAGTTTGTTCTCATCCACTGCCCATTGCCCTTCTCTGCCTCATTCCCTCTTTTGCTGGTCCCCCCTCCTCCAATAGTCCCCTCTCTGCTTTCCTCTTCTCTTCCCTTTAAACTTCCTCTTCCTCCTCTCTCTGTAGGAGCGGAGGAAGCCTTGAGTTAGTGAAGTCCTGCATGGATGGCTATTGATGACCCAGGTCAGGCTTTGGGTTGCTAAAAACTGACTTCCTCTGGTTCAGGTAGGAGTGTCTACGAACTATTGAGCCATAGGTGCAAACCCAGAGAGCCTATCTTCCTGCTCTCAGATGTTTATATTCAGAGACTCCTGGTAAACACCCAGAGACTGCTTGCCTACAGAGATCTCCTACTCTTCCAAGACTAGCTTGTAGAGAGACTCTCTTATAAGCAACGCCTGTCAATATAAAAGCCTATAGCCAATGAGCTGAGAGAGAAAATGGGAGGTGGAACACTGGGCAGAAGGGAGAGGATTCTGGGAAATAGTGAGAGGCTTGAGAGGTTTTTGCCTGGGAATGCTGAGGAGACTGTGGTAAACCACCTGAACTGAGAATAGAATACAGAGGAGATTTGCCCTGGACTTGAATGCATGAAGCTGAGGATTGGTAACTAACCACGTGGAAGACATAATAGTTAGAATGAGTTAAATAAGTTATGAGCTAGTAGGGGAATGAGCCAAAGCTTATGGCCTAGGCATTTATTAATAAATAACTAGTCTGAGTTGTCATTCTGGGAGCAGGGTCCGAGAAGGAAAATCAGGATTTTTTTTTTCAGTATATACTAGCTAAACCCTCCCTCTGTACTATATACAACAAAGGTTTCAGGTTCCAGATTTTGGCATTTATAGGAATGGCTCTATTAGAATACACCTGACCCCAACTTTTCTGTATCCATGTGTCTCTGTCACTTTTTAAATGTCACTGTCCTTGGTTCATTCTAGTTAGGCTTAAGACTTATTCAACAAGAGGGACATCATAAGTCTATGCACCAAAGAAAGGCAGCATACGTAACACACCAAAGAAACAATTGCATCAAAGTCCAACGTGGTGCTCCAGTGACTTCTTGTTGGGGTCACTGACAGCAGCTTTTGGTGAGGAGTTACTTGCAGCTGCATGATCTAAAATCCCGTCCCAAAGTGGGTGGTGACTCACGAAAGCTGCTCCCTGGGCCTCCGACTTACAAGCAGCTCTATAGGCCCCAGAAATTTCTCAGCAGCCCCGTCTCCTTCCCAGCAGATGTTTCCTGCCTCTGTATCTCTTGTAAACCTTGTGGGTTTCAGCTATCCCAGACATAAGAAGGCACTTTACCTCTTGAGTCTCACAATCTACCTGCCCTCTCCTGGAAGGAATGTTTCAGTTCAGAGGAAACTGCTATACAACGATAATTTGTCCAGTAATAGATATTTTTTTAGAGGCAGCACAAATGGTCTTTTGAAATTCCATATAGATTTCAAGTGATTTTTTTTCTGGAAAAAAAGACTGAATTTTGTTAGATGTTGCACTGAATATTTCTTTTGATTGCATTGGCATCTAAACATCATTAAGTTTCTCAATGCGTGTATTAGTCAGAGTTCTCTGGAACAGCAGAGCTGATAGATCTATCTACTATCTATCTATCTATCTATCTATCTATCTATCTATTAATCTATCGATCACTTACAGAAAGGGATGTATTAGAATAGCTTTCAGGCTGTGGTCCCACTTGTTCAACAATGTCTAATGATGCACCTCAAAGTCCTAGAAAAACATGTACAACCAAGCCCCAAAACGGAAGATGGCAAAGAAAAATAAAGGCCAGGGAAGAAATTAATGAAACAGAGGGTAAAAGAAAAATACACAAAGTTAATAAAACTACCAAATGCATTCTATAAAAACAGTTTTTTGAGAACACATGACTGATGAACTGTGAGGCAGATGAAAGGAAAGAGTGAGAAGACAACCTGACAAAATTAGAGATGGAAAATGGAGGTCACTGCAGACTCCAGTGAAACCCAGAGAATAGTTAGAGGCAACGCTGAACATATACTAAAATAGCCTGGAAAATCTAGACATATATAACATATCACGATTAAATCCATTGGGTAATAAAAACTTACACAGAACCATAACAATCACCGAGGATCAAGCATTAATAGAAACAATCTCCCAACAAAGACAGCCAGGCAGAATCACTGCAGAATTACACTAAACCTTTAAAGACGGACTTACACTAATGCTTCTCAATCTGTTGTATGAAACAAGAAAGGGAGGGGTGATGCCAAAAGCATTCTGTAAAGCCAACATTACCCCAATGCTACAAACTGGATAGGAGTGCACGTACACACACACACACACACACACACACACACACACACACAGAGACAAGAAAAGTAGCCACCAAATTCCCTGATGAACATAGATGCAAAAGTTCTGAATAAAATTCTTGTCAATTGAATTCAAGAATATATTAGGAAGATCTTGTACAATGACCAAGGTAGTCATGTGCAAGTCAAGAATATCATTGCAGATGTTCATGGTGGGTTCCACACATGTAAATCAGTAAGAGTAATTCAGCATATAAATATACTTAAAGGACACAAGTCACACGATCATTTCAATAGCTGTAGGACAAGTCTTTGATAAAGTTTAACATTCCCTCCTGACAAATGTCCTGAAAAACTAGGAATACAAAGAACATATGTTATTCTAATAAGCATACATATGACAAACATATTGCATTATTATTATTGCTATCATTATCATCATCATTATCATCATCATTATCATCATCATCATTACTACTACTATTAATTAGAGCTAGAGACTGAATCTGGGGTCTGTGCTTGCCTGGCTTCTGAGCTAAACCTTAACAATCATTGTTCAAAATGAGAACACTCAGAGAGTTTCCTTTAAGACATGGAATGAGACAAGGGTATTCATTCATTCATTCATTCATTCATTCATTCAAGATAGCATTTGAACACCTAGCAAGAAAATAAAAGAAAGAAATGAAAGACACACACAGGAAAACAAGAAGTCAACTCATCCCTATTTGCAGAGGACATGGCCTTTAATCAAAACCCTAAGATTTCATCAGGAAAAAGCTAGACACAATAAACACTTCCATCAAAATAGGAGGTAATAAAACCAACATATACAAAATCATTAGCTTTTCTGTATGCAAATAATAAACTTGTTGAGAAAGAAACTAGGAGGAAAAAGAAATCCCATTTACAATAGCTTAAAAAAATTAATGGCCTAGGAATAAACCTAGGTAAGGAGGTGAAAGGTGAAAATCTTAAGGCATCAAGGAAAATGAAGAAGACAATAGACTCTGGAAAGACTTCTCATATTCGCAGATTGGCAGGATTAATATAAAAAATAGCCATGCTACTTAATGCATCCATAAATTAATATAGTCCCCTTAAACATTCTAATAATATCTCCATAGACCTAGAAGAAAATTTCTAAAATTAACGTGGAAGCACAAAAGACCCAGAAGAGACCCCCAGAATGCAGAAGCTTCAGACACCGCTGGTCCTCGCCTGACTCCCCATCCTCCAGGGCCACATGGCAAGCACTAGAGCCAGAGGCATCTGGGCACTTTACCCTTCAAGGCCACACAACTGTGCCAACGGTTCACCCCATACGTAGTCTTTCAGTTTATTATTTCCTATCACTTAATTTCCACGTTCTGCATCTCGTGATGGTCTCACCTCTGTTACACATTGTCAGAGCTGTCACGTGTCTTCCGCATGGCTTACTGTAAGGTGTTCTTGACTCTTCAGCTTAACTACTACTCCCTCCTTTATGTATGTGAGTACACTGTCGCTGTCTTCAGACACACCAGAAGAGGGCATCAGATCCCATCACAGATGGTTGTGAGCCACCATGTGGTTGCTGGGAATTGAACTCAGGACCTCTGGAAGAGCAGGCAGTGCTCTTAACCGCTGAGCCATCTCTACAGGCCAATGCATTATTCCTTTTATGCCTGCATCCTTTCTTTTTCTCATTATTTTCCCTTAGCTATTTACGTCTTCATTATAACCTCCACAGCGCTGACGATCTCTACAACCCGTGGACCCTAACTGACTTTCCCCTCTTAGATACATTCGCCGCCACTTGTTTGCATTTTCATGTCAATCTAATATTTAATTTTTATTTCCCCCAACTCTTAATCTTATTAATTAAGATCTAATCTCACTCCATACTATCTTTGGCCATTTATCTCCCAACAGTTATTGGAGCCAAAGAGGCCACAGTTCTTAACTGGGTAGTAGTACAGCACCATAGCAGTAATAGCGAACAGCCGTGGTTGCTCTGATACTAGAGAAATGTAATTGCTAAAGCTGAGGTCAGCCTGGCTCTCGGGCATGTCTGGTATGTACAGGGACTTTTGCTAACCTGCATTGTTCTGCTTCTGTGACTGCAAGGCTTTCTGCTCATCGGTCAAACAGAAACACCATGGAGACACAGCTGTGCCCTACTCTTAGAAAAGGTCTATATCCTGTCACGTTTGCTAACAACCATTGTAGCTGCGTCAGTGGGAGCTACCAAACTTGTGTTTTTATTTTATTTTTATTGTTTTTCCATTATAAACCCTGTGTGCTCTCTCAGCTTGAGGCTGCCTCTAGATTTGTACTTATAAGAGTATGTGTCCTCCACCAGGTCTGTGTGGCTCGATAAAAATTTCATATTCATAAAGAACTCTTCCTGGACTCCTTCTCTTGGGTGGGAATAGCCCGACTACAAGAGCTCTAATATTTAATATCCTACTTAGGGAATAAGGCTACAAATCTACAGCAAGAGAAACCCTGGAGCATGCACAAACTCAGGGGATCAAGCAATGCAGTATTGAATGATGAATGCCCCAAGGAAAAAATCAAGAAGGAAATAAAAAAATTCCTAGAATCAAATGAAAATAATCTACAATAAACAGAAATTAAAAATCTTCCAACTAAAGAGGGAATTAGGAAAGGAAGAAGCATTACTAAACTCTTATAATGAAATTGATATTACTCTTCTATCAAGAGAAAAAGATTCGCCAAAATAAAATTACAGACAGACCCGTTTCCCTGATAATATTAGACAGTATTAGATTAGTACAATACTTGCAACTCAAGTTCAAGAATACATCAGACAGGCCATTACCACGATGAAGTTGAGTTTATCCCAGAAATTCAGGGATGGTTCAGAATATAATAAACCAGTAAATATTATAAATTAAATGACTTATGGACATAAATCACATGGTCAACTTAGTAGATGCAGAAAAGGCTTGTGACAAGACCTAATAACCCTTAATATCACTTTTAGATCTATTAACACTCTATCTGCATGCATACCTGCATGCCAGAAGAGGGCATCAGATCACATTGTAGATGGTCGTGAGCCACCATGTGGTTGCTGGGAATTGAACCCAGGACCTCTAGAAGAGCAGTCAGTACCCTTAACCACTGAGCCATCTCTCCAGGCTTTCTTCAGGACATTTAATATCTGTTAACATTTACAAAATTGGGATAAAGGGAGAGAGACAACTAGCTTACAGTGAAGAGGAGGCTGAGGATCAGGGCTAGGGCACTCTAGGCTGTAAAAGGGGTGATCCACCAACAGGCCCTATGTCTTCCCAACAGGGAGGGACTGAGGCTGAAGGGGAAACGGATGGAGACAGATGTGAGACCTTGTTTTGGAGCGGAGAAGGGAGGATTTCACACTGCGGTATCCATGCCTGGAATGCAGGGCGTCACCCTGCCTTGAAGCTGTCCTGTGGAAGAGGGGTCAGCTAGACTTCCAGAGTCTGAGCTGGCAGGAGCTGCACTGGCCTGGGCTTTTCCAGCGAGCAAGGAGAGTTGTTGATGTATGCTCCTTTTCTGGCTCAGGGTGAGGGTGGGTGGGCGCTCCTTTCTGGGTTCATTGCCACCAAGCAGAGGCCCTTTGAGGTCCTGGGTATGTCTTAAATCTATGCATGGAGTTTTATCACCAGTTTTCATTTAAAATATGAAAAAGTTGGATGAGAGGAACAGTGTGGGGGAAACTTCTTTATCATTCATGGGTATTTTCTTCCTCCTCTCTGAGATGTTGCCTCGTTCTGGGTGTTGTGTTTCATGAAAAAGAAAACAAAGCCAGGGATGCTTGGTAGAAGTGCAGTATGGTGCTGGGAAGGGGGCACCTCTGTGGGCCCGTGCTGAGGCATCCCTTTCCTCTGAGGTACCAGCCATATGATGGATATAGTATAGAATAGTTTATTTAGGGAATAGGGAGGGAAGTTAAGAGATTTGAGAGTTGAGAGGATGGAAAGAGAGACAGAGGGGGAGGAGAGAGGGGGGAGAGAAGAGAAGAGAAGAGAAAGAAGAGAAGAGAAGAGAGAAGAGAGAAGAGAGAAGAGAGAAGAGAGAGAATAGTGGAGTAGAAGAGTGGAAGCTGGTCATGAACATGTGGAGAGAGGGAGAGGGGAATGGAAAGAAAGGGGACAGAGAGGGAAGAGGGTAAGAAGAAAGAGAGAAAGAACAAGCGAGTGAGGAGGGGCAAGCAGCCCCTTTATCGTGTCAGGCATATCTGGCTGTGGGGCAGAGCCTAGAAGAAATGCTAACACTGGAGATCTTAGGTGAAACCTTATTTCAAAATGGTTCTTAGAGAACTCTAGAAAACAGAGGAGGTGAGCACAAATTTGGAATGTCGTACCAGTTCATGAGAGTATGTATTGTGGAGTAGGATGCAAGCTCAAAGGAACAAATGTGACTGTTGTATGAGAGGGGCTTCCAGCTCCCGGTGAGCTAAGATTCTCGGCCTCCAGATTCAGGAAACTCAACGAAACCTTATTTTATAAAAGGACAAACAGTTTCCAGAACTAAAAGATCCTATGCAAATATGATACGCTTGGTTATGTTCAGCATTTGACAAGCACTCTGTCACTGAACCACATTAAAAAAAAAAAAGGAGAAATGAAACTATCAGGGGACTGATAGAGAAAGAGAAGCACTGAGTCAGAGGGTGGGGTGGGGAATGCTCAACACACAATCTAGTCTTGTATGAAACATCTAGGTTCTGTCAGGATTTGCGCAACCTGAAACCATGGATAGGTCCATTCTAGGCCTTTTCTTTCTTTTTCTTTTCTTTTCTTTTCTTTCTTTCTTTTTTTTTTTTCGAGACAGGGTTTCTCTGTGTAGTCCTGGCTGTCCTGGAACTCACTCTGTAGACCAGGCTGGCCTCGAACTCAGAAATCCTCATGCCTCTGCCTCCCAAGTGCTGGGATTACAGGTGTGCGCCACCACCGCCTGGCTATCTAGGCCTTTTCTACACTGCCCCATTAGGCACCTAGACTTCCCATGACCTCCCCCAGGCTCTAGCCTGGGTCTCACATCCTGTGCCCTGGCCTCCTCTGACTCACTGTGTGTACCACAGCCAAGCTCTAAGTTTCTGCTGGAATCTGCCCTACCCAAAGCCCCTGAACCCCAGTTCCTTAATGGGCCAACTCCACATCCTCAAAAAATATCCCATCTTTTTTGGGAAGATGAGACTTCCCAAAATATCCAGACTTCCCATGTCTTCCTCCAGGGTTTAGCCTAGTGAGTATCCCTGATCTCCCTATTTATACCATTTCCACAATCCAGAAGATTTAGCCTTGGTCTCTTAACCCACACACCAGCATAGTCTTGTTTCCCTTGCCTTTACTGTGAAGGATCCCTAGGCAGGATCCTCTCACTACATATCCCCAAACCATAGGACTCTATCATGCCATACCCAACTTTTCTACACAGATATATCTACACATTACTCTTGGATTGGAACAGAAGGCACATCCTGCATTCTATCCCAGTCCCCTCTGTCCACTTGACTTCAATTCCACTAAGCTCTTCCTTCCTTCCTTCCTTCCTTCCTTCCTTCCTTCCTTCCTTCCTTCCTCTCTTTCTTTCTCTCTTTCTTTCTCTCTTTCTTTCTTTCTTTCTTTCTTTCTTTCTTTCTTTCCTTCTTTCTTTCTTCCATTTTTTGAGACAGGGTTTCTCTGTGTAGTCCTGGCTGTCCAGGAGATGGAAACATTGAGGAAGACTCAAGTTGAAATGAAGATAGAATTGAAAAGGACAATAGCTCAAGTAGAAAACTCTCAGTAGAACTTTACAGGTCGAATGAATCACGCAGATGATAGAATATCAGGTCTCCAAAATAGAGTATCTAGACCAAGAAACATAAAAAAATTAACAAAACAAAACAAGACAGGAAAAGATCACACAGGAAATGTAGGACACCGTGAAAAAGACAAACCACTCTTCACATCAATAGAAAAAAATTATCCTAAAATTCATGTAAAACTGCAAAGCCCCCCTCCCCCAATAGCCAAACAGTGCTGAGTGAAAAGAACAATCCTGGAGTGACTGGCGTTCCAGATCTTAAGCTATATTACAGAGCCATAGCAATAAAGCCAATGTGACATTGGCACAAGCCGGACATGTAGACCAATGCAACAAAATTGAAGGCACAAGCAGGATTACACATAACTTCAGCTATTTCATACTTGAAAAAGACACCAAATACACAAGCTGGAGAAAATCTTTAACAAATGCTGCTAGGGGAACTGGATGTCCATATGCAGAAAAATGAAATCAGACCCATATAGATCACCTTGCACAGAGCTAACTTCAAAATGCATCAAAGACCTAAACATGAAACCTGATAGAAACACTGAAGCCGATATAAGAAGACATAGGTGTGCATTACATGCTATAGGTACAGGGAAGAACTTCCTGAATAGGACTCCATTTACCCAAGAGTTATGGCCAGCAATTGACAATTGGGACTTCATAAAAGTAAAACACTTCTGCACAGCTAATGAAACTATCAATAGGTAAAGAGGAAGTGTGAGCTGTATATCTGAGAAAAAATTAATATCCAGGATATTCAAAGAACTCAAAAAGGAAAAATTAAAAACCAATAACAAAAAAATGACCCATTGCAGAAATGATAGCTGACAAAGAGTTCTCAGAAGAGGTAAAATGGCTAAGAAATATCTTAAAAATGTTTATTTTCTATAGAAATTATGGAAATGCAAATCAAAATGACTTTGAGATATTATCGTACCCCAGTCAGAATGGCAAAGATAACAAAACAATCAACAAAGAATGCTGGAGAGGATGTGGGGGAGGCGGGGCCTCATTCATGGTTGGATTGCAGACTGGTGCAGTCAATATGAGAGCTATGAGCGCTCACCTTCCTGCTCCTCTCTCTGCCACCAGGCCTCTTGCCACCACAGTTCCCCATGGTGATGGACTCTTATCTCTATGGAACCTCAGCCCAATTAAACTTCTATAAGGTTCTCTCCTTCCACCGTGTGCATCTTGGGGATGGACTGACTCCATCAGGCTTGGCAGCAAGTGCATTTGATTACTGAACCATCTCAATGGAACCACAGAGACCCCCTATTCATGGTCATGATGGTTAATTGTGTGCTAGGTTGACTAGATACTTAACCAAATGTTATTCTGGGTGTTTCTGTGAAGATATAACTGGATTAAATTATGATGTGAATGCCCTTCCTCTTACACAAATCAGTGATTAACTCCAAGACACCAACAATACATCAATGGCACTAAACTGCAAATAAAAATGCTTCCCCTGGAGTTTTTTTTTTTTAAGATTTATTTTACATATGTGAGTACACTGTAGCTGTCTTCAGACACACCAGAAGAGGGCATTGAATCCCATTACAGATGTCTGTGAGCCACCATGTGGTTGCTGGGATTTGAACTCAGGACCTCTGGAAGAGCAGTCAGTGCTCTCTTAACTGCTGAGCCATCTCTCCAGCTACCCCCTCCTCCAGAGTCTTTTAAGCAAGAATGGGTTCAGATCTAAATCCTCTACTTGATGCTGCCTGTGTCTTCCGTCCTCAGCCTCTCTGCTATGTGAGTCTGAATCTGCACCTGCGTGAAGGATGTCTTAGGACTCTCTTTGTCCCTTTGTCTCTGTGTGTCTACTCCCATGTCTGACTGTTGTGTGAATTATGTGTCTCTAAGTGTGGTATTTGTCTGTCCCTAACAAACAGCTTCACTATCTATTTAACAGCATAGAAAGCATCACCCAGGGGAGGAATAGCATTCTTTACAAAACTTAACAGAGTTCTACAAGGGTAGAACTGGCTCCAACTGAGCCAACTGACCCAGATAACAACCGTCATTGTTTATCAGTCAATATCCATAAGTGATTGCAAGCTTTATGGAAGCTGCTTGCAATTTCTGTATTTGCCCTTCCAGCAAATGATCCACATGCATTACTCTGGATCAGGGACAAGGAAGAGTACATAAGGTTTAGCTGTGCATTACTTTATGTTGTAGAAGTGTATTTATTGCACGGGGACTCCAAGGCGAGAGGTTGACTGGTACATTGTTCTCTTAAAGGCAGGTTAAACTGTTTGAGTGTACAGCAGTAAAGCAGTGTTAAGTCTCAAGTGACTTCAAGGTTTATTGGTAACTGGTTGTAGGGTTCAGCTAAAGTTCCAGTCTCCGAGAATGTAAGAGACACTTTCAGAATACAGCATCAGCACACTTCCCATTAGCTGAAGGCTTAAATAGAAAAGGGCTTACCTTCCCTGGGCCAGGGGGAGCTCCTCTGGTTGACAGCTTGAATTGGACACATGCCTTCTGACTTCGAATTAACACTGAAAATATGGCTCTTCTAGGCTTTTAATTTGCTAACTATAGATCTTGTGACTTGTCTATCTCCAGTGACTCTTTTCTACTTTTTTCTTCTACCCTTTGTAGGGAACAGAGGTGATTAGTTTCTGTTTAGACAACATAGTGGTGATATGGATATGTAATATAAGTCAGTCAAAGCATGACTGACGCTGGGCATTCTGGGAACCCCAAACAGTGATATAATCTGCTATGTAAGTATTCAGGTCAGAATGCCACTTTTGTATGGATTCTTTAAAAATGGCCGTGTGGTCAGAGGCCAGAGACCTCAGTGTCTACCTTTGACAGCAAACCTATGTGTTTGATGGTAAGCCTGTGTGCTTACCATCTTGAGTCCTGTGTGCCACCTGCTCCTGTGCAGCCCATGTGTACCTGCTTGTACCTGGGTGCTTGTCTAGCACCCTTTGCCTGAGGTGAATAATATTCTTTTGTTTGTTTGGTTTGGTTTGGTTTTTTTCAAGACAGGGTTTCTCTGTGTAGCCCTCGCTGTCCAGGAACTCACTTTGTAGACCAGGCTGGCCTTGAACTCAGAAACCCGCCTGCCTCTGTCTCCCAAGTGCTTGGATTAAAGGCATGTGCCACCACTGCCTGGTTCCCTGTTTTTTTTTTTTTTTTTTTTTTTTTTTTTTTTTTTTTAATCTGCCTACATGTTCTCAAAATCCTTTTAACCTCTTGGACTATTGCAACACTCCCTGTCCCCTTTCCTGGAATCAGAGCATGGACCTTACACCTTTCTTCCAGTCTCCCTATCTTCACCTATTCTCCCACAACTCACCTTTTTTGTTTGTTTGTTTGTTTAGAGACTAGTGCTTAAAACAGAGTTAGAGATCAAGAGAAGGCATGACAGGCATGATAAAAGGTGAACACTACCTCAGGAATGGAGAGAGTTATCTGAATGGAGAGAGCATATTCATTCATAAATTATTCACAGTATGAGGCCTGAGGAGAAACAAAGCTGGTGTATTTCCCTGCCAGGATAGTTGGCAAAACCCAAGATACTCTGAGGCTGCTTGGTTAGTTCAGTGGTTAGTGTTCTTAATGTTCTGTTGCTGTGAAGAGACACCATGACCATAGCAACTCTTAGGAAGGAAAGCATGTAACTGGGGCTAGTTAATAATTCAGAGGGTTAGTCCACCATCATCATGGTGGGGAGCAGGGCAGTGTGCAGGCAGATGTGGTGGTGGAGAAGGAGCTGAGAGATCTACGTCCAACATCAGAGAGAGAGAGATTCACCAGGTCCAGCTTGAGCTTTAGAAACCCCAAAACCCCCTCCTCTGGTGACCTTCCTCCTGTAAGGCCACACCTCCTAATCCTTCTCAAGCAGTGCTGCTCCCCGATGACCAAGCACTTAAGTATGCGAGCCTCTGGGGGCCATTTTTACTTAAACCAGCACAGTGCTTTTGACTGAAGAATGGCTCCGGGTCCTGAGTGTGATCCCTGTAAACATCCCTGTGGAGTCTGGCAGAGGCTAGCCAGATCTGCTCTCAGCTCTCAGTGTGATCCCTGGACAAAAGGGTCAGCGCCATCCGGGAGCTTATTAGAGATGCAGAATCCCAGGCTCTACCCAGGCCGAGGGAGGGGGAGCGCCTGCACGGCCATCGTGTTCATCACACAATCATGAGCACATGGAGAGCTGAAGCTCTAACTCTTGGTGAACAGCTAGTCTTTCCCACCCAGATTTTCTCCCATTCTCACTTGGGAAAGAGCAGGGTGCTTCCTGGTTTCTTGTAGGTCACATGGGATCCCATAGAGCTCTCTTCCTCATGGTTTACTTACATTTGCAAGGTACTTTCTACAGCTCGAGATGCACTACGGAGTCCTTGGTGCTCCTGAGCTTGACTTTCATACCCTGTGCTGACCTCAACTTCTAGGCAATTAGAAGAGTAGATGCAGCTGTGCCATAAGGCGTTCATCACGAGTCCAGAGTGTGTGTTTCCCATTCGGAAGAGCAGTACTGAGGGCCGCCAGGCTGACACCATGCTCCCTAAGGACAGGACTCTGAGCTACAGTTCAATGGTCCTAATCTAGGGGGCAACAGCCATCAAACCCGTAGGTCACCGAGGAAGCCAGGAGATAGGACTTCCCCTAGGGATAGGTGGGAGCTCAGTAGGGCCCTGAGTCCTGGCCACTTGGCACAAAGAGTGCAGGATGCACGGAACCCTCGTCGCAGGGTACCCCTTCTCCCGAGGAGACTGCTAGGGTGCGTCAGCTGAGGCAGGGGTTGGGAGATCTGTGAGGTGCTGAGGCGGGCGACTTCTGGAGCCTAGGGACCGTGGTTTGTGTCAGATTCATCTAAGTAAATGACGAGATTCATGAGGACAATGCGTTAGGGTAAGGGCAGAGCTGGCAGGCCCACAAGAGAAGCCACAGGTGTCAGGACACTCACGACGTCTGTGGGGACCCCGAGTTTAGAGGCCACTGTACAAAGAAATGGAGAATTAAGACGTGGTGCTGCTTAGAGGTCTCTGTGTCCTGTTTAGTGAGGTCACCCGTGCCCTCCCTCCTTCCCCCGGCCAGTCTCCCCAACAGCACCTCACCATGCTGCTGAGAGCTGTCAAGGTAGGGACACTGCTTTCTATTCTGTTGCTTGATCTTAGATTAGTGCCACACATTGCAGAGAGGCAGAGGTACCATGCCTTGCCTTGGGTCTGCCTTGCCACAACACTCAGCTTCTCTGGCCTCTGTTTCTCATCTGTGTGATGGGAGCCCTCTCACGATCTGCTGATAGAATTACTGTGAAGCCATGTGTGTTTACATGCAGGTACATATCTGCTCTGTATATATCTGCACATGCATAACACCTGTTATCTTCCTAGTGTGTATGGTATCTTTGTTCTCTTTCACTGACTTCATATATGCTGCAGCCATATATACACATAGGTATAGTTCTAAGGGAGAAAATATGTTTTTACTTATTGGCCTTAGAAATGAGCCTTGTACATGAAAACTGTTCAGTAATACTGTTGTGGTTGCCTGAGCATCAAGGCTTCCTGAAACTTCAGAATTTGCTCCTGGAAACATTCTTTTTGGTGCTCTGGCCAATAATTGAAGGTCTCTATGTTTCAATTTTATCATCTACAAAACTGGAACAGGGGCTTACCTATCAGGGGCTGTAAGGCTAAATGGCCTCATATGTATCTCAGAAGAAAAGTGAGATGCAAACAGTTCGTGTGACTTTATGTAAAAGTTGGAAACCCCCACTGGGAAACACAGTGGATAAAGCCACAAAGCGCTGTCTATAAAGAAAAGTCTGCTCTAGGACGTGGTCCCCCTTTTCCGGTCCTGGTAGGCAGAAAGCCAGGCTCCCTCACTGAGGGCACCTGTAGAAGCGGAGATTTATGCACGTTACTGTGAGACTGCCAGCATGCAGCCAATGCCACAGCTGTTCAACGTGTCCCCGCAGCACAGCACTCCTATGTCTGTGTCCTCAGCCCATGCTCACCACAGCGCCACAAGGCCACGTAGTGCCTGCTGTCACACCCTGATATCCATGCTCTGGCCCTGCAGCCTGTGACGAGGCAATCCTGGGTGGAGAATATGGGCCTTTAGATTGTGGATCGTTCATGTGCAGAAGGAATCCTTAACGGTGAATTATTGCATTCATATGAGTCCTTAAACTCAGACGCTTTCCGTGCTGGGGAAAGATCGAGGCCTGACTATGAAGGTTGGTTAGACTGTAACGCAAAAATGAGGACGAAGGACGTGGGAGGCGGGAGATGTCACTCCCCCAAATGCAGGTGACTTCTAAAATCTAAAGCAGACAGGAAGCAGATTTGCCCCTCGGCTCCGGAGAGGCACGTTGTCCTTCTGGACCTTGATTTTTGCCCGTCACAGTGATGTACAGAGCTGTGAGTCTCCATTTGTACTCTCTAACGCTGCTGTTTGGGGGTAGTTTGCTATAGCGCTGATAGACACTTAATGGCGAAGGGAAGGTCTTATGGATTGAACACTCGTGTCTGTCTCTAGATCCATCCTTTTAAGTTCTGGCTTGCAGTGGGGTGCTTTTGGAGTGGGGCCTTCCGGGTGATCTGTCCGCGATATGGTTAGTGCTCCTCTGAGGCACGAGAGTGATGGTTTTGTCACCATCAAGCACATAGAAGACATCTATCTGTCTGCATGCCACAAAGGAGTGCCATTAGAAACCTAACAGGCTAGGGTAGCACAGTATCCTTTAATCCCAGTTCTCAAGAATCAGAGGCGGTGGGTATCAGTGAGTTTGAGGCCAGCCTGGTCTACATAGCAGGTTCAAGCCAGCCAGGGCTATGTAAAGAGAACCTATGAAAACAAAACCAAAAAGCTTCTCCACCGTTACTGGCATTTGACGGCTGCTGGGGGATGAGAGTCGGTGCTCTTTAGGGACACAGGCCCTGAGAGGCTCCAGCAGATGTGTCACATCCATGTACACACAGGCAATACGAAAGGGAGGAGCGATGGCTCAGCCGTTCAGAGCACTGACTGACGTGCTTTGTAAAACGTGGTATGATGCGGCAGGAGGCGGTGCCTTAGTGGGCCCATGCTGAGGCATCCCCTCCTCCCAAGGTACCAGCCATACACCGGGTCTAGCATAAAATAAGGTTTATTTTGGGACATGAGAAGGAGGGTTGAGAAGGGAGTAGAGGCAGAGAAAGAGAGGGGACAGAGAAGGATGGAGAGAGAGAGAGAGAGAGAGAGAGAGAGAGAGAGAGAGAGAGAGAACAGTTTTTTTTTTTATAGCAAGCCAGACTGGTACCTGTCTGTTGCTAGGTAACTTGGGCAGAGTCTAGAAGAAATGCTAACATTTCTCCATTTTGGTTTAATAAAGAGAGAGAGAGAGAGAGAGAGAGAGAGAGAGAGAGAGAGAGAGAGAGAGAGAAATTAGAAAGAGGTAATGGGGAAGCAGGATTAGGGTCGCTGTGATCTTTTGTTACTTCCTGCTGACTTTGGGGTTGCGTGACTCTGGGAAACCTAAGAAAGTCGGGATGGGGCTGTTGGTCCGGTCTTAGGAGAGCTGGCTGTTTTCTCGCTGTCTGTGGTCTGTGGGACCATCTGTGGGTAGGAAAGTGCAGGCCCAGTAGAAGCGTCAGTGGGAGTAGACTGAAGCAGCTTCAGGTTGCTTCTCTGGAACTGTCCTGGATGTAGATTTTGAGTAAAGACTTGGACTAGGCAAGATGCTGAAACATAAACCACCCCCACACCACCCCCCACACATATTGGAGGCAGAATAAAATCAGGTAGGTTTGGGAGAAAACCTCTCTCTAAGGTGTACAGCTGAAACCCTTAGACCTTGCAGGCTGAAGTGAGGGGAGTCCTAAAACCAGGGGACAGGGGAGGAATCCCACCCTCTGGAATAGGTAAGGGAGGGACTTAGGCTATTGATTGGCAGGTGTGCTTATCTAGACAGAGTCTGCTTGGTCCATGAGAGCTAGATCTAAGTGGTTTTTCTGAAGGTTATAAGTTTACGGTAATTTGTTAACAGTACAAACAGTCTTTAAGGTGAGCTTAGGGAAGACAAAAACTTTTGTGGTGAAGAAGGGGAAAGGCAGCATTTTTCTGTCTAGATTTATATTAAATTAACTCAGTGAGAAACATTTTTAAGTTTACATTTAAAAGACAACCAAAGGAAACTTAAAATTTTGACCTTGTGAATATGATAATTGATCATAAAGATTTAACATGAGAAACACATTAAGTCTATAGCTAAAAGACAACCAAAGGAAACATATTTCTAACTATGGTAGCTGATAGTATAGATTTAGCATGAGAAACACTGCAAGACTGTAGTTAAAAGACAATCAAAGGAAACTTGAAATTTGAACCTGTGATTATAAAAGTTGGATTGTATAGTGGAACGTTTTCTTAGAGTTAGGCTAATTTGTCAGAACTCCATTTTGAACCATTGAAGTCTCAATATAACAGTGGCATAGCAAGGGGAAGGAATCCGAAGCACTTTGTATCTTAAATCAATTTCTATCACCATCCATGTTTGTATGTCCTCTAATCTTTATATCTTATTATTACCAACCTCAAAACACCTTTCTAGAACCTCATTTAGATCTTTATAATTTAAGCCTTTTATTTAATTATTATTACATAATTACATATATTATGAGACATAAATCTAATCACTGGGGAGTAGTCACTGTAAACTGAGTCTCTTTGGGTAAGTAACAGAAGGTTATATCTGCGAAAAGGTTACATGGGGAACTTGTGTATCTTTTATCATGAAGCCTGTGAGCAAGGTGAACCTGTCTGCCTTTTTGATGAGAGATCTGGTAGTCTTAAGAAGCTAACACATTGACTAATGAGCTAATACGCTAGTGGATCACCTTGGGGTGAGGAGCTAGCTGTCTGTTTCCTACCCGTCAAGCTGCGGTTAGTTTAGCTGTCAATGTAATCAGAAATCTGGGAAGAATTAATTATAGTCTAGATGTCATATATTGATTAAAATGACAAAGGTCAGCCTATAGACCACTACCTAAACAGTTTTCCCAGGTCCCTGTGGTTTCCGTCGAAACTTGGGCAGAGAGAGTCTGGCTATCAGGCCTAGAAGATGAGAGCCTTTTTTTCCTGGGGAGGAGGAACATGGGAGAAATGACTCACCTAGTCTTAGGCAATATGAGACATTTAACTCTCCAGGTGTCCTCTGCTTGTTCACAGTTTAGACGGAGCCCTGGCAGCGGGCAAGGCAATGGAGCAGTCTTTCTCAATCAGACCACAATCCAGGTAGAGTCCTTTGTTGTTGTGCCTGTATCTTCTTAGAGACCTTGGGGTGGGGGTCACTGCTAGGATTTGGGAGTCTCTGTCTGTCATAGCAAGCTTACACATTTAATATTTAGCAGATCTCTGGACAAGATTGAGAGCTAGTATCTATTAAGCATATCTGAGTTAGACAATTTGTGTCTGTTTTTAATGATTTGTTCTAGATCACATCTAGCAAACAAAAAGGTTACAGTGTAACTTAATCATAGTAGCAAAAACAAAGCTAAACTTATCTTTAAGGCAGGGGCCCTTAGCTTTTCACTGTTGTAAATCTTTAAAGTAATTGTACTGGCTGATTTTATATGTCAACTTGACACAAGCTGTTATCACAGAAAAAGGAGTCTCCCTGGAGGAAATGCCACCATGAGATCCAGCTGCTAGGCATTTTCTCAATTAGTGATCAAGGGTGGGAGGGCCTTTGTGGGTGGGGCCATCCCTGGGCTGGCAGTTTTGGGTTCTATAAGAAAGCAAGCTGAGCAAGCCAGGGAAGCAAGCCAGTAAGGAACATCCCTGCATGGCTTCTGCATCAGCTCCTGCTTCCTGACCTGCTTGAGTTCCAGTCCTGACTTCCTTTGGTGATGAACAGCAGTGTGGAAGTGTAAGCTCAATAACCCTTTCCTCCCCAACTTGTTTCTTGGTCATAATGTCTGTGCAGGAATAGAAACCCTGACTAAGACAGTAATATTAAATTACATCACTATTTACTAAGGCAGGATAGAAATCATATGAAAATCTTATCTTAATTGAAAAGTGTCTTTGGAGACCATTTAAAAGTCAGATTGTTCTCCTCAAGTAAGAAGATGGTGAAGTGGGGACTTCCCAGGACAAAGGCAGTCACTGTGACTGCCTTCAACCAAGGTGGCACTGAAATCAGCCATGTGACTGCCTTCAACCAAGGTGGCACTGAAATCAGCCATGTGACTGCCTTTAGCTAAAATAGCGCTGAAACTGTAGCTCTCTCTCTCTCTCTCTCTCTCTCTCTCTCTCTCTCTCTCCACCTTTATCAAAGGTGGTGGAAAGTCAGTTACATCCTAATGGAACAGCATTTATTTACAGAAGCGGGCGGGGGAGGGGCTGTGTATCGGCAAAGAAACAAATAGATGCGTTTTCTGGTGGGCAGGGCATTATGTGCTTGTGAAGGCATCTCTCCCTGCCACCTCAGGCAGCCTCTGCCACTGTGCGGGTCTGAGTGGCACAGGGGGTCTGAGCAGTGCGTGAAGTGCGGCTTGTCTGCTTGTGTGTGGAGGGATCTAGAAATGACCAGGCCCTTCTCCAGCCACAGCTGGCTTAGAGCTGGTGCAGACCACAATGGAAAGAAATCAGAGATAAAATTGTTTAGGAAGTAGAGTTTAAGAAGTTTAAGACTGCTTGCTGGAGCAAGCGGCTGGGCTGTCAGCAGTGGTGCTGCAGAGGAGGGCCCCCGGGCAGGGAGTGGAAACAAGAGGGAGTTAAGTCTGAAAGAAAATCGGGAGAGTGCTTTCGGAGTCAAAGGAGCAGGCAGTGAGAATGAGAGAGCAAGCTGGTTGGATCAAGGACAGGAACCAGTTGGGGAACGGGGGTGGGGGGGTGGGGAGACAGAGGTTTAGAGTGAAGGTATGGAGGTATGGAAAAGCCTCCACACACAGGAAACCTTCCGTTTCCGGATCTCTGGCAAAAGCCATAAAAGTTCCTCCAAAAGTGTCATCGAGTGGCCGTTTAGTGCTATTATCTAGCGGGTGTTGGGGCCAAATTTAGTGTGTGAGTTGTTTAGCAGCCCTTAGTCCAGGAGGCGTCCCGGGGAGCCTGGAAGGAATGATGAAGTTGAGATACCCATTTAGTGAGAAAAATGCTATTATTTCTATCTCTAAGTGTCCCAGATATAGACTTAATAATCGACCATGCATCACAGGCTACATTACCAGGTTGTTGGGGGTTGGGGGAGTTGGTGCCCTTGAGAGACCAGATCAGCCACCACTGGAATTTTCCAGCAAAAAGAGAGAAATTGTGTCTCGAGAAGAGAGAGATTTCACTCAAGGGAAGAGGTCCAAAGGCAGGAAGGTCAGTGAGAAGAGCTAAGCAGGAAGACGGAATACCTCGGTCCCCAAGGACACCAGAGGGTGGTTGGGAGCTCAACAGCCCTCCCTTGGGACCAGCTTGGGGCCAGTGGATTAGTTTACCAAATCACTGATGTTTGGGTGGATAGATCTAGCTATCCAATGGCTGGAAGGTCCGTGTGGCAGACAGATAATGAACCTTCAAGCTTAAGATTCAAGTTTAAGTCATGGCATCATTGTTATGTTTTGTAAAACTCGGTATGGTGCGGCAGGAGAGGGTGGCTTAGTGGGCTCATGCTGACACACCCTTCCCTGAGGTATCAGCGATAAGATGGGTCCAGTATAAAATGAAGCATTTTGGGACATGAGAAGGGGAGTTGGGAAGAGAGTAGAGGCAGAGAAAGAGAGGGGACAGAGAAGAACACACACAAAGAGACAGAGAGACAGAGACAGAAACAGAAACAGACAGAGACAGAAAAGAGGCTGGCCAAGAGACAGAGAGGGGAAGGGGGGAGAGGACAGAGAGAAATGTGTGTGTGCGCGCGCGCGCGCGCGCACGCGCGCTCGTACACGCATGTGCAGAGCCTAGAAGAAGTGTTAATACTGACTATTCTTACAGAGGACTAGGGTTGGATTCCCAGCACCCACATGGCAGCTCACAACTGTAACTCCAAGATCTGACACCCTCACACAGCCATACATGCAGGCAAAACACTAAAACAGATAACACACACACACACACACACACACACACACACACACGCACGCACGCACGCACACACACAAACCAAAAAGTCCTCAAATCTCTTATATCTAAACTTTCTTTGTTCTACATTGTGAAAAGCCTCTCATCTCTAAGGTTTTTCTACTTTCCACTCATTAACAACCGTTATCCCTACAATTCCTCTCCTCTCAAACAAAACAAAACAAAACAAAACAAAACAAAAAAACTCTTACTGTAAACTGTCTCAGGGTTTGTAAGTTCATTGGGTATGGTTAAAAATCCATAACAAAATTTAGCTTAACATTTGTAACAGAAGGACTTATAGTTAAAAAAACAAAACAACTATACCTGGGTAATCTTAATACAACATTCTATATTTGTGATTCAACTCTGGTTTAGAATATTCTGTATAAGTAACTTAGATTCAACTCTTGTTTAAAAAATAGATCTACTAGAAAATAGATAGTTTTAAATAGCAACCACATGTCTGGTGGCCCATCTTTACCAAGGTTAAAAAACTGTACATGCGATGTGATTTTACTGCTATCTTGCTTAAGGTGACCACATGGAATAAAGCAACAATTATACAACCCTCAGTCCTGCTGAGGCTTCCGTTTATCATTGTATCTTTTTTTCAAACATAAGAGTCAACAGCAGGGCTTCTAGATATTCATATTAGGATGAATTTTTATGTGGTAATAAATTCCTAAGGTTATAAAATCCACTCAAGTGAACAGAAACTGTTTTAGAGATGTGTATCTAACTACTAATGTCTTTGCTAACTGCTCAACATCAGGCTTCTAGAACATTTAAATAATAAACAACATATGCTTGATAAATAAGGTTTATACATTCCTAAGGTCTACACACAGGTTAACTGTAACCAACTAGACGTATGTCTAGCCTCTTTGTCTTTACTGACGTTTCTAAGTTTAGTTACTTGCATAAATAGAGTCTTACAAGAAACTGACATTCTGTAATGGTGCACCATGAAAGGAGAAAACAGACAAACAACAAACAACCAAAAGGTTTCTGGTCTCTCTATAAACGGTATTTATGGTTTTGTAAAGTTTCCAGTTCCTCTATGGGATACACTTACGGCTTAAAGTTCTATTTTGATGCTAAAGGATCTTCAGTCAAATCTTCAACACACAGTTTTATGTCTCAAACTTAGCAGAGACAAAGTAGTAAAATGCTGATGTTATAAAGCTACTAACTTGTAAACCATTAGCAATAACTAAAACATGCAAGTTAGTGCTAAGCCACTTTATAAAAGATCAAATTCTTCACTGTATGAAAAACTACGCATATAAGCCATGTTAAGTACAAATGTGATTCATTTTCAGGGCAAGCTTTGTTTAGTAGTCAATATATGTTTTCAAGGTTAAGCCTAAGACTGGTAACTAAAAACAAGAAACAAGTAAATTTTGTTTAACTCATGAATACACAACAGATAATGGTCCTCAAACTCTTCAGAGATCTGTATATATCTGTGTATGTATGTATGTATGTATGTATATATATATATATATATATATATATATTCAGAGATCTGTAGAGAGGATATCTTAGTCTGTATGGATGTGGCACCTATCAATAATAAATCTGATGGCCTATAGGTTAGGCAGGAGATAGGAGGAGAGAGAATTCTGAGATAAAGCCAGGTTCAGGGAGATCTGCTCAGGAAGACATGAGACAGACTCATGGTATCCGAGAATAGGTAACCAGCCACATGATAGAACATAGGTTAAAATAATTGGGTTATTTTAGTTATGATTTAGTCAGTGTAGATCTAATCACAGACCTAACTGTGTGGCCAAGGTATTTGTAAATATATTTTGAATCTGAGTCTTATTTTTGGGAGCATGGGGCTGGGAGGAAGAAGTAGCACTTAACTTCAACAGAGGTCTGCTGAATAGAGCATTTAAAATGTTTAATTGAATAATATCTCCATGACAGACAGAACTGCAAGCTCCTAGAGGCAGTCCTAAGATCTCAAAGGAAGATGATGGGACACAGATTCCGTCACCTGGATTGCTGTACCACTAATCACTGGTTGAACCTGCCCATGCCTTACCTACCACCAGGGCTCTGCGGGAATTATGGAGACTGTTGAGTTGGCTGCTCTACTCTGCCTTGCCAAAGTGGGTCAGTTTTCCCAAGTTCCCCCACAGAAAAGTCTCTCAGATTTTCTAGGTCTGGCCGCTTAAGGCCAATGCTGTCCTGTGTAACAATGAAAGATATAATGCTGTCTGTCTGTCTGTCCTGTGTAACAACCAAAGACTGGCTACCTCTGCCCTCAGTGAAACCATGGAGAGCACAGGGGCCTAGGACAACCGTCCAGGTGACAGTCATTCTCTGCCATTTTACTTGATCATATATTACGATGGTACATCCTGCTATAATTTACCCCTTTCAGGTCTCCAATGATATTGATAGCTAACTGTAGCTTTGTGGTAACAGTGGCAGGCACTCAGCTCCTCTCCCCAAGGCTGCAGCTGCCATTTCTATGTAGAAGCAGGCATCAGGACTCACTCTTCTAGAGCTACTAGATCTCTGGCTCAGAAACAAAGCCACAGTTGACCTCACTGATAGAGAAACCCTCACAACAGGTTTTAATTAACTGTACAGTTCCTTAATTTAAAGGAACTTGCTTTGCAATGACTGCTCTCAATAGTCAACCATTTGTGTCTCACGGTAAATGATTAGCTGAAAAAAGTCCAACGTTTATATATAAGCTGTGGGGGGATCTAAGAAAGTAATTTATAGAAGTTTGCAATGCAAGCTGTGGTCACATGAAGTCTTGAGTTGTGAAGGTCTAAGAAAGTAATTTAAGGTGTGTAAGCACAAGTTGTGAAGGTGGACGACAGTGATCCAAAGTAATGACCAGCGTCTCTGGTTTCTTTCTCTATGCTACTGTTATATAAAGACTTCTGAAGTTCACAGTTTTAACATTAATCAATGGAGTTCTGACAGGCTATTAATCTAGCCCTGGTAAAACACGGCTGCTCTTATACTCACAAGCTCAAAATTGTCTTTTAAGCGTAGGCTTAACAACCTTCTCAATCGTGCTAAAATCATCTCTGTCCAATCTATATACCCAGGCCTCGGGATTTATAGGAACAGGGTTAGTGCTTTTAACTCAGAATCATGCCTTGAGGTTCCCAAGCTTTTTCTCTGACTCAAGAGCATGAGGCCACTGCTTTTTCTACAATGTGGATTTCGGTACAGATTGCAAACAGTGGTAATGCCAACGTCTAAAACACCTTTTTGTGAGTGTTTGTCATGACTTGTATCCACCTGTCACAGGTCAGATGGACTCCAGACACTTACTCCTGTCAATCAGCACCCTAAGTTTTTCCAACTATTGCTTACCCCTGGTTTTGAGGCTGCTCCCTACCCCAACTACCAGGACCATGGGCCTGGAAGTTTCAAGTATACATCCAAAATAAAGTGTCTCTTAAACTCCTTAACTATCTGTCCCAACAGGTTCCAAACTGCTGCAGACTGCTGCAACACTGCCTGCAATGTGCCAGCCCCTGGTGTTCCTGGGAGCCTATGTGCCAGACCGCTCCAAAGCAGCCTGCACTTCCCTAGTCCCAGGTGGTCCCTTGGAACCTGGACAGCAGGTGAAACAGATGTTCCCCAACCTGCTCTCCTCTCTTCCTTCCTGGCTTTGATCAATATTCCAGTCTTCTTGGGCCGCGATGATACCCCAATTTCAGCAGAAAGTAGTTATGGAAGAGATTACATCACCCTTTATCATTAGCAAATGGAATGTTAAGTCTCAAACTCAGGACAAATGGCTGACTAAGGCGCCCATTTAACGTATCAAAGCAGACTGGCCACCCGTCCTCCTGGCTTGCTCTGTTCCTGGATCGCTCTTGGTCCACTTGCTCTGCCACCTCATGGCCCAGTTCAGTCTGTAGCCCATGTTCAGTCTGGACTCTTCCAGGTCCCTCTGGCTGGTCTCTCCCTCATACCTACAATGAACCTTCTCCACAACCATACCTTGGAGATGTGTCCTAGTTTTTCTCAGCAGTCTGGCTCCTTGATCTTGGTCTTTCGGACTCCTGAACTGTAACAGACATTTGTTATTTCAGCTGCCTGGTCTACAGGGTTCTGTTTTAGCCGCCCCCAAAACTAGGAAAGCAGGGATGACAGCCCTATCCCACCTTGTAGGCGCTGACACAGATGTTCAGAGGGGACTCTGCCATGGCTTTGTAACTCAGAGTATCCTGAGTTCATCCATAGACAATGAAGAAGCCAGCAGCGCTACATGGTGGCTTTGGATTAACTCCAAATAACATAGATGCACATTAAGGAGTCCCAGTGTCCTAGTGAAGGGAGGCTCTGTGCCTGGCTGGCCCAGAGCTGCTGAGAAGTGAAGGCTGAGCAATGGCAGGAAACGAGAGGCCCCAGCTTTTACCTGCGTGTTTCTGTTTTTGTGGAGTTCTCCGTACTTCTGTGTAAATCACGTCTTCTTTGGGGTCTACTTAGGAAGAAGCTGGCATTTCAGAGAAGGATAAGGTGCTTCCCTCTCTTCTCAGCTACCCCTGCCCTGGCCAGTTTGTTTTCTAGAAGGATTACAGCCCTCCAAGCTTTACCATCTTCCCAGCCCTGCTCCAATATGTATCCTGTGATTCCTGCCAAGCCAGAGGCCAGAGGGTTCTTGTCCTCACCATTGCTGTACACCGGCTGCAGTTCTATACCGGCAGGCACGTTGTAGTAGGTGGGCTCCTGGGGTTCTGGATCTGAAGGAATCCTGGAAGACATGGAAGCACTGATGTTTCCCCAGAGTGAGACAAAGGGAAAGTGACTCCTCCTAAGGAGTTCTCAACCAACTTTGCTTCTGTTTCTATGTTAAGCCCCCATGGTACGTAAGAGGCACTGTGCTAATACTTAGAGATATTTTGTTCTGTTTTGTTCCCATTTTATGTGTGTAAGCAATGAGTGTTCTCTACAGTGAAGTGGCTTACCATCACCACTAAACTAGAAAACGGGAAGGGCCAAGATTTAAAACAGGCCGAGGACCCTTTCAGAGACATCAATCTCATAGAAACAAAGACCCCCAAGAACTCCTGTGGTTTGGATGCAGCCACGGTGGGAGGCTCGATGGCAGGCTGTGAGCTACGGGATGACTCTTAGAGTGAGCCTTCAGGATGCGAGGTGGTGGGTGGCAGGCATGGTGGCAGTCTCCTCACTTCACTCCTTCACTGGGAAGGTCCTACTTCCCGGCAGAGTGTCTCCCCTAGGTGTGTGAGAGATGTGCTCCATGTTCTTGGCGGCCATTGCAACAGAGTTTGATGCCTACAGAGTTCTAGGAGAGTTAAGCTATGCCACCTCAAGACATGGCTAGATGCAATGTCTATGGGATATGAGAAAAGGAACTAAAAAGCACATTCATGATTAGCCTGAAGGAAGCCAGTTTGCAGAGGAAGACCAGAAGCCTTTCCTCCCCTTGGCATCATCTAGCAAACAAAGAGAACATGTGCGGAACGAAGCCCAGGTCTTACAAAGGGGAGGGAGGGGCGCTATAAAGATCACGAACCACACGGATGACTGATTTTGGGACTTTTCTCGGCTGGCTAGTTTGGTTCCGTTCTTGAGATGATTCCTTTTTTTTTTTTTTTTTTTTTTTTTTTTTCCGAGACAGGGTTTCTCTGTATAGCCCTGGATGTCCTGGAATTCACTCTGTAGACCAGGCTGGCTTCGAACTCAGAAATCCACCTGCCTCTGCCTCCCAAATGCTGGGATTAAAGGAGTGTGCCACCACCGCCCGGCAGTGATGATTCCTTTTTAAATAAACTATTTCTATCCTGTGCCGCCTGACTTCAAAGACATGACTTTCTTCATCCTTCCTCATTAGTATCACCAGGATTTTCATCTAACTTGTCAATTTTTAATTAAATTCTAGTAAAATTTGTATTGAGCTTTCTTAGCTCATTTCTAAATTCTTTTATTAATGAGAATAAGAATCTCCAAAGGGAACCAGTTTCCCTGGTAACTGCGAAAGTGGTCATTTAGACAACCAAGCTCACAGTAGTACAAGGAAGTGATTTAATAAATGAAAATCAATTACCCATGACATGAGAAGGAGGCTTAGCTCCCTGTAGCTAAGGTGGAGGTTCTGGGAATTGGCTTGAGGAATCCCAAGGGAGGGGCAGCATCAATTGGGTGCAACCCATGTCAGCAACACGTGTAGAAATTGTGATCTTGATGATAATAAAATTTGAGATTTAATTTAAACTTTCTGTCCTATGGGTATTTACATTACTTCCAGAAATAGGGCCAAGTTCTTACCTGGAGTCATCAGAGGCAGGTTTTCCCCCTGTAAAGGAACACATTGGATTTTAGGAAGAGGGGTCTTTCATGGGGACTAGGAGGCAGCTTAGGTGGGGCTCACATGGAAACTGCCAGGAGTTTCTGTTACTGAGATCTGAGTAACAGATCTTCCGTTTGCTATGCTGACAGAGGGGGCAGAGGGATAAAAACAACTGAAAGGAGGCCCCAAGTGAAGGGAGCCTCCTTAGTCCATCCTCCCTCAACCTCAGTGCATCCTCCCTCAACCTCAGTCTATCCTCCCTCAACCTCAGTCCATCCTCCCTCAACCTCAGTCCATCCTCCCTCAACCTCAGTCCATCCTCCCTTAACCTCAGTCCATCCTCCCTCAGCCTCAGTCCATCCTCCCTTAACCTCGGTCCATCCTCCCTCAACCTCAGTCCATCCTCCCTTAACCTCGGTCCATCCTCCCTCAACCTCAGTCCATCCTCCCTTAACCTCAGTCCATCCTCCCTCAACCTCAATCCATCCTCCCTTAACCTCAGTCCATCCTTCCTTAACCTCAGTCCATCCTCCCTTAACCTCAGTCCATCCTCCCTCAACCTCAGTCCATCCTCCCTCAACCTCAGTCCATCCTCCCTCAACCTTGATCCATCCTCCCTTAACCTCAGTCCATCCTCCCTTAACCTCAGTCCATCCTCCCTTAACCTCAGTCCATCCTCCCTTAACCTCAGTCCATCCTCCCTTAACCTCAGTCCATCCTCCCTTAACCTCAGTCCATCCTCCCTCAACCTCAGTCCATCCTCCCTCAACCTCAGTCCATCCTCCCTCAACCTCAGTCCATCCTCCCTCAACCTCAGTTCATCCTCCCTTAACCTCAGTCCATCCTCCCTCAACCTCAGTTCATCCTCCCTCAACCTCAGTCCATCCTCCCTTAACCTCAGTCCATCCTCCCTCAACCTGGATTTTTCAGACAGTGGTCTTTAATGATTACAGACAGTTCAATAGTATTAGACAGAAAAATAGACTTGACCCTCTATAAAAATACTCTACATTTTAAAGATCAGTAATTTACCAAATCCCATTGGGTTTCTGTTTTGACTTCCGTTTCTTAGATTCTTTCTCTTCTCCTTACTTGGGAAATCCTATGAACATACAGAGAAGAGCCTTTGCCCTTTTGAGGTTAGATGCATGGCATCTCATGGAGGTATGGTGCACTCATGTAGCTACTGGAATGACTTTGGATTTGGTAAACAGGACTTCTTGGGGACCCAGAGGGAAAGGCAAGGGACCATGTGGTGGAAGAGGAGGAGCTCTCGAGAGCCTAGGGATGGACACAGAGTCATTGTGAGCATGCAGGAGCAAAGACATGGAGGGTGTGATTGGGGAGCCACCTACCTGCTTTTCTAGAGAACCAGTGATAAAACAGAAACGCTCCAACAGCCATGATGAGCAGTCCCACAGTGATTCCGGCCACCACAGGAACGCTTCTGTTCTTGGTCATGTCTGGAGGAGCATAAGCATAAAACCAGGAAAGTTTTGAGTGGCTGAGTCTTGAAGCTGATGTTTTGGTATAGGGGAGGAGAAGAACCTTTGTGACCAGGAGTACTAAGTACTAAGGCTTAGTAATGACAGATGTGGCACAGAAGTTCTCTCTCTCTCTCTCTCTCTCTCTCTCTCTCTCTCTCTCTCTCTCTCTGAGAAAGCTTATCTCTGTGCCTAAGGAAAGGCCAAGGGTCACGATACATTGTGGCCAGGGAGAAGGAGCAGCGGGCTGATGATTCTAGGTTCTGAGATGCTCTGTAAAGCCTCGCTCTCCTGCAACAATTAGGAATCACTTCAGAACAGAATGAATTGGAGAGCCATCCAGCCCAGGGACTAGCCTTCGAGAAGCGCTTTCCCGGTCAGTCACGATGAGTACTCTCTGTTACAGCAGGCTTACCAGTAATAAAAAGTGTGTACCCTAAGACCATTGTCAGCCTCATAGAAGTTTCCAGAATGTTCTGCAGTCAGAGAGATGTTGACAGAGACTCCTTCTCCAGAGGAAGCTGAGATGTTCTCCAGGGTAATATCTTTTGTGATAAAACTGGTACGGGATTTGGGGGAGAGCCTCTCAGAGCCTGATGGTGAAGCTCTACCATATCACCTACCACAGCCTGAGCTCCAGACCTCCTGAGTGTGAGGACAGGGAAGGGACACTGGAACTGAACGGAGATGAAACTTCAGTAGAAGCTTCTGCTTCTAACATAGTTGTTACATTCACAAGGGGAAAGTGGTATTATAAGCAAATTAAAGCAAATAAAAAACATCTGGTTCAGAAAGCTGATGACTTTGATCCAAACGAGTTTTTCATATACAAAAATATTCAATAGAAAAGGGAAAAGTGTTATATGAATCACTGAAAACATCTGCCAACAAATATATAAAAGACTCATTTTCATTATTGATTAAATGTACAATTAAATTCAGCCATAAACCATTACTCCTTTCATGCCTACATGGATTGATACTGGTGAAATTGTGGCAAAGGAGACTGAGGACACTCGTTTGAATGGTTGCTTGTCAATACCTAGAAAATTAAGGAAGTATGTAAACTTGGAGCCCACAATCTACTTGGAGGACTGAGTGAGTAAAAAAATGTTTACTCAGTGCTTCCCGAGGAAAAAGGTGACCACCAACCTAGCCACAAACCTCGTGACCTACAATGTTGACCTGCCTTCATGGTACAATAATGGCACAAAAGCTGTGCGAGTAACCAACCAGTATTTGAGTGGATTTAAGGCCCACTCTATGAGATGAAACCCGTAAGTGACACTGCTTTGGTGGCCAAGAACCTGAGACTAAGAGGGAAGCAAATAGGCCACGAGGCTAGGAGGGAAGAGATTCTACTGTTCTGCTAAAGTGACACAGCGACAAAATGACTCCTAAGAGCATTCTGCTAGATCTACAGAATAGCGCTTCACTCAGTCACCACCAGCAAAGCTTCCTCTTGAAGTAGATGAGAGTGAACCCAGAGGCCTGCAACTGGCCAGTGTGCAGAGAATGAGAGATTTTGGAACACTCATTCCTAAGTGGGATGTCTCCATTATTCCACTCAAGGCTCCATGAGCAATGGGGAAGAGGAAGAGAAAAGATTGCAAGAATCGAAGAGATGGGTGACACCAAGCAGTGTCTGTCTTCCAGCCTGTCACCATGTTTCCCACCATGATGATAATGGTCTAAACCTCTGAAAGTGTAAACAGTCTCCCCAATTAGATACTTTCTTTCATAAGAGTTGCCTTGGTCATGGTGTCCCTTCACAGCAATAGAGTGGTGCCAAGACAACCACAGTCGAGGGGAGGCCCCATGCCCAGCATCAGATAACCAACACAGAAAGACCTCAGTGATGCTTTTATAGACTTCTGCCTCAAATTGCTTTGTTTGGGCACCTTTTGTCCTATTGGCTTTTTGCTTGTGTATTATGGTTTCTAATTTTGTGCTTTTTATGGTGTGTGTGTGTGTGTGTGTGTGTGTGTGTGTGTGTGATTTGTGTTATATTTATGTTTCTTGTGCCTTTTCTTATTTATTATTCTTTTTTATGTTTGCTTGATTGTTTTCTAAAGAGAGAGAGAAAGAAAGGGTATGTGGATGGATGCGGGGGACGTGGGGGAAGGGAAAGTCATATAGTATGAAAAATTATTTTCAAAAATATATTGTATGTTGTATGATAATGTATCATATAACCATGTATAATATTATATAAGTACACATATATAGTTCATTCAAGAATTCTATGTTCTAATGTTTTTGTAACACAATGGAACCTATAGACAACCCAACAGGCTGGGTAGATACATAGAATTTGTTTTAAACTTAAAATTAAAGGTTTTATATCTAAATACACAGGATGATCCTGTTATTAAAATACTTCATGCTTTATTTCTCAGTACTATAGTTATTACTATAACTGGTAAGTTAAAGTAAATGACTCTAACTCTTGTTTATGCACGCAGCCCTAATTAAAGGCAGCAGGGCAAAGAAAATAATACATAAAACAAAACCAAGAAAGTAGGAGGTGCCACTGAGAAAAAGAAAGAGGGAAAATGTAAAAGGAAGAGAGTCAAAAGAGTAGAGAGGTTGAGAGGTGAAAGGGGCTGTGGAGATACCAACAGGAAATAGCTTTTCGGCGGCAGGAAGGAGCAGGTGCCATCAGTGCTTGCTTGTGACAACTCTCCTGTGACACTGACCCTCACTGCCTCACTGTGCTGGGGCCCTGGGACATTGCTGCTTCACAGGAGTAGAACTACTCCATTTCCTAAGCATCCCATAGTCTGACAGAAGTTGAAGGGCTCTCCTATTTCAGAGAGGGCTGACCTGCTCCCCAGGGTGACAACTTCAGGATGAAAATGGTACAAGACCAGGAAAGGGAACCTTCCAGGGTTTCACAGTTTAGCTTCACCATGTCCCCCACTATAGCTTAGGCCCAAGGGAAAGTTCGAGATTAGGGCAGGGTGGGACCCTGGAACCGAGGGAGATGAACCAGCCATTGGTTTCCTCTATTTGATCACATCCCTACACACTAAAGGCATTTCTGACTGCAATAATAATAATGATGTCATTATTAGCTTTTAGTGGCTTTCTCAGGTTCTTCAGCGCTCGTCTATAATTTATCCCAATTGTGGGAAATGAGAATGTTTGCATAGTGCTGTATATACTCTGAAGTACCTGACCCATAAACACAAATGTGCTTGAGGAATCTGAATATAAAGATACAGCTAAAAGCTGGTCAGCTGAGAGGTGAGGATTGCTAATAAGAGAAAGAAGTGGGCTTGAGAGAACCTGTCAGAACCTGCAATGGTAAGGGGCCAGATCCAATATGGAAGGGCTATGCATAGGTTACGAGGCAGGCAGTGTGTGCAGTGACTGGAGCCAGGGAGGGAGGTTGGTCCATTTGAATTGCTGCAGAGGGTAGGGCAGCAGTCTGACGGGCCCAGTAACTGTGATGAAGGAGAAGGCCGGAGATTCAGTCAGGACTGGCCCTACTAAAGATTTGATCTTCATCAAACAATGTAAAGGCATGAAGCTGGACTGGGGCGGGCCAAGGGTGGAGCAGGTGGGTCACTAAGTGGCACTTCAGTACTGATATTGAGGCAACATTATTGGGACCCCAAAACCTGGAATGTTGGTCAAGTGTGGGAAGAGCAGGTTGTGTCTAGGCTCGGCAAGACCATCGGGGGGGAGGGATGTACAGGCAGTGGTTGGAGCAGCTTGCAGTCTTTAAATGACTGGAAATCTGCTAGAACATATATATATATATATATATATATATATATATATATATATATTAGGACAGAAGGTAAAGTTAAAGAGTTTGGGGGGAATTTTTCTTGTGTACATTTGAGACTTTTAGGCCCATGGTCCTGGTAGTTGAGGGAGCTGAATCCTAAAACCAGGGAAAGGATGAGAGACCCCCACCCTTTGGAACAGGCAATATATATTATATATATTATGTGTGTGTGTGTATTTAGCACAATGAAAGCACTTTAAATCTATACTTAGAAGACAACCAAAAGAAACTTAAAATCCTGAGTTTGTGTCTACGATATTATCAGAACTCCATTGATCAATGTCAAAACTTTGAAATTTTGAAGTCTCAATACAGCAGTAGCAGATGGAGGGGAAGGAGTCTGAAGCACTTTTATTCCTTCTGTGCACCTCAACACTTTCTTATCACTCTTTGAGCTTTCACAGCCTCTAACATTTATAACTTGCATTTACACATCTAACTTAAACTCTAAAACACTTTCTTAGATCTTCATGCTTTCATATCCTCAGACTTTACAAAAAAAAAAAAAAATCCACAAAACCCAACAATCCTGTTTTGAGAAATATATTCTATGGTAAGAAATCTTCTAGTTCTTCCCTGAATTGCCTATGCTGTCTTTCTTATTTTCTTTACTATCAAGACAGCCTCATGAAAATTTCTCACCTACCCAGGACTCCTGGGCCTCTTTTTCCTTGTGATACAAAGGATATGTGCTGTGAAAAACAAAACAAAACAAAAACCAGCGGACTTTTCCTTTCTCCTAAACAAAGATCCAAGTGCAAATACAAGCGAATTTGTCTCTTCAGCGGCTCCATTGTGATGCTCACTAGTGGCCTTGACGGTGGCCAACCATGAGCTGTATATTGAATAAAAGGAGGATATAAATGATCTAAGGTATGGCTGAGGAGACTTGATTGATCAATCGATTGGCTGATTGTAGCTATGAGGGAGAGTACAGCCAAAGACACCTGGAAGAGTTCAGAGCAGGGAGAGAAAGGAGTGAGCTGTGTATGGCCATCAGAGTGACCTGGGCCATGAGAGGAGGGCAGGAGGAGCGAGAAAGGAGGAGCGAGAAATGAAGGGGCAAAAGAGAGAGGGTCAAGCAGACCAAGAGAGAGACCGGAGCCAAAAGGGCAAAGAGAACCAAGAGAGTGCCAAACGGCAGGGTTATATATAGAAATGAGAAGCTGGGGTAAGGGAGGCTCATGGGCTGGAGGAGTTTAGGGTAAGGGGTGGGGTGAGAAGGACTGAGAGAAGCCAGGGTGCCAGCATGGGACCTAACAGGCACTTGCTGAGGGAGCCCAGAGGCCAGCATGCACTCTGGTATGCTAATACGCACCACAGTTAGTCATTCTTTTGGATCTGACACATATCCTGTCACCCTCCAACAAAGGTCTAGAAAACTACATCATGCAGTAAACTTACATTTGCTGAATGGGCTTCTAGAAAGAGGCTCATGAAAACCCTAGGGTATTAAGGAACACATTTCCCAAGGAAGCTATTTTCTTCTTTTCTTTCAAATCCAGTCTTCTCTCAACCTATGCTGAGAGTTGTAATTGTTTGGAACTCTGGAAAAACTAAGGTCTTGCATAGTATTTGTTCGCTCCACTGTTCTGTAGGGAAGTTGATAAGCGCTTGCAGAGAACCGGGTTCCTCTGTCAACACAGCTAGGTTGGGAACTAAGCATCACAGAGCACAAGGAGACAGCATGAGATGACCACACACATTTATTAAAAGCTGTGGAGGCTTCTGAGCTAGGCAAAAGTCAGACCTAGCTAGGGATAGATAAGCACAGACCATGAGTTTGGCTGAAAAGGGAGTCTAGAACAGGGCTGGGGTAATTATTGTGGGAAATAAAGGTGTGTGTGGGTGGGTGGGGCAAACTTCCAAAAGGGTTTGGTGAGAGGGAACTCTATATAGCAATGGGTACCAGCATGAACCCAGGACTTACCAAAGACAGAGATCCATAGAGGCTCACTGCGCTGGGCTCCCAGGCCATTGTCTGCTGTGCAGTAGTAGTTCCCAGATCGCTCTGTGCTCATAGAGAAATGGAAGGATGCTCCTCCTCCACAGAGTGTAGAGCTATTCCCCAGGGAGACATTCTCATAGTAGAACTCATACAGGATACATGGAGAGCCCCTCTGGGATTGACAATGAAGTGTCATCAAGTCTCCCTCCAAGGCCTGGGTCTTGCCAGTGCTTAGGGTGAGAACTGGTTGAGATGCTGGGACTGGAGGAGAGAAAGTGGGTTGATGATTACTTTTGTTTTGTTCTAATGCAAATGCCTGGTCTCCATTCTACCAGATCTTGAGATAGCTCAACCTCCCAGGCTGGACATCAGCAGTCTCCTGACTTCCATGCTGGTCTTTCATCTGTGCCTTCCCAATCGGCCTGTACCCCCTGACTCCCCTTGTTAGCCAACTCTCCTCACTTTTACAGAGATGGTACCTCCAGGGGAGAAGTTCGTAGTTTGCTGCCAAGGGACTGGCACCCTTTCCTCAATCAGCTCTTTGCTCCTTTCTGACCCATTTCCTCTCCTGAATTTTAAGCCTCTGTGTCAGTCTCTGTTCTCCATTTCTCTACTTAGAGTAGCTTCAGTGCTTTGCTCCAGGATCTTTAACCTTCTAAATTCACATACTCTTGCAGGATGCTCTCCTCAGGTACTACCTTCTTCCAGGTAGACAGAACCATCCATTCTATCAGAGCATTAGAGGCTGAGCAGGAGGAGGGTAAGTAAGGAGCCTCTGTGGATGGTGACTGTAGCCCGTTAGAAGCATGCAACCTGACCCTGCATATGACTTCTGGAGGTTGCTTACTTCTGATGGACAATAGCTTCTTCTTGCCCATTGACTGGATGTGGGAATAGTTTTTGCAAGTGCTCAGTGAACAGAGAGATGTGTTGAGGTTCGAGAGCCTTAGGATTTCAGTCTCATGTTAAAACCAACAGGCAGATGTTGGGCCCGAGGGAGAGGCCCTCAGCCTCTTGGTGAAGCTCTACTACATTCTCCATAGCATCTCACTGTAGGAGACCAAGGGTGGGAATGATGGAGCTACTGGGGTTTAAACACATAGCAGTGTGGTCATGGTGGGTCCCTGAGAATCCTTCTGGTTACAGTAAGATGCCAGGAGGCATCTCCCAAGATACACTGCTTCCAGCCTCCCATCGGCTCCTCCTTTATAAAGAGCCATTTCATTTTAACAGAAGAGGACTTGTAATTTACAAAGGGTGTGTTCCTAATCACTGAGCATTTTCCTCTACCTGATGGTCTGAGAGCTCCCACTGCCCTCAGCCAGTTCCATCTGTCTCTAAGTCTTTCCTAATGCTTGGCAGGTTTTTTAGAACGTTGAATTACTGGTAACTGACAACATCTACTTCCACTTGACTGTCTCAAGTCCTCCCTAACGATCTCCATGTGAGGGCTGGAGAGATGGCTCAGCGGTTAAGAATACCGACTGCTCTTCCAGAGGTCCTGAGTTCAATTCCCAGCAACCACATGGTGGCTTGTAACCATTTGTAACGGGATCTGATGCCTTCTTCTGGTGTGTCTGAAGACAGCAATGGTGAACTCATAGGCATAAAATAAATCATAAAAAAAAAAAAGGATTTCCATGTGCAATGTGGGGGATCCCAGTGTGTGGGATCCGTTCCTCAGGTGGTACCCGGCAACACACACCTTTTATGGTGATGGGAACTGCCCTGCTGACAAAGCTTCGGCGGCCGTTGTTAACCTCACAGAAATACTCCCCTGCATCACTGCCGTTCACCTCAGAGATCTTGAATTGTGCTTCCGAGGACTTAGGAATCTTGGTTTCTTTATTCAGCATGTCCCTCTTGTACCAGGAGAATTTGAGGGCCCCTGGGACTCCTTTTACTGAGCAGTCGAGTGACAGGGACTGCCCTTCAAACACCACCTTTGAGGCTGGGACGATGCGTGTTTGGAAGTTCGCAAAAGCTCCTAAATAAATAAAAACAACATGTGTGAGACTTTTGGCAATGGCGTGCTCATGGGCGAGGGGTGGAACGACAGAACCTGTTTTGCCATGTGGCTTGTCTCTGGGAAGTGAGAAGACAGTGGAGACTGTGTTTTCTGCCAGCTGATAAGGCCCCACATTCCCTGAGGGCTTTGTTAAGGATTTGGAGCAGGGCAATAGGTTATTCTGCCCAACCTGACCTCATGTCTACCCTACCCTGATAATTCCAGAGCTGGTACCCAGGGCTCAACACTTAGAAAAAGTGGAGGAGGAAACAGGAGACTTGGCATCAAGCATGATTGTCCTTTGTACAGGGCCAGTAGCGTTTGACTGGAAAGGAAGCATTGTCGTAAGTAATAAGCTGGCCTTGAGTTGGCACTTCTGAACTTCTCTAGTGTCCAGGATCAACTCACAAGGAAGGTTTGTCCATCTTGGGAGCAGCTTTAGGCATACTGTCTTAGTTCAGTGGCTTTTGGGTTATTCTCCAGTCTTGAAGAACAAACTATGATGGTTGACTATGATGGGACTGTGCATGGTTCAGCAGTTAGGTTGAAGGACAGACTGTGCTGGGAATAACTGATGTGACCATTGGATAATGCCCTCTCTTTCCTCTCTGAACTGTTCATCTTTGAATCAGTAGCCACAGGAGCACCTATTACAGCTGAAGAGTAGACTGATAGAGTTTAGTCAGTCAGATTGGTTTCTTAGCAATGGGAGCAATTTCATAGGTAATGCTCTCACTTCCCGTCCCTCCACACCCAGGGTCTGGGTGTTATAGACTATGTGTTCCCTACTATGCTCAACTAGATTTCCTGTGAGATGGACTCGACCAAATCTCTCTCTCTTGAACCTTAGGAAAAAGTGGTCGCCTGTGAAGCACCATCTCTAAGGACATCAAGATGGATCTGTTTATTCCCCAAGACTTCATCTGTTGGCTATCATGTGTTTAAGCAGTCTTCATCAGGCACTTCATGTTCTAGGAACCTGTCTATTTGGCTCTGAGGGCTGACTCCATTGTAGGAATGGTTCTGATGCTGTTGGTTCTTGATCTGTCAGTAAAGAAGCCATGGGCCAATTTCTGGGCTGAAGGAATAGGCGGGACTTCTGAGTCCCTGGAGGAAAAAGACAGATGCAAGGGAAGAGAGACAGAGTTGGCCAAGTTTCTGATGAAGAAAAGTTGACCAGCCATGTGAGATCTTGAAAGGGAGTGGCCACACAGGCCGCTCCTACAGGCAGGTGGTCAGAGATGTTTAGCAGGGACTAGATTTAACAGCGCAACTAAAGTTTAGGGCAGGTGGGAGGTGCGGAGCTAAGAATATTGATAAAGGCATGCTAGTAGCAGGAGTTTAATAATGCCCAACAATTGTGCCAAGAAGGCAAGGAGGAAATAAACAACTCTCTCTCTCTCTCTCTCTCTCTCTCTCTCTCTCTCTCTCTCTCTCTCTCTGTGTGTGTGTGTGTGTGTGTGTGTGTGTGTGTGTGTGTGTATTTTATCTGTGGATTTAAGGGAAGCTATACACAACACCCCATACACAACACCCCATAATTCACAGTTTAGAATTATAGCATTGGAAGGAAAACTTATGTCAGGCTGAGACCAGAAATGCCTTTATCTAAAGGCATCCAGAAAAAAAACAAACATGTTTTTTGTTGTTTTGTTTTTCTTTCTTGGTTCTAAGCTCATTAGCTTAGATATCTACAACAGTTGAATATTTTCTCTCATACATCTTCCACAGGGATGAGAAAATACGTTCTATAGAGATTAGTGACCCAAACTGGTGTATGTTTCTAAATAGCTTCCATGCCTGGAAAAATCTCAGAATGATACTCACTCTGCACTGGAATTGTGAATGATCTACTTGCTTTTCCAACTTGGGAAGTCATTGTTTCTGCCTTGCACTGATACCACTTTGACTCTTCAGTCCATATGGCAGGAATGTGAAACTCTGAGGAGCTGCTGCAGCCTGACCCCAGAGCCTGGCGGTTTCTGAAGAAACAGAACTGAAGTTGGACATCTGACTTCTGTGCAGGGAGCTGGGTCTGACAGGCCAGGGTCACCGGGCTTCCATCTATGGGTTGGGAGGGTCTGGCTGTCATCACAGGACCACGTGGGAACAACTCTACAAAGGATCACAATCATCCACTGAGCAGTTAAGTACTCTGCAGAAAAACAAACCCGTTTCATCCTCAGCACCGATGTGTGGAGTGGTACCACTCCCCAGGTGCCGGCTAGAGGGGGGGTGCTGCTTTTGATTACAGACATCCTTCCACCCAAAGACTGTGCTTCTGCTCAATGGACTGGCAGCCCACCCTTTCTTCCTATTCTACCTCTACAACCATAGGAAGCCTGCCTCTGACTGACCTGTTCAGAATAATTAAAGCTGTACCTTGGACTTGAATGCTGACTGTATTGGAAGAATAGGAGTTCCATAAAGTCCCCGTCGAGGTGCATTTGTATTGACCGTTGTCCTTCGGATTTGCATGATGAATATGGAGCTCAGAACGTTGACGAGATAATGGCAGACCATCCTTGTAAAATGTCAGGGACTTTGCATTTATGCTTTTCTCTGTGTGGCACCTCAGAACCACAGAGTCTCCTTCGAACACAGCAGGTGGGGCTTGCAGCACCAGGGAAGCTGTGAAACACACCAGGCCCACCACTTGTTTCATTCTCCTGGCTCTCCTTATCCTTGCCATTCTAAGCAAGCTTCACAGGAAGCGGGAGTGGAGAAAGCATTCATTCCTTTTCGGAGCTTAAAATAAACACCTGCACTTTGAGAGAAGCTGGTCAGCAGAAGGTAAGTTAAAAAGCTCATTGTGAATGCAGGCATCCAGTGCCTTCTCCCTTGTTGGTACACCAGAGTTTCTGTATGCCTTTTCGCTCTTAGGGGATTTTAATGACCCGTGTCTACTTGCCAGCTTGCCTTTTGTTTGAGTAGTGCCCCCTCAAGTTGAATCATCACTGCAGCTAAATTTTCAGAAGCCACGTTTTCTCTCAATATTCTCAAGATCTTTTAATGAGGTCTAGGTTCAATCGAGTCCCTTTTATTTTGGGGTGTGGAGATTTGTGTGCTTTGGTAGGTAAATGTTCAAGGAAATCCTGAGGTCAAAGAGCATTACTTTTTTCCTTTTCTTGCTAATAGTGTGTTTTCTTGCTCACAAAATCAAAGGCTATTTTCACAAGGCTGACACTACTTCAACTTTAAAACAGAAGGCTTCAGGACCAAAAGAGAAAATGCCTCCCTCCCTTTCTCCCCCTCCTTCTTGCCTCCCCACCTTTTCTCCCACTTCTTCTCTTTGTGCACCTATAAAAACCAATCCATTTATTTCTATTTATTAACATTTACACATACACACACACATACACACATACACACACATACATACACACACACATACACACATGAAAGTCCTTATGGTACTTATTATTTCTAATAAACAAAATGGATTCAAGAAGCATTCAAATAAATTGCTTCTCAAATTTCATTTACATGAGCAGCTTATAAACACTACATATTCTTAGGGCTCAATAATCTCAAGATTCGAGTCTGTAAATACAGGGTGGCTCCCAAGTCTCTGTGGTCGCAAAGCTGCACAAGCTTTCTGAGTCATGCTAGACTTTCAGGTCCACAGGGGTGGGAGTGAGAGGATCTAGAGCTAGACCTCACTTAGCTGCTAGTGACAGCTATGACCTTCTGTATGCATTAGTTGAAGTCACTGCCTACTAGACTGAACAGACTTTATTCAGACTAAATTTTATTAATTCTTATATTTAAATTTACACTAATTCGGTGCCATATCTAGTTCTCCATGGTGATTTTTAATCTCTCTGTAACCGTAGCATGAATTAGAATGGTTTGTTCATGAGTTGTTTGAGGTAAGTAGTAATTAAATCTACAGGGAAGATCGGACAGAAAAGGTGTCTGAAGTGTCAGTTCTTTACTTCCCTCTCACCTTTGGAAAAGACTAAGTTCACGTGGGTGCTTGGGAGTAAGCCATCGGCTTGGCACCAGTACTCTCCGGAATCGTGGATCCTTAAGGTAGATGAGCCTTGGATTTGCCTCAGTATTTCTCTTTTCTGGTACCATTTTGTCTTCTGGGGTAAGGAGAAGCCATATCTATAACAAGTCAGAATGACTGTCTCTCCTTGAAAGAAATCGGTCCATGGAGGCTGAAGGGAAATCACAGACTGCAGTGCAGCTTCTGAGGAGGAGAGGAAATGAGTCTGTAACAGAGGTCCCCGCAGTTTCCAATTCAGAAGAGCCCTATGTGTGTGGGGGGAGGGAGGGAGGGAGAGAGAGAGAGAGGGAGGGAGGGAGGGAGAGAGCAGAGGGAGAGAGGGAAGAAGAGAGAGGGAGAGGGAGAGGGAGAGGGAGAGGGAGGGAGAGGGAGAGGGAGATGGGAAAGGAGAGGGAGATGGAAAGGGAGAGGAAGAGGGGAAGGAAAAGGAAAAGGGAGAGGGAAGGGAGAGGGAGAGGGAGAGGGAGAGGGAGAGGGAGAGGGAGAGGGAGAGGGAGAGGGAGAGGGAGAGGGAGAGGGAGAGGGAGAGGGAGAGGGAGAGGGAGAGGGAGAGGGAGAGGGAGAGGGAGAGGGAGAGGGAGAGGGAGGGAGAAAGGGAAAGGGAGAGGGAGGGAGAGAGAGAGACCTGGCTTTGGTTCCCAACAGCACAGAGTTCCTTCCCCCTCCACTGTCTCATGTCCGTGTCCATCTTCCCTCCGTGTCCTCCTGTGTCACACGTGCCCGGTCTGCATGCCTGGCCCCACCCCCATGCCCACCCTCCCAGAGGCCCACTGAAGGCTGAAGACTGCAAGGTCATCCAGGAGCACTCACCACCCACAGGGAAGAGTGATTGCCCAGGGATGGCAAGGAGCAAGAAAATATCTGGAGGCAGTTCTACAGGATTCACTGTAACGCTGTGTGGTTAGTAAGCCTGCTCTGAGAGTGAGTCCTCCATAAAGTCATTTCTTCTTCCTTTGCATCTTGTCATTCATAAACCCTCAAAGAATTTCAGAATCATTAAAATCAAGACTTTGCATTTTCCCCTAAGATAATGAATACTTTTATTATCAGGCTTTACACTAGAAAAGCTTGAAAGACCATGCAGTTAACTGCTGTGTTTCGTAGAGGATGATATAGAGGACTAGAAAACCCACAGCCATTAGTTGTGTCAGAATAAGAAATGGATAGTCACCCGCTGATCCCCAGGGGAGCTAGACACTCTCATGACTGGGTGGCTAGCTATGGAAAGAAGAGGAAGGCTTCTAGATATTACTTTGTATCCTCAATACCCAAGACCCCCCTGACCCAGGAAATCAGCAATGAGCAGGACTGAGACAAATGTGTGATAATTCTCTTTGCTTTCATGTTAACCTGCCACAAATTAGAGTCACCTGTAGGGAACTTTACCTGGAGAGCTGTATGGACTGTCTCAATTGACGTAAGAAGATCCATTTTGATTGTGGGCAGCATTCTTGGGTAGCAACCCAGATAGAACGGTGTTTCAGAAGGAAGACTATCCAGCCCTTGCTCTCCTGGCCCTCCCTCTGAGTTGATCTGCCCTGTGGCTGCTGCTGCTGACGGCAGAACCAACATTTCAAGCTTTCATCATGGACTGGGGACCAGAGGCTCCAGGAACCATCCAGACTTTGAATGCCAGATGGGGGTGGGGGGGGCCACTAAGGTACCCTGCCTTGCAGATTGAATAAATTACTAGTCACTCCACTCTAGTGAGAGACTAGGACCCACTCTAACTGTGTGAAAGTTCTGAGCTTCTTGGATGTGATTTAGTTTCTTTTGCTATTTTAAAACACACTTAATAAGTTCTGCAGTATATGCGAATGTGTGTGTGTGTGTGTGTGTGTGTGTGTGTACACATATTCATTCACATTGTTCTATTTCTCTACACTGTTCCAGGCTCCCACGGTTGGACACTCTCTTACTCCTCCTGCTCTTCCTGGGGAATTTTACTCTTAAAACAGCAAAGGAAACAATGTTACTGTTGGCATCTCTAATGTTTTAGTTTGCCCAGTCGACAGATTAGAAAGGATTCCATCTTGAGCCCTTCACATTTACCGCAGAGACAAAGATGATTTTTCATTGCTAAGTGGGGTCCGGGGCCCCAGAAAGACCCAGCCAGCCTGTGCATTCATAACCCAGGAAGTGCTGGAGGGCAGCATGAAGTCGCTCTGGCTTGGAGCCATACTAGGGGGCTGGACATCACTTTCAAGTCCCTGTTGGGCTGAATTGAAAATTTTTGACATTACGATGAAACTCTTACCAAGAACTCCCAAAGCAGTAGAAAGAACTCACCATATTGTCCATTGACAGGGGCTGGAAAAGAAACACCAAGAGTTAGAGATGAGGCACAGAGTAAGGACTTTTTTTTTCCTATTCAAAAGATAATGTTTTCATACCCATTTTACAGATTACTTCTCATTAAAAATTCATTTATAAAAATGTTGACAATTATTGGTCAAATGTTTTATATTTGTGGAGACATTGCCCATGAACTTTAAAGATAAATTTTAAAATGTTACTTTCAGACAAAAAAGTATAATCCTGGAGGGAGGTGACAATAGTAGGACACATAGGCTAGCCAGCTCAATGTGTGTGTGTGTGTGTGTGTGTGTGTGTGTGTGTGTGTGTGTGTTGAAGAGGTGGGTATACCATAGACGATACTTGAAGGAAATTATGGCCAAGAACACAAGAATCGTCCAAGTGAAGGCTGACGCTGTGCCTGGCGTGAGAACACAGAGGGCAGGTGATCAAGGAGAGGAGGTCACAGGAGTAAAGGAATGGCACTGGTGTCCTGAAGTGGACTGAGCAGCTGGGCAGGGTGAGGAGTACTGGGACAGACATGGTTGGAGAAGAGTCCGGGGGGGGGGCATTCTTTTCATATAGAAGCCATGGGGAACCTATAGAAAGAGTCCAAGGAATGCGGTGAAGTCAGAACTTAAGGTTTTGATGGAGCATTCTGGCAGAGAGAAGTCTTCCCTGGAGAAGCAGGGTGGTGGCGAAAGCTAACCTTCTTCAATGTGTTTATCCAGAGTTATCTGAATTGTGTGGGAAGCCTGCTCTAGACTGTAAGGCCTTCTCTGCAATGGGAGAGCTGTAAGCTGTCTTGAATAATGAATCAGTTTTTTTTTAAACCCTCCCCAAAACCCAGAAATGCAAAACCCTAGGGTTGTAATAGTAGAAATAGGTCAGACTGGAGAAATGAGTAATGAGGGGAGGAAGTAGGCAGAGCTCGGCAGGGTTATTGATTTATAAACCATCCAGAGAAAGGATGGATTTGATCCTTTCACTTAAAAGGAATTTCTGGAATGCCAGCCATTTGCTGGGAAATGCAGTGAAAAATCCAGCTGTGAGTGAAGGACATGTCACCCCTGTCTACTGGAAATAATGACAGAGGAGCAGTCTAAATCCAAGGTTTTTAAAATTGAGACCAAATAATTAGTCACTATTACCTACATATCACGGTTCTCATGGCGTTTGTATTTGAGGGTTTCTACTTGGTATGCATTTTCATGTCATTCCATGTAATCTTGTCAGAAACATTCTAACTTAAGTTCCATATCATAGACAAGAAAGCTGATTAAACTTAAAGAAATGTCAAATATCTTCGGCCAATGAGGAAAGGAAAATCAAAACTACTTTGAAATTTCATCTTATACCTGTCAGAATGGCTAAGATCAATAAGTAAAGTGGCAGTTCATGCTATCAAGGATATTGAATTAGCAGAAGACTCCTCTTCCATTGCTGGTGGGAGTGAAAACTCATACAAGCCACTATGGAAATCAGTGTGGTAGTTCCACAGGAAGATGAGATTTGATCTACCGTAAGATCCAGTCGTACTCCTCTTGGGCATTACCAAAGGACACTCAGTGTACCACAAAGACACTTGCTCAACCGTGTTCACTGTTGCTGTATTCATTATAGCCAGAAAACAATCTAGACATCTCTCAACAGAAGAATTAATTAAGAATATGTGGTACATTTACACAATGGATTATTACTCAGCCATTAAAACAAAAAACCCAAAAACAAAACAAAACAAACCACATTATGAATTTTCAAGCAAATGGATGGAACTAGAAAAGATCATTCTGAGTGAGGTAGCTGAGACCCAGAAAGACAGATATGGTATGCAGTCACGAATTTGTGGATATTAGCTGTTAAGTCAATGATAACCAAGTTATAATCCCTAGATTATACCCACAGAGGGTAGGTATAGAGGATAAGAGACTAGAGGGAACAGATAGATCTCATTAGAAAAGGCAAATAGAATATATAATTATGGATGGATGGAGAGAGGCTGGAATGGGAGGATCACATGGGGAGGAGGGGAGGGAGTTGAGTGAGGGAGCACGGGGAGAGACATCTAAAATCAAGGGGTATTTGAGGAGTAGTATTAATACAGTAGACACTTCCTAAATATATACATATATGGAGGAGGTCTAACTGAAAGCACCAGATAATGAGGAGACAGAGTCCCATGGCCATCTCTTGTCACCAATGTTTCCAGTACTGGAACTGGGTAACATCTAATGGAGTTGTTGGCCAAAGAGGACTCGTGGGAACCCTCAAACAACCCAGACTGTTGACAAGAATATAATCTTCTCTTCACAAACTAGCAGCAAGTTCTCATTGATGTGTGTGTGTGTGTGTGTGTGTGTGTGTGTGTGTGTGTGTGTTTTGAGACAGGGTTTCTCTGTGTATCTGTGTAGCCCTGGCTCTCCTGGAACTCACTCTGTAGACCAGGCTCACCTCGAACTCAGAAATCCATCTGCCTCTGCCTCCCAAGTGCTGGGATTTTTAAATAGATGAACCCACATTTAATTCTAATATTTAAAACAGTAAAAAGCAAACCCTTTGTAGGCATGACCTGACAGAAATGCATGCATAGTCACTGCTGTGGGGACCTTTCCTTCCTGATTTCCCCACTTGTTCTTAAGGTGCCCAGTCCTGCTCCTGGCTCTCACTAAAGTGCAGAAGGAGCTATCCTCTACGAAGACCCCTTGTCATCTTAGGCACAAGACCAGGGTCTAGCCTGTCAACAAGGGATTAAAATGTAGTTCTCATTTGAACAAAAGAGTTTGAGCAATCAAGCCTGATTCACTTTCTGTGCTTCATAAGGTATTCGTTAAAGAAAAAAAAAAAAAAAAAAAAAAGCAAGTGAAACTTTATTGCCGTTGTTACAGTTTCTTCCTCTGTCCATTGAAGGATTTTTCTTTTCAACCTGTGACTACTTTCTTTGGGCTCAGGAGAGGAGATTCTGAGCTGTACAGTAAAGTTGGGGAACAATAGCCTCTCATGGGGGAAACTGAGGAGCTGAAACTTGAGAGAGTAACAGGTCCATGGTGGAGAGGAGCTGCCCGACCCACTCTATCCCCATGGGTATCTACTCACTCACAACCAGTAGAGCCAGCCACAGCCGCGTGGATGCTACACAGGGCGGGAAGGAGCCAGGCATTGGCTCACAGGTAGCGCTTTCCTCTTGCTCCTGCTTGCTGAACAGCTCCAAGGAGAAACCTGGGAAACTGCTCTTCTAAACCAGTTGAGTGTATCTTGAATCAGAAAAAGGAAGTAGGAGTACCCATATTTAATTAGTTTCCTGCCCTATAGCCAAAGTGAAAACTCTGGGGTTTTAAAAATCACATGCTCTCAACCCCACGTTTTGGCAGCTGGGGAAATTACCTTAAGGAAATTACTTAAGGTAATGGTGTCACTCATCACTGTCTAAGCACGTAAGCATCATACATGATCATGGCTGTGGGAGTGTTACGATAACACCATTAATGGCGAGGCGAAGCTACAGATACGTAAAAGAGCAAGATCATCTCAGCTGCTGGAGAGAGAAAGTGAGGTGTGGATTGGAATTCCTCTATGGAGCAGAGGTAAGAAATGGAATGTATGTGTATATGAAAAACTGTAAGGGTACCATTTTCTCCTAGAGAATGCACAAAATCAACAATTGTATTTGAGAAATTAAGAGGAAAATAGGTATTTCATTTTGTCTTTCTCTGCTGCTTTTCCCCCTTTAAATTACCATATGAGTGGATTGCTTTTAAATTTAAATCTAATTTTTTAAAAGTAGAGTTTCTATTCTGACAATGTGTCAAACAAATTCCCTGTAATGAGAAATGATAGTTTCTTTCTTACAGACAACTTTTCCCATAGTTACTTTCTGGACTCAGACCTGGATCTTCCCGAAGAAATATTTAATTTCATATTTATCAATGCCTCGGGTATTTATGTCACATCAATATCCTGTGCCCTGAGGAAAACATACAGGGATAAGGAGGTTAATCTGTCGCAGCTCAGGAGGAGAATCTCAAAATGAAGAACGAAATATGCTTTTGCAGCTGAGACAGAAGGCATGGCTGTGAATATTCTGTCTCCTGTGGATGTGCTCACACATTTCTACTGGGCATACACTTGGGGGTGGGATTCCTGGTCATCGAGCATGCAATACTCTGTTCAGTTCAGATGGTGCTGCTGAGTGACTTTCTGATATGACTGTGTCAGTGGGAACCACCAGGCAGCGCAGGGGAGTTCACGGACTCCCCGTCAGCAGATACGAGCTCATCTTGTACATTTTATTCATTCCAATGAATTATGAAATTCTAACTTGTTCACATTATATGGCTTGTTAATTTTTAAAAGAGAAGGTATTACTATATATCTCTGGATGGCTTGGAGTTCACTCTGTAAACTGGGCTGACCTTGAACTCACAGAGACTTGCCTGTCTTTGTTTCCTATGCACTGGGACTAAAGGTGCATATGGCTATGCCTAGCAGATATTTTTATGTTTTAAATGGTACCTTAGATACCTTTTCTTAAAATGTGAAATGCTTGTTCAAATCCCTCACCTTTCTCATCCTGTTTTGTTTCTCATCCTGAATTGCTTCTTTCAATTCTGGAGCTAAGTTTTTTGGACACATTTGTGAAACATCTTTTCTTACTCTGGCTTCGCTTCATGAACATCACTATTGACTTCTTATGAATTATTATTTCAGTTTTGGTGTAGAAGAATTTATCAGTCTCTCTTAGTTAGGGTTTTGTTGCTGTGAACAGACACCACAACCAAGGCAACTCTTATAAGGACAACATTTAATTGGGGCTGGCTTACAGGTTCAGAGGTTCAATCCATTATCATCAAGGCAGGAACATGGCAGCATTCATACAGGCATGTTTCAGGAGGAGCTGAGAGTTCTACATCTTCATCTGAAGGCTCTAGCAGAATATTGGCTTCCAGGTAGCTAGGATGAGGGTCTTAAAGCTCACACCCACAGTGACACACCCACTCCAACAGGGCCATACCTTCTAATAGTGCCACTCCCTGGGCTGAGCCATATACAAACCATCACGCAGTCCATCCATTTATGGCTAGAGATTTTTATAACCCCATTCATAAACTTTGTATACTCCAAAGGTCGAGAGGATATTCTCAGCTTGTCTCTAGATATCTATAATATCATTATTTAATATTAATATTACTGATAATATTAATATCAATATCTAATTTTTGTGTGTATCATAAGTGAACATGTTTATTTATATTTAGTGCATAGAGTTTGCACCACAGCTTCATACAGGATCACGTAACTGGTTGTGGGGATTGTGAGAACTTTGGCAACAGTAAAATGTTTTTGAATGTATCCTGACTCCAAATCAACTCAAAACAAACGTGATAAATAGCATTTCTGGAAGTGGTTGCTCCTGCTGCATGATGGGACTTCCCTGTGGCCTTGGTACTGAACATGCATCCTGTGTGTTTAACAATGGGCATGCCACCACTCCACCCAGCACCAACAAGCTCTCCCTGAAGCTCAGACTTGTTATGTATTTTAAGCTGCAACATTCTTACTGCACATATAATGGCTTAATTTTGGAAAACAAAGACTGAATATTTTCCTACCAGCCTTCCTTTGCATGTGTCAGATTAGCATATATTTGGATTGTATTATGTTGGGAAGTTAGAAAAAAAAAGCTTTTTTAAAGGGACTGGCAAAATGGCTCTGTAGAGAGAGGTGCTTACGGTCAGTCTGAAGAGCTGGATTTGATCCTGAAGCCCACAGAGTGGAAGGAGGGCACGGACCCTAGCCCCTAGAAGTACATATATATATGTATATGTATTTAAAATGGCTGCTTAAGTTGCTGATTCATTGAATGGATCTCTGCTTTAAATCAGTACAGGATTTCCAGTTTCTGATGTGGCACCAAAATACTTCTGATATTTTGGACATCATAGTTCTGTGAAGCAGTGTTCTCTACACTGATGACTATAAAATTACTAACAAACTCTGAAAATATTGAATGTCTGTGAACACTCAGCCAAGAAGCAATTCTTCATGTAAACAAGCACACCCATCTCATCATTATACAGAGTTGTTTTCATCTTTATTAAATGGTAAAATAAGCCGGGCATGGTGGCGCACGCCTTTAATCCCAGCACTTGGGAGGCAGAGGCAGTTGGATTTCTGAGTTCGAGGCCAGCCTGTTCTACAAAGTGAGTTCCAGGACAGCCAGGGCTATACAGAGAAACCCTGTCTCAAAAAAACAAATGAAAAATTAAATAAATTTCTTTATGATTTAATACCAATAGATGTTTTATATATGTATCTTTGGCTTATGTACCTACTACCTGGGGTAATGAGGAAATAAAGCTTAAGAAGCCCTGATTTGGACACTTTATGCAGCTGGACTTGCAGAAATTTGGTTTATTCTACAACCCGGATTCTTTTAAATCTGTTGCTTGGGAATACTTTTTCAATACGTAAATCCCTTTTCCTTCTGACTATCACCCCGAGGCTGAACTGCAGCCTGGGGTTGAAGCAGTGGCATCCTCTCGCTCTCACAGGGAAAGCACTTAACATCCCGCCATTAAATGCGGTGCTTCCTGAAAGTGTCGTTGGCAGATACTCTACGTTCACTTGAGTAAGCTTCCTTCCCGACAGCTATAGTTTTCCTCAACAGAGGATGTTGAGTGTATTAGTAACTGTCAGATTGGGACTGGTGGAAGCAACTTGGAAATGAAGGCAACAGACAGACATTTCCAGAAGCAGAACTGGTGCCTCAGTCAGAACAACTGAAGGCCCACAGTCTATGTGGGAGTAGAGACTGTGTGCAAGTGCTACAGGAGTTTTATAGTGCAGAAAAGGGCTGGGATGGGAGGTCCGTTCTGGGGCAGTCTTGTGGTGCTGGACGTCCGTCCGCTCCTATCAGCAGACTAACAGCCCACAGATGCTTATCAGTCAACTTTCCCATCCAGAGTGTCACATCAGCGTGAGGCTTTTAAATCCGTATCTTTTCTCCTTGCTGAGACTAGACACCCAACGGAAGCAAGTTTATGGCGGGAAAGTTAAGTGGGTGCACGTCTTGCGGGGGAGCTGGCTGGCCTTGGCCTGGCAGGCATGGATTACTGCACTGGTGCGTTTGGGTAGCAGAAAGCTTCAGTCTGAGGTTCTGGGTCACAGTCCTCAAAATCTGACCCACAAGTGACTCACCTCCCTCAGCCGTGTCATCCATATCAAAGGTTTCTGCACTCTCTCTGAAACATGCTAGATACTGGGGACAAATGTCTGAAGACCTGGGCCAGTGAGAGGCATTTCACACTCAGGGCACAGCACTTTGATAAATATTTTCCAACAGATTAAGAAAGTAGACTTCTACTTTTTAGTTCATAAGAGTTTGTCATAAATAACAGATATTAAGTTTTTGTCAGCATTAGTTTTGCATTTATAACTACATGATTCTTTTCTATCTCCCTCTTTCTTTTTGTCAATATGGCAAATTACATTGATAATTACAAATGTGAGGTCAACTCTGCATCCAGCCTGTCTGTGGTATGTCTATTGACCTTGGTTTATAAGTTTTGTTTTGGGTTTTGGTGCTTGCATTCACAAGAAAGACAAACCTGCAATTCTTTCTTTTTTAATTTTTGTGTCAAAATTATAGTTTTCTCATAAATCAGATTTTTAAAAATTCTTTTGAAGAGATTTTGTAAAATGAGCATTGCTTATCCCCTAAATATTTGGATGGTTTCACTATTTAAGCTAACTATTTTCTTTGTGTGGAGCTAGGAAGATGATTTATTACAGATGGAGTCTTGAAATTAATATGAGTTTATATTCAGTTACTTTATTTCTTTTGGAGTGGGTTTGGTAAATTGTGCACTTCCTGGAGTTTGCTTGACTGTGTTTCCAAATCACAAAACAGTTTACACTGTCCCCAGTGTCCCCAGTGTCTGTGATGTCTGCAGCATCTCACAGGACACTGCAAAGATTCCCTTTCCTTTCCTAGTTGATAATCATGTCTGCTAAGGAAAAAAAAATCTCCTTTTGTGTCTTATCTGTCTCTGTAAGGACTCATGAATTGAATTAGCTCCCCTGAAGAACCTTTGGCTTTGTAGGTTTTTGATACTGTGTTTCTATATTCTGTTTCATTAATTTCTGATCTTTGTTGCTTTCTTGATTCTTCATTTTAAAATTTAATTTGTGTTAAAAGAACTTCATATAGAGACATTTATGTCTTTGTCTTTTAAATTAATTTTCTTTTCTAACATATATGTTTATGCTATACATTTTGTCTAAACGTGGCTTGAAACTTCAACAGCTGTTTTGACATGTTGTAAGGGAAGGTTCTGTTGCTAATGTCATTTCTCCAATTGGCTCTTGATTTGTTAATAAAAAAGGCCAGGGGCCAATTGCTGGGCACAGGGTACTGGTGGGACTTCTGGGTCCCAGGAGGAAGAGAGAGATGCAAAGGAGAGGGAATTTTTCTGCCATACTTTGGAGGAAGAAGGACACAGCTATCATGTAAGCCCTTGGGGGCAGCTGGGGCCTGCGGCTTCTGCTACAGGTGGTGGCCAAAGATGTTTGGCAGGGGCTGGTTTAAGGCAGGAGGAGAAACAGAGATAATAAATTGGTAAGGGCACACCTTCCCAGGCGGGAGTTGTCTGTGCCCAGCAATTGTGCCCCGAAAGCCAAAGGGTAATGTGACAAGCTGTCTTTTGTCTGCAGATTCAAGGGTCTTGGGTTAGGGCTGGCTGTGGCAGATCCTGGAGCTAAGCTGGGTAGAACAAAAGGGAGTTGGGAGGGGCTGGGAGCAGGGTTGCAGTCTTGGGCAAAGGTGTTTTTAAAACTACATGCAACAGCATGTCATAGTTCTATGGTCATTTTCTTCAAAATGTTTCATCCAGGTTTTCTTTCTGGTCAATGGTATAATTTGAAGCATATTTGAAGTGATATTTTATAACTCAGAAATTTTTCCTTTATTATTGATCTCTAGTTAATTCTACCGTGGTCTGAGAACACATTTTACAATTTCAGTTTATAAATCTATCGAAGTTTGCTTTATAGACTAGCACAATCAAGATTTCCTAAATATTCTGTATTTTCTTTAGAGAAAAAATGGATTATTAGTGCTAAATTTCATTGTCTTTGTTGTGTGGCTATTCTCTTTGTTTCATTTTGTTTTGTTTTGTTCTAAGGGAAGTGTTTGTGTCTCATTATGTAGCTCTGAACATCCTGGAACTCATTCTGTAGACCAGCCTGGCCTTGAACTCACAGGGATCTGCTTGCTTTTGCCTCCAAATGCTGGGATTCCACTCTGCCAAGTTCATGGATGTTTTGATCTTTTGCTTCTGTTGTCCTCTCTGGCTCTTAGGAGTGTGTGGTGGATGTGGACTTCACGGTATAGGGCTGTGTGGTGGATGTGGACTTCGCGGTATAGGGTGCTTCTGCAGGCCAGTGGATGGCAGAGAGGGATAGTTAGCAATAGGCCAGGAGGAAATGCTGAGATGGGGTTGAGGAAGAATCTAAGGGGATCCTGCTCACATCTAGAGGCAGGTTCCCTCGGGAGTGTGGGTGTGGTGTAGAAGGGTTCCTTCAAGTAGGTTGCGAGGGGCGCAGTTGCAATAAGACACAGGATAATCTGGAGAGGCGGAGCTGAAAGGGTCAGGGGGACCCTAGGTGTGTATCAGAGCTGGAGTGTCCAGTGAGTGGAGCTGAGGGAGGAGCGACAACTGCTATTGCGGGTTGAAGGTGGAAATGGGAGGGTCACAATGGAGGACAGGAAGGATACTGTGGCGCGTCTACCTGAGCTCCATCCCAGTGTGGTCCTGGGCGCCCCAGCAGAAAGTGTTCCTTGACACTGCAGGTGGACACAAAGGAATGGGAATAGGCTGGAAGAGAGGACAGAGAGGGTTCAAAGGAAGGGGAAAAGCTAGGTCTGAACCAGGGCTTGGCAGAGTTCCCAGGGGATGAAGGTGGGGTGGGAAGAGGGGCACCTGCAAGCTGGATGCTGCTGGGCTGGGGTGAGAATGAGCTTGAATTGATTTTGAGCAATACAACAAGATTTTTTTTTTTAAAAAACCTACTGAATACCTGGGTGTAGTGCCCCACACATTCAGGAAGCAAAGGCAGACAGATCCCCGTGAGTTCTAGACCAGGCTGGTGTACATAGTGAGTTTTAGGACAGCTGGAACTATATAGTGAGACCCTGTCTTGAAAAACATCATCATCTTCTTCATCATCATCATCATCATCATCATCGTCATCATCATCATCATCATCAACAACAACATTAAAAACAAAAAACAGAAAAAACAAAACTAGCCAGCCAAACAAACAAAAATCTACTGGAAGGTTTCACACTTTTCTTAAGGGAAACACAACTGAATAAAAAGACACAGGAAGAAAGCTGGCAGAATGCCAGCACCCCCCCCCTTTCTCCTTTCCCATCTGTCCACATGTGAGCAGGCAGTCTCTGTTCCCGCTGCACCCTGGGGGCTGCTCCGCTCTCACGCCTTCCCTGACTCAGTGAATGGTCTCCCCTGGAATCGTGAGCTGAAGTCCCGTAAGCTGTTCCTTTCTGGAACTTCACCACACCAGTGAGAAAAGTGCTAGCCCAGAAGTCCTCTGAATCCAGATGTCCAGATACAGATACATCCTCCACAGAGGGGTCAGGGGATTCAAGGCAAGGTTAAAGTCGGTGTAACGTGGATGACCAACAGCCCCCAAGAAGCTGTGCTTTCCACTCGAAATGGAACCCGCGCCTCTTGCATAAACTGGAAGACAGTACAATTCCAAGAAGTGCCTCCATGAAGAATATCCTTTCTCTTGTCACGTCTACTCCTTATGTCAGCTAAACAGTCCGTCTGGTAAGTCAGGAGGAAGGGAGGGGTAGGCGTCTAGGGTTGCCTTAACCGTCATCTCTTTCTCATTCCTTAACTCTTGGTGGAATTATACATTATTAACAGATGAAATGTACTTTTTTATTTTTTTATTTTCTATATTCTTTGTTTACATTCCAAAGGCTTTCTCCTTTCCCAGTTCCCCCCCCCCACCATATATCCCATAAGTCCTCTCCCCTCCCATTCTCCAATCACCCCCCCCCCACCATTTCTCTGATCTGGTACTCTCCTACAAAACTGGATTTAGTCTTTTCCGGACCAGGGTCCTCTCCTTCCTTTTTCTTGGGACTCTTTTGCTTAGCTAATTGTGCCTTGAGTATTCAGAGCTTCTGGGCTCATTGTTCTAATAAGAAAAATGCATATGTGTTTACAAGTTCCAGTCTAGGGACTGTCTCATTTTTCCAATTCTGTATATGAACTAGACACTCTTAACACTGAGAGGTAAAGTCAGCACTAGAAAATATAAAGGGGAGCAGGAGTTTTCACATTCATTTTTTAAAAATTGTGTTTTTTCTTAGATGACATTAATTAGCAAATAAAAAATGTCAAAAAAGACTCCACAAAAGACAAAGGGTTATTATATCTTGGCACTCCTGCCTGCTTTTTCGCCTTGAGTTTCGAACAGGGAGTTTGTCTTTTCATCGCACATCAGTCAGTTTTCATGGTCATCTTATTCTCTCTTTTGAAGTTCCTGGATAGCTTTCTGGATAGAACTCTGGCTTTTTGAATAGCTGTGTTCTTAGAAAGGGACCCTGTGCAGATCAACTGATCTCTTTTTCTAGTGGAAATCCTAATATTTAAGCCAGGGGGGAAAAGTCACTGGTCTGAGGCTTTCTTCCTTCCCAAAACTCATGCAAATATTTGGGGAGTTATTTTTCCATGCATCTGGGAAGTATAATAACCCAACCTATGTTTGAATAAACATGGATGCTATATTTATCTCTGGGTTCCTCTTTCTGTGGCTTTTACACTAACATTAGGGTGGGGGATGTTTATGCTTCTCCTCTCAGCGTGCGCTTTGCCGCCTGGGATGGATGGCAGTGAGCTGACAGAAGATGACACGCGACAGAAGGCTGTGAGGTACACAGCCTGCAAAGTCGTGGGGACAGAAAACTGGCTTGATTCGGAAGTGTCGACGGCGGAGAGTCGCAAAAATGTGCACAATTCTTTTAAAAGGAAAAGAAAAGATTAGAGCACAAAGTGATGGCCTACAGGGAATTAATTGTCTTGAGAGCATATTCAGAACATTAGATTTTGGAGAATAAAGGGCAACGTGGAGACGGCAAAGCGGCTGGTGGGGAGTTAAGTCTGCTTTGCTCGCGGCATCCGAGGTATCATTGTTGCCTGACTGCCCAAAACAAGTATCTGGGATAATCATCCTAGACTTCCTCGATAACGTCCAATCTCCAACCATTTCCCCAGATGTCTTTGAACTGAATCTTTCATCCTGCACACCTGAGGCTCTGGCCTTGCTCCCCGGACCTAGAAGGCAGTGATCCACGCCAGCCCTCCCTATCACTAGCGATCTAGAGCCCTCGCTCTACAGCCCCCAGAGAGGACTTCCGTAGAGCGAGCTGAATGTGTAGCGAGCTTTATGGACAGCTTTATGATTCCAGTGGCTTCTTGTATTTTCAGGACACAGCTCCTGAGCACATTAGAGTTTCTTTATTTCTAATCTTTCTGGACTGAGTGATTTCCAGGAAACAAATTTTATTATGTAAATGTGCTACTAGAATTCTTGTGATTTCTGGGACACACCTGCTCTCTCATGCGTCCACACAGTATCTATATCTAGTCAAAGCCTTTAGGTATATTTGAGAGTTCACCTTTTTGTGCCTCTGTTTATAGCTTCATTCTTTCATTGCTTCTGTTCCCTTTTGTCTCCTCCTCCCTTTTCTTCCTAATTATTAGTATTTGTTAAATGTTTCTATGTTCCACATATTGCACTTAAGATTGAACACATTCTGAAATCAAGTTAATTGAATTCTTTAGCAATTTCAGTTTGTCAGAGTTGGAATGTAGGTCAGAGCACTCAAATGACCGCTAAGGTCACATAATCCAGTGTGACCTAAAGTTGAATTCAGATTTTCCTGGTTCTACATGTCAACACTTTCTCTGGGAGTGATATGCTCTTGGAAAATGTCCTTGAAAATTTCCCTTGGCTAGACTGTAGTAGTGCTGTCCAGACTGGCAGCCCTTGCTTCATGGGCTGTAACTAGATCATCTCCCTCCCCTGAGTTAGGCACGGAACTGTGGCGGGGCTCTGGCAGGTGGACTTTACGAGGAACGCATGCATGCAATGTGCTGGCCCCACAGCCTCATGGTCACTTTCCATCCTGTCTCTGCTTTTTTGGGAGCCTGATGAGACGACAGCATTGAAGGATAGAAGGAGCCTGGTTTGCCTTTAGCTTGGGAGGAACAGGTGGTGTTTTGGGAAGCCCCAGGATCTCTGGGGTCATCTGTTAGACCTGTTAGACATTGTCTTAGTAAGGGTTTCTATTCCTGTACAAATATCATGACCAAGAAACAAGCTGGAGAGGAAAGGGTTTATTCAGCTTACACTTCCACATTGCTGTTCATCACCCAAGGAAGTCAGGGCTGGAACTCAAGCAGGTCAGGAAGCAGGAGCTGATGCAGAGGCCATGGAGGGATGTTCCTTACTGGCTTGCTTCCCCTGGCTTGCTCAGTCTGCTCTCTTATAGAACCCAAGAATACCAGCCCAGAGAAGGTACCACCCACAAGGGGCCCTCCTCTCTTGATCTCTAATTGAGAAAATGCCCCACAGCTGGATCATATGGAGGCACTTCCTCAACCGAAGCTCCTTTCTCTGTGATAACTCCAGCCTGTGTCAAGTTGACACACAAAACCAGCCAGTACAGACGTCAGTAAACACTTGTTTTATAAACTATGAATGGGATAATACAAGTACTGGATTTTATAGGATCTGGTTTTCAGCTCCTTACACTCTCTACCATACACAGCCTCATGTGTCACTGCTGCTGCTTCAGTGCCTGCCACATATTGGCCTCTGGAAGATAGAGAACCCAGCAGGTAAAGGCTCCTGTCCTCAGAGGGATTAATTTTAGGTTGAACAATTAACATAAGATAATGTCAGAGGGTGAGAAGTGCTCAGAGAAATATGGCAACAGGTGAGTGGGCTTGGTAGGGACTGGGACATGTCACTAACCCAAATGGGAGGAGAGAACCTCATGGAAAAGCAGCATCGGAATAGAAACGGGCAAGCAATCGGTAGGTGTCGGGGAGAGAGTTATGTTTGTTACAGACGAACAAACACAAAATCCAGACACCACTTTGACACACTCCTGACTTCCATCTTTACTAGTTATGCCAGCAGTGGGTGCAGAGACACACATGTATTCACAAACATACAATTTAAAATGAATTCTGTGGCAAATACTGAAAAATGTCTATTTTAAAAGTAACTCAACTTCTTTTTGGAGGCCTTGCTCAGTAAGCCAAGGCCTCTGCACTTAGCCTCTTTTCCACTAAAGGCTTGGGTGTAGCCTTGATGTGGCCTTGTGGGTCTCCAGGAAGCTGGATGGCAGAGATGGGTGGGTTTGTTCTTCTGAGCTTCTGAAGGCTGATGCCAGCCTTTTGATCTGAGGGCATTCCCAACGGCAGCAGGAGTTGTAAGGTTCTGGAGCCAGCTTGCTAGCTGTTTGCTCCTCAGAGTTGTACCTGGTGGCCTGGTTTGGTGCCAACCTCTCTAACCTCCTCCTTGATATCCTGCAATAAATGTGTCTCCTCATAAATGAGCTAGAGTAGATTCTGTTGTCTACTCTGAACCCTGATGGACAGTGTTATGGGGTACTCACCAGAGAAAACTACTCAGACACGAGTTTAAGCCAATAGAAAGTTTTTATTAGCTAGTTGGAGATTACACTGGGTGTTTGGGATCCCAGTGTAGCCCCAAGACTTTCTCAGGGTGAGCTTTTAAGCACAAAACCATACTCTGGGCAACATACTTCAGTTAATGAGAACAGTTAGCCAGAAGAACTACAGAAGCCAAAACGCAAGGTTAATTCATTTAGAGACTTTCCTAGAACTACAGACTTTGATGGATCAGGTTTTTGTTTTTATTTAGATAGGTGGTGCTGTCTATGTGCTGACTTTTATGGTTTGGATGATACTTCCATCCTGTAGTCTGTTGTGCTAAGATCTGGGAGCCTATTAAGGTCTAAGTTACATTTCTCACTGGTCTTAGTGATTGAGTCAAATCATGGGCTCACTGCTAACTGGCCATATAGTTTAAGATTTAGGGCCCGACCATTAATTCAATGGGAAGGAGAATTAAAGGCCCAGCCGGTGCTGATAGCAAAGTAGCTAGCCAGGGGGGCCAAGAGCATAAAGACGGGCACCAGTTGTTTGATTTATGTCTTTCTCTCTCTTTGAGGTTCTTCCCAATCATGGCAAGACTTAAAATTACTCCTAACTTGTCATCATAGAAGTAACAGGTTTTCCCCAAAGTCATACATAGTCTCCCTTTTCTCACAAGAAGTAAGTCTAAGCTGCTCTGATTTTGTAGGACCATGTTTGCAGGGGAATCTAACTGTTGTCTAATTCAGAAAACTTTTAATACCAAATGCTTAAAGTGGGCATATATGAGCAAAGGTCAGGATGGGATATGGCTCGCTGGTACATGTTAGCTATCCTCTCCCCTGTAACTGTCTTTCTCAGTTCCTAGATCCTGGCCTGAGGGTGATGTGGATTGGTCCATGATCCTATACTATTACCCAAAACACCAGACTCAGGAAGAGGTAGAGGTGGAAGGGTTGGAGTGAAGGGTCTGGGGCCTGTTAAAGTCCTAATTTTAATGGGTATATGATTTGAGACAGTTCACTTGGCATCAAGAGAACTTTCGTTATCTTGACCTGGGCATGGTGGATCCAGGGGCATGTAATGCCAGCAGCCTTTACAGCTGTGGGAGTGGAAAGCCACATTGTTTCCAGTGTCCCTTTGACTACCTGCTTGACCCAGATGGTATCACTGGTCTCACAAGGGGAAATTGGTGGTAGACTCGGGGCTCAGCTGGATCTCTCAGATAGTTTAATGACTAGCCTTTATAGAGGACTGGAGGATCTGTAGCGATTTTAGAGAGGGATGGCTAGAGAGTTTTGCCAAGTGCTGGTCTCTGAGCTGGGGAAGCAGCATGTATGTCTGTGGATTCTTCCAAATATGATCTCATGATCCTTGTGTAGAATGCAGAGAACCTGAAACAAAGCAAAGGAAACAATTACTGCAGTTCCCACATAACCCCGGTTTTATATTTTACCTAGGGACAGCCATGGATGAGCACCTGCAGGGCATCATCAGACAAGAGGGTATCAGGATTGATGGCAGGGAGCTTCTCAAACAGGACTGGAGGGTGGTCCACGAGTAGGGCCTGGTACTAGGTGACACAGGCATTAGACAGTCAATCTTCTGGCATTCCTCAGAGGAGGGCCTCAGTAGTGAAATACTATAAGATCCTGACCCAGAGTTAAAATTTTATTTATTTATTTATTTATTTATTTATTTATTTATTTCTTATTAGCTTAGTAATAGCCACTATAGCTCTTAGAAAGATGAGCCATGGGGTTCAAACAACAGGGATGTCTCAGGGTGTTTCCATGGCTCCAGTGTTTGCATTAGAACCCCTTTTTAATATCTTTTGTTTCCTGGACAAACAGATGGAAAGGTTTTGATATATCTGGAAGTTCCATGGCTGGAGTTGAATTCAGAGCTTCTTTTAAAGCTTCCAGTGCCTTTTGTTCAGCCTCAGTCCAGATTAGGGTACTTCCTTGTGCTGGTATTTAGAGGCCTTACTATTTCTGTAAACTCTGGTATCCAGAATCAGAAGGGCATTACCTAGCTCACCTAGGAACTCTCAAATCTGTCTCTTAGTCTTTGGAGTTGGGATCTAAAGGATGGCAGCAATCCTACTCTGAGACAGGCTTCTTTTTGCCTCCCCTCAGCTGGTGGCCAGGATAGGAAGCCTCTGATGCACAAAGTTGGGCATTCTTAGCCAACATTCTGTAGCCCAATGTCTGTAACTCCTGTAGCAATACTTTTATACTTTATTTTAGTTTTAGAGGCTAGGAAGAGGTCATCTACATATTGTAAGAGTATGGTCTGGGAAACCTCTGGCAGAAGGGCAGAAGGCCAGGTAAGTTGCTCATTGTAAACTTCCTCTGGGTCTGTCCATTTAAAAACAAAGATGGGTTGACCTACCTCTGCCAATGGGAGGCTGAAGAAAGCATCATTCAGAAACAAGATAGTGTATATCTGTTTCTCTGCAGGAATCAGATTCATGAGAATCAGAAGTCTCAGGTTTCTTCACAGTCAGGAGAAGTGTATTCCAGGGTGACTGGCAGGTCACCAGGATACCTGTCTTAGTCAATGTTTTATTGCTGTGAAGAAATGCCATGTCCACAGCAACTAAAGAAAACATTTAATTAGGGCTGCTTACAGTTTCAGAGTTTAGTCCATGTTCATCCTAGTGGGTTGCATGGTGGCATGCAGGTAGACATGGTACTGGAGAAGTATCCAAGAGTCCTACATCCAGGTCCATGGCACCAGGAAGAGAGAGCCCGGGCTGTATGCATTCTGCTTAGATGGAAGGGGTCCCTGGATGAGAGGCCTAGGCTCTCCCTGCTTCTGCTCTCTCCCAGGATAGGGACAACCCTGGGAACATGAGCAGGAGTCAAGTGGTGAAACAAGCTCATACTCCAGGAGTGGGGCAGGCAGGGGGGGTTGGGGCTTTCTCTGGGTGACCTGGCAGAACCAAAGTATCTTGTCAGGTCCCTAACAAGAGTACACAGGTCTTAGCCGGGCAGTGGTGGTGCATGCCTGTAATTCCAGCACTTGGGAGAGAGAGGCAGGCAGATTTCTGAGTTCGAGGCCAGCCTGGTCTACAGAGTGAGTTCCAGGACAGCCAGGGCTACATAGAGAAACCCTGAAACCCTGTCTTGAAAAAACCAAAAAACCAAAAAAAAAAAAAAAAAAAAAAAAAAAACCAAAAAAACCAAAACAAAACAAAAAAGAGTACACAGGTCTTAAAGCTGGGGGATCTAATTCCAGAGAAAGTTATCATGGAAACAGAACAAAGAGAAACACATAGAAAGACACATAGGCACACAGTAAAGAAAGCAGGGGTGGCTATCACACATTCACACTCCTGAAAAAACAGGTTTGGGAGAGATCCAGTGTAACCTCACATGGATCCTGGTCAGGAGCTGCTGTCTCACCTCTCCTACGTGTCCAGAAGATGCTTTAACCAGTCTTACTGCTGGAGGTGACAGACCAGGTAACTTTCTAATTTGTTCCCTTGGTGTGAAGGTGTTACAGTCTCTAAAGTGTTAATCAGTGATTGATCAAGGGGAGCCCTGGAACATCTGAGATTGCGTGCTCTCTAGGTGTCCCTTGACCACTGTATTCTTACATGCTCCAAGGGACTCTAAGACCCCTAATTTTTCAAGGCTTGGCCTCTGATCTTGGTGGGATCTCCCAAAATCATGTGTACCTTGACCTAGAGTGTACTGTCATTAATCCATTTAGACTAAAATTATATTCCATCATTGTTCTATCCTCAGCAAACTATTTTCTGCTATAATTAGTAACTTATTTTTATTGCTATTAACATGCAATTCACTTTCCCTGAGTTTTCCCTCAGTTACTTTTGTGGAGTTGTGACCACATATCTGACAGAAATAACTTAGAGGAGAAAAGAGATGTTTTGGCTCAGTTTCAGAGAGCTAAGCTCCCACTGGCTCACTTGGGTGCAAGATCATAGAGACAGGGACAGGTGGAAGAGTAATTACCTTGTGAGAGATTGAAAACATAGCAAGGAAGCAATAGAAAGGGGTCAGGGTAAAATATAGCTCTCAGGGATAGATGACCGACTGCTAACAGCAGGCAGAAAGATCCCACACCTCCAGTAATCTTAAAAGTTTGAATTTATAAACCAATTACATCATTTGTTATTACCAGGACTCCCATGATCTAATCTTCTCTAGACACCATCACAGACATGACCAGAGGCTTTACTAACCTCCTAGCTGTTTATTAACCCAACCAACAATCAAGACTGGCTAGCATACTGTCACTCTGCAACACACTGGGATATACTTTTAAGAATGTTAAGTCAATGCTCTTGTTCTACCAAGAGTGGAGCTCCACACGTGGGAGCTTACAGGTATTAGAAATACCCGTGTCTTCTTGGTTGCTCTGTTCTGACTCAACCACAGAAGATTCCACGTGTGTGTGTGTGTGTGTGTGTGTGTGTGTGTGTGTATGCATCCTTGAGCAAGCTACAGTTCAGTTAAATTTGTTCTTGGCTGTTAGAATACCCTTTCCCCCTAAGAAAAGCCTAAGAATGCCACGGTTAAACAAAATGTTGTATGAAATCTGTAGCAAGCTTTAAGTTGAGAGTAATGAAGCAAAGCCACACACTCTCTTCAAATAACTATCTGTGTATGTATGTTAATATGTATACGATATTCTCTCTCTCTCTCTCTCTCTCTCTCTCTCTCTCTCTCTCTCAGAAAGTTCTTGGCTAGAATTGAGTCATGACAGTCACTGATAACTTGAGCACAGTGTACCATAGACCTGAGCCATTCATTATGTGCTGGATGTTTCTGCTCCATTAACCATAAAGCCACGTGTTTGCCAGGACATCACCACTGTTACGTGAATATGGGGTATATGAGAGCCTGCTCAGGAATGGCCTGAAGGCAACAGTGATTTGAATAAACAATGATTGTGTCACATTCGGATGCTTTTTTTTGTCCCTTTCCCAAATAAGTATGGTGGAAGCGTCCACCATCACCAGCTGGAAGAGGAAGGAAAGGAAAATCCTGGTTTAGATATGGCAGAATCTTCTGGAGATGGCCATGTAATGCTGAGGACTGTAAAGTGGGGACAGATCCACTTTGCCTGGGTGGCACAGCCAGGCTGCAGAGCTACCCCAGTTCAGGAACAGGGGCTACTGAATACAGCCACATGGAAAGGGAAGGAGTTGGGAGGTTAAGGGCAAGTGCTATTGGTGGATTTCTCCGAATGGACCCAGTCAGAGGATGCAAACACTGTGTCTTAGATGAATACCTGCCCATGGCTTTCCTGGGGGAAAGATCTCAGGGTCTGGAGGAACATGGCAGCCTGCCTTATGCTTTTTCCCTTTTGTTACTGCAAGAAAATTGCCTCAGGGGGTTGAGCCAACAGTGGGTTGGTGGAAGGCTATGTCTGGGCTCATTTATACAGACATCTGCGCCCAAGGTCTCTCCAGCATTGCTAAGTTCCCTCACCTGACAGAAGGGCTAAAGCTGTTGTTCATTCTGTGCTAGATCCCTACGGGGAAGTTTTCATATGGATCGTTCACACTGGGTTCCATATACAACACAGGAAGGGCAATGTTCTCACTGATATAGACCACTCTTCAAGTACATATTAAGTATACACTATATGCCATTTAGTTTATACTAAGACACTTGAAATGTCTTAGTAAACCAAAGACCAAGGTTAGAATTTTCTAGAGACACAATAAGCATTATAAACACACACATTTTCATGTGTTTTAAAGGCAGCAGGGCTGTAGAGAAAGGAATAAAATAATGTCTGATGATATCCTGCCTCCTGTGATTTCATTGCTTTTTTCTTCAGGTTTTTTAATTAAAGATTTGTTTTTTAGTGTGTGTGTGTGTGTGTGTGTGTGTGTGTGTGTGTTACCTGGATATATGTGTACCACATACATGCCTGCTGCTTGATAAGGTCAGAAGAGGACATTGGCTCTTCTGGAAGTGAAGTTACAGACAGTTCTAATAGGCCACGTGGGCACTGGGAACTGAACTCAGGTCCTCTGCAAGAGCAGCTAGTGCTCTAACCACTGGGACATCTTTCCTGAAGTAGAAACTTCTAGTTCTTTGGAAAGTTAGTTAGATCAAATGGCGTTTTCCTGGGGGCACACAGGTGAAGGGATGTCTTACTAAAAAGCAAACAAGTGAAAGACTGTTTTCCTGAAGCAGACATGGGTGAAGGGATGTTTGGATGCAGCAGACACGTGAAAAGACAGTGGGAGACGAGCACTGAGCTTCGGTGTGCTCCACCTCGCCATTCTTCACTGAAGACACTAATGCATTGGCTCACCTTACACAGTGTTGTTGGGCTCAACTTGAGGTAGTGCCGTCACTGAGAGAAGAAACTCAGCCGACAACTGCTCTTAAGGTTCCTGTGGCAGCCTGCCTCAGGCCAGCTGGTGTGCCTTGTGGTTACTTCATGAATGAACTACGGTTGCCGGTTTGTGCCTGGTGTCTGCTTGCTGAGAGGACCGGACTGTAGCTGCTGGTTCGTGCCTGTTGTCTGCTTGCCTAGAGGACCAGTCTGCAGCTGCTGAGTCATATTTGGCGTTTGCTACGGGACTGGACTACTGCCAGGGAAAGATCCAGCTTGTCCCGAAAGAACTATTGCTGAACAGGTCCCCTTCCCCTATAGCCTTTTCTCTTCCACTACCTCTGCTGGGTGGTGGGCTAGAGGAGAGGTTAAAACCTTATTAAAAGTAGGTTGCAAAAAAAAAAAAAAAATGTATGCCTACACTTTCCAGCCCAGGGTTTGCTCTTCTAAAAACCCAACCAAACCCAACTAAACCCTGCCCTGCTGTCTCCTTCCTGTCCTCCCCATGTATTTGTTGAAGATATAGAGTCACTTGTTCTCTAGTATTTCTGCAGTTTGCTGTCTGTACTCTTATAATATTTAGAGACCATATCTAGGCATGGGGGTGCTTGTTCATGATTGGCTGCTGGTAATTATTTCCAGGCCTTTTCAGAGGACAAGCCTAGAAAAACATTTATTTTACTTAATTTTTAATTTTTATTAAATTTATTCACCGTATCCCAATATTAGCTCCCATTGTCTGTTTCCGCCCAGTACCCCCTCATACAGATCCTCTCCCACTCCACCCTCACCTTCTCCATTGAGAAGGGGGAGCCCCTTCCAGGTATCACACCCCTCCGGCACCTCAGGTCGATGCAGGACTAGGCATATCCTCTCCCACTGAGGTCAGACAAGGCAGGGGAATGGGGTCCGCAGGCAGTGGATTCAGGGGGTCTTGATGACCTGCTTGAAGACCATGCTGCTCATCTGCTACAAGTGGCAGGGGCCTAGGTCCAGCCCATGCTCACCCTTTGATTGGTGGTTCAGTCTCTAGGAGCCCTCAAGGGTCCAGGTTAGTTGACTCTGTTGGTCTTCCTGAGGAGTCCCTGTCCTCTTTGGGTCCCTCAATTTTTTTCCTCAACTCTTCCATGAGACTCCCTGAGCTCCATCTAATGTTTGGCTGTGAGTCTCTGCATTTGCTCCCATGGCTGCTGGGTGGAGTCTCTCAGAAGACAGTGATGCTAGGTTCTTGTCGGCAAGCATAACCGAGTATCATTACTACTTGGGGCTTGGTTCTTGCCCATGGGGTGGATCTCAATTTAGGGCAGTCATTGGCTAGCCAGTCCCTCAGTCTCTCCTCTGTCTTTGTGCCTGCACATCTTTTAGGCAGGACACATTCTGAGTTGAAGGTTTTATGGGCAGGTTGCTGTCCTGATCCCTCCACTGGGAGGTCTGCCTGGCTTCAGGAAGTGGCCACTTCAGGATCCATAGCCTCTACTGCTAGGAGTCTCAGAGCCGGCCCCACAAGCTACCCGGGGCTTCCCCCATCACAGGTCCCTGGCATGTCCTAGAGATTGCTTCCCCCCCCACGCCAATTTCTCTTCTCTCCCCCCTGAACCCCACCCCTCCCCTTTCCCGCTCTCACCCAGTTCCCTCCCTCCATCCATGTCTGATAGCTATTTTATTTCCCTTTCTGAGAAAGATTCAGAAAATATCTATTTTTAAAGATTTAAAATTACTTACCATGGCATTATATTGTTTTTTACAATGCAAAGTTAGATTTGAAGAATTACTTTTAATTTTGTTTTAATCTCCTCTCTTCATTATTAAAAGTTTTTTTTCTCAAATAATATTTACTATATTTACATTTTACTTTAGGGAGCTAAGGCCACAGCCTGTATCTTTAGCTGGTAATTTGGGGAAATGCTAAATATTTTAAAAGGATTTTGTTCTTGGGCAGGAGAGATGGCTTGGCAGTTAAGAGCATGTATTGCTCTCACAAAGGATCCACATTTGGTTCCAAGTAACCCTATTGAGAGACTCACAACCACCTGTAACTTTAGTTCCAGGGGGGCTGTTGTTCTTTCTGGGGTCACTCACAAGTGGGCACTCCACCCCCACATAATTAAAAATAATAAAAATACAAATCTTAAAAAAAAGTTCTTCTAAAAACCATTTGAGGTGGATTGTATTCTCTGTAATGGAATTGTGACCATGTGAACGGTACAGATAGCTGTTCAATGTCTGTGTAGACACCCACAAGTACACTAGATGGTGCGGATGGCTCTCCAGGGAAGAAAAACAAATCTTACACAGAGATAACCTAACTGTGATGGCTGTACTTGATTGTCAACTTGACTATATCTGGGATTAACTAAAAACCCAAGTCACTGGGCACAAGTCTCTCTCTCTCTCTCTCTCTCTCTCTCTCTCTCTCTCCCTCCCTCCCTCCTTCCCTCCCTTCCTCCCCTCCTATGTGTGTGTGTTTGTTAATTAGATCATTTGAGGTACAAAAGACTAACTTAAAATTCAGTTCTCTTAAGGTCAGAAGACCAACCTTAATCTATGCATATCTTCTTGCGGTTTTACTCTGTCATCTGCTGCCCCCACAGACACTGAAGAGGAGGGGCGTAAGTCTGGGTGGTCCCGAGCTAGCTAGAGGCAGACAAGGGCTAGAGGGTTAGGGAGAGAAGCTGCTGAGGACTCAGGGAGGTGACAGAGGCCTGGCCTTGCTCCTGCCTCTCGGGTTTATGCAAGAGGACTGCCCTGTTCCCTCTTCAAATCCCTGACCCCAAACACACTTCCAATACAGAGTTTGAGGCTGAAATTCGGAGAGTAGTGATAAAGGGCCAGGAGGGGGAGCCACCTGTGTGGAAGCTGGTCTTGTCCTGGTTGCTCGAGGAATCAGTCCCTGAGGAGGAATGGGTTTTATGATCCGGGCTTTGAAGAACATGTAAGAGTTCACCAAACAAGTCTTCTTGCCACCATTTCTCAGATGATCGGACGCCCCATGCAGAGTGGCCCCTGAGATGTCCCACACAGAGCTGTCATACCAGGTCCCACCTGCCCTTTGGCTACAGGCTAGGGAAGCCCTGTTCACCCAGAGCCCAGAGCCTACTGCCTCTTTCCCCCCACCCCCACTCTGTGAGTGCCAGGCTCAGTCGGGAGGGGGTAGGAGAGTTGGGGGCGGGGCGGGGCGGCAGGATGCCAGGATCTTGAGCTCTGGTCTCTCTTGGTGACTTGGCCACCCCTCTCTCCTTGGTTCCCTCTCCCAGGCCTGGAATACCCCATCCACCCGAGCCACCTTGCCGCCAGAACGCCTCCACCTCTGTACCTGGCGACTGATGGGTGGAAGCTGGAACTACTCGCTGGCTTGGTAGAGGTCTGAGGGAGATGGAGCACCTTTATTAGAGTGGAGGGCGGAGAGAAGGATGGAGGATGAAGGGGAGATGGAAGGAGAGGGAGGGAGGAAAAAAGAGGAATGAAGGGGGAGAGCGATGGAGGGGAGGAAGACAGAGGAAAAGAGGAGGCAGGTGATCACACCGTGACCCCACTTTACCCTTGTTGCTGCCCCCCCCCCACCCCCGCAAAGGAGTCTGCACAGGCACTTTTGTGCCCTCTCTGGGTAACTTAACTTCCAGCTCAGGCTCTGCAGCGCGCCCGCTCCATCGGACTCGCCTGCTCCTCGGATTCCCTTGCCCAAACCTGGAGTCCAGGCAATGGCAGGGCGGGATTCTGACAAGAGCCCTGTTCAGTTAACCTTGGTCCTCAGATTGCACCCTGGAGCAGCCTCTCTGCACCTCTGCAGTCCCAGTCCTGACCCCTGCCCTCCCAGGTGAGCTGGGCGACCCCTGGCGGCCGCGAGAGAATCTCCTGGACTGGGACTCTGAGACTTAGAGGGGACCCTGGCACCCCATGGCCAGCAGGCTTTCTTTTCTACGTTGTGGGTCTCACTCCCACTTCCTGCCTCCCCTCCCCATCTCTCCTGCAGCTCCCGGAGCCTGTGTGAGGAGGAATCTGCTCAGTGGCCTCCCCTCTGATACCTTCCCCCCCCCCCCCCGTAAAGCAGTCAAAAGTTGGGGAGCTCTGCCGCTGCACCCTTCTTCAAGTGTGTCCTGGGCTGACAATACACCTCAGAGGGTAAGACGATCGATCATGGGACTGGAATTCAGACTCCTGTGCTCAAGTAACAAACTGCTCTGTGAGGGACAAAGACCCGAGGATGGCTGAGGCTTGCTGACTGATAGAAAACAGCCTTGGGGTCCGGAAGCGACCCTGTCTCTTATGGCTTCTACACGGGATCAGGCGAGTATACCTGGGAGTATACACTAACACACACACACACACACACACACACACACACACACACCTATATGAGTAATATACTCATAGTATACGACTCAAGTTTTTAAAAGCAGGAGAGGAGTCCCCTGGGACAGCAGATAAACACACTTATTCAGTTTCCAGAGGAACCGCACAGGAAGGAAGGCGAAAAACCAACGGATCCTACAAGTTCACCTCTGACCTCCACAAGGGCATTGCTACGCCTCCTTTCCCCGGTACATAAGTAAATGTAAAACCAGGTTTTTAAAAGGGGGTTCTCTGGCTCAGCCCTCCCTTTCCATCCAAGTCCCGCAGTTCGCTGGCAACACTGCATCCTGGAGCAGTCATGGAGGAAGGTTGCTCTGGCCTTGAGGCTTGAGTGGGCACCTTCTGGGTCTTTGGAATGCTCAGTGACTGTCTGCACGCAGCCCTCCCCAGGCTGTGCACCTGCGACTCTGCTGGCGTGGGAGGGAGGGGCTTGGCTCTGGGCCCCTTTTTAGGCGAGGCCATTTGGGTCGGGAGACCAGGAGACTGGGAATCAATGAGCGCCTGCTGTGAGTGCAGGAGGCAGAAGCTGGGTCCTAAAGCTGAAAGGGACCCTGGTGATTTAAGGGCTGCAGGGCTCTAGAAAGATTCCTAGGACTTCCATAGCCCAGACCAGTTCAGACCAGTTCAGATTAGTTCAGACTAGAGAAGACCTTGCCTCTCTGCTGTGTCATCCAGAGAAGCTGCAGGGTTCCTAAGTGTTTTCTGTGCAGTTGCTGGATCAGAAATGGAGGAGTCACCCTCCACTCCCATCTCTCTCAGTTCTTCACCCAAACCTCCGATTTCACTTTTAGCCCTAACTCAACGTCATCCTGTCCCCCCTGCGTGTCCATTGTCGAGGTCCTGGTCACATCCTAATCTGTGCCCTTGCCTTTGGGAGCAATTCAACCCGGTTTGAACCTGCTTGGACTAGTAGTTTATTATGGCTTGGATGGGCTTAATCCAGTTTAATAGGGTGTAGACAGGTTTAGGCAGGCTTGGACTAGTTTGGACTAGATCCATCCTGTTTAACGGCTTGCCTGTTTAATCCAGTTTAGACTGGTTTAATCTAGTTTGGACCAATTTAATCTCAATTAAGATACCCTGTTTCAAGATACGGTTAGGCTTGTGTCACATTGACAAAAATTAACAAACACAATTCTTTTCCAGTTTATTTTAAATTTTGCTTTAAGTAAATCACATGTATAGTTTTTTCTAATACTTTTCACATAAATTTGTCATTTCTATTAAATATATGTGTAAAGCCTAAGAATATTCTGAGTGATTCTTTTGGATCTATTTATTATCCTAAAACTGTATCCCTCAGGTGTCAGGTATGCTAACATGTTTGTGATCTGCAGGGGTAATTTACCTTCTGTGAGCTGTACAGAGGCAGAGTTTTGCCCCAGCTGATTATTTACCTCTTATGTGACTTTAGGAGGGGGAGGGGCTTTGGGAGGAGCTCCTGAAAGCTGGTGAGCCTCATGAAATACCCCCTCCCTCCAGTAGGGGGTGCTCCTAGACCCACTTTCCTGAGGGTTACCTGCAGGTGATCACAGCTACTCTATTCAAGACGGAAAATTTCACATCCACTTTGAGAGGAACAAATATATAAATAATGTATTTTATAATGTAAATACCAGAGAAAGTACCCCCAGGAATGTCAGTATCTTTTATTCTTCTGCCCTAAAATGTAATTGTTTTGCCTTCTTGGCCCCTTTCCATTTCTTCTTTCAATAGGACACTCATTTACATAGCCAACAAGTTGGGCAGGGCAGGATATAGGTAGGCTTCAGCCTGGTGCTGTGGGAGCCAAATCCTGTAAAAGGGTGAAATGGCATTCACACAGGGCAAGCCCGAATGTGGGTGGTAAGGGTCTATCTTCACAGAGAGTGGGGCAATGTTAGTGATGAGAGACCTGCTGTGTAAAACAGCTTGAATCACCAAATAATCATGATCAGATCAGTCGGATTCACAGTGAAGAAATGGGCTCCACTATAGAAAAGACGACAATTAGTTCTTTGGTAATGGACTTGAGATATTGTTGTATGACCTTGAGTTTTGAATAGTGTCAGTTTTGTTGTGACATACGCTTCAGTAAATGGTATTATGTCATAAAAAGTCACACAAGACAATCAAGAGTTTATTGAAAACCAAAATTGGAACACAAAACTTAACTATTTCATCAGGGACACACAGGTGGGTCTGAGACAGGGAACATGGCAATACAGATTACGGACAGCAGATTCAAGGCTTAGCAAGTGTGGGTCAAGAACCTAAAGGCGTGTCTATGACATAAGCATCAGGAGAATCACAGCTTTGGACTCATTTTGAAGCTGATGTCACAAGACACCTGACAAATGCAGCTTAGGGAAGGAAGGCTCATGTGGCGTTGGGGGTTTGGGAGAGGCTTCTCCAATGAATCTTCTCTGAAAGCACCTTATCAGATAAGCCGGGAAGTGTGTCTTCCAGGTGGTCCAGTCAAGTTGACAATGACAACTAACCATCACAGAGGGTGGCTTGAGGCCAAAGGGGGAGCATCGGCACACACACACACAAAACAAACTGGCAGAGTCGGTGGATCTTAAAGGAGTGTGTGTATGTGTGTGCTCAGCTTGTCTGTCTGTCTGTCTGTCTGCCGTCCTTCCCCAACCTCCACCCCCTGGTTTTTGGTGTTTTTTTTTTTTTTTTTTTTTTTTTTGGTTTTTGGTGTTTTGAGACAGGGTTTCTCTGTGTAGCCCTGGCCCTGGCTGTCCTGGAACTCACTCTAGACCAGGCTGGTCTTGAACTCACAGAGCTCCACTTGCCTTTGCATCTTGAGTGCTGGGATGAAAGGCGTGCGCCATCATACCTCGCTATCTTTTTCTTTTTAAAAAAGCTTCTTTAACCTGTGTTAATGTTTGTTATATGAACACATACAACACTGTCACAAATATGCAAACAGTGCTAGCACTTGCCAAGAACAAATAAAAGCATCCCTCTTCCACAGCCTCTCCTCTTCCACAGCCTCCTTTTTATAGGAGCCGGTTGCCTTTTCAGATGAGCATTTTCCCACTCTCTAACTTACTTCCTATGTGTTTATTTACACACACATCACTGGTTTTAATGTAAATATTATTATTATATCCTAGATATAATTATGGGATTAAAAAAAGTTTTTTGAGAGCTTTGCAGACTGTTTTTAAAAATGAAATCTATTATGTGTAAGCATACATTTGGTTGTACTTTGCCCTCTTGTACAGGCACAAATTCACATTTTTCAAAGCAAGTGTTATAATAGCCCCCATTTTATATGTAAATATTTAGATAGCCCGAGCTAATTGTAGATGCAAACATATGTAAATATATTCACATCATTTATATTCTCTACTTCTGACAACTGAGAGGGTGAGGGAGAAGAAACTCAACAATCTAGCTTCAGATCCAAGAAGGTAAATAATCATCAGAGACTTTTAAAATTAATTTAATTAATTCACTTTCTATCTTGCTCACAGCTCCCCTCCATCCTATTACTAAGAAATGGCTGATTCCAGAGTTAGCACAGGGAAGCCATGAGGAGAGAAAGACATAGAAATCATCACAAACAGGCTTTCATTGGCCAAATTTGGAATAATTTCATGTTCACAACAATTTTATTATAATGTTTTGTGGAGAATTGAACGAGAAACCATGTCTATGGGGTATGCATAAGTAAACTGGAGAGACTTAACAGGAGTGGGGTATTGACACGAGGACTTGGGGCATTTCAGCTTACTTCCCCAGAAAATAAAAAAAGGCCAAACAATAAACTATGCACTTACTGCATGTGTATACATGCGTGTTTGCGTAGGTGCATGCGCGGGAATAAGCGCATGAGCACAAGCGTGTCCATGCCTTTGGAGGCAAGAATTCAAGTGGCATTCTCCAGGCACCACCCGCTGATTTCTTAAGACAGGGTCTCTCATTAGCCTTGAGCTCAGCAAGCAAGTTAGGCTGGCTGGTCAACGAGACCCAGGGATCTCCCTGCCTCTGTCTCCCCAGCCTGGGATTACAAAAGTGTGCTACCACACCTGGCTTCTGGGGACGGAGCTCAGGTCCTTGTGCTTGCATGACAAACGCTTTACCAACCTTCCACAATCTTGAAGGCAGAGAGAGAGAAGAGAGAGAGAGAGAGGAAGTGGAAACTTGAGGGTTCTTTGGAAAGTCAGTTGTGTCAGAGTGTTGTGCTAAGACAAACACATGAAGGAGCATTTCACTGAAGCAAAGTTGAAAGGCTAAGGCACACACACACACACACACACACACACACACAGAGGGAAGAGAATTAAAACAGGCAGATGTTTATTTTGAATAAAACTCGTTTGGAACTATTGAGAAGCACAAGAAGACCTTTTCTCATCTTGAGCACAACCCAACGAAAGTCTGCAGAAACAAGGGCTGGAGAGCAATGAGGACATCTCGAGTTTCACGACCCCCTCTGAACTTGCCCTTACCTTCAGTAACTCAGGAAGCCAGTCCCTGTGAGCGTCCCTCTGCATGCTTGACACACCTTGTAACATTTTTTATATTCTTGCCATTTCTCCCAAGTAGCATGGAGGGGCTTGTGTCTGTCTTATGAATTTTATATTTTGTTGAGGTCTGTTAATGGGCCTTGGGAAACTCTGGACCAGTGTTTCTCAATATTTTTTTAATGGTCGTGTGGGTCTTGCCACTGCGGTGTTAGAATGCTGCAGATCAGGGGAACGAAACTCAGGGGTGCTAGGCTGTGGTTTTTTTCTTGCCCTGGGGTGCCAGGCTTGTGCTCTGGGAGCTCAAGGGAAGCAAAAGAAGTTCTGACAGAGACCGTGGTTCTCAAACTTCTGGGCACTCGGAAGCCGTTGAGAACCTCAGGTTGTTGAGAATGGAGTTCCCATCCTTCTGTGTACCCTTGCTGGGGACTGTGAGGGAACAAGACCTGAGGGCATGGATAGAGGTGGGAGATCCAACTTATATTTTATATCAGTGGGAATGCCAGGGATGTGGAGGGACCTTCTGCAGGAGACTTAGACGTGGCTCTGTATGACAAAGGCCTCCTTCACCCCATGGCGGTCTTTGATGAAGGAGACAATCCTCCTCGCTTGTCCAAAACTGCTTTATTCATGGTGGCGGAAGATGTACACAACTTACTCAGGGTGAAACAGAGATTAAATACCTTCTGCAGGAAGGGATACCCAGGGACAGAAGATCATTGGCTAAGCACTCCAGGCCCATTTAGAGACCTCATTAGCATGGAGAACTCTAAGTTCTATGCTATTTGACTGACCGGCTATCATAGTCTTCTTAGAGGGGTGTCGTAGTCACATGCTCCAGTACAGGAATCTAGTCACGAGCTAATTTAAACTCTAACCCGTTCTCAGGTATGAACTTTTATCAGGGTTCTGAACTTTGCTACGACCTTACTAGTTCTGTCTGGTGGCACTATCCACTTTCCCACATGGTCATTCTTCTCAGACATCATTTTTTAAAAGATCTGACCCCTTCCTCTATGAAAATGTAATGCCACATGCTTGCATGCACCCAAAAGCATCTTTGAGTCATTAAAAAAAAGAGTAAGAGAATTTTACCTTCCCAAGAGTCAACTCTGCACCCTTGAGAGAGGCATCACCCTTGCTGATGAAGATAGACACTCCTCAGCAATCTGAATGCTGAAAAGAAAGCAGTGGCTGTTCAAGGATGCCTTTCCAGAACGGAGCGGTTCACAGTTGACTTCTCGGTAGATAGCATGGCCGTCAACACAAGGAAGATGCAGATGGGCATAGCTTTGGCGAGCAGGGTGCCAAAGTCAGACTAATTCCACACATAAATTCCGCTCACTCCACGGTCAGCAGTGAGCGTGCTGATCATTGCTGGCTGTTGGTTTGCATGGTTGGAAAGAGATGCTTAGAAGGCAAGAGTTCTGAACCAATTGCCTACCTGTGCCTAGTTATCGCATCTATTCCTGCTCTGGTTAAGCACAGTCTGTGCCTTGCTTAGGCAGGCCTAGCACCCAGCAGAGGGCTTTGCATGGAAAATCAGGCCTCGAAAGAGAATGGTGAGTGTTTAGTTAGGTTTTGACTTTATGCAATAAATAACTTACCGCAACAACAGGCCATGTAATAACGGGAAATATACTCATGTTAAAAAAGTCATCAGTTACTGCAATTCAAATGTAAACAGAAGTGGTGAATTTGTTTGTTAAATATGAGAATCTTGACTTTTAATTTGCATAACTAAATTAGTGGAGGGTGTGTGTGAAGAGGTCGCTAGTGTTCCAGCCTGGATTTTCTTCTGCATTTGAAACTCCAGACCGTGTACTGCCTGTCACCATACACTTCCGTGGGCAGAGAAGGAATCAAGTTTTTAGGTTGTGTTTTGTTTGAGAACTGGTGATATAAGAAGGCGAGGACTACGCCCTAAAAGCACTTCATCTGTTAAATACACAAAAAATGTATTTCATCTGTGGCCAGCAGAAGGGAAGGAAGGAAGGAAGGGCAGTCAACCCTTTCCCAGCTCAGTCACGTGCCTTGCACCTGAGAGCCTTGGTGTCGGGGCCCTTGTCTCACGGGTCTCGCTGTTAGTTCTCTCTCTGTAGCTGAGTTTGGTCGCCTATCGAGGATGTTGGAGCTTACATTCTTCAAGCCCCATCTGGACTCTGGGCTGGGCGCTGGACCTGGGAGGAGTCTAGAACTCGCAAATTCTCAGAGAACCAAACATTGCCACATAGGTCCACATGCACAATAAACACAATAAATGAGTGCATGCGCATGTGAGCATGTGGACACGTGTTCTCATGAAAGGCCACAGATATGGCCAAACCCTCTTTGGGCTTTCAGCCTTGGGTTTTAGTCACGCGGTGTGACATTTTCTAGATTGAGCAGGTGATATTGGGCTTTTAAAACTTTTTAGACTTAACTTCTGAGTTTGTAACAAGGGCTTGTGGCCTTAAGGGATACGGTTTATGATTTTAGAGGATGATATACAAAGTTGGGATGTTTTTGCTCAAAGGACAGAAGAAGCTGTCTCTACAAAAGCAGGACCGCACTTGTTGATAGAAATGAGTAATAAGTATCATGAAGGCCACTAACTGTCCATGGAGCTCCTGATAAATGCGGAGAAATGGAAGAAGCTCACCCCGGAGCCACTGCTCAGGAGCGGCTGCAATCATCTCCGGGGGTGTGGAGCCGCTCAACAACGGCCCAGAGGAACCGGAGCCACTGTCCCCAGGCAGTCACGGTTGAAACAGTTGAAGCACATAACATCCCCCACACGAAGTCTCTTCATTTTTGAAGAACTGGTGATCCGGATAATATTTTGGGGCAATAAAATTTGTTGTGTGCCACAAAGCATCAGATAGGATCTAGTCCCACACTGATGATGCTTCAGACGTCCCCTGCACAAGCCTCCACAGATCACACCCTGCATTCACGTCCAGGGAGCAAACCAGAGGCATGACATCTGATAAATATCTAAGGACTTACTGAGAGACATTGAAGACTAGAGACACTTCAGATGGTTGAGCAGGCCCCGTCTATGTCCTACAGGAACCGTGCCTAATGACTCTGTGGATGTCCAGAGGACACAGGCATCAGCTAACTGTGGAGGAGCACCTTGGGAGGAACTGATTCTCACTAGCCTCTTTGGGCACTGATTTCAGAAACATACACCCCAGTGTCAGTTCAGTGATGGGATAGATTTCCTAACTGGAACTAATGTGCGACCACAGTGAAAATGCCCCACCAAGAGACAAGCCAGTGAGGCCACAGCAAGCCCAACTAGACAGCTACACTGTTGCTCTGTCTGCTCAGCATCAAGTGAGAGCTCTCTCACCAGATGTGGAAAACACTCCCCTTAAAGAAGAAGTGAAATCAAAGAAGCTTTGAATAAATTTAGTGAAGAAGAAAGTCTCAAAGTCAGTGGGTCTCACCAACCTCCATGTCAATGAACGCCCATTGTCCACACTAACCCTGTGCCGTAAAGTGTTCCACAACCGACTTGAAAAAGGTTCAAGTCAACTGGTACCAACTGGGCCCTGCTGCCACTAGACAGAGAATGTAGCTACACTTCCTTCGAGGGTGAGTCTCTTTCTTTGGAGGTGTGCGGAGACCCCGACTGCTCATACAGCTTCAGTGCCATCCATACCCTGAATACTTCTGATCTGAGATTTATCAAGAGTAAGGACCCAGAGATTTAGGTTATTTTGATTTAGGGTCTTAGTTTATGTTCATATTTTTTAAAAAGGGATATCCAGTCTTGGGGACAATAATAGTATATATTAATACTATAAAATAATAATTATTTTATTTATTAGACCCAAATGTTAGGGGAGTAACCAACAGCTTTTTGAGTGGATTTAAGGTCTACTCCTTGAGATGGAAGCCAGACCTGATAGTATTAATGAGGCCAAGAACCTGATATTATCATTCTGCTAAATGAATGTAGCTATGAAATGACCCAGATTGCACATTGCTATACCCTAGGTCCGTGCACTGCTTATCAGGGACGCTTCTTACAGATGAGGATTAACCCAGACACCTATATCTGAACAGCATTCAGAAAGTGAGAACCTTTGGAGCACTCAGGCCTAAGTGGATCTTATCTGGCCCTTTCCATAAGGCTTGGATCTGTGAAGAAGAGAAAGAAGGAAGACTGTAAGAGTCAGAGGGGGTTGACTCTGTTAAGGAAACTGCATTTTCCAGATACCACAGAGACTGTGACAGCCACAAGACCTATACACTCTCAAGCCCGACAAGATCCCAGCAGGGAGGATGGCGCATGGGCATGAATGGCCAAGTAGTTATTCACAAATAACAGCTGCAGGGAGAGCGAAGAGTCAGCTTTCTTCAATGGAGTGACACTGTGTAGATCAAGGAGCAGTTGATGAACACAAATAGGATTTATTTTTTTAGTGCCTTTTTTTCTTGGGACATGTATTGTTAGTCATCTGAGTATTTCCTTTACTGCAGAAAAGCTTTTAAGTTTCATGAGCCCCCGTATTCCCCCCTTCCTGCTTCTCACACAAGTGGAGTTCTGAGAAAGCCATGTCTACGCCTCTATCTTCCTTTCACATCCAAAAGTTTCAGTGTTTCTGCTCTCACATCGAGGTCTTTGATCCATTTAGAGTCATTAAGATATGGGAACTGATTTTGTTTTCCTATGTGTAGATAGCCCCTTTTCCAGCACTATTTCTTGAAGAGGTTATGTTTTCTTTGCTGTGTATTTTTGACACCTTTGTCAAGAATTAGATGGCTATAGCTGTGTGGGTTTATAACTGGGTTGTTTATTTCATTGATACACATGTCTGGTTTGTGCCAGCACCATACTGGTTTTATTAAGATGACCTTGTAGTATAATTTGAAATCATTTAAGATGATCACTGCATCATTGTAGGTACCATTATTAAATACACACACATATTATATATAACATATATGCATATCTATCTATCTATCTATCTATCTATCTATCTATCTATCTTTCTATCTATCTTTCTATGTATGTATCCTGGATCTTTTGAGCATCTAAATTAATTTTAAATTTGTTTTATCTAGTTTTGTTAGGAATGAAATTAGAATCTTGATTAGGATTATATTGAGACTGTATGTTGCTTTTGAAGAATGGTCATTTTCATAGTATCAGTTCTTCCAGTTCATGAGCACGGAAGAGCTTTCTCATAGGCTAATGTTTTGCTCATCTTTTTCTTTCGTGTGTTAAAGTTGTCATTGTAGAGGTCTTTTGCTTCTTCAGTTGGATTTACTGCAAGGCAGTTTTGAAGCTGTCGTGAGTGGCACTGCTTCACTGCCTTCTTTCTCAATGTTTGTCATTTGTGTAGGAAGACCACTGGTTTTCTAAGAGTTTTCTGATGCTTTAGGCTCTATTCTGTACGTATAGACTCATATCACCTTCACTAAGTGTATTTAAACATCTTTCATGTTTGAATTTTATTTTCCTCATTCATCTTATTGCTCTAGCTAAGACGTTGAGTACTGGATTGAATAGAGTGAAGATGGTCACCTTGTTCCTGATCTAAGTGACAGTGCTTTGAGTGTTTCTCCATCTTTCATGGTGTTGGGAACAGACTCTTCCTATATAGTACTTATTACATTGTGGTAAGTTATTCACATACCTAATATAGTCAGAGTTTCTATAATAAAGGAACAATGGACATATTGTTCCTTTATTATAGAAACTCTGACTATATTAGGTATGTGAATGATTTTAATATATTAAAACTCTGCAGACCCCCGCACGCAAACAGCGGGCACACTGGACGCAGTGAGCGGCTGGAATCAGGTGCGTGGCCAGAGTTATAGCTTAGCTTAGCTCTACAGGAGATCCGGGCACAGAAAGCTCAGCTGCGGGTGCAGACTACCGGCCGGGACCAGCTCTCTGAGCAGACTAGCAGCGAGGGGCCACCGGGCCGCCTCGGGGCACAGCTCGGCACTCTAGCAGCTGGAGTCAGGGGCCTGGACTCAGAGCGAGCATAGTCCAGCACAGACAACGCAGCCAGAGGGAGCAGCAGAGCCGGGTACCAGCAGCTCAGCCAAGGCCACGCGGTGCTTTCAGCTGGGGCAGCCATCTTGCCCCAGACCCTCCCCCCCCCCCCCCCCCGCGCGCAAACAGCGGCCACACTGGACGCAGTGAGCGGCTGGAATCAGGTGCGTGGCCAGAGTTATAGCTTAGCTTAGCTCTGCAGGAGATCCGGGCACAGAAAGTTCAGCTGCGGGTGCAGATTACCGGCCGGGACCAGCTCTCTGAGCGGACTAGCAGCGAGGGGCCACCTGGCCGCCTCGGGGCACAGCTCGGAACTCTAGCAGCTGGAGTCAGGGACCTGGACTCAGAGCGAGCATAGTCCAGCACAGACAAGCTGCCAGAAGGGATCTGTCTCCTGGGGACAGGCGTGCTGTGCTTTCAGCAGGGCGCCATCTACAATAAGACCAACTAACGCCAGAGATAAAGAGATGGCAAAAGGCAAACGTAGGAACGTTATTAACAGAAATCAAGGCAATATGGCACCATCTGAACCCAATTCACCAACCACAGCAAGTCCAGGATACCCCAGCACACCAGAAAAACAAGAGTTAGATATAAAATCACAGGTCATGATGCTCCTAGAGGAACACAAAAAAGACATAAACAAATCTCTTAAAGAAATGCAGGGGAACATCAATAGAGTAGAAGCTCTTACAATCCAAACACAAAAAAAACACTTAAAGAACTCCAGGAGAATATGGGCCATCAGACAGAAACCAATAAAGAGGAAGTGAGAAAATCAGTTAAAGAAATGCAGGAGAACTTGAAACAACAGGCAGAAGTCATGAAAGAGGGAGCACAAAAATATATTAAAGAATTACATGAAAACACAAACAAACAAATAATGGAACTGAGCAAAACCATCCAAGATCTGAACACAGAGGTAGAAACAACTAAGAAATCACAAAAGGAGGCAACCTTGGAGATAGAAAACCTTGGGAAGAAAACAGGGGTCGTAGATGCAAACATAAACAACAGAATACAAGAGATAGAAATAAGAATCTCCGATGCTGAAGATAACATAGTAACCATTGACTCCACAGTCAAAGAAAACGCAAAATCCAAAAGGCTTGTAACCCAAAACATCCAGGAAATCCAGGACACAATGAGAAGACCAAACCTAAGGATTATAGGGATAGATGAGAGTGAAGATCTACAACTTAAAGGGCCAGCAAATATCTTTAACAAAATTATGGAAGAAAACTTTCCTAACTTAAAGAGAGAGATGCCCATGAATGTACAAGAAGCCTACAGAACTCCAAACAGACTGGACCAGAACAGAAACACCTCCCGTCACATAATAATCAAAACCCCAAATGTACTAAACAAAGAAAGAATATTAAAGGCAGTAAGAGAAAAGGGGCAAGTAACATATAAAGGAAGACCTATCAGAATTACACCAGACTTCTCTCCAGAAACCATGAAAGCTAGAAGATCCTGGGCAGACCTCATGCAGACCCTAAGAGAAAACAAATGTCAGCCAAGACTACTATACCCAGCAAAACTCTCAATCAACATAGATGGAGAAATCAAAATATTCCATGACAGGACCAAATTTACACAATATCTTTCCACTAACCCAGCTCTACAAAGGATAATAGGAGGAAAACTCCAACACAAGGAAGGAAATGCCACCCAAGAAAAAGCAAGACAGTAAACTTCTTCCATCAAACTCAAAGGAAGATAACTACTCAAAAACAAAAATAACATCAAAAATGTCAGGAAGTAATAATCTCTATTCCTTAATATCTCTTAACATCAATGGACTCAACTCCCCAATAAAAAGACATAGACTAACAGACTGGATACGGAAACAGGACCCTACATTTTGCTGCTTACAGGAAACACACCTCAGAGTCAAAGACAAACACTACCTTAGAGTAAAAGGATGGAAGACAATTTTGCAAGCAAATGGTCACAGGAAGCAAGCTGGAGTAGCCATTTTAATATCAGATAAAATTGACTTTCAACCCAAAGTCATCAAAAGAGACACAGAAGGTCACTTCCTGCTAGTCAAAGGAAGAATCCACCAAGAGGAACTCACAATTCTAAACATCTACGCTCCAAATGTAAGGGCACCCTCATTTGTAAAAGAAACCTTACTAAAGCTCAAAGCACACATTGCACCTAACACAATGATTGTGGGGGACCTCAATACTCCACTATCTACAGTGGACCGACCAGGAAAACAGAAACTAAACAGAGACACGGAGAAACTCATCGAAACTTTGGAGCAATTGGATTTAACAGATATATATAGAACATTTCACCCTAAAGCAAAAGACTATACCTTTTTCTCAGCCCCTCATGGTACCTTCTCCAAAATCGACCATATAATTGGACACAAGACAGATCTCAACAAATATAAAAAGATCGAACTAATCCCATGCCTCTTATCAGATCACCATGGAGTAAGAGTGTTCTTCAATAGCAACAAAAACAACAGAAAATCCTCATACGCTTGGAGGCTGAACAATATTCTACTCAATGATACCTTAGTCCAGGAAGAAATAAAGAAAGAAATCAAAGAATTCTTAGAACTTAATGAAAATGAAGGCACAACATACCCAAATCTATGGGGCACAATGAAAGCAGTGCTTAGAGGAAAACTCATAGCCCTGAGTGTCTCCAAAAAGAAACAGGAGAGAGCATATACTAGCAACTTAATGGCGCACTTGAAAGCTCTGGAACAAAAAGAAGCAATTTCACCCAGGAGGAGTAGAAGACAGGAAATCATCAAACTCAGGGCTGAAATCAATCAAGTTGAAACAAAGAGAACCATACAAAGAATCAACAAAACCAGGAGCTGGTTCTTTGAGAAGATCAACAAGATAGATAAACCCCTAGCCAGACTTACTAAAGGGCACAGAGACAGTATTCAAATTAACAAAATTAGAAATGAAAAGGGAGATATAACAACAGAAACTGAGGAAATTCAAAAAATCACCAGATCCTACTACAAAAACCTATACTCAACACAACTGGAGAATCTGGAGGAAATGGACAATTTCCTCGACAGTTACCAAATACCAAAATTAAACCAGGATCAAATAGATCGTCTAAACAGACCCATAACCCCCAAAGAAATAGAAGGGGTCATAGACAGTCTTCCAACCAAAAAGAGCACAGGACCAGACGGTTTTAGTGCAGAATTCTATCAGACCTTCAAAGAAGTCCTGATACCGATACTCTTCAAATTATTCCACAAAATAGAAACAGAAGGAACACTACCCAACTCATTCTATGAAGCCACAATTACCCTGATACCAAAACCACACAAAGATCCAACTAAGAAAGAGAACTACAGGCCAATTTCTCTTATGAATATTGATGCAAAAATACTAAACAAAATACTTGCCAACCGAATCCAAGAACACATCAAAACGATCATTCACCATGATCAAGTTGGCTTCATCCCAGGGATGCAGGGATGGTTCAATATACGGAAATCCATCAACGTAATCCACTACATAAACAAACTCAAAGAAAAAAACCACATGGTCATCTCATTGGATGCTGAAAAAGCATTTGACAAAATTCAGCATCCTTTCATGCTAAAGGTCCTAGAAAGAACAGGAATTCAAGGCCCATATCTAAACATAGTAAAAGCAATATACAGCAGACCAGTAGCCAACATCAAGGTAAACGGAGAAAAACTCGAAGCAATCCCTCTAAAATCAGGGACTAGACAAGGCTGTCCCCTCTCGCCATATCTCTTCAATATAGTACTTGAGGTACTAGCTAGAGCAATTCGACAACAGAGGGAAGTCAAAGGGATACAAATCGGAAAGGAAGAAGTCAAACTATCACTATTTGCAGATGATATGATAGTTTACTTAAGTGACCCAAAAACCTCCACCAGAGAACTCCTGCAACTGATAAACAACTTCAGCAAAGTGGCTGGCTATAAAATCAACTCAAGTAAATCAGTAGCCTTCCTATACGCGAAGGATAAGCAGGCCGAGAAAGAAATTAGGGAAATGACACCCTTCACAATAGCCACAAATGATATAAAGTATCTTGGAGTGACGCTAACCAAACATGTGAAAGATTTATACGACAAAAACTTCAGGTCTCTGAAGAGGGAAATTGAAGAAGACATCAGAAAATGGGAAAATCTTCCATGCTCGTGGGTTGGCAGGACTAATATAGTCAAAATGGCAATCTTGCCCAAAGCAATATACAGATTCAATGCAATTCCCATCAAAATCCCAACTCAGTTCTTCATAGAGCTAGAAAGAGCAATTCTCAAATTCATCTGGAATAACAAAAAACCCAGGATAGCTAAAACTATCATCAACAGCAAAAGAACTTCTGGGGGAATCAATATCCCCCACCTCAAGCAATATTACAGAGCAGTGGTACTAAAAACTGCATGGTATTGGTTCAGTGACAGGGAAGCGGATCAATAGAATAGGATCGAAGACCCAGAATTGAACCCACACATCTATGGCCAATTGATCTTCGACAAAGGAGCTGAAAACATCCAGTGGAAAAAAGATAGCCTTTTCAACAGATGGTGCTGGCTCAACTGGAGGTCAACATGCAAAAGAATGAGAATTGATCCACTCTTATCTCCTTGCACTAAGCTCAACTCCAAGTGGATCAAAGACCTCCACATAAAACCAGACACACTAAAACTAATAGAAAAGAAACTGGGGAAGACCCTTGAGGACATTGGCTCAGGGGAAAAATTCCTGAACAGAACACCAATTGCTTATGCTCTAAGAGCAAGAATAGACAAATGGGACCTCATAAAACTACAAAGTTTCTGTAAGGCAAAAGACACTGTCAAAAGGATAAATCGGCAACCAACAAATTGGGAAAAAATCTTCACCAACCCCACATCCGACAGAGGGCTAATCTCCAATGTATACAAAGAACTCAAGAGGTTAGACCCCAGAAAACCAAATAACCCTATCCAAAAATGGGGTACAGAGCTAAACAGAGACTTTTCACCTGAAGAAATTCGGATGGCTGAGAAACACCTTAAAAAATGTTCAACTTCACTAGTCATTAGGGAAATGCAAATTAAAACAACCCTGAGATTTCACCTCACACCAGTCAGAATGGCTAAGATTAAAAACTCAGAAGACATCAGGTGTTGGCGAGGATGTGGAGAAAGAGGAACACTCCTCCACTGCTGGTGGGAATGCAAGCTGGTACAACCACTCTGGAAATCAGTATGGCGGTTCCTCAGAAAACTGGGCGTGATTCTTCCGGAGGACCCAGCCATACCACTCCTGGGAATATACCCAGAAGATTCACCAGCATGCAATAAGGATACATGCTCCACTATGTTCATAGCAGCCTTATATATAATAGCCAGAAACTGGAAAGAACCCAGATGTCCCTCAACAGAGGAATGGATAAAAAAAATGTGGTATATATACACAATGGAGTACTATTCAGCCATCAGAAACAATGAATTCATGAAATTCTTAGAGAAATGGATGGAGCTGGAGAATGTCATACTAAGTGAGGTGACCCAGTCTCAAAAGAATACCCATGGTATACAGTCACTGATATGTGGATATTAGCCTAGAAGCTTGGAACACCAAAGACACAAATCACATATCAAATGATGTCTCACAAGAAGAAAGGAGTGGACACTGGTGCTAGAATGGACCAAAACATCATTGTGGGAGAGTACAAGAACAGTAAAGTGGGAGGGGGTGGATGCGGGAGCAGGGGGAGGGAAAAGGACATGTGGGACCTTTGGGGGTGGGGAACCAGAAAAAGGGAAATGAATTGTAAATATAGAATATATACAATAAAAAAAAATAAAAAAAAAACTCTGAATATATTAGGTATGAGAAATCTCCATTAGCTAAAGGAGATTTCTATCCTTTAGCTAATTTATGTGATTTGTTACATTTATTGACTTGTGAATGTTGCCACCTGAGTTTCTGGAATGAAACCAATTTAATCACGGTGAATTTAACCACTTATGTGTTCTTGAATTAAAAAAAAAATTATTGTGATTTTTAAATGTCTTTGTTCATAGGAAGTGTGTGTGTGTGTGTGTGTGTGTGTGTGTGTGTGTGTGTATTTATCTGGTTTTGTTATCAGAGTAATATGGGCTTTGTAAGGGAATTTAGAAGCATTATTTCTTTTCTGTTTTATGGGATAATTTGAGAAAGATTGATGTTCAGTCTTTAAATTTCTGGTACAGCCCTCAGTATGCCATCTGGACTTGGACAGCTTTTGGTTGGTGTGGTATTATTACTGCTTCTGCCTCATCAGTGGTAGGTTTCTGTAAAATGGTTTGTGTCATCTTAGCTAAACTTTCATAGGCCTAAAGTGTTTAGAAATATGTTCATTTATTTTCAAGTTGTGAGATTATAAGTTTCCAAGATATGTTCTTATGATTTTTTGAATTTCATTGGAACTGTGATAATCTCCCTCATTTCATCTGTAATTCAATTTCATTAATTTCTTCTCTCATCTTAAGTATTTCTTTTCATACACTACTTTGGGAGTCTGGCTTACTTTCAGTTTTCTGAGTTCCTAACTTCTCCCTTAGAACTGCTTTCATTGCATCCCATAAGTTTTGGTATATCGTTCAATGAATGTTTATCTCACTCTTGGAATTTTAAAATTTCCTTCTCGATTTCTTCAGTGACCTATTTTTCTCTAACAGTTGGTTGTTTAATCTCATGAAGTTTTGTGATTCCTGTAGTTTCTCTTACTGTTGATTTCGAATTTTATTTCGTGGTGGCCAGGTAGAAGAGAAGAAGTTATTTCAAATTTTATAAGTTTTTGAGACTGACTTTGCATTCTACTATATGATATGTTTTAGAGAAAGCCTCATGGAATACTGAGAAAATGTGCCTTCTTCAGCGTCTTGATGGAATGCTCTCAATGTAGATGTCTGGGTTCCATTCATCCATCCTGGATGTCATTGAGTAGAATGTTTTGCTCTTTTCCTGTTGGAATGATCTGTCTGTTGGTGAGAATATATTAAAATCATCTACTATCACTGTGTTGGGATAAATCTAGAAGTTTGAAAATAGTAATTTGATGAAACTGGATGCTTCTAAAGTTGGTGTGCATTGAAGGGACCATAAGAAGCCCCAAGTCTGTGGAATCCTGGATACATGTGTGCTGTTGATTGCTCTGAGATGGCCAGGTCAAAGAGCCAGTCTCACAGGAAAATGGCAAAGCCTTCTCCTCAGGGTCAGGCTTAGAGGGATGGCAAGGCTTCCACGTGCTGTGGCAGTGCGTATGGTTAAAATTTTAATGTCTTTGCTGTGTGTGGTGGTGCATACCTTTAATCACAGCACTCGAGGCAGGGGCAGGGGCAGGGGCAGAGGCAGAGAGGCAGAGAGGCAGAGGCGGAGGTGGAGGCAGGCAGAACTGTGAGTTTAAAGCTAGCCTGGTCTGCAAAGAGAGTTCCAGGACTACCAGGGTTACACAGAGAAACCCTGTCTGAACCAACCAAACAAAAACAACAAAAACAACACCCAAACCAACCAACTAAACAAACAAACCAACAAAAAAGAATTTTAATGTCTCATTGATGGGTTGTTCCTTTAGTCAGTATAAAATGTCTTATTGTTTCTAATCTTGTCTGACCGACTTTGGTTTGAATCTATCCAATTGTACAATTGTAGAGCCTGCTTGTTCCATTTCCCTGAAATAAATTTTTTCAGCCCTTTTACCCTAAGGTGGTATCTTTTTCTGATGGTAACAATTGAATGGAACCTGTTTCTAGACATAATGTGTAACAAGCAGTCTGTGTCTTTTAACTTGAGAATTGAGACTACTCATATTCACAGTTATTATTGAGAAACCTGTTCCTGCCTGTTGTTTTACTGCGTTTGTAGTGTTTGGTGCTTGTTTTCCCAATCCTCCTTCACTTAACTATTGCTCTGACATATATGTCAGGTTTCCATTTGTCCATTTCTTTTTCTATTTCTCTTGGGTATATTCTTTTTCTCTTTAGTTTGAAGAATTCCTCTCATTCTCTGTGGATCTAGTCTAGTGATCGTCAATTATTTTAGCCTGCTCTCTTCCTGGTTAAAAATTTAGTTTCTCCTCAATTATGATAGGAAATTTTGCTGAGTAAAATAGTCCTATCAGAACTTGAAATATATCATCCCAAATAAGCCTCACTTTAAAATACTATTGAAAATATGCAGCCATTTTTTTCCTGCTCTCATGCTGTTAAGCTTGCTTTATGTGTAGCTGGGTACTTCTCTGTTAGGCCCTTTTCTTGCGAAGGTGAGTGGAAGAGGCTGCCCCCTCAGCAGCCTGGGCAGTTTTCTTTAGAGACATATGGCTATGAATAATAGCCTGTTTTACTTGCTTATACCCTCCTAAGTCCCTTGCTTCTTTTGTTCTCTGACCAACTATTGGCCTAAAGCCTGGCGGGGAGATGGGGACCAAACCCTTGAGAGCTTTCTGAGCTGGTTGGTCTATGTCTTAGTTAGGGTTTTACTGTTGCGAACAGACACCATGTCCAAGGCAACTCTTATAAGGACAATAAGAGTTTAATTGGGGCTGGCTTACAGGTTCAGAGGTTCAGTCTATTATCATCAAGGCAGGAACATGGCAGCATCCAGGCAGGCATGGTGCAGGAGGAGCTGAGTTCTACATCTTCATCTGAGGGCTGCTAGTGGAAGACTCTCTTCCAGGAAGCTAGGATGAGAGTCTTAAGCCCACACCCACAGTGACACATCTACTCCAACAAGGCCACACCTCCTAATTGGACCACTCCCTGGGCCAAGCATATACAAACCATCACAGCTTAGCATGTCCCCTCATCAACACCATCTTAAAGTAAGAAGGCTTCCAAGCTTGTCAGTGGAAGGGATATTTGTGCTAGGCAGAGATCTTCATTTACTCTTTGAGGTACATTGAGGCCCAAGCCCCTCTAGCCTCACACATTCACCCTCCTAATCCAAATAGTCACACTATGAGTCATGTCCTGCTAGAGCCAGGGAATATAAGGAAAGTTGCCTGCTGTGGGAGGCTAGCCCTCATGGCTTTTATACAGCCATCTGTGTAGAAATTCACAGAGGGATTACTTTACCAGAGATATCTTAGATACACGTGGAGCAAGGTCTGGGATGGCGGGCAATGCATAGGACAAGGGGAACTAATCCCAGGAGAACATTACCAGAACATGTCAGCTCTCCCCCTTCTAGCCTGGAGGCAACCCTTTATGCAGAGGACTGAGTGTGTGGAATGGAATTGGGCTCCTTCTACCCCCTTTCCTATTTTGCTTTTGTTTACAGATGGGGACACCTTCATTCAAGATTTCTTCTTATACCCACTTTACTGCTTTCTGAATAACTGAGATACATTGGAACCTCAGAGACTCAAGAAAAATGTCTTTATAGTATATTCAACTCAGATATAACCTGCTCACAAGAGAGCAGCCTTGACTATAAAACCATTCCTCAGATGTATTCAGTGGGCAGGAAGGAAAATGGGCTGAAATTTTTCTAACTTACCTTTAAAATCTAAGGGCCAAACTGATTCAATTGTGTAAAATTAATCTTACTTAAGAAATCTTATGTGTTAAAATCAGATAAAGCCAGTTTGTGGAGGAACCTTTGGCAGGGGCTATACACTTTTATAAGAAACTGTCTGCTCTCCTGAGCAGGCCTCCTTTGTAGACACTGCCCCTGCAGAACCTTTAATTCTCTATAAAGAACCCCCCCTCTCCAATATCCATCTAAGCCCACAAGAGACCCTTTTCTCTCCTTCCCAGGAGATACAGAATTGTTGTTTGCCCTTGGTGGAACCCCAAATTAACCCTTTGTCGCTGTTCTATTGCTGTGAAGAGACACCATGACTAAGGCTACCCTTATAAAAGAAAGCATTTAACCGAGGGCTTTGCCTACAGTGTCAGAGGGTTAGTCTATCTTCATGCTGGCTGTGTGGTACCATGCATGGCACTGAAGCAGAAGCTGAGTGCCACACCTTGACTCACGTGCTGGAAGAAAGAGAACTGGGCCTGGCCATATCTCCTAATCCTTCTCCTCCTATTGAGGAGCTCAGTCTCTGGAGACTAAGCATTCGAATGGACCTTGGGGCCATTCGTATTCAGTCACCACACAGTCACCTGGAACATTCTGCCACAGAGATTTCAGGAGATCCCATACTTGTTGTGGAAACTCTCTCTCAGGGCTTAATAGACTGGACACTACCCCCAAAACATGCTGCTCTGATATAGATAAACTTCTCTTCTGTGGCTACTCTGAGAGAGTAATACTTCAGACTACAGAGTTTCTTTGGGAAGAATCTCTTTGGAGAGAAGGAGATAAAGTATCTCTAGATAAGGAGCAATCTCAGGAAACTCAATGTCACCTTCTTGGGTCTAACTTTAACAAAGGGCAATGGAGCCTTGTGACCACAATGGGTCCAATGCATTTTAAACTTCCTTCTCCATTAGGCTTTGAAACTGCTAAGAGCCTTCCTGGGAGTTACTGGATATCGTAGAATTTGGATTCCTAGGTGTGCTGAACTGTTAGGCCTCTTTATAAGGGCTCAAAGGAAACTCAAACTCAGGGACTTCAGATAGGGATATGGACTCCTCAATCTCAACATGCTCTTCAGGAGATAAAGGGAGCCAGGCTCCTGCTTTGGGACTGGGCCCTCAGTCCATGTTCCCTCTGTATGTGGCAGAAAGAAAGTGGGTAGCTTTAAATTTGATTACATGATTAGCAGATTCAACTGCTCACTCAATGGGCTACCTAAGTAAGACTTAGACCAGGTAGCAAGCAAAGGGGCCACTCGCTTGTCTCTGGGCAGATGTAGCCATGGGACTTTTGATTCTGTATTTTGATTTTGATTTTTGGTTCATGCCCCACAGGAGACTGCAGGTATTTTCAACTCCATGGAGAATCTGTGGATATCAAATCACCTTTGCTTAAATACCAAGCCCTCATATTGGGAGGTCATGAAGTGATGCTTAATGCCTGTCAAAATTTAAATCCTTCCACATATGTCTCGGAAGGAGAGGGGGGACCCCTCCACTTGTGTGAAGAAGCCCTCCTAGTGGCTAGCTGAGCAGACCATCTTGTCTGAAATAGTCAGCCTTCCGAGACTCCGGGTTTAATACTGTGCACTGTGGGAGCTCTCTCATCAAGAATGGGATTAGATACGTGGTTGCACTTTGGTTATGAGTTTGGGCATCCTGCCTTGAGGCCTCTCCTTCAAAATTCTAATGCCCAACTTATCATGCTCTCTGCTTTCACTACAGCCCTTGAAGTATCCAAATAAAAGGAAGCTAATGTCTGTAAGGATTCTACATGTGCCTTCCTAATTCCACATGCAGACACAGGTATTTTGAGAAAATCCATATGTCTTTGCAGTCGCTCTCTCTCTCAGAACATAATACACTGGACATGACCCCAATCCCCGTGCATATCTCTGGAGGGAAAAATGGTCTTTTAAAATACCAGTGAAGCCATCATTAACCATTCACAGAAAATTCTTAATCTCTGAGATGCTGTCCTTCTTCTCATCCAAGCTTCTGTAATGGACACCAAATGTTAGACAATCCCGAGGCTAGGAGAAATCAAGTAGCTGCCTCCACGTATAAAGGGGCAGCTCCGGGTAATAAATAGCATGTGATAGTCCCTGTTCCCTGGGAAGAATTCCTGCTGCCTCCTGAGGAAACCCACATATTCCCCCATCAAGCTAGCTCTGGCCTTGAAGAAAGAATCTCAGCTAGATCAGTGCAGGCGGAGGGTCTCTCCCAGGACCTCTTGTTTTCTAAACTTCTTCAGTGGCAGATCCTGGAGCCCTCCATCTGATGTATCACCCGGGACAGAAGACTCTAGCGACTGGCCAGGAGGATGCTCTTACTGAAGCTGTGCAACAACTAGTCCAGGTTCATCAACAAATCAATCCACCAAAGAAGCACCTCTACTCCCAGGTACCAAAGACATGAGACACCTCCAAAAGAGGCCGGCAGGACTTTACACAAGTTAGGAGGACCTAAGTCTCAACTTCTTTCAGTCCTGATAAATATTACAGGCTAAATAGAGGCTTTCCCATGTAAAACAGAAAAGACTCCAGGCAGGAGGAATGGGCTGGAGTAGTGCCAGACAGGAGAGAGAGAGCTCCCAGGGTCTTCCTGGAGGCTGTGTGGAAGAAGATACTATCAATGCGAAGAATACTGTTTTCTGAGACAGAGTCTCACTGTGTAGCCCTTGGTGTGCTGGAACTCACTCTGTAGTCCAGGCTGGCCTAGAATCTGAAACTCTACTTGCCTCTGCCTCTGAGTGCTGGGACTAAATGGGTGTACCACCACTGCCTGATGAATACTTTTTTTTTTCAATATGGTGCAGTAATTAAATATTGTTCTCTCTGCTTCACTGAAGTTCATACTCGCAGATCAAGACTTTGTAAAAAATTCATCCTGCCTTTGGATGTTTGATATTTAGAAGTAGTACCATATTCAGTGACTTTGACAGATACTGTGTTACAGTAAACAAGGGACATGGGCAAATACTTTGGCTCCCTGGGTTTTGCTTTTTTATGTTTTGTGGATCAAACTGAGGCATTGAAGCAGCTGACAAGTGCTTTACCTCAGAGCCAAATTCCCACACCCTCTGATTTATTCTTGTAAGACTTTTACTATTTTTTAATTTAAAAAGACAAGTTTTGCATTTTTGTAAAATAAAAGAAAATTAAAAAGGCAGATTAAATGCAAGAAACTAGTATAATAAACACTAATAACTGATTTGATACACAGATGATCAGCTGAACCAACTTAAAAAAAATAAGTTGACTATATCTTTTCCCCACACATGGATTACTTCTTATATTGCTGGAGGGTGGGTAGATTCATATAGGTTTACTAGAAAGACGTTTAAGAGCATTTAGTAACGCTGTGTCATCCTCGATTTCCAAGTGCACTCCTCAGATGATCTCACAGGAGAGTGCAGTTGCGAAGACATTTGATGGACACTGCATTTATCCTATGAAAACCTGAAACAGCCCTAATGTCCATCAGTCATCAAAAGTATTAAAATGTCGTGAGAGTAGGTGATATCCCTGGGCCATGCAGTTAAAACTGTTAAAACAGATAGCATTTAGTGGCACATAACTGCCAACCCAGCACTTGGGAGATGGAAGCAGGATAATTTTGAATTCTAGGAATATTTGTTCTACAAAGCAGTCTCATAAAATAAAAAACTTAATCAATTTAAGATTATAAATATTTACTGCTACATAAAAGGAAAAGGAATATATTACAATGTGAATGCACAACAGGATATTCCAGTCTTCTGAAATAGGATGTTAGATATACAGATAGACCTGGAAATATTTCAGCATCTTGAATAGCTATGCTTTTGATTATCTAGTAATTATATGCATGTGTAAGTGTTGGTACGTAAATGGAAACCACCTGGAGAAACACAGGCTAAGGTTTTACAGTGGTCTCCATCTGCAGTATCTGATAGCAAAGATTTTACTTTTATCTTTATCTCTAAATTATTTTAATATATAAATGTGAGATTGTAATTGATTTTCATTTAAAGCATACCTCAAGCAAAATAAGCATGTTTTCAAACGTTTGACAATTCAAGAGTAAACACTGTATTTATATATTCATAAAGCTTAGTCTAAATGTTGCATCAAGTTCAAAAGTTAGAACTTGGTGAACCTTTCAAAGACTATTTATTATCCACAAAACATGCCACTGAAATCAAGTGTAGCCACAGTACATTTGTACGCAACTGTGTTTTAATTCTAAATTGGTGACAGTGACTCAAAAGTACAGTGTCTGGGGTATGTGCACAGAGGAAGCACAGCTCTGTCTCCACAGCAGACCTGCAAAGCCATTGACCCTGGCTTTGTGCTCTCCGAGTCTCTCCATCCCTTTCTCAGTTGATTCCATCACACCGTTTTCCTCTTGTAAAGAAGAGTCTGTGTGCAGTTCGCCGTGCCCCAGCACGAATGGGCAACAACCACCAGCAAACGTTTCCGGCTTCTCTGTCCAAGTTGGTCTTCTAGGGTGGTTTCTGTAGGACTTGCTCCAACTTCACACGGATTAGGTGAAGGACCCGTCTAATGAGGGGGAGCATGCAGGGAAGGTGTGCTGGCCAGCTATCCCTGTCCCCCGCGTCCTCAGAGGTCACCTCAGGCCTTGGGCTTTCTCGTAGCACTCCACAGTTGCTGTTTATGTAGTTCTACATAGTGTCTTCATAGTCCTCCGCATATGCAGTGGGTATCCTTGGCTGAGAATAGATGCCAAAAGCGACCTGGAAGGATCAGAAATGAGCAGACAAGACTGTGTCTCCGCTGGGCTGCTTCCCAGCCAGCCTGACTGCGTTTTGTCTTGTGCCCACACAACACCTTAAAGGGAGCCTCTTGGAAGCCTGCGGCCTCTGCCAGCATTGTCCAGAGAGCCTGTTACTCTGAAAGAGTCCAGAGTCATCTGTTCGAAGACATCAAAACAAATTAAGCTAGTGTGCTCCCAGAGTCCACTGGGGACTGTTCTGCTTGATGGAGCAAAGCCAGAATACCCGCAGTTTTCAGAAAATACCTTTTTAGCATTGTGGATGTCCTTTAGAGTTTTAAAAAATTGTACGTATATGTGTGTGTTTATATGTGTGTATGTGCATGTGAGTGGAGGTGCCCATGGGGAGTGGAAGCCACTGGATCCCCTGAAGCTGGAGATATGGCTGGTTGTGAACTGCCTAGTGTAGTGCTGAGAACTGAATTCCGGTCTTCTAGAAGAGCAGTAATGTTCCTAACTGTTGCTATTTCTCCATGGATAGCTTGAGTTTCCAGGATTTATGAATTAGGACTTTTTCATAATACATGTCATTACCTCAGTTTTATTCAGTATTAATTTAGTTCCTTTTGTATTTCTAACCATACAGCACTAGCTGATGGCTGTCCAGTTCAACAGTGTTTTAGGATAAAGATTTTCAAATAAATAGAACTTTAAAAATAAGTATAAACCACGATTGAACTACACATCAGCACATTGCTCCTGGAAACGCACCCATAAGCCTCCAAAACTCCCTCATGCAGTGATTCTTTATTGTTAAAATTAAATGCTTTCTGACTCCACTGCGCTGGCAGATAAAGGATATTGATGTTTCCTTTCCTAAGCAGTTACACTGTGAGGCGTATCAAGATGGCCTCCAGAGGAAACAGAGGAAGCCGGAGGACAGAGATATCAGTCTGCTCACCTCATGGGCCGGGTGTGTCCTCACATGCTGAGCTGTGGAGGGACAAATAAGAGGTGAGATTCCGTCTGTATTTAGGCCTTTTACAGCCTTCTGTTAATTAAGGTTGTTTCTTCTCCTGCCTGTTTTCCACAGATTGGTCTCCAGCAGTATTTCCTATTCTCCTTTCTATCCATGGAAGAACTGGCAGCCTGGGGTCGATGGGCAAGCAGTCCCTTTTGCCACTGGAGACACTTGGATACCTCTCTCCTTGTCAGGGCCTGCCGTGTGTAGGGTGGGACGGGAGCTGCAGCTGTGGCGAGCTAGGAGAGTGTGGGGCCGCTAAGAGGGCAGGTAGCATCTTTGGGTTGCCATTAAAAACAGGTGGTGTGAACCACACACTCGGCCATCTTAACAACAACAGCATTGGGCTCTACTCGACACAGCTTCCAGAACAAAGGTCAGTTTTCAAGTAACTACAGTCAGCCCCAAGGCCAAATGCCGCCATGCTCCAGAGCAGAGCTACTGATTGTCCTCTTGGTTTGGGGACAAGAGTCAGAGAAAAATTCATACCATTCCATGTCTCACCCGCTGCTGGTTCCATCTCCTGCTGAGTGTGGTACACCAGAGAGTAAACTTCATCACCACCACCAACGTTCACTGAAACAGGAAAAGAGATGTGTCAGCACAGTCTTTTCCTTCTGTTCTTCCACCGACCCCACCCACCCACTTCCTACGAAGTCTTTGGAGAGCAGACTACACCCTGAAGAGCCCCCCCACACACACACACAGCTTGTTGATCTGGGGAAGCCTTACCGTTCTCATACACCGGCTCTGGCTGCCTTGGGCCCGGGGAGTTGGAGTAGGTGGATTCTCGGAACCCAGTCTGAGGAGGGCTCCTGCAAACACAAAACACACGGCATCCCAGATGTCCCAGATGTGAACATCTGAGATTTTAAAGTGCAAAGGAAAGGGTCAGTTGGAAGGTACAGTTCTGCGGTATAGTAGAACCTTCATTCGTGGGTGGACCGCTCCCTGTGGGGCCGCACATGTCCCACAGGAAAGGGGGGTTTTGCTGACTCGTTCCCTTGATGTTACCCACGCAGGTAGCTATTACCATGTAGGGATCCGGGTCGTATTCATTTTCTCTGCTAGTAAAAAAATTCAAAGGCAGGAAGAATCCTGGAGGCAAAAGGTAACAGCGGCTTCTCTTTGAGGGCGGTATTTTGTTGTTGTTGTTTCTAAGTCATTGAAGGATCTTCCTTCCCTAATGTGGGGCTGATCAACTGAAAAAAGACTGAATGGCTGATTGGCCCACAACTGCTGTGTAAATGTGTCCTGATAAGATCTTGAACTTGGAAGCTGGAGAGACAGCTCAACAGTGAAGAGCACTGACTATTCCCCAAAAAGACCTGGGTTCAAGTCCTAGCACCTACATGGAAGCTTAGCTTACAACCATATGTAACTCCAGTCCTAGGGGATCCCACACCCCCTCCACGGGGACTGCATATACATGATACACAGGCAAAACACATAGAAATAAATAAATATTTTCTTTAAAAAGAAAGATCTTGAACTTGCTGGGACAGCCTATCATCAGGACAGTGTTGGAAGGAAAAAAATCCCACAAAACCTTTGTTTTAAGCTGCCAGGCTTTTGACTCAGGCCAGGAGCGTAGTGAAGAAGCCCACATCTTAGAAGTTTACCTTCTTCATTTGCCTAATTAGGATCCCTCTCCTTGTCTGTCTCCTTGTCAAGGAGTCTAACTCTTAGTCCCTTAGAAAAGTGCAGGATACTAAGTAACGAAACAGTGACCCTTCTCAGTTAAAAATGGATAGTTGACCAGAGAAAGCCACTTGAGGAAGGAGTAAAAGAAAATGGCCACACACATCCCCTGGGATATGGAACACGTGTTCAGTGTTGATGTGGAAAGTACTCAAACTAAATTTGGAGGCTGCAAGTATTTTAGAACTTTTTTCCTCTTCTAAACTCCAACAATGTTTTCAGTGTGTTTATTACTGATGTCCTACATTTCAGAGACACACGGCACATACAGCCTACCTGTCCTAAAGTCCTTCTAGACTCTCAGGGTCTTTCCACTTACTCAAAGCTCTCTTCTGTAACCAGCAGGCTGTCTGCATGAATAAGCCAGTGGCAAGACCAAAAGAAATCAGAGACAGCCACAGAGGCGTTGGAAGGACAACATAGAGAGTGTGGCAAAATGGTTTAAAGTAATTAGTAAATGAGAAATGGCAAATTAATACTCAAAGTTGCCAATGGGGGGTGGGACTCAGGTGTGAGTTTTAGTTGTGGTAAAACAGGGAAGCAGCTCACGAGAGAGGTCATCAAGGTTTTAAAAGTAAGTTTTCAGGGTACCCAAAGGCACCATGCAAGTTCATGAGAAGGGAAGCGACCAACAGACCTGTTCAGCTATGACACCTCTGAACCACAACCACCAGTGTGGCATGACCCCCTGAGGGTGCTATTTGTACTCAGTGCTAATGATGTCATCAATCGTAGAGGAGACCGTACAACCACCAGTTTACTAAACCAGCACGATTTCTAACCAGATCTTAAATATTTGTCTTTACACCCACAGATAAGTATAGTCCTCACCCCTCATCAAGGAAACTTCTCTGCAACAGACAGAGACCACAACAGAAGCCACAACCAATTAAAGTGCACAGCTGGGAAGTCTATTCCCAGGGTATACATCTACAAAACGCTTCCACACTAAAGGCACAGGGAGCATTGTGGAAGAGTGGGAGGAAAGACTGTAAGATCCAGAGGGTCCCAAGTTTGCAGTGAGACTGTGTCTCCCAGTCATGTCGGAAGCTGCCACCTTAAAGTCTTACCAACATGACTTTCTAAACAAAGATGACAAAAATAGATATACTAAAGTGGGCAGGGGAAAGTTTGTACACAAAGAACTCCAGTCAACTAAGGAATGCTGAGAGCGGGAGAGACATATTCCTCAGGGAAGAGATACCAATATGTTATCTAATACCAAATGGTCAGCCCTGGAAACAAGCATACATGAAATATACAGCCAATATACAGACTGAGCAGGTGGTATTTAGTTTTAGAAATATATACAAAATAAATATATACGTGTGTGTGTGTGTGTGTGTGTGTGTGTGTGTGTAATAGCAATAGAAAAAGGAGGCCAAGAATTTGAAAAAGATCAGGGAAGGGTATGTGAAAGTATGTGGAGGGAGAAAAGGAATTGATATCATTATATTACATGCTCAAAAAATAATTTTTAAAAAGCAGATTTTTGGCATCATCAGCACATCGGAGAAAGCAGAGCCCTTACCTGAGTGGATCTTCTGACCGTCTTCCTACAAGGCAGAAGAGTGAGAGTGTGTATCAGTGGGGGCTTTCACTGACCTCCTGTCTTGGTGGTGCTGTTGTTTGGATGTCACTTATGGGGTCTTCATGTCACAAGGTGATTCAGGTCCAGAGGAGTTAAGTCGACTTCCCAAAGCCCACAAGTACCAGAGACAGGATTTTGGACCCATTACATGCTTGCTTTGCTTTTAATTTTGCCACCACCCTGATGGATCTTGTGCTGCCCAGAGTCTGAACCAGATGCTGACATGGTCAAGTTACAGATGGGAGAAGGCAAGGTGTCCACAGATGTTGGAAAGGCGTGGAATTCAAATGATAGCTGCCCACGGTCCTCTACTGACACATCTTCAGCTTGCTCAGTGTAGACTAGGTTAGACATAACTACATATTACGTTATGGGCTGGGGCCCATGGGGAAGGTAAATAACTTAAAATTCAAAATGGAGACCAGTCATTGCCTATATTACCAAGTGAGACCTCAGGAGGGAGAAAATATCTCATCCAAAAAGTGGGAAAGATCCAGAACTGGTCAGAATCTATAGGAATGTGAATTGTGTTCCAGGGAGAAGGAAAAGCATGTGACAGCGCCCTTGGCTAAGGCTGCTGCACAGACGTCAGGACCAGAGCTGAGCCAGGGGAGCGGCCCAGTGTTCCCCCTCCCTGGTTGCTGACTGGATTTAAAAAATAGTTATATTTTTTGGGAGGCAGAGGCAGGTGGATTTCTGAGTTCGAGGCCAGCCTGGTCTACAGAGTGAGTTCCAGGACAGCCAAGACTACACAGAGAAACCCTGTCTCGAAAAAAACCAAAAAAAAAAAAAAAAAAGTTATATTTTATGTAAAAGTTAACGATGAAGACATAAATAGCCTTCCTAGAAATGGTACTTTAACAGGCTGTGAAAGTTGATAAGAAGACCCCTAGGCAAGGTAGGTAGGCAGGCACTTCCCTCCGCAGGCTGTGAGCCACAAATGTAGTCTGTTTCGGGGCTGGGGGGGGGGGAGGAGGAAGGTTATAGTAGCAAAATATATTCAGTTACTAACCTATTTTTCTCTTGATCCAGTAGCAAAATATCAGAGCCATGGTGATGGGACCAAGAGAGCCAAGCAGCCAGCCAGTGAGTCCTGAGGAGAGATGACTGATTCCATTCTCAGTCGGCACTACGGAGAGACCTGCGCACAAGCTACTGTAAGGAAGGGCCTGGGTCTGGAGAACAGACTCTGAGGTGGAGATTACGTTCAAGGGCTGCTCCTCATGAGTGGGAAGAGGTGTCCTTATTTATCTAGAGAACTTCTGCATCTTACACTTACGAAAGAATAGACATTCTCGTTCTCCACACCTCTCATGTACATCACCCATGACAGCATCGCGCACAGAGGCCCCGCCCCTGACAACACCCCCTGGAAACCCTGACGCTCTCCCGGATGCTGGGGAAGAGACGCTGACCTCGAGAGTCCCAAAGCCTGACAGATACCTGTTAAGTTGAGAGCCACCACCTCACTTCGTTGGGCACCTTGGCCATTGCTGGCTTCACAGGAGAAGTTTCCAGAATGTTCTGCAGTCAGGAAGAAGTTGAAGGATGCTCCTCCTCCAGAGGGGGCTGAACTGTTCCCCAGAATGATGCTCTCATGATAAAACTGGTAGAAGATTGGGGGTGAGCCTTTCAGGGCCTTACAGTGAAGCTCCACCAGGTCCCCTAGCTCGGCCTGGCTTCCAGAGTCCCCAAATGTAAGGACAGGGCGAGACACTGGAACTAAGCAACAGTGGACAATTAGAGAAAGGTACCTTAATGGTGTGGCAGACCCATGCTTTCTGCCTGTCCTCTGCAGGCTCAACCCCGCTGAGTGCCCTAAAGGCAGCTCGGGGAGTGTGGGGCTTAGATGAGACGTGCTGGCTGAGATGTGGGATCCATTACTCACCCCTGACTTGGATGTTCACCAGCTCACTGGGGATGGGGCCGTGGCCATTGTCAGCCGCACAGTAATATTGACCAGCGTCGCTTTGTTTCATTTCACTGATCTCAAATTCTGCTGTTAGTGAAGGCTGTGTCTTTGTTTCCAGAGTTAAACCCAAGGCCCCTCTGTACCAGAGGTAGGTTATATTTCCAGTCGCCTGATCAATGGAGCAGATGAGGACCAGCTTGTTTCCCTCCATCACCCATCCTCCCGGGGGCCGTGTCCTCAAGCTCACATCAGAGACTGTGGTTCCTGTGGGAACACGAGATAATGAGGAGGACTCTGAGTAGGGAGTGTTTCAGAGGGGAGGAGCAGGTGTGGTGGTCCCGAGAGCCAAGGCTGATGGCAAAGCCAGTGATTCTTACAGCTTGAGCAGGGGCTGGTGTTCTGTTGAATGGGATCATCTTAGGTTTGGTTGATAGTCTCAGGGCAAGAAAAGCATTATACCACTAATGGTGAGTATGCGATGCCATCTCCCACCCTATGATGATAGAACTTCTACTTAGCACCGTGCTAAGACACGGATCTAGAGATAGGACATTAACACAAACTCCAGGGCAGTATTCATGATTAGACATCTTTCGTGTCCTCAGCCGGTAGGACCTACAGCATCCGCAACCTCCCTCCTAGGCACGGGGTTCCCTTCTTTGTGAGCCCGTCCTGTTCCTTCTGGTACATCCTAACCCTATGTGTCGGGATCAGCTTCCAGAGGCAACATTCACCTGTGGCTTACTTAAATCTCATTGTCTTAATTTTTAAAATTTTCTGTATATTTAAAATATTGTAGGTATATTGAAGATGGTCAGAAGGTATGGTGGAGCGTGATGTTTTTGTAAACTGTTTCAGTCTCTCTCTCCTTTCTCCTTCCCTCTCTCCCTCCCTTCCTCCTCCTCCTGTTGTTGTCATTGCTCTCCTCCTCCTCTTACTCCTCCTCTTCTTCCTCTTCTTCCTCCTCTTCCTCCTTTATTTTGGCAATACCAGGAATCAAAGCAGTGGAGCTTTAAGATCTACCATTGAGCTAAAACTCAGCCTACCTCTTTTATTATTATTATTATTATTATTATTATTATTATTTATAAACCATAGTGATCAGGACAAAGGTTCCCCTTTCCCTGACATCTTGGACACACAGCATCACTTTCGAAGGCACAAAGGGGACCTGGGGGATTCAGGAGGTATGGAAGCAATATAGAGGGGCTTGGTTCTCTGTTGACTCTTCCCTGAGCCTCCTGTAGATGTTCTTGATGGAGAAACGGGGTACACTTGCCTAGAAATGCCCTGAACCCATCATCCACGCTGTCCAGGTCCTTTGACTCAGAACTTCTATACAAACCTCTGAAGAATGCACGGGATGAAATGGAAGTCTAACGCATGCCTTAAGCCATAGGGATGCATGTCTGGGCTCTCACAGTCCCATCAGCCGATGGATGCCACAGTCTCTTGGGGCATTCGCTTAGCCCTGAGAACCTCTCAATTTGGGAGACTTTAAGAGTTTCCCTGTTAGGAAAACCGTTCTCTTCTGGGTCCCTGGGGAGTCCTAGTTGAGTGTGGATGACCTCAGAGCCTTCCAACAAGAACGCTTTTTGGAGAGTCTTTTTAGACACCAGTTACACCTACAGTTAGCATCTGCTCCTGTGTGGACTGCCCCGCATCTTTTGATCCCCAGAGGACTTATAACTTCCCAGCATTTGAAACTGTGCAGACAAAGGAAGGGGGTGGGCACCTGCAACCCTCTCCTCTGACTGGGCCAGCCTAACAAGGAGCAAGAAGGCAGGCATGCGTCACAGCAGGAGTCTGGAGTCTGCCCTGTTGTCCATGGTTTGTTTCAGAGAATTCCCAGGCATCAAGGATTTTCACAAAAATATGTAAAGCAACTCTTTCCTTGTCCCGGATGCGGGTCTGTATTGCTGTTCAGGCTATGATTGAGTGCCTGGCCCCTTAGAGGTAAAGGAGAAACCAAACAAAAGGCACACGTAGCATCAGCACAGACGTGACTTAAATTTGGATATCAATGATGGACCCAGAAGATCAGATCTGCTGTTCCCTCTGGTCATGGGATCACCTCGTTGCTGGGTGCAACAGACAATCTTTATTTTTTTTAAATAGCTTTTTAAAGGATTTGTTATTTATTGTATGTATGTGAACACACTGACTCTGTCTTCAGACACAAGAAGAGGGCATTGGATCCCATTACAGATGGTTGTGAGCCACCATGTGGTTGATGGGAATTGAACTCAGGATCTCTGGGAGAGCAGTCAGTGCTCTAAGGTACTGAGCCATCTCTCCAATCCCCAATCTTTTTGAACCTTGTGGTCAATAGTTTGTGAGCAAGAGATCAGTTCGTGCATGGTAGATTTACATATGCTTCACAGTGAAAAATTCCTTGTGGCAAGAAAATCAATTAAATTTGCATATAGCTGGGAGAGAGAGAGAGCAAGAGAACTAGAGAGAGAGAAGGGGAGGGGAAAGAGAGAGCAAGCGAGAGGGAGGGGGAAGGAGGGAAGGAGAGAGAGAGAGGGAGGGAGAGAGGGAGGGAGAGAGAGAAAGAGAGAGAGAGGGAGGGAGAGAGAGAGAGAGAGAGAGAGAGAGAGAGAGAGAGAGAGAGAGAGAACAGCTGTAACTACAGAGTGGAGCTAAGAATAGCAGGAGGCAGCCTTCTTGTTGGTTTTGCATGTGGCTGGAGACTAACTACAGCGGTGCTCTGTGGCTTCTCTTTTCTCAGCCATTGGCAGTGTGTCCCCCGCTGAAGAGCACAGCCAGACCTGGAGCCTCCAGAGAGCAGACCCCTCCTGACATAAATCTCTGATGCTCTCTTCCCTCTCTTCCATCTTTGTGTGACCACACTTCCCTCCCAGTGCGGAGGTGGCTCCAGAACAGTTCGCTCAGGCTGGGCAGATGCAGGCCACAGCCTGGGCTCAGAAGACCCTCTGTCGTTTGTTTCTGGGACGACGGGACAGGCATGACTGCTCGGCCATCTGCGCGCCTCATGTGCTGATTTGGGTGACAAGCTACTCCTAGACTGTGAGGAAGAGGGGGAGCAGAACTCACCAGCAGGCTCACAGGGTAGAGCTGGAAAAGAAACCAGTACAGGTTAGACCAGAGCTGCAAGTGCCACAGACACACAGTTAAACTTCTCTAGAAGGCTTTCCCAAAAGTACCCTTCCCTTCCCTGGTGCCTCCCCCACGCCTCCCTCTTCTTCCCCTTCTGCCACATCTTCTCCTCCCTGAATTCCTTTCTTATTTATTTTTCCATGTTCTATATCATTTAGAAAAGACACATGGTCGTTTTTATGCTTATAAGGTAAGCATCTCTGTGAAGAGGCCTGTTCTTCCCCCACCCCCCACTCCAAGGGGAAAGGTGGTTTAAATCAGAAGATACTGGAAAACTTTGTTTATCAACCACAGAAAAATAAGTTGAGTTGCTACCTTGCACAGCATTTCATCTACTTGTAAAGAGAAAACTATTTGTTAACAGAAAACTGTGCAGCACCTAGGGATGGAGAAGGATTAGTAAATACAGTTTCAAAAGAATGATGGAGGACAGTGGAGGTGAGTATTGATGAATCTAGTTACATTTAATTAATATAATAGTTTTGATTAAGGAAGGATATTGTAGCAGACAATCTTAAGAGCTATCAGAATGGGAGAACCTATGTGTTTTTGCTATTAAAGTCTAAAAAGGATATTAGTCAGCTGGGCGGTGGTGGTACATGGCTTTTATATTAGTACTTGGGATACAGGGGCAGGTAGATCTCTGAGTTTGAGGCCAGCCTGCTTTACAGAGTGAGTTCTAGGACTTACTCCAGAGAAACTCTTCTTGAAAAACCAAACCAACCAACCAACCAACCAAACAAACAAACAAACTAAAAACCAAAACTACAAAAAACCCAAAACAACAACAAAAAAACCAAAAACCAAACCAAAACAAAAAACCAAAATGACTATTCAAGAATACTTCATGATTAACAAGGAAAGCAGCAATCTTAATAGTAAAATAGACAAAAAATACAATAGGCAACATATAACATAGAGGCTCCAATAAACAAAAACTCTGAAAGCCCCTAAATATATTAGAAGGAGATCAGTTAATTGATAACTATAAAACTTCCAAACTGAAACAGCAGACCAGTGTCATTCTATTGGCAAATGTTCAAACCTGGATGGTTCTGGAGATGGGAAGGCCTGTTCTTAACTGCCTGCCAGTTCGTTCCTCCCCCTCATCCTCTAGTCCTTGCTCCTCTCAGAAACCTGAAGTGTCATCTCCAAACTTGCTACCAGGTATAATGACAGCCAAATGAGAGGGGAAAAGGTCCCGCTCTCAAGGCTTGGAGCCCCACTGGCTGCCAACTTCCCATCAGGGGAGGCTTGTGTCTGGAGAAGAATTAGGCTTCTTCAAATACTCTTTCCTAACTATATTTGCCATATTATTGGTCAAAGAGGAGAAATTTTGGGGGAAATGCAGGTTTTGTCACTAGATAGGAGAGATGCCGGTGTTCATCCGTCCTCTGCAAGCCTCGTGGCCCTGGGAAGGATGTCCTTCCTTGTTTCAGCATCTTTGTCTGTGAGATTGAGAGAGTGACAGAACCTGCCTTTCTGCGTTTGTAGAGACAAGTGCCGAGTGCTGAGACTAGTGCATCAGATTTTTTTGAAGATCTGATCAAGGTTTTCTCCTAATTATTAATTATCTTTTGTATTATGCTTAACTTGAAATACCTACTTGGTTAAATGCTTATTTGAATAACTACCTCCTCAGGTAATAGCAAGGGACCAGAGAAAGCTAGCAGAAAAATTATATTTATGTATTTGTTCATAAGTACATACTTTTGCAATACTTGACTGTCACAGAATGTACACTATAGTGGGAGAAAACCCCTGCACCTGAGGCTTAAAGAACACTGCAGGAGAGAAGGCAAGAGGACTGTAGGGCAGAGAGCCAGAAGAATTGCTGTGGAATTGTGTATTTAAGAAGTAACAGACCTTTTGTTGTGAAAATAGTTTTTGCTATCCTGGATTTTTTTGTTTTTTGTTTTTTGTTTTGTTTTGTTTTGTTTTTCGAGACAGGGTTTCTCTGTGTAGCCCTGGCTGTCCTGGAACTCACTCTGTAGACCAGGCTGGCCTGGAACTCAGAAATCTGCCTGCCTCTGCCTCCCAAGTGCTGGGACTAAAAGCATGTGCCACAACTGCCCAGCCTTTATCCTGGATTTTTTGTTATTCCAGATGAATTTGAGAATTCATCTTCTCTTTCTATATCTATGAAGCACCATCCCTGACCTCAAGCTCTACTACAGAGCAATAGTGATAAAAACTGTTTGGTATTGGTATGCAGACAGGCAGGAAGAACAGTGGAATAAAACTGAAGACCCAGAAATGAACCCACACACGTATGGTCACTTGATATTTGACAAAGGAGCTAAAAACATTCAGTGGAAAAAAGACAGCATTTTAAACAAATGGTGCTGGATCAACTGGAGATCTGCGTGCAGAAAATTGCAAATTGACCCATTCTTATCTCCTTGTACAAAGAGCTCAAGTCCCATTGGATCAAGGATCTACACATAAAACCTGACACACTGAAGCTTATAGGAGAAAGTGTGGATGAATCTTGAACACATGGGCACAGGGGCAAAGTTCCTGTATAGAACACCAATGGCTTACACTCTAAGAACAAGAATCCACAAATGGGACTTCATAAAACTGCAAAGCTTCTGTAAGGCAAAGGACATAGTCAATAAGACAAAACGGAAACCAACAAATTGGGAAAAGATCTTTACCAACCCTACATCTGATAGAGGACTAATATCCAGTATATACAAAGAACTCAAGAAGTTAGTCTCCAGAGAGTCAAATAACCCTATTAAAAAAGGGGTAGAGAGTTAAACAGGGAATTCTCAACTGAGGAAACTCAAATAGCTTTAAAGCACCTAAAGAAATGTTCAGCATCCTTAGTTATCAGGGAAATGCAAATCAAAACAACACTGAGATTCCACCTTACACCAGTCAGAATGGCTAAGATGAAAAACTCAGGGGACAGCAGTTGCTGGAGAGAATGTGGGAGAAAAGGAACACTTCTCCATTGTTGGAATTGCAAGCTAGTAAAACCATTCTGGAAATCAGTATGGCGATTCTTCAGAAAATTAGACATAGTACCACCAGCAGACCCAGCTATACCACTCCTAGGCATATACCCAGAAGATGCTCCTACATGTAATAAGGACACATGCTCCACTATGTTCATAGCTGCCTTATTTATAATAGCCAGAAGATGGAAAGAACCCAGATATCCCTCAACAGAGGAATGGATACAGAAACTATGGTATATATACACAATGGAGTACTATTCAGCTATTAAAAACAATGAATTCATGAAATTCTTAGGCAAATGGATGGAACTAGAAGGTGTCATCATGAGCAGGGCAACCCAATCATAAAAGAACACACATGGTATGCACTCACTAATAAGCAGATGTGAGCCCAAATGCTCAAAATAAACAAGTTACAATTCACCCAGCTCAAGAAGGAGGACTTAAGTGAGGGTGCTTTGGTTCCTCTAAGAAAGGGAATAAAATAGTCACAGGAGCAATAAGGGAGACAATGTGTAGAGCAGAGACTGAAGTAAAGGCCACCCAGAGACTGCCCTACCTGGGGATTCATCCTATAAACAGCCTGACACTACTATGGATAACAAGAAGTATATACCAAAAGGAGCATGCCATGGTTATCTCCAGAGGGGCCCTGCCAGAGCCTTACAAATACAGAGGCAGATGCTAACAACCGACTATTGGACTGGGCATGGGGTCCCCAATGGAGGAGCTGGAGGGAGGTCCAGAAGAGCTGAAGGGGTTTACAACCCCATGGGAAGAACAATGACTTCGGCCACCCAGACACCCCAAGACCCCAGGGGCTGAACCATCAACCAAGGGGTACACATGGTTCCAGCCAAAAATGTGGCAGAGGAAGGCATTGTTGGGCATCAGTGGGAGGAGTGGTCCTTGGTCAGGTAAAAGCTCAACAGAGGTCCCAACAAAGGGAAACCGAGGGGGGGGGAGGGAGTATGTTGGGTGGAGGGGCATATACGTGGGGGGGGGAGGAGGAGGGGGAGGGGCTAGGGAGGTCTTAGGGGAGGGGGGATATCGGGAAAGGTTTTACCATTGGCAATGTAAATGAAGACAATATTCAATAAAATAAAATAAAATAAAATAAAATAAAATAAAATAAAATAAAATAAAATAAAAAAGAAGTAACAGACCAATGAAACCTCAACAATATGGCTGCCTAAAGAAGACCCAAACAATGATAATATCAATACACATGCTAATGCACAAGGGGAAATCTCACAGAGCCCACCCCTAGGCAAAGACTTACAGGCAAATGTGACTGGTGAGGGTGGAGGGATACCCTTTTCCGGGCATGAATTCCCTAATAGGTTGTTAATCAGCTGTGGAATTGTATACACAAAAATCGACTGGACAGGTTGTGGTTATATATTTATGTACATATATGGAATAATAATAATCAACAAAGGCTATCAATATGAGAGGCAGTGGGGACATGAGGCTAGATGGAGGACAAGGAAGGGGGAGGCCATATAATTATATTTTAATGTAAAACTTTTTGATAAAAATAGAACATTGCTTCAGAGAATAGTGCTTGGAGGGGAAATAAAGCAGAGAAGTAAGTTGTGTTGATGCTTCAGTCTGTCTGGACACTCAGAGTGCTCCTGACAGATCAGCAACCATGAGGAGAATGGGCATGAGAGGGCGGGCGGAGGGGAGGGAGGGGGAGGGAGAGAGGAAGGAGGGGGAGGACAGAGAGGAGAGAGAAGCAGAAGAGAGGGAAAGAGATGGAGAGACAGGGACAGAGGAAGAGAGGGAAAGAGATGGAGAGACAGGGAGAGAAGAAGAGAGAGAAAGATGGAGAGTGAAGAGGGAGCAAGAGAGAGAGGGGAGGAGGTAGGGAGGGAGCAGGGAGGGAAGGAAGAGGGAGGGAGGGAGAGAGGGAGAGAGGGAGAGAGAGAGAGAGAGAGAGAGAGAGAGAGAGAGAGAGAGAGAGAGAGAGAGAGAGAGAGAGAGAGAGAGAGAGAGAGAGAGAGAGAGAGAGAGAGAGACTAGTTCTAGTTTCTGGTCAGAGCAACCACCAGAAGAATGGTAATAGCATTTCTTGAGGTAGACAGTTTGTAGGAAGAATCAGGTACATTTGGTGTAGGGGTGAAATGACAGAGATCAGCAAAGCTGTTTAGGATGCCTGGTAGCAGCCTTGTAGCTGCCTGGTAGCCGCAGGCTACTAAGTATTTAAAGAATAAGTCAAACCTGCTGAGATACACTTAAGTTTAGACTTATCGTGTCGCATTAAATGACAAAGGTGTGTGAGACTGGAGAAGAAACTGCAGCTGAAGTCTAGGTATCCACTCCAAGCTGCGACATGTTGAGGGCAAATTCAACCCACCAAAGAGCAGAAGAGCAGCAGTTATGAAGCAGAAAGAAAACAGAGGAACGTGGCATTCTGGAAAGCAGGTTAAAAGCACCCTGCAGAAGGAGTAATCAGTCACTGTGTCTGTCCCCAGAGGCTAAGGTGCCAGGAACCAGAAATGACCTCTGGGTGAGGTGAAGTGAAGTGGTGGGTGACGGTGGGAGAGCGATTGCAAGGGAGCAGTGGGGACAAAAGATTCATTAAAGCGAGTTAATGAGACAAAAGTGGAAACAAAAAAGAAACAACTGAACTCTTGCAGGGTTAAGAATGAGACGGGGGCTCACCGGACAAGATTGGGGGGCTGAAGGAATCTTGGATATGGTAGAAATATTCCCAGCTTTGATTGACATCTGGGGGAAAAGTCTCAAGAGCTTAAGAAAGGCGGGTCTCAGAGCAGTTAAAAATGAAGTGTTTTTTTTCTTTTTTAAAAAGAAAGAATGGGGAAGTGAGACAAAGTGAAGTTACCTAGAGGGGGCCGAGCTAGCAGAGGGGGCCCGAGCTCACAGAGGGGGCCAAGCGCAGAGGGGAGGGAGGAAGAGGAACGGTGTGGGAGTGAGGGGGAAACTCTCCAAGCAAGCCTGGGTGTGGATGGGACAAGCTGGAACAGAGACACATTGGAGTGGAGGAGGAGGGTCTTGAATGAGCAAATGGAGACTCCGATCTTTGAGACAAGGTGTATTTACAGAGCAAGAAGGCAGGCAGGTAGTTGGTAGACGTGGGTGTAGAAAAAATGGAGAATTTTCTTTTTTTGCCGTTTTTTTACTTCTAAAATAAAGTATTAGTCAAGTTATAAAATGAGGCCAAAAAGGAATAAGTTTGAAGAGAAACGAGAAGACCTAAAACAATGGCTCCCACGCACGAGTGGGAACATGGGCTGTACGTGTAGAACATCTGAGATTGGTCTCCACGTCACGTGATGATAAAGTGCCTGGTGAGCCTTTGTTTAAAATACCACTGTTTGGTGTCGTCAGACGGAGCAGTAGAGAGAGAGAGAGTTGAAAGAGGATCCTTAGGCTCATTGTGGTGATGAGCTGCAGAGTCCAAGTCCCTGACGAGGGAGCCTTCCAAGTGTAACGATTAATGATGGAAGAATAATCCTGCCATTGTGATGCGTGACACCAGAGAAACCAGAGTGTACTCAGGCAGAGTGAGGAGGGCTAGTGATGAACACTAAGGCTCTACCCTGTGAATAAAAGCAGGTGGTGTTGATGGAAGAAAAAGGAACTGAGGGACCAAGTTGTTGCCTACATGTGTGTGTGTGTGTGTGTGTGTGTGTGTGTGTGTGTGTGTGTGAGAGAGAGAGAGAGACACACAGAGAAAGAAACAGACAGAGACAGAAAGATACAGGGAGAGACAGAGAGACACAGAAGGAGACAGAGAGACAGAGACTATACAAGCATCTCCACTGAATCCCCGTCAGCAGGTGGAAACAGTCCTAGAATTCTCTATCCTTTACAGGACCCCTGACCCCAGACCCTACCCCAAGCTGTCAACTCACCGCAGATCAACAGCAGGAGCCACACAGGCATGAGGATCAGGCTGCGGAGGGTAACTTGAAGGTGCCTCTCACCAAAAGAAAAAAAAGCAAAACCAGACGACTCTCAGAAGTGACACAGATGACTGCTCTCAGCTTCTCTGAGGTTTGAGGAAGTCGGGGTCAGAAGTTAACCTTCAGCACGTGTTTACAGAAATAGAGGTACAAAGGAACATCGCCCCAGTGTGCATTTCTTCCTCCATGAAGGCCCAGAAAACCGAAAGAGGCACCTTCATGTGGTTTGATTCAATTTCATGACGTGGAGCTTTTGTGAGTCGGGAGATGCTGGCTTTCTTTCTATAACTGACTAATACTTTGTGTATTAAAATGTTAATATTCATGTATCTGGGGAGGGGTTCCGGTAGGTGATTTGGGCTTTGATGAGTCTCACGGAGCTCGAGTCCTACCAAACTTCACACCACACATCGCCATCTTTGGTAAGGATGTCTATTCAAGTGTCTGATCAAATACACCTTCCTTCTCACAAGCTGCTATTGTGGTCTCTCTGTGTCTGACTCAGGGATAGAAGAGAGTATTCACACGTTATGTTCCATGCCTACTGTTGTTGCATATTCTGATTTATATAGGGTCCAGCTAGTCATATAGATATTTTCCCATGTTTAAAATGTCAGTGTCCCAATAAATGAACACAAGCCACTTTTTTAAAAGTCATAGGAAGTCATAAGGTGGGAGAGGTTTGGAAGAAAATAGAGGAGCTGAGTATGCACGAGTTAGCCTCTGTGTGCTGGAGAAGGCTCACCATCATCACTAACTCTTGTACTTGTATGACACCCTTCCTCCCCCCATCCCAGTCAGGGGTAGGCAGTTCCTCCTATTGCTTTCTTTAGCATCTCTGGCCCCCTTTCTCTGTGATTCTCATTATGGATCAAAGGGGATAAACTATTTTATTTTTCACGTTTCTTGAATCTTTTATCATCTAAGATTAAGAATAACCAGGCAGGATAAAAGGGGCTGGAGAGATACAAAGTCAACTAACCTGGGCCCATGGGGCCTCACAGAAACTGAACCACCAACCAAAGAGCACACAGAGGCTGGGCCTAGGCCCCCCCACATTTGGGACAGATGTGCAGCTTGGTCTTTGTGTGGGCCCCTAACAGCTGGAGCAGGGCCTGTCTCTGACTCGGTTGCCTGCCTTTGGATCCCTTTCCCCTAGCTGGACTGGCTAGGTGAACCTGCCCGTGGGAGAAGTGCTTAGTCCTGCTGAGACCAGATGTCCCAGGGTGGGTAGTACCCAAGGGGGACTTCCCCTTCTATGAGGAGAAGGGGGAGCATGGGAATAGGTAATGCAGGGAGGGGGGATTTGTAAGGGCAGGACTGGGGGGAGGAGAGAGAGGGGCTGTGATTGGGATATAATATAAATCAAAAATAAATCTTGAAAACAATTCATAATTGCAATCCATGAAGGCTGCGTTATTATGGAAGATTGAAAAGTCCATCTAAGTTTGGGTATTAAGTCCAAAGAGAAGAACTGGGAAAGAAGTGAGTGGCGGTGGATACACTCAACTTTAGGAAAAAGAGACCAGCATTAACAACCTAGCCAAATATCCAGAGACATTTCTGGGCACCAGATGGTTGAGCTGGCAACTGTGACTGTGGCTTGGGAAAGCCATGAGTTGATATCTGCCAAATTTAAACTTCCAGGACCAACACAAAAGCTGCCGCCCCTTGAAATGAGAAGGCTGGAAGTCCAAGACTCGGAGGGAGCAGCTTGTGTGTCCTGCTCCAGAGCTTTTGGATTTCTTCACATTAAAATATCTTTCCATGCTGCGCCATAGATTAAAGGTTCTTTAAAAAATTCTGCCCATTGGAATACAATTAGCATAAACTAGAATAATTTATCGTAAGAGAAAGGAGAAGGATCCCCAAGACCAGATTCTCAGCACAAAGAAGATGTATTTGCTCCAAAGGGACAGAGAGGAGGGAATAAGAGACAAAGACAGAGACAGAGGGAGAAGGGGACGGCAGCAAGGGAGCGCGGGGGGGGGGGGTGCGGGGGGGAATATTTGTCCTGGAGGGACATTTTTATTTTATTATTTGTCATTTTTGCTGTGTCTATGCAATTCTCTCCTCAGGCAAGAAAAGTTTGTAGCTTATTAATAACATAGTTTTGTGATCTTTGGTGTTCTTTAACATTTCTCCTTAATATTATGTAGTCCTCAATGTCTGTGTGTGGTTTACATTGTTGCTAAATATGTCCTTAGGTCTTTCATATTTGATTATATTATAAATATTCACATTTAATTGTTGCTTTATATATAAATACAATTCTTCTTGTATATGAAAATCTTGCTAGCTGAAGTCCTTTTTGGTAGAGTCCATTGCCATTTTTACATTTGGTCATAGCTGTGAGTGAAAACATTCTAATCTTTTTCCAGTTTGTATACTTGTTTTTTTTTCCTTTTCCTGCCTTGTTGCACCAGCTAAAACTTCTAGCATGTAGAGAAAAATTAGGATGGTCCACTTCAAAACAATCTTAGTGAGAATGAGCCAAGTTACAAAGGGTCAGGTGGTTCTGTGTCTTCTTGTTAAAGGCTTCCTGACCACCCCTGCTCAAATCAGAAGTTTACCTTACAGTTAAAAAACAAGTCACAGGCAGCCTTTGTAGGCGACTGCTCCTGTGCTCCTGGTATATTAGGGAAGAGGGAGCAAGTAAAATTAATTCTTCTCAAGTAAAACTTACGTATTGTTTCTAAAAATAACTTTTGCTGTATGGTATCTGATTTTTTCTCCTGTGTTCTTACTCAGCGTGGACTCCTACTTCCCGCTCAGCCTTCTCCCTCCATATCTGTTCAATATGGACTGGAAGTCTTAGCTAAAGTATAAGGAGATGAAGGGGAATGCAAATGGAAAGGAAAAGTCCAACTATCTTTACTTAAAGACTGTAAGATTTTATATATAAAAGAAAAAAACCAGGAAACTTACACAGCTAAGAAACACTCTCAGTAAGAAGTTGAACACAAAATTAACACAGAAAAATAAGTAACCTCCCATGACAAAGGGCCCCTTGATTGAGAAAGAAACCAGAGAAATAGTACTTTCCACTCCAAAAACATATTTTGAGATAATTCTTTCCAAGCAAGTAAAAGGCTTGTATAATAAAAACTTTAAGACATTTAAGAAAGAAATTGAAGAAGATACCTGAAGATGGAAAGCTCCCCCGTACTCATGGATCAATAGGGCTAACAGAGAAAATGGCCGTGCTACCAAAAACTATTTACAGATTCAAGGCACGATTCTTCACAGAAATTGAAAACAAAACAATTCTCAGCTTCATATGGATGCAAAAAAAAAAAAAAAAAAAAAAAACTAGGGTAGCTAAAACAACTTTTAATGATGATGATGATGATGATGATGATGATGATGATGATGATAATAATAATAATAATAATAATAATAAAACAGATGCTGGAGGTATCACTATCCCAGATTACTATAGAATAGTAATAAAAACCGCCATGGTAGTTGCATAAAAATGGACATGATGATCAATGGAATTGAATCTGAGATGAAAACTTAAGCCCACATACCTATAGGCATTTGATTTTTGTCTAAGAAGCCAAAATTGCATACCAGAGAAAAGACACTATCTTCAACAAATGGTGCAGGTCAAACTGAATGGGTTCCAGTAAAATAATGCAAATCACACAAATTCCAACTCCAGTGGCCCAAGGACCTCAACATAAAACCAGATACCTGAATCTGATAGCTAGAAAAGTGTAGAATAGGTTTGAACTCACTGGCACAGGACACCTATAACATAGGCACTCAAGTCAACAATTAATAAATAGGATCTTACGTTTGAAACTGAAGAACTTTCATATGGCAAAAGACACTGTCAAAGCTGCAGGCTACAGGCTGGGGAAAGATCTTTACCAATTAGACATTCAAAAGAGGGTTAGTATTTGAAATGTATACAGAAGTTAAAAACTGGACATAGAGAAATCAAACAACCCAGTTAAAAATGGGGTGCAGAACTAGGCAGAGAGTTCTCAAAGGATGAAACAAAAGTGGCTGAGAAGCACTTAGAGAAATGTTCGTCACCCTTAACCATCAGGTAAATGCAAATCAGAGCTGCTTTGAGATTTAACCTGACAACAGTCAGAATGGCCAAGATCAATAAACCAAATGACAGTTCATGCTGGTGAGGGCCTGGGGAAAAGGCCACACTTACCCATTGCTGGTGGGAGTGCAAACTTGTACAGCCACTAGGGAAATCTGTGTGGTGGTTTCTCAGGAAGTTGGGCATAGTTCTATCTCAAGATTCAGCTACACTACTCATGGGCATATACCCAAAGGACTCTCTACATCCTGCTATAGAGATACTTACTCACCACGTTTATTATTGCTGTATTCAAAATAGCCAGAAATTATTAACAGTGTAAATGCCCGTCAACTGATGAGTAAAGAAACTGGTACAAATACACAATGAAATATTTTTCAGCCGTTAACAAAGAAATTATAAAATTAGCAAAAAAAAAAAAAAAATGGATGAAGCTAGAAAAAATCATCCTAGTTGAGGTAACCCAGATGCCCCAAAGCAATTATTGTGAATGTTAGCTTTTAAGCATTCAATAGGCAAACCAGAGCCCTCAAGGTCAACTCCTTGGAGTGGCATCCTGTTATAGCTGGTCCCCATGCTATCTTATCTATGAGTTTGACAGTAGAAATGCAATAAGATTTTCTGCATTGCTAACAACTAGCTTATCTAATCATCCTCAGGAAATGTGGGTGAATTATCACTTATTAACTGGAAATGAGCAAACTTGTTGGGGTTCTTTTGCTTAGAAGTACTAAAACCAGAGCCGGGCGTAGTGGCACATGCCTGTAATCCCAGCACTTGGGAGGCAGAGGCAGACAGATTTCTGAGTTCGAGGCCAGCCTGGTCTACAGAGTGAGTTCCAGGACAGCCAGGACTACACAGAGAAACCCTGTCTCGAAAAAACAAAAACAAACAAACAAACAAACAAAAAAAAAAGTACTAAAACCAGTACCAGACAACTAAGTTTTTAAAATTACTGATTACATAGCTGTTTGTTACATGAAGTCTGGAATGCCATTAGATCTCAAGTTCTGAATCTTGATGTGCCTCATACATGTTACTGTCTGTACATGATTGTCTCCATGGAAGGGTTTCTTATGATCTTCTGGTCTTGATCACATGTGAGAAATGTCCTTACCCAGGTCCAGATAACTTGTAGAAATCCACTTACCTGGAGAAACCAATCTACTTTGTGTCACAATCTCTAGTCCCTAGAAAGTGCTAACTAACCCTCAGGACAGCTGGAGCTACCCACAAAGCCTGGGAGGGAAGGATTGAACTGCTCAGATTTTGGAAAGATCTTTCCATGGGTATGAGATGTGGGTATAAAAATGCTACTGACTTTTAGGCATCAATATAAGAAAATAAAAATCAACATACCAAGAAATACCTGACCACTCATGTTTATTGTAACATAATTCACACACAGTAGCTAAGACATGCAAGCAACCCATCTACACATCTACACGGGGAGGTGGTCAAGCTGTAGACAAAATATCCCCTTCCAAAGGCACACTCCAACAACCTTCCCCTAGCTAGGTCAGATCTCCTGACGTTTCTACCATTCCCATCAGTGATTCATCCACTCATAAAGGCTGAGGGATCAAACCACATGATGCAGTTAGATCCCTAAGGCCCCGCCTCAGAATACTGTTTCATTAGACACCAAACTTTAAACATGGAGGTTTTGGGTAGACATCCAGAACTCAACAGGTAACATGTGAGGGCTGCAGGATACTACCCTGCCACTTTCTCTGTGAGAAGACAGAGTAGTGAAGTGTTAACTGTTATTAATTCACTTGTTACAAAGTTTAAACAGCATCTAAACGATTGTAATTTCTCCCCCACACCAAAATACTGTCTACCCACATTCCCTTTCGAGTGTTCTTCATGTTGTTACATCCTCAGTGTTGTTCACAGATGGACTGTGCCTTAGTCATGACCTGTACAGCTGGTCACTCTGGCAGGCCCAAGAGTTGCAGGCAGGCTGGGAGAGGCAGTCAAGTAGGAGACCATCACCAAGGAGTGAACAGTGAGCACAGGGCACCTGGAAATGTCATCAGCAAGAGAGCGCAGCAGTTCATAACTTGAGGTGATTATGGGGGCTTGGAAGCCTAAGGTGAAGACATGAGCACAATGTTCAGATCCTGAGAGGCTGAGGGAGAGGAGACTAAAGCCCACGGCCAGATGTACCACTGGGAGAATCAGGGCTCAACTGAACAAGCAGGGATCCAGCTTACACATCAAAGTCCGAGGTACTATCTATAAAGAGAAGAGGAAAATGACGTGAGGGCAAAGTTAGAACCTCAGGAAAGATTAGTTCCCCTCAAGCTAAACTGACCAAGGGGACAGATCAAGGACCAGAATAGCAAAGAGCTAAGCCACATGTGTAACTCTTTCCACAATGATAGAAGACAGGTCAAAGCTGGAGATATACTCCAAAAGTACAGGAGCTATGTACCCTGGTGCTAGCATCTCCAAGGATGCCAAGATCCACAGCAAAAGTCTTCTATATAGTTGTATAAAGCCAAAGTACATCCTTCTATATGCTTTAAATAATCTCTAGCATGCTTATAACTCTGAATGCAATACCACTACTGTGCAAATAGCTGCCACATTGCATTATTTATGGAATAGTAATAAAGAAATTCTGTGTGTTCAGTCCAGGTATAGCGCTACTTCTCAGATACTTCTGAATCCATAGACACAGAATGCAAGGGAAAAATGGTTGACTCTATTCATGTCTTATCCTATAAACTTGCAAAAACCTTTAAGGTCTATGGGGCAAGAGTGTTTTGGTCTGAATTTCAGAGATTTTTGGAGAGTACATATCAATGTGGCCAAATCTATTGTTTTCTGGACATTGCTCCCTCTACCTTTTTTGTTAAAATCAGTTCTCAGCTCACTTTACAGTTAGTCGCTTAAAGCAAGGAGCTCTGCACAGCCTCCTCCCTCTCCTAATTCCACAGCTGGGCTGCAGCCCTACAGCTAGAGTCAGGTAACACTGACCTCCTCTCACGCCTGTCTTCCTCCTTTGCTCCTGAGAGGAGGCCAATGGTTCAGGGCTAGCATCCTGTACTCATTGGTAAGATGCTCTCAGACATTCTTAAAAGAGCTCCCTGCCAGCCCCAGGGCTCCCTATATCCACTCTAGAAATAAGGTTTAGGAAGTAGCAACAGTGTGGTCAAGCTGCCTTCTACAGTTAGCTCAGATTTAGGACTTGAAGGTTGGAATCACCTCAGAGAACTAATCTGGAACTGAAAGCAAAGACCAGACAATTTAGTTCTGCTGTATGATTTAAAAGTCATTTACATGGTTTGGAAAATTCTGCATTGACTGACTTTTCTCATGTTTACTATAAGGACATCAATCCTCCTGTTCTCATGTTCAATGACTGTATTTAAAAAAAAATATCCGTGCCAATTGCCAACCTCTCCTCTACCCCAAAGAAACACAAAACTACTGCTAGGACCCTGGGTCCTAACCCTCGAGGGTTGTACAGAGCAGGTAAAGACGAACCGCTCCGCAGCCCGGAAGGAATTACCACGGCCGGCTGCGTGCCGCCGCCTTTCTTCCTACTTCACCCCTTGGAAGCGCAACCTTAGCAGGTCAGTAGGACGTACCTGAGCAGATCACCTCCACATCTTCCTTGTGGGAACAGTCGTGGTACCCCCACAGCCTGTGCCGGCACAACTCCAGAGACTGTTCCTTCCCTGAGCAATGGACGTCATCCAGCCAGATGCGGCCTTCCCCAGGCCCGTAGCTTTTGCGGGCTCTTGGGGATGGAAGGAGCGCCTTCCCACATCCCAGTTGCTTGCAGACCACTTGGTCCTCCTTTTCTCCCCAGCTGTCGTCACAGACAGAGCCCCAGGAGCCCTTGTGCAGCACCTCCAGCCTCCCAGAGCAGGGCGTGTCTCCTCCCACCAACCTCAGCTCAAAAGGATCTGCAGGTGGTAGGAGGAAGGTGGTGACAAAAGGAAAAGAGAGAAAAAAAAGATTATGTGCATGATCACCCAAACTCTACCAGAACATTTGAAATTCTCCACGTGTTTTTGGCGACAGCTGCTCCTTCCCTAAGACTCCATCCATTTCCAAGCCCTGTGGCTAGGTCTGTTTTCCTAACGAGAATACTTTCACTTTATTTTTTAAATATAATATCTACATATATATTTTATTTATAAATATATACTATTTAGAGATATGTAAAGAATTTCTAGTGGTTATTGAAGACTGAAGAACTCACAAGTTATACCCTGTTTACAGCATTCTGTATCATAGTTCATAGTATGATTGCACAATACACAATTTTAAGTGTTTCCCCTCTGCACAGGGAGTTATGCTTAAGAGAACTGGCAATCGATACAAATACATACATTTGCAATGGCCTTTCAGTGCATGAGTAGTTCTCTGTAAGTGCAGTGTGCCTGGGTTTCCATTTAGCCACACTCACGAATGAACCCGATTTCAGGATGCGGGGTCATAACCCTCCATTACCTTCGCATTCCATCCACGTGTCCTCGTCATGGGTACAGTTGTTCTCCAAATGACTAAAAGGACAGTCCTGAAGGTTGGCTTCTTGTCCAGAACATGACACCTTGCTCATCCAGATGGGTCCTTTGCCCTGAGTACTCTTGTTGCAGCATCTGTGGGTCAGTAGCGCCCGCCCGCATCCCAGCTGCCTGCATACCACCTTTGAAGCCTGTAAGTTCCAGCCTGCTTTACACACAGTGCTCCACTGGGCCTGGTGGAGCACCTCCACTCGACCCTGGCAGCGCCCTGGGCCATCTACTAGACGCACATCATCTGGAATGAAGGGCTGGTCACTGTCTGGGTCTGGAAGGAAAGGAGGAGGCAAAGTCTGTTCATGTCAGAACAGCGTCTTTTCGGAAAAGGGAGTTTGATTACACATGGCTCAGTCCTTGGCGTCCATTACAAGGCTGTTAGATGTGTAAGCAGCGCATAGCACATGGCGGTTACGAGAAGGAAGGACGGTTTCCCAGTCCCCACGGGATTCATACTCACTTCTGAAGCAGTTTAGTTTTTCTTTTTTACTTTTTGTTTTGGTTTTTTTTGTTTGTTTGTTTGTTTGTTTGTTTAAGACAGGGTTCTTCTGTGCCCTGGCTGTCCTGGAACTCATTCTGTAGACCAGCCTGGCCTTGAGCTCACAGAGCTCTGCCTGCCTCTGCTTCTCAAGTGTTGGGACTAATGGTGTGCACCACCGCTGGCTAGGGCATTTTAGTTTTTCAAATTATTTCCATATACGACTTCTAATTTCTCCTCACAAGAGACAGTTAAAAGCATTACAAATTAATATAAAATATATATTATATGTAATATATAATATAGATTATATTAATCTATGTATATTATATATGTGTAAGTATATATTATTTAATATAGAGATTAATATTGAAAAACATCAAATATCAATAAACACACACACGAACTGAAATGCCAAATTTTTTTTGGCTCTATATTGGCATAAATCAATTATCCCTTAATAATGTTCCCAAACCTTGACTTTTCTTATAAAAAAAAAAGGAGACTTTAACACTGGGAGGACCCATCTTTTCTCTAATGATAAGTCCTGCAGGGACACAAAAAGAAGGGGACAGAGGCAATTAAATCAATATCATCAATTCATAGGAAGCTATGTAGAACAGTGAAGGAATATGTCTATGTGTCTGTCTATGCATGCGGCTGCATTGATTGCACATTTCTACGCTTGTTACCATCTATTTGTGAGGTTTCTTTGACTCCCCACAAGTGTCTTCCCCCCTCCAATTAAGTTGATAGACAACCTGAGAACTGACATGTTCACAAAAGCACTTATCAAACCTCATGAGCTCTCTCCCATAACGCCATCTCAGCTCTGCACAGACACATTGAACAAATGCTCAGTGGCTGACAGATCTGTGCAGGTTTGTTTACATGGCTATGTATAAATGGAAATTGGATCTCATATGTACCTGGAAAGTAAGGAACAAGCAATATGGATAATAATTGCAGCTATTATTATATCCAAGTCTCGCAATCAAGAGCGTGTAACATGTAAAGGATGGTGTTGCCGTCATTCATCGTAGCACCCTATGAAAGTCCACAGCAGGAACCAAAGACTAGCAAAATGGCCACCTGGGGCATAGGATACTAGAAGATGGCCCTTGAGCCTCCTATACTTACTTTCACACTGTGCTCCAGCATTTTCTGCATGCGAACAATCAAAGACATCGTTATCTAGTTTACATTGAGCCAATGTGTCTTCCATTCCACTGCATTCGACCCCTTGAATAACAACTCTTTGCTCTTCCGATGCTGGTGGCTGATATGATGCACCACTCGGGGTTTTGTTGGCTGCTCCACAACTGAGCTCCCGGCACACCACAGCCGCATCATTCAGGTCCCAGCCGTCATCACACACAGTCCCCCACTGGCCATTGTACTCCACCTCCACTCGCCCTTCGCAGCGGTGGGCACCTCCCACTAGCCGCACTCTGGAAAGAGGCTCTGCAAAGGGATGAGATATTAGCTGGAGGCCTTGGAGAAGCAGAGGGTACATGGGGATATATGCAGTCAGTCTGGGGCCCCTAACCCTTTAACGAACAGAATGGGGAGCTGGAATCAGAATAGGAGACATAAAGAATCTTCTGGATATGCTTATGCTCTTAATTGTATGCTACCAATAATTGTCCTTTCAAGACACATAGATACTGATAACCTTTTCAGATTGATGATTGAGACAAAGAAGCTGGTTGAAGACTTGGCAGAAATTTTAGACCCTCTAGTGGTCAGAATGAGAGGATCAATACACTTCTACCCACAATTTCATAGATAAGGAAAATTCTTCCTCAAAGAAGTAATGGCTCACTGTAGGCCCCAGCCCAGGACTGAGTAAGGATGCCATTTTTACAATTTCTTCCCCATGAGTTTCTCTTGTGGTAGCCAGACCGAGGCAGTGGTGGTACATTGTCTGAGGTTAGCATATGAACTCTCTTCACCTGCTTCTCTTCTCATCTTCCCCCCTTTCCCGCTATCTTCCCCTTTCCCTTTTACTTCCTCCTCCTCTTCCTCCTAGCCCTCCTCATTCTCCTCCTCTCCCTCCTCCTCTCTTCCCCTCTCTTGCTGTTTCCTACAACTTTGTCCCTCCAAAAACCTATCTCAGAAGAGACCTAGCAGGAGAACAGTTAGAGCTTGAAAGGCTTAAAACCCCAATGGGTTGACTCCATCTATGGGAAAGATGGAGGCACCTCAGATCCCCCTCTCCATACGTCCTCAGGAATCAAGAACTTAGTTGTATCTCCTTATTAAAACTCTGTGTATATAATATCTATATCTATATCTATATCTATATCTATATCTATATCTATCTATCTATCTATCTATCTATCTATCTATCTGTGTGTGTGTGTGTGTGTGTGTGTGTGTGTGTGTGTGTGTGTGTATAAAATCTCCCTTTCACTAGGGAGTAGGGCAAAGAAGGCATTTGGGGAAATCAAAACCAAGCCTGTCAGACAATACATGAGTAGTGAGTGCTGCTTCCAGTATTGTTCTGTGAACTCAGAAAAGAATGAGGAACAAGATGGGGTCTATTCCCTCTGAGAGATTTTATGATAGCTTGGAACAATCTTGCCAAGTCTGCTGTAGCCCCAGAGTCGTGCAGCAGAGAACTGAGTTAGTGGCATCTTTATTCAATGAGAAAGCCAACTGAGAGGTCAAACATGTTAATTACATAAGGCCACATTTGCACTGTTCATCCATGACTGGTTGGAAGACAAGAGGCCCATCTGCTTGCCTGTGTGAGTGCAACCCGACTTCTGAGGACTGCATTTCCCCTGCCTACTCTGTCTCACGTTTTCACAAACTCCAGAACTTAAAACCAACTCGGGAACAGTGTATTGCTAAGACCAGCTTCACCCGCCTAGCTTTTAGGCTCATTTTAATTTTTCTTTATTATTTTATAGTTGGAAAGCAGTATCATGACTTGAAACTAAGGATATAAATTAAAATGCAGCCACTAAAAAACTAAGAAACGACAAGAAATGGAATTAACTTAGGTAGTCATCGATAGAACAATGCAGAACAAAAATACGGTACATCTACACGATAGCTCTTTACCTGATGAAATGAAATTTGCCTGTTGGAAAATGGATCCTCTTGAAACTATCATACTGAGGTAACTCAGACCCAGGAAGATCACCACCACATGTTCTTTCTCTTACGGGTCCTAGCATAAGATGTTTAGGTTTGTACATTTAATTTGGAGTATCTATGAAGAAGGCTAAAAAGGCCCATGTGAGGGTAAGAGGAAGATGTTTTAAAGAGGGGATAGAAGGATAGAATAAAAGTAGAGGCAGGAGGAATCCTGGAGGTTAAAGGTTCAAGTAGAGTTAAGAGCTTGAAGATAGACGAGAGGTGGGCGTGGGGTAGGTTAACCAAAACCAAAGATCTATGAAGAAGCATTATGGAAACCCACTACTTTGTAGGGTAATTAGATATACAACTTTTTAGAAGGATGAATTTGAACACAGGTACCCTGCATGGGAAGATAATGCTTCCCCCTGTCCAGTCTGAGATGTCTCCTTGTGAGTCGCCTTGTGAGTCCCCCCCTTGAAAGCTCCCAGAGGCTCCTGAACAACACAGGCTGTCGTCATTGCTCCTGGCTGTTGACCGTAAGATTGTATTGCTGAAGTCACATCAGACTCTAGTTGCAGGATTTAGAGAAATTGAGCTGGAACTGACCTGAAGTGTTCCTCCCTAGCAGCTTTCATGGTGCCCCAGGAGGGAGAAAACTGGTGACCTTTCCTGCTACAAACGGACTTGCCAAGTCTTGCAATCAAGAGCGTGTAACATGTAAAGGATGGTGTTGCCGTCATTCATCGTAGCACCCTGTGAAAGTCCACAGCAGGAACCAAAGACTAGCAAAATGGCCACCTGGGGCATAGGATACTAGAAGATGGCCCTTGAGCCTCCTATACTTACTCTCACACTGTGCTCCAGCATCTTCTGCATGCGAACAATCAAAGACATCGTTATCTAGTGTACATTGAGCCAATGTGTCTTCCATTCCACTGCATTCGACCCCTTGAATAACAACTCTTTGCTCTTCCGATGCTGGTGGCTGATATGATGCACCACTAATGGTTTTGTTGGCTGCTCCACAACTGAGCTCCCGGCACACCACAGCCACATCATTCAGGTCCCAGCCGTCATCACACACAGTCCCCCACTGGCCATTGTACTCCACCTCCACTCGCCCTTCACAGCGGTGGGCACCTCCCACTAGCCGCACTCTGGAAGGAGGCTCTGCAAAGGGATGAGATATTAGCTGGAGGCCTTGGAGAAGCAGAGGGTACATGGGGATATATGCAGTCAGTCTGGGGCCCCTAACCCTTTAACGAACAGAATGGGGAGCTGGAATCAGAATAGGAGACATAAAGAATCTTCTGGATATGCTTATGCTCTTAATTGTATGCTACCAATAATTGTCCTTTCAAGACACATAGATATTGATATCCTTTTCAGATTGATGATTGAGACAAAGAAGCTGGTTGAAGACTTGGCAGAAATTTTAGACCCTCTAGTGGTCAGAATGAGAGGATCAATACACTTCTACCCACAATTTCATAGATAAGGAAAATTCTTCCTCAAAGAAGTAATGGCTCACTGTAGGCCCCAGCCCAGGACTGAGTAAGGATGCCATTTTTACAATTTCTTCCCCATGAGTTTCTCTTGTGGTAGGCAGACCGAGGCAGTAGTGGTACATTGTTTGAGGTTAGCATATGAACTCTGTTCACTTGCTTCTTCTCATCTTCCCCCCTTTCCCGCTATCTTCCCCTTTCCCTTTTACTTCCTCCTCCTCTTCCTCCCAGCCTTCCTCATTCTCCTCCTCTCCCTCCTCCTCTCTTCCCCTCTCTTGCTGTTTCCTACAACTTTGTCCCTCCAAAAATCTAGCTCAGAAGAGACCTAGCAGGAGAACAGTTAGAGCTTGAAAGGCTTAAAACCCCAATGGGTTGACTCCATCTATGGGAAAGATGGAGGCACCTCAGATCCCCCTCTCCATACGTCCTCAGGAATCAAGAACTTAGTTGTATCTCCTTATTAAAACTCTGTGTATATAATATCTATATCTATATCTATATCTATATCTATATCTATATCTATATCTATATCTATATCTATATCTATATCTATCTATCTATCTATCTGTGTGTGTGTGTGTGTTTGTGTGTGTGTGTGTGTGTGTGTGTGTATAAAATCTCCCTTTCACTAGGGAGTAGGGCAAAGAAGGCATTTGGGGAAATCAAAACCAAGCCTGTCAGACAATACATGAGTAGTGAGCGCTGCTTCCAGTATTGTTCTGTGAACTCAGAATGAGGAACAAGATGGGGTCTATTCCCTCTGAGAGCTTTTATGATAGCTTGGAACAATCTTGCCAAGTCTGCTGTAGCCCCAGAGTTGTGCAGCAGAGAACTGAGTTAGTGGCATCTTTATTCAGTGAGAAAGCCAACTGAGAGGTCAAACATGTTAATTACATAAGGCCACATTTGCACTGTTCATCCATGACTGGTTGGAAGACAAGAGGCCCATCTGCTTGCCTGTGTGAGTGCAACCCGACTTCTGAGGACTGCATTTCCCCTGCCTACTCTGTCTCACGTTTTCACAAACTCCAGAACTTAAAACCAACTCGGGAACAGTGTATTGCTAAGACCAGCTTCACCCGCCTAGCTTTTAGGCTCATTTTAATTTTTCTTTACTATTTTATAGTTGGAAAGCAGTATCATGACTTGAAACTAAGGATATAAATTAAAATGCAGCCACTAAAAAACTAAGAAACGACAAGAAATGGAATTAACTTAGATAGTCATCGATAGAACAATGCAGAACAAAAATACGGTACATCTACATGATAGCTCTTTACCTGATGAAATGAAATGTGCCTGTTGGAAAATGGATCCTCTTGAAACTATCATACTGAGGTAACTCAGACCCAGGAAGATCACCACCACATGTTCTTTCTCTTACGGGTCCTAGCATAAGATGTTTAGGTTTGTACATTTAATTTGGAGTATCTATGAAGAAGGCTAAAAAGGCCCATGTGAGGGTAAGAGAAGATGTTTTAAAGAGGGGATAGAAGGATAGAATAAAAGTAGAGGCAGGAGGAATCCTGGAGGTTAAAGGTTCAAGTAGAGTTAAGAGCTTGAAGATAGACGAGAGGTGGGCGTGGGGTAGGTTAACCAAAATCAAAGATATATGAAGAAGCATCATGGAAACCCACTACTTTGTAGGCTAATTAGAAATACAACTTTTTAGAAGGATGAATTTGAACACAGGTACCCTGCATGGGAAGATAATGCTTCCGCCTGGAAGACATGCAGATCTGTGTCCAGTCTGAGATGCCTCCTTGTGAGTCGCCTTGTGAGTCGCCTCCTTGAAAGCTCCCAGAGGCTCATGAACAACACAGGCTGTCATCATTGCTCCTGGCTGTTGACCATAAGATTGTATTGCTGAAGTCACATCAGACTCTGGTTGCAGGATTTAGAGAAATTGAGCTGGAACTGACCTGAAGTGTTCCTCCCTAGCAGCTCTCATGGTGCCCCAGGAGGGAGAAAACTGCTGACCTTGCCTGCTACAAAGTGACTTGCCAGGCAAAATAGGCCAATTGGTGCAATAGCAGCAGGAAAGTTATGGGGATAAGAAACTGCTTTCCAGTTGAATTTGAGGACTGCTCCAAGAAGGAATGCTTGTCCCTGTAAGCCTTATCAAAAGTTCATGGCTAGGGAGATCATAGGCCACGGAGAGGGAGAGAGACTTAGTACTATTGTCTTAGTAATGGACGTGTTGTCAAATTGCCTTCTAACTATTTGTGCTTGTACACATTTAATAGTGCTTCCTTCAACTTTGGCCAGAGAAACGTCTCTCTGCAGTAGGCACCAGTCATGGCTGCTGATCACTGGATAAGATATCTATATCTGGACCTCATGTACCATTGTGGAAGAAGGAGAAGAACGAGGTTAAGAGCTAGAGGAGAGCTGTGAAATGCTGTCTCCTGAGCACCACGAGGCAGTTTCGCTAACTGCAGCTGTGGTCAGTAGACCTCTACACGATCAACCCGACAGTGTCGGATGATAGCCCAATAGGCAGCACTAATTGAACTCGGTGTGCTTTGTTGTTGTTAATGTTTTCAATTTTGTTCGTCTGCTTGTTTTGCTTTTGTTTTAAGGAGAGGCTATGAAAGAGGAAGTGGGGCATATTGAAGGTGCCTGGGGGAGTGGGAAGGAGATGTTGAGAATGGATATTATTAAAATACATAGTTTATAAATATGGAATTGTCAGAAAATAAATGAAGGATCTAAGATTAGAGTCTAGGCTGGCATTATTTTGCAGAGTAGGAAAAAGCTGCTAGTAGGTTCATTGGGGTTGTAAAGTACTTGTTTTAATGAATTTTTATTATTTTTTTATGAAGTAGAATGCTAGAGCAGTTTCCAGAAAAGATGACATAACCCAAGAGTGCAGTGGGGGTGAGCGGGGACTTGAACTGGAAATAACTGAGCTGAGGAAATTCAAGTTTGTGGGAGGAGACACAGAGGGCACCTGCCTTCCTGCCAGTGCCCTTACTCGGCTTTATTAGTGGAAAGCTTGAAAGTAGGGTGTGTGTGTGTATGTGTGTGTGTGTGTGTGTGTGTGTGTGTGTGTTCATGTGCCTGAGGAAAGACTGCAGAGTGAGCAGGTAGTGAGTGCACTGGCAACAACCACAGAGGCTAAGAAAAAAAAGAAGTGAGCTCAGCATCTGGCTGGGCACCTGATACACCAAGTTGCACCTGTGTGGCAGGGAATCTCATTATTAGCACCCCAATATACCAAGTTGCACCTATGCGACAGAGGATAGCACTATTAGCAACCCAGTAGATCTAGTTGCACGTATGTCGCAGAAGATCTCACCATATAATGTGTGGTGCTACCTCTGGAGAAGCCTCTGCCACCCAGCAAAGTAGAGCATGGAGAGATAGCGGAAAAGAAACTGAAATCATAGTGTGTGGTTCCTCCTCTCCGAGACCTTCCCCTCTGCCTCTCTCCCCCTCTCTGCTCTTGCTCTCATCACTGTGCAGGCTCTGCGAGGAGGCAGCCAGTGGGGGATGAACCCCAGGCCTCCCTTTGCCATTTAAGCCGCATGCTGTACAGAAGAAGCATTTCTACTTCAAGGCTACCAAAAGGGCTGGAAAACGACATGGATGGGGGAAACTGGAAAGACAAAAGGAATCTCTTCTCTGGGCCAGTCCACAAAGGAGCCTGATCCAAGGACCTATCCTGTTTAGATGTTGGATGAACTTCTAGGGCCACAGAGAATCTTTGGCAGGAAAACCACCCTGAGCACATCTAGATTCTGGAGGTAAAAATCCATCCACACAAGGCTAGTGAGCTTGTTTAAACTCTAGAAAGGAAGGTTGCTTGCCTGGATTGAACCTTTACACAGCCAAAGAAGCTACAGACTTTCTTCAGTCTTAAGCCTCTTGAGAACACAATAAATAGGCAAACAAAACAAAACAAACACAGACAAAATAAAATCCTTACCTGAAAAACATGATCCAATGAAAATGGTTGAGACGGCTGAGAAAAGAAAAAAAGAAGAAAGGTCATAGGTCATAAAGTCCTCATTCAAATTAGCCATGTGTAGAAGGTCCTCAACAAACTTCTTCTTCTTTTTTTTTTTTTTTTGTTTTGTTTTTTTGGTTTTTCGAGACAGGGTTTCTCTGTGTAGTCCTGGCTGTCCTGGAACTCACTCTGTAGACCAGGATGGCCTCGAACTCAGAAATCTGCCTGCCTCTGCCTCCCAAGTGCTGGGATTCGATAAACTTCTTAAGGGACAGTGGGAGACATGAAGCCTCCAAGGACATCCCTATCATGGTCACCTTCTCCTGGCCCTAGCCTCAAAAGACACCCTGGGAACCACAGAGGCCAATTTTAGCAAACTAACTGACCATTACATGACTGCAGCTATACCCTAGGCACAGGCACAGGTAGTGTCTTCCACTGTCATTTACACCAATCAACTGTAGCTGCCTACAGTGGGAGGGTGGTGATGTAGCATTTTAGTTCACAGAAAAGAGCGCTGGAGGCCAGGGAACAGCCCCTGGTGGGCGAGGTAGAGTGGGAGATCTGTTCGGGTCACTGTCTCTGCATTTAGAAGGGAGTAGACAAATCCTGTTGTGCAGAGCCCATGGTGAAGACCTTTGATGTTGCGGGCTGCATGCTCAGTTCCAACTCTCAGCCCTACCCCTGAGATCCGAGAGGAGCCAGGTGTACGTGGACAAAGTGAGCATTGCTGGATTCTTTTCTACCTCATTTTAAGTTTCAGGCAGTTTTTATGCATTTGCGAAGTGATATTTTGGTGTTGATTTCCCTCCAGCATTTAACAGTGTAAAAGTCATTCACAGCTTGTAAACTGTGGTACATTGACACTTAATTCAGATCAACAGGCCTGGAGCAACAATTTATTTAGTTCAAAATTCTAGCATAATCCAATCTGGCATATTTGAACATGGGACTTTTTTTTATCCTCTACATAATTTATGTATAGTTGTACTCTCTGTCACCTTCACACCAGTAGGTGAGGTAGCCCTCAGTTGCCCTAGAAGGCAAGGTCTCTCTCTCTTTTTTTTTTTTTTTTTTTTGTTTTTTTCGAGGCAGGGTTTCTCTGTATAGCCCTGGCTGTCCTGGAACTCACTTTGTAGACCAGGCTGGCCTCGAACTCAGAAATCCGCCTGCCTCTGCCTCCCAGAGTGCTGGGATTACAGGCGTGCGCCACCACCGCCCGGCGAAGGCAAGGACTTTTAATTGTGTAACTCTCCCACCATATATGCTTAGGATTTTCCCAACAAAGCAAATGTCTTTGGACCAGTCTGGAGTTTTTCAAATAGCTCCAAATAGCTCAGTGACTAGTCCTGAAATACTTCTTTCTATAAATAGCTTTCAGGACCTTCTAATTCTTAATCTTCACAGTGAGGCTACTCTCAGACTGAGGATTTATATATTACAACGTTCTAAAACTCAGTTATACAATGTATGTGCATTGCATGACCTCCCACTCAGGACAGGGAAACATTGAAAGGAAAGGGAGGGTGGCAAGCTGACACACAGGAGCAGAAATGACACTGTCAGTAAATGGCTTGGAGCCTCTTGACGTTGTTGACTGGGGGGATGAGTGCAGTTGGCACAGATCTGAGGACTTTCTGAAGGAGGTGAGACTTCAGGTGAGAGCTTGAAGGCTCAAGAGTAACCCACAGAGGCAAGGCTAGTTGTTGGTTTTTGCCTGGATGTAGAGATGTTTAGGATGTGGTCAAGACCCTTCATCAGACATATACATCTGAAGGGGAAAAAAAAAGAGTGTGGGCTTTGGTAATGCTCTAGGTAATCAAGATACTAAAAACAGATGTGACTTATTAGGGTAGCAGATCAGTTGACATCACTAGATATCACATGTTAATTGCATTATTAAAATTAAAATCTAGGCTTCTATAAAGGCATGAACTTGTAATCCTAGTACACAGACAGCATACAAAATCCTTTTTAAAACTTCTGGGTATTTTAACTTCATCTTTACTTCAGAGAGCAAAGTTTCAGTGAAGTGTGGTAACCTAGAAATTCAGTTAAGAGCCATGACTAAAATGCATGTTTCTTTGCAATCCAAAACTATAGATTGTCCAATATCTAGACTGACCTCGGGAAAACTAGAGAACCCAGAGCATCGTTTTTCCAGAAGACGCTAGATTAATAGACTAATGAGAGATAGTTATTTTGCAACTCTTCTTTCTTTCGATAAAGACTTCTAAAAAGATGGGAAAAGGAGGTTACAAGAAATAAAATACTCTCAGGGGGTAAGCGTGAGCTAGCCAAGGAGACCCCCTGAGAGATGCCCTTTCTCTCCTTGCACTACCTCACTTCTACCCAACATCCAGTCATTGTCTTTTTAATTGTACGTGTGTGTCAAAGGAAAATCTGTGTAAATATAAGGAAATAGATAAAAATCTGGCAGTCAAGGCAAACTTCAAATATGGATTTAGGGAGCTTTCTAAGGTTTAGAATAAGTTACCATATATAGAAAGCTGTTTTTGAAAGATGCCTGAATCAGGATTGGAGAATGTCCTCCTGGCAAAGCCTCCAGGAAGCCCTGGACACTTGCCTCCTCTGTGACAGGATTAGCCACAGAGGCAGAGACACTCACCCAGCATCACGTTGAACAATGGAGCCATGGCCTAGGCAGCTGAAGATGGTCTGTTGAGACAGGCTGTAGGTCTCAGGCAGCAATATTTGGTTTGAATGCTAGAATAAGGAAGAGAGACAGGTCCTGTGTGCAGCAGAAGCTTTATCAAATGGCCAAAAGCCAATGGGCACAGGGGGTGGGACTGATAGAGCCAGATAAGCTGAGTTCAGCAGGTCTAGAGGAAGGGAGGTGACTGAGTGGCCAAGATCCTGAAAAAACGTGGGTGGAGGGAGGCTATTATTGCTGTAACTTCATCTTACCACAAGCTTAGCTTAGCCTGTCTCTGCTTTAGTCTCTGCTCTATGTAAATGAGGAAACAGCCTTCCGAAGGGAAGGTAGGTTACCCCAGTATGGTCCCCATTCATTAAAAGTCTAGACCATGTTTAGCCTCCATTGATGGTCTGTGGGGAAAGTAAGTCAAACACTTGACTTGACTTCCGAATGTAAGCCATGATTGTGGCATCTATCTCTGTTGTTAGGGATCACTTTCCTACCTCTAGCCAGCTTCCCGAGTGCTGAGCAGAAGGCCTAACACGTAGGCTGCTCTTCCGGGCTTTGCTGGGTTTACCCATCTTTGGAACTTGGATGGCCACAGATCCCTGTGGTGATGGACAGACATCCTTCGCTGAACTCAGATGTCTTTCCAGTCTAAATTATGTTGAAAACAAATTGAGCCGCATGCCCGTCAGGACCCTCAGCCCTCTGTCATCCTTCATTATTCAGCACACCTGCCCTTCAAGAGCTAATTTAGTGGCACACAAAGCTTCATGCACGGGCACAACCCTCACTCTTTCTAGCAAAGTAAACTTTCCCTGATGGTGGCATAGCTCAGATCACTTAGCATGAGACTTGTTTCACTGTAGGGATTATTTTTAGTTCTGTATTTCTTTGTTTACTTATTTTAAATATAATAAAGAAGAATATAAATATAATATAAATATATATTTATATATTTATAAATATAAAGAATATAAATATAATAAAGAATTATATAAATATAATATAATAAGAAGATAATAGTGCCAGTCAGTTCAGAATGGGAAGCTGACACATAATTCAGGGTTTCATTTGGAAGGAAAGTTTGAGAAGAAGAAGAAGAAGAAGAAGAAGAAGAAGAAGAAGAAGAAGAAGAAGAAGAAGAAGAAGAAGAAGAAGAAGAAGAAGAAGAAGAAGAAGAAGAAGAAGAAGAAGAAGACTGAGCCCACGAAGGACCTTGAGGTGGAAGGGAGAACATTCAAAACTATTGTATGGTGATCTAAACACAGTGGGACCTTACAGGGAAGGAAAGGTTTCCCTTTAAAACTTGGAGAGAAATTCCATTATGAGTGAGATGGGGGGTGGGGTGGTGGTGGTGAGACACTTACAGGGTATGGTAGGAGGAGGCTAAAGGACCCTGCAGAATAGCTCTCTGGGAAAATTCCTATCCCAAGAACAAAGCCTCTCAGGAGTGGCAGGAAGTCCTTTATCTCACAAGTTAGTTCATCACGGCATATGTGACAAAGAGCACGGAAAGCTATCAAGTCACAGAACACACTGTTTCTCAACCCTGTCCCAGAGAGCTCTGCAAGGGGTTGCATAACACAGCCTTTGGGATCCGCTCTCAAGGTTCTAACAATCATTTCTTCACAAGCAGTTCCCAGCAGCTGTGAGCACCAGACAGTGTGTTGAGGGGAGAGAGACTGGATGGATGAGGGCTGGCTTGGAACAGCTAAAGAATAAGCCATAAAATCTGCTGTAAGACAGGGGAGTGCAAGGATCTGGGGACACGGTGGAGGAAATGACTACTTCGGGTGGTGACACTTGATCAGGGGCTAAGAACTGAGTGCAGCGGAGCTTGGCAGGGCACAAGCAAACAAAGGCCCAATTGACCAACAGCAGACAGGTGCCTGGGAGGGCAAGATGGTAGGAGTCGGTGCTCTGGGGCTGCGGGCGAGATTGTAACTAGAATGCTCTGCGCTCTCCTCCATTCTTCCAGACCCTGACACAGATAATAGAATGTATCCTTGACAAAGAAAAGTCTTTATCGCAGCCTGTGGGCAAAGAGCATCCTGGAGAACACAGACGTGTGATTCAGGAATATATTTCACATATGAAATTGAGTGGGAAAAATATTTTCCCAATAAAATATCTTATTAACTCAGTCAAGAACATAAAGAAAGGAAAACAAGCCCATCAGTCAACAGGGACATTATGTCATAGAACAGAAGCAGCTACTAATGGTATGGTGTATCTGTTGTGAACTCTGTCCTCAAGCAGAAAGGAAGAAAGGCTCCTTACCCCCTAATTAGTGCAGCCAGAATTACCCACAGGATTCCCTAAGAGAAGGTGAGCGTGGGCAGATCATTAGAGCCTTGCCGATATCACAGCCAGGATGTCCTCCTGTGTCCCCACCCCGTGAATACAGTTCTGCCCCAGCTGAAAACGGTCTCTGCAGGTTGGAGTTTTATAGGAGGTGGATCACTCACTGATAGGAGGAGACTCCATCCACATAGCTGTGGAGATGTGGACATCATGCTGGAGTATGACTTTGCAGTGATAGAGCTTTTGGGGGTCACCCATGCTCCTGTGGGCAAGCCAAATAAGCTGGTTGCTTCAATGGGTTGGATTTGGGTGGGATTGTTACTTTGATCCATTGACTGGTGCCCTATCTGGGGCATTAGTTCTCATCTCTCTAGGAAAAATTCCCACAATAGCATTTCAGAGATTGTGTTTTGGTTTCAGCTGGGAAGAATTGGAAGGAAAGAAAGAAGACCATTACTGGGTCACAGAGACCCATTAAGGGAACACTGGCATAGAATGCTGTGGCCTGGGCTAGAATGCTAGCATTGCAGAGGCTGAAAAAGGATTACAACTGTAAGTCCAGTCTAGGATATATAGTGAGACTGTCTCAGCGAGAGGGATAGGGATAGACAGAAAGACAGACACACAGACAGTGAGAGTGTGAGCGAGCACACTGGACCACTGACCTAGTCCAAACAGAAGAGACTGAACAGAAAGTACAGTGTTTGGGGAGGAAAGGGTTTATTCAGTTTATACTTCCATACTGCTGTTCATCACCAAAGGAAGTCAGGACTGGAACTCAAGCAGGTCAGGAAGCAGGAGCTGATGCAGAGGCCATGGAGGGATGTTGCTTACTGGCTTACCTTCCCTGGCTTGCTCACCACCCACAACCTCCCCCCCAACCCCCCACCCCTGCCTTGATCACTAATAGAGAAAATGCCCCGCAGCAGGATCTCATAGAGGCATTTTCTCAACTGAAGCTCCTTTCTCTGTGATAACTCCAGCCTGTGTCAAGTTGACACACAAAACTGGCCAGTAAATGTTTGAGAGCATTTGTGTGTGTGTGTGTGTGTGTGTGTGTGTGTGTGTGTACCACATGTGTACCTGGTGTCCCAGGAGGCAAAAGAGGATACTGAATTTTCTGGAACTAAAGTTACAGATGGTTGTGAGTCTCCTTGGGGGTGCTGGGAACTAAACCTGGGTCCTCTGCAAAAGAAGCAATTTCGTTATCTGCTGGGTCATATCTCAATCTTCTGGCTTGCTTTTTTTTTTTTAATTTTATTTTTAGTGTCTCACTCTACAGCCAGGCCAGCTCAGAGCTCACAGTGTAACCAAGGCTGGCTTTAGACTCATGATGATTCTCCTGACTCAGCCATTTGAGTGCTGGGATTACAGACAGGCATTACTACATTTGGCTAGAGTTTTTTTTAACTTCTGAGAAAAAAAAACAACTGAAGAGGAAATAGGCTGGCTGTGTGTGCATGAGAGGCATTGTCTGTGGCTGTCCTTGTCCATACCACAACCAAGTGGCCTACTAGCAAGTTTATAATTTACTTCCTTTTTTATCATTTAAGAATTTCAAAGGAAGTCAAAGGGATACAAATTGGAAAGGAAGAAGTCAAACTATCATTATTTGCAGATGATATGATAGTTTACTTAAGTGACCCAAAAAACTCCACCAGAGAACTTCTACAGCTGATAAACAACTTCAGCAAAGTGGCTGGTTATAAAATTAACTCAAGCAAATCAGTAGCCTTCTTGTACTCAAAGGACAAGCAGGCTGAGAAAGAAGTTAGGGAAATAACACCCTTCACAATAGCCACAAACAACATAAAGTACCTTGGCGTAACTCTAACCAAACAAGCGAAAGATCTGTATGACAGGAACTTCAAATCCTTGAAGAAAGAAGTCGAAGAAGACCTCAGAAGATGGAAAAATATTTCTTGCTCCTGGATTGGCAGGATCAATATAGTAAAAATGGCCATCTTACCAAAAGCAATATACAGATTCAATGCAATCCCCATCAAAATCCCAACTCAATTCTTTATAGATCTAGAAAGAGCAATTCTCAAATTCATCTGGAGCAACAAAAAACCCAGGATAGCTAAAACTATTCTCAACAATAAAAGGACTTCTGGGGGAATCAATATCCTTGACCTTAAACAGTACTACCGAGCAATTGTGTTAAAAACTGCATGGTATTGGTACAGCAACAGGCAAGTGGATCAATGGAATAGGATTGAAGACCCAGAAATTAACCCACAGATTTATGGTCACTTGATCTTTGATAAAGGAGCCACACCATCCAGTGGAAAAAAGATAGTCTTTTCAACAAATGGTGCTGGTTCAACTGGAGGTCAACATGCAGAAGAATGCGAATCGACCCACTCTTATCTCCTTGCACTAAGATCAACTCCAAGTGGATCAAGGACCTCCATATAAAACCAGACACACTGAAACTATTAGGAAAGAAACTTGGAAAGACCCTGGAGGACATAGGCACAGGGGGAAAGTTCCTGAACAGAACACCAATAGCTTATGCACTAAGATCAAGAATTGACAAATGGGACCTCATAAAATTACAAAGTTTCTGCAAGGCAAAGGACACTGTCAGAAGGACAAAAGGACAACCAACAAAGTGGGAAAAGATCTTCACCAACCCCACATCTGACAGAGGGCTAATATCTAATATATACAAAGAACTCAAGAAGTTAGACCCCAAAGAACCAAATAACCCTATCAAAAAATGGGGTACAGAGCTAAACAAAGAATTTTCACCAGAAAAAATTCGGATGGCTGAGAAGCACCTTAAGAGATGTTCAACATCATTAGTCATCAGAGAAATGCAAATCAAAACAACCCTGAGATTCCACCTCACACCAGTCAGAATGGCTAAGATTAAAAACTCAAGAGACAACAAATGCTGGCGAGGATGTGGAGAAAGAGGAACACTCCTCCACTGTTGGTGGGATTGCAAAATGGTAAAACCGCTCTGGAAATCAGTGTGGCGGTTCCTCAGAAAATTGGGCATGTCCCTTCCAGAGGACCCTGGCATACCACTCCTGGGCATATACCCAGAGGATCCCCCTGCATACAATAAAGACACATGCTCCACTATGTTTATAGCAGCCTTGTTTATAATAGCCAGAAATTGGAAGGAGCCCAAATATCCCTCAAAGGAGGAATGGATACAGAAAATGTGGTATATTTATACAATGGAATACTACTCAGCAATTAAAAATAATGAATTCATGCAATTTGTAGGTAAATGGTTAGACCTAGAAAATATCATCCTGAGTGAGCTAACCCAATCACAAAAGAATACACATGAAATGCAATCACTGATAAGTGGATATTAATGAGCCCAGAAGCCCTAAATACTCAAGGCACAATTAGCAAGTCAAATGATTCCCAAGAAGAAAGGAGAGGACCCTGGGCCTGGAAAGATTGGATCCAGTTTTGTAGAGAAACTGTGGGGGGAGGGGGAATGATTGGGGAATAGTTGGGGGGGGAGAGGAACTATGGGACATAGGGAGAGGGGGGAACTGGGAAAGGGGAAAGCCTTTGGAATGTAAACATAGAATATAGAAAATAAAAATTTAAAAAAAAATAAAATGATCCAAAATATGAAAAAAAAGAATTTCATACATGCCTGTAATATGTTTTAATCAAGTCTCCCCCATTTAATCAAATGCCCTCTTCTCCTCTTCCCTCAACCACTTCACCTCCAAAATTCCTGTGATCTGTTCTCAAGCCCACAGAATCCACTTATTCTGAGTATGCGTGGGTAAGGACCACCTATTGGAACCTGGGTAGACTCTGGGTAGTCAGGACACAATCCTGCGGAAACTGACTCTCCTTCCCCAGGAGCCTTGAATTGCAATAGCTCCTCAGCTAAGGTTAGGACTTCACGAGCCCCCTCCTCCATCCACAGTGACATTCTGGCTGGTTTGATGTTGTGCAAGTCTTGTTTACGCTGCCACTGATGCTGTGGGTTTATCTATGCAACAGCACTGTCATGTCCAGCAAATACCGCTTCACAGCAGAATCCTACCTCTGGCTCTTACAATCGATTCTTCCTTCCTTCCTTCCTTCCTTCCTTCCTTCCTTCCTTCCTTCCTTCCTTCCTTTCCCTTCAAATGGCCCCTTATGATTCTGTACTGTTATGAGCCTTGCTTTTTTAATTTAATTTTTTAATTAACAGGGCAGTGGTGGCGCATGCCCTTAATCCCAGCACTTGGGAGGCAGAGGCAGGCGGATTTCTGAGTTCGAGACCAGCCTGGTCTACAGAGTGAGTTCCAGGGACAGCCAGGGCTACACAGAGAAACCCTGTCTCAAAAAAATTAATTAACAGGGTTGTGGGCATGTGTACATGAGTACATTTTGCCTGAAGAAGCCAGCGATCTCGCTGGAGCCAGTTACAGGTGGTTGTGAGTCACCTGATGTGGTGCTGGGATCGAACTCAGGTCCTGTGGAAGAGCAGTGTGTGCTGCTCAGCCACTGCATGGGCTGGAGAGATGGCTCAGCACTTAGGAGCCCTGGCTGCTCTTCCAGAGGATGCAAGTTCAAATCTTTTCTAATTCTTATGCCATGATGTTCTCTGAGGGATGGGGATATGGGATATACTATAAATGTCACATTTAGAGCAGAACGCTGCACCGTCTTTTATTATCTGTATGTTGCTCAGTTGTGGAGCTCTATATTAATTGGCATCTACTGCAAAACGAAGCTCTGATGGGGGTTGAGAGATTCACTGATCAATGGGTACAGAAATTAGAACTTAGGAGGCAGTTTTTACTATTTCCGCAGCGCTAGCTGACTCTTATGTTAACGTGGCATAGGCTAGAGTCATTTTAGAAGAGGGAACCTTTTTTTTTATGCCTTAATTTTTTTTTTAGTTATTTTTTTTATTTTCTATATTCTATGTTTACATTCCAAAGGTTTTCCCCTTTCCCAATTACCCCTCCACCATATGTCCCATAATTCCTCTCTCCCCCCCTGTTATTACCCCCCACACACACACACACGATTTCTCTGTTCTGGGTCTATAATACTGGATCCAATCTTTACAGGCCCAGGGTCCTCTCCATTCTTCTTCTTCTTGGAAGTCATTTGACTTGCTAATTGTGTCTTGAGTATTTAGGGCTTCTGGGCTCATTAATATCCACTTATGAGTGATTGCATTTCATGTGTATTCTTTTGTGATTGGGTTAGCTCACTTAGGATGATATTTTCCAGATCTAACCATTTACCTACAAATTGCATGAGTTCATTATTTTTAATTGCTGAGTAGTACTCCATTGTATAAATATACCACATTTTCTGTATCCATTCCTCTTTTGAGGGATATCTGGGCTCCTTCCAATTTCTGGCTATTATAAACAAGGCTGCTATAAACATAGTGGAGCATGTGTCTTTATTGTATGCAGAGGAATCCTCTGGGTATATGCCCAGGAGTGGTATGCCAGGGTCCTCTGGAAGTGACATGCCCAATTTTCTGAGGAACCGCCACACTGATCTCCAGAGCGGTTTTACCATTTTACAATCCCACCAACAGTGGAGGAGTGTTCCTCTTTCTCCACATCCTCGCCAGCACCTGTAAAAGCATATAGAATAGAAGAGGGAACCTTAATTGTGAAGACACCCCTACCAGATTGGCCTGCCGGCACGCCTATGGTGCATTATCTTGATTGACGGTTGAGATGAATGGACCTCGTTCACAGTGGGTGGTGTAAGAAAGTGGCTGAGAAAGGGATAAAGAGCAAGCCAGTAAGAAGCACCCCTCCATGGCCTCGGCATCAGCCCCTGGCTCTAGGTTCCTGCCTGTTTGAGTTCCTCTCCTGACTTCCCTCAGTGATGGACTATAATGCGGAACTATAAGCAAAAATAAGCACTTTTCTCCCTGGGTTGCTTTTGGTTGTAGCATTTTATCATAGCAGTAAAAGCCCACTTACCAGAATAACACTATTAGGTTCTCTCCCAGGACCTATGACCTACATAGCCATGGTTTATACTGGCCTAATTAAAGGTACCAGGCATGAGGTCTGTCTTGCAGAACAGGACTTAAATCCAGTCAGAAGTGCTTGGTTATGCCCATAAGGGTCATGCCAGTATTATACTAATCAGCACATCATTCAAGGCTCCTTGTTATAGTTTGCTGAGTTCACTGCTGGGCAAGGCTTTTCTACCCAAGATATGTGCATAGAAAAGCCCAGCATTATGACACCTACCTAGTAGGAATAAAGCTTGATTTCTGTGTCCTATAATTTATACAGTGTCTTCAGAAACAAGGTCTTCTCATTAAGCTCTGGAAAGTAACCAAGACCAACAGTAATAGTCTATAATGTTTAAGAATGGCTGTCTAGGGAAGCCACTGACCAACAACTTAAAAAGAGGCAACCCATACCTGTCACCAAGAATATCATCATCATCATCATCATCATCATCATCATCATCATCACCACTGATAAGCTATGGTATCTGGGGAAGTATTGCCCCGCACTATAGGTTAACTTTATTGAAATCCCTGTTGTATGTGTATATATTTTAGGAAACATCTAGATTACCATATGGCATTTTCAAAGTTCTCCACACACGGTGTGGAGATCGTTTCTGTTTCATTATTCACCTTTCTACTCTCATATCTCCTGCATTCTATCCCCACTCACTTAAAATCCCATGGCTTCCTGATTTTTATGGGCACTCCAATTTAAACACACATATCGAAAGAGTCAAAGCTAGTGTCCACATAGGAGACAGGCAGCTTTCGTCTTTCAAGGTCTGTATTGCCTCATTCAAAATTATTATTTCCAGCTCCAGTTATTTTTTTAATTATTAAATATGTTTGTTTTTGAAGGAACAAACAAAAACTTCCACAATGGTTCCCCTAAAAACCCAACCACCCCCCCCCACACACACACACACATATACACAGGAAAGAGGCCCATGCACTTTAAACTCCAGCAGTGGGCCTGGTGGTGTGGGGCACCATGATAGCTGAGAAATACACAGGACATGGAGACTGTGGCCTCCCTGGGATCACACCAAAGCCACAGCAGTCTCCTTTTCTGCAGGTACACGCAGTGAGGGGTCCAAGATTGATGCAGACAGGAGATGGCAGCCCAAGACAGGCATCCACAGGAGGGAGCCTGCTGGCCTGGCTGCCTAGGCAGCATCTACTGGCTGGCTGTGTCCTGCTGGCCCCAAACCTGGCCCCAGTGTGCTCTACCTGAGCTGTTCTGGTCTCACTCGGAACTGCCCCTAAAATGAAGCATTTCAGCTGAGAGGCAAATAGCCAGAGCTTTGCTGACCAGAGACCTCAACCCACTTCCCTTCAGCCACAGACCAGCCAGGCAGTCCTGAGCAAGAAGCCATAGCCCCTTGGGGAATTTGTTGACTGGGACTTGACCTGCTTTTTGCTAACATGATCAGTTTTTCATTTCTGCATTGCATTAGATAACAAATACTTATGTAATTTGATCTTGATTAACCCGTATTCATGTTCCTCTTTTCAATGGGATTCAAAAGTGACAGCAAAGAGAATATCTCTAGAATTCCTCAGAAAAGCAGCAAGAGGGGAGGCCAGCCACTTCCTAGTGCCAGCTAGTCCCCTGTGCCCCAAGGCTGCTTCCCAGAGCATCTCTGATCTACCCTAGACCTTGTGATGGACACAGATTTCCATGAGGAAAGGCCACTGGCCTGATGATTTCTGACTAACTGGCTCAGCACAGGGTCAGGAGGAAAGAGGAAAGAGGCATTATCCAGGGAGGTCCTGCTGTGTTAGGAAGAGTCCCCACCATGGCTGGCCATCCTTGTACTGAGCTGCCCTCCATGGAGGACCTTGTCTGATGGAGAAGTCACACACACAGTTCTGTTCTGGGCATTTCTTCCCTGCCGTGGGAATGGAGCACTGGCCAATCCCAACTTCCTCACCAAACAGAGGATGGTTTGCTTTGACCTGTGTGACCAAGAAGGACAAGTTGTTTCCCCTGGGGCCATGCACTTCTCTGTGTCTGCAGCACTCCTGCTGCACAGGGTCTAAGGGAAGAGGCTGTCCTTTCGCCCAGCTCTTTCTAGTCACTGGATGTTTGAAATGGGATAAGGAGATGCCATATCAGCGACTCTGAGCCTGTTTGGGGGCCACCAAATAATATATTTCACGGTGTTCTGCCTTCTTTTGTCAAATGCGGCGCCAGTCAGTAGTCACGTGTCTGCCCCACCTCCCTCTGTCATCAGTCTGCTGATGACATCAGCAGTCTGTCATCAGTCTCCTTCATTTCCATTCCTTCCCCCCCTCCCCTCCCCCCATCGCTGGTGCTTTCAAAGCTGCTCATCCAGAGTCTTCTTTCTGTTTATAGGATGTCTCCAGTCTTTAATCCGACTGACCCCTGTTGCTTTCTAGCAAGGATGTGTTTTTGCGTTTTTCTGTGTGCTGACTCCTGTTCATCAGCTCTCATTAATGATACCAATTTCCATCACCCAGTTCTAGTTACTGATCTAGTCGTTCAATTTATTTTTTTACGTTTTTTATTGATTCTTCGTGAGTGTCACATGATAGACCCCCAACTCCACTCATCTCCCCATCCCTTCCTTTCAGTCCATTCTACCTCCCTGCCAAATGAAAATAAAAAACAAAACAAAACATGAAATCCCGTCTCATCTAGGAAGCTATAGTGTGTGCACCCTTTTGCCCACGCACCCCTTCTTCCACATATTCATTGCAATGAGTCATTGGTCTGGACTGAGGCCTCTTGCGTCTACTGCTCTATCAATGTTGGATCCTCACTGGAACTCCTCTAGGATACCCTGCTGTTGCCCTGTGTCATGGAGATCCTGCAGCACTGAATCTGCAGCACCAGCCCTTTTCACAAAGTCCAGCAATTTATAGATGAGGCAGATGTTGAGGTGAGACAACTCAACAGCCCTGGGTCTGGGCCTGGGTGGAGGTGAGTGGGTCAGTCTGCCAGCTCTCCAGCACTGCCCAGGCTAGCCCACTCAATGCTGCAGGTGGCCAGGGGCAGGGGCAGCTCTCCCATGCTCTCAAACCTTCAGGACTGGCTTACCCACACTCAGGACACCAGAGCCTGTGCTGCCCAGTCAAGGTTGAAAGAATTTTAATTACTGCTTCTATTTCACTAGGAGTTATAGATCTCTTTAAATTACTTATCTGGTCTTGATTTAACTTTTATAAGCAGTATGTATCGAGAAAATTATCCATTTCTTTTAGATTTTCCGATTTGGTGAAGTCCAGGTTTTTAAAGTTCTATGACTCTCTGGATTTCCTCAGTGTCTATTGCTATGTCCCCCCCCCGCCCCCATCTCTAATTTTGATAATTTCAGATCTTCCCTTTCTGACTTTTAGTTAATTTGGGACAAGGTTTGTCAATTTTATTGATTTTCCCAAAGAATGAACTCTGTCTCGTTGAGTCTTTGCATTGTATTGTTGTTGATGATTTCTAGCTTTAATTCACGGGGGTCAGATAGAATTCAAGGTGTTATTTCAGTTTTCTCTTATCTATTCAGACTTACCTTGTGTCTAAGTATGTGGTCCATTTTGGAGAAAGTTCTACTAGATTCAAAGCATGCAGGTTCTTGTGTATTTAGGTGAAATGTTCTGTAAGTATCTATTAGGTCCATTCGGTTTATCTCATCAGTTAGCTCCAGAATTTCTCTCTAGTTTTGTATGAATGACCTGTTTCTTGGTGAGAGTAGAGTATTACATTAAACTTATCACTGCATGAGGGTTAATATGTAGTTTACGCTGTAGTAGTGCTTCTTTTATGAAGTTTCATGTCCTTATGTTTGGTGCATAGATGTTAAAAATTGCAATACATCTAGGTAGATTTTTCCTTTGAATAAGTAGTATCCTTCCCTTATGATGTGTCCTTCCCATAAGATATGTCTCTTATGATTAGTTTTGGTTTGAAGTCTATTTTGTCAGATATTAAGATGACTGCACCAGATTGCTTCTTAAGTTCATCAACTTAGAATACCTTTTTCCATCCTTTTACCTAAGGTGATGTCTCTCAAGAGATTATTCAAATTAATAAAATTAGAGATTAAAGGGGAGATATTTCAACAGACACTGAAGAAATTCAAATAATCATAATATTTATTCTTTAACATTAAAATAAATGAATTAAATGAAAAATAATAAATATTTAAAAATCAATTTCCCCAAATCAAAATATATAATATAAATGAATATATATATCTTTTCAAATTTAAACAAAGATTAGCTAAAAACCCATAAAACCTAGTGAAATAGAACCTGTAATTTAAAATCTTCCAAATAAAAGTTTATGGTGAGATGGATTGATATAGAATCCTGCCATTCTTTTTTAAAAAAAATTCTAACACCAATATTCCTCAAATTATTCTGTGGGACATGAAAGGAAGCAATATTTCAAAACTCCTTATGAAGCTATTTTGCCTTGATACCAAAACCAGACAAAGACCACAAAAGAAAACTATAATCCAATATTACTGTGGAAAATTCTCAAAACTATACTTGCAAACAGAATTCAAGATCACATCAAAAAGATTATTCACCATGATTAAGTTGACTTTGTCCCAGAGATGTAGGGATTGCTCAACATACATAAATATATAAACATAATCAGCTACACAAATACGCTAAAGAACAAAAATAACACGATCATCTCAATAGATTCAGAAATATAGAATATAGGACATATCAAGAATATAGGACACATCTCAACATAATAAAGGCAATATACAGGACACAATAAAGCAACCTGGAAGCATTTCCACTAAGGTCAGGAGGAAGACAAGAATGCCCTCTCTCCTTCTGTTCAACGTAGAATTTCAAATCTTAGCTCAAGGAATATTACAAATGCAGGAGACCAGATGGATAGACACAGGAAAAAGATAAATCAACGTCTCATTGTTTTCAGGTGATGATTCTACATGTAAAAGACCCAAAAGATCCCTACAGCTGGCAAATATACTCAGCAACGTGCAGGATATAAAGTTGCCACCCAGAATTAATTGGTCATTGGAACAGGATTGTGGGGGTGCATATATACATATGTCCATGCACCTTTCGACACCTGATTTTTAACAGGAGAGCCAACAATATGCACTGGAAAGAAGACAGCATCTTCAGCCACTGGTGTTGGTCAGACTGATGGCTTTACATGATTTTCAGTCCCCATCTCCCACCCTGCCCAAAACTCAACTCCAACTAGATCAAGGACCTCATAGAAGATCTGATATTTGGCTATGATAGAGAAGTCAGTGGAGATTGCACTTGAATTTATTAATCCAGAAAAGGACTCTTTGAACAAAGCCTGATAGTAGGAGAATTTAAACAAATGACTAATAAACAGGACCTCAGGAAACTGAAAAAACATCTGTACAGTGAAGGACACCATCACTCAAATGAAGAGGCAGCCCACAGAATGGGAAAAAAATTATCAGCTGTACATCTGGGATTAGTGACTAGAACTCAAAAAGTCAAACAACAAAAAACCTCAAACATCCCAGTTAAAATGGAACAGGGAACTAAACAGAAGTCTCAAAAATGAAACACAAATAGCTGAAAAAAAGCCATTTTTTAAACTGTCAACATTTCTAGCCATAGGGAAATGAAAATTAAAACTTATTTGAGATTTTTATTTCACCCTAGTCAAAATGACTAAAGTTTTTAAAAATATATATATGAAAAATGCTGGACTGGGTGCGAGGAAAGAGGAAGACTTATCCAGTGTTTGTGGAAGTGCAAACTGGTGTGGCAATTATGAAAATCCATGTGGCATATCTTCAAACAGCTAAAAATAGATCTACTGCAGGATCCATGTTCACCACTCTTGGCACATGTCCCTTAGAGATACCCGCTCATCTGTGTGTTGCTCTTCTACTCACTAAAGCCAAGAAATGGACAGCCTAGATGTCCACCAACTGATGAATAGATACTGAAGATGTGGTATATTTACACAACAGAATAGCATTCAGCTGTTAAGAAAAATAAAATTATGGAATTTTCAGGTACACGGATGGAGCTGGTCTGTCAAGACACGCCCACTGGTACAATGTTGACACAAATATCATGTGAATAGCCAACCACTTTCTGATGATATTTAAAGTCCTCTTCTAAAATATGAAACCTATATCCGGCACCAAGAACTTATGGCTAGACAGGTCATAGGCTCTAGGAGAGAACCTCCTACCGTTTGTTGTTCTGCTATTTAGACATAATATTAAGCCAAGTCATAAAGCTATATCTCAACTCTAATCTGAGAGGCTATTTGCAGTAGATGCTGTTTAACAGAAATACATCAATATGTGGGAGGCAATAGACTGTTAAGTGTTCAGACTTAAATGGATGGGCATCTACATCACACCTCCTTCTCATAAGGCTCGGGAATCATTGTGGAAGAGTGGGGAGGGAAGAGTCTAAGAGCCAGAGGAGATGGGTGACTACAAGGAATCACAGTGTCTCCTGGTCACAGTAGGACAGTGAGGCATTAAGCTTTCTCAGGACCACGGGCATCTCCTCTCGTTGATGCCCTACAAGGCCACTCTCTGCTACACATGTGGCTAGAACCATGGGTCTCTCCATGTGTACTCTTTGGTTGGTGGTTTAGTCTCTGGGAGCTCTGGGGGTTTGGTTGGTTCATATTGTTGTTCCTCCTATGGGGTTGCAAACCCCTTCAGCTCCTTCAGTCTTTTCTCTAACTCCTCCACTGGGGACCCCGTGCTCAGTTCAATGGTTGGCTGTGTATTTGTTAGGCTCTAGCAGAGTCTCTCAGGAGATAGCTATATCAGGCTCCTATCAGCAAGCACTTCTTGGCATACACAATAGTGTCTGGGTTTGATAACTGTATATGGGTTGAATCTCCAGGTGGGGCAGTCTCTGGACGGCCTTTCCTTCAGTCTCTGCTCTACTCTTAACCTCCATATTTGCTCCCATCAGTATTTTGTTCTCCTTTCTAAGAAAGATCAAAGCACCCACACTTTGGTCTTCCTTCTTCTTCAGCTTCATGTGGTCTGTGAATTGTATCCGGTATTCTGAGCTTTTGGACTAATATCCACTTATCAGTGAGTGTGTTCTTTTGTGTCTGGTTTACCTCACTCAGGATGATATTTTCTAGTTCCATCCATTTGCCTAAGAATTTCATGAAGTCATTGTTTTTAATAGTTGAGTAGTACTCCATTGTGTAAATGTACCACATTTTCTATATCCATTCCTCTGTTGTGGGATATCTGGGTTCTTTCCAGCTTTTGGCTATTATAAATAAGGCTGCTACGAACATGGTGGAGCATGTGTCCTTGTTATATGTTGGAAAATCTTTTGGGTATATGCCCAGGAGTGATATAGCTGGGTCCTCAGGCAGTACTGTGTCCAATTTTCTGAGGACCCACCAAACTGATTTCCAAAGGACTTTTACCAGCTTGCAATCCCACCAGCAGTAGAGGAGTGTTCCTCTTTCTCCACATCCTCGACAGTGTCTACTGTCACATGAGTTTTTGATCTTAGCCATTCTGACTGGTGTGAGGTGGAATCTCAGGGTTGTTTTGATTTGCATTTCCCTGGTGATGAAGGATGTTGAACATTTCTTTAGGTGCTCCTCTGCCATTCGATATCCCTCAGTTGAGAATTCCCTGTTTAGCTCTGTAGCCCATTTTTAATAGTGTTATTTGTTTCTCTGGAGTCTAACTTCTTGAGTTCTTTGTATATATTAGACATTAGCCCTGTATCAGATGTAGGATTGGTAAAGATCTTTTCCCAATCTGTTGGTTGCTGTTTTGTCCTACTGACAGTGTCCTTTACCTTACAGAAGCTTTGAAATTTTATGAGGTCTCATTTGTCAATTCTTGGTCTTAGAGTATAATCCATTGATGTTCTATTCAAGAAAATTCCCCCTGTGCCTATGTGTTTGAAGCTCTTCCCCACTTTCTACTCTGTAAGTTTTAGTGTATCTGGTTTTATGTGGAGGTCCTTGATGCACTTAAACTTGAGCTTTGTACAAGGAGATAAGAATGCATCGGTTTGCATTCTTCTACATGCTGACCTCCAGTTAAACCAGCACCATTGAAAATGCTGTCTTTTCCCCACTGGATGGTTCTAGCTCCTTTGTCAAATATCAAGTGACCATAGGTGTATGGGTTCATTTCTGGGTCTTCAATTCTATTCCACTGATCTTTCTGTCTGTCTCTGTACCAATACCATACCGTTTTTATCACTATTGCTCTGTCATACAGCTTGAGGACAGGGATGGTGATTCCCCCAGAAGTTCTTTTATTGTTGAGAATAGTTTTCCATATTCTGGGTTTTTTGTTATTCCAAACCTGATAAACAACTTCAACAAAGTGGCTGGATATAAAATTAACTCAAACAAACCAGTAGTCTTTCTATACTCAAAGGATAAACAGGCTGAGAAAGAAATTAGGGAAATGATACCCTTCACAATAGTCACAAATAATATAAAATACCTTGGTGTGATACTAACCAAGTGAAAGGTCTGTATGACAAGAATTACAAATCTCTGAAGAAAGAAATCTAAGAAGATCTCAGAGGATGGAAAGATCTCTCATACTCCTGGACTGGCAGGATATAGCAAAAATTGCCATCTTGCCAAAAGCAATCTACAGATTCAATGCAATCGTTATCAAAATTCTAACTCAATTCTTCATAGGGTTAGAAAGAGCAATCTGCAAATTCATTTGGAATAACAAAAAGCCCAAGAGAGTTAAAACTATTCTCTACACATATTTACAACTCATTATTACAGCACCCTCCTCTCAGTGATCAAGGGCATGCTCTATGGAATGAAGGAGTTTCTGAGAATAAGACTCTGGGCATTCCTCCGCTGCTGCCTTTCAGATGCTACTATCTGGATCCTCCTCCTGCACCTGTCCAGATTCTCCTACCTCAGTTCTTTCATTTATAGCCAGATAGAAATTGCATTACCAACTTTGTGTCACTGATTACAAATTATTGATATTTGCCACATAACAAGGCTAGTATTAAAATATTAATACCAAGTTAAAATTTCAGCCAATTATTATTTTACATTATTTGCATTCATTAATATGTAGTTAAATTACTAATATTGACCAAATGTTAAGAATGAATGGCTATGAATGAACAAAAGGGCACCGTGGAACTGTAAATAAGAATGTATCTTAAAATTATTATGTTGAGTACACTATCACTGTCTTCAGACACACCAGAATGGGGCATCAGGTCCCATTACAGATGGCTGTGAGCCACCGTGTGGTTGCTGGGAATTGAACTCAGGACCTCTGGAAAAGCAGTCAGTGCTCTTAACGGCTGAGCCATCTCTCCAGCCTATGGATATATATAGAAAATGTGGTACATTTATACAATGGAATACTATTCAGCTATTAAGAATGAGGCCATCATGAGTTTTGTAGGCAAATGGATGGAAGTAGAAAATATCTGGAGTGAGGTAACTCAGACTCAAAAGGACAGGCATAGTATGTACTCACTAATAAGTGGATATTAGCCAAAAAAAAAATACAGAATACCCAGGATACACAATCCACAGAACTCAAGGTTAACAAGCTACTACAAGTTCCCAAGTGAGGGTGCCTCAATCTCACTTGGGAGGGAGAAGAAAGAAGTCACAGGGGCAGAGGGAGGAAGGGACATGGGTGGGAGATGGGAGAGGGAAAAGAGGAACCTAATCAGGTATTGGGGGATATCAGGAGTGAAGCCCTGAGGGCCAGCAGAAAGAATGGAAACAGGCAACCTCGGGAGGTAGGAGGTGGGGAGACCCTCTGGAATGTAGCAGAGACCTGGTAGATGAGAGATGTTCAGGACTCAAAGGGAGGGACTTGAGATGTAAATGCCCAACAGTGATGAGAGGGAACTTGTAGAGTCCACCTCCAGTAGAAAGACAGGACATCAAGTGGAGAGATGGGGTCGCCATTCCACGAAAATTCTAAGTCAGAATTGCTCCTGTCTAAAAGAACTGCAAGGACAAAAATGGAGACGAGACTGAGGGAAAGGAGGTCCAGTGACAGGTCCAAATATGCACCCATCTCAAGGGGATTCTCCAAGGTCTAACACTATTACTGATGCTATAGTGTGCTTACAGACAGGAGCCTAGCATGGCTGTCTTCTGAGAGGCCCAAAAAGCAGCTGACTGAGACAGATGCAGAAACTTACAACCAACCAATGGACTGAAATCAGGGACCCTTGTGGTTGAATTAGGGAAAGGCTGGAAGAAGTGTAGGAGGGCGACCTCATAGGAAGACCAGCAGTCTCAATTAACCTGGATCCCCGCGATCTCTCAGACACTGAGCCACTAACCAGGCAGCACACACCAGCTGGTACTGGGATCCTGACACACATACAGCAGAGGACTGCCTGGTCTGGCCACAGTGAAAGAAGTTGCACCTAACCCTCGAGAGACGTGAGACCCCAGGGAGTGGGGAGGCTTGGTGGGATGGGGTGGGAGGATATCCTCTTGGAGATGGGGGAGGAGGAATGGGATGAAGAACTGCCTGAGGATGGACTGGAAAGGGGGTAATGACTGGACTGTAAAAAAAAGATTAAAGATAATTTAAAAAATTCTTATGTTGAGATACACACAGTGGTGCATGTCTGTAATCCTAGATTTGGAAAGCTGAGGCAGGAAGATTGCCACAAATATGAGATGAACTTGGACTACATAGTGTTTTCCAGGGAATCCGGGGCCACATAGTAAGACTTTGTCTTAATACAACAACAAAAGAATTATTGTTCATATGAGAGGATTAAGCCTTTTATTATGATACTTAGGTCTTGAAAAAAATATTATTAACAGGAGAATATAAAGAGAGTAGATATTAGGGTAATGTATGAAGGAAAAGAAGCCCTGCACTGGGACTCTGGTTGAGGCCTCTCACCAGTTGACAGTTGAGAATTTCAGCACAGTTAGCATCTGTTGGGGGAAGTTGCCTACACAGAGATACTATTTTCTTTTATAGTGATAGTTCAAATAAAAACAATCAAATAACAATAAACCATGATTAAATCCTAAGTATTAATTACCTTTGAATATGACCTTTCTCTTTCCCAGGTATGAGTCTTCAAACTTCTAGATATATCCAAAAGAACTAATAAATGAATAAATAAATAAATAAATAAACAAAATATAAAACTGTCCTAAATAGCTTGTGCAACCCTTGTGACCCATTTCAACTTCCAGAAAGCCACCCTGTAACTTCTTCTATTTAAGAAAAAAAAAAAAAAAGAAAAAGATGATGAAGAAGACGATGAGGGGAAGGAGGAGGGGAGGAGACCGGGGTAGGAGGAGGTGGGAAAGAGGAGGATGCAGACAAGGATGAGGAGGAAAAGAAAGTCTATTAGCAAACTTGTGAGATGTAACTTGAGAGCAACCAAACTTGTCCAAGGACCTCAGCTACAGCATTTAAACACGGCTCCCTGGAGGCCACGCCCGTGCTCCTGGTTGTGTCTTATTTTCTCCCCTCGTTCCTCTCTTTCCGTTAAGTAAATGCATAGACCTATGCTACAATTTGTTCTTAAGAAGCTGCAATTATGCCTCACAATTGTTTCTCCCAAAATACTTTTCTTTAGTGAACCCAAGGATGCCTTTTCAACCCCAAGTAGAATTCTTTGAAAAGAACTCGTCAGGATGCCTGGAGATGGGTTCACTGACTTTAACAAATCCATTTGACTCTCCCAGGGTCAAATACAGTGCCAGTCAGTAAGCTGCCCAGCAGCGTAATGATGAAATATACCACTTAGCAAGCGTCGTTACCAACCTGGAGACTTCAGAGAGTGATGACCGAGGATTCAGGTGTCTTTAGCCTTTTTACATCCTACAGTCTCTACACCTCTTGCCAAGAGTAGGCAGTAGGGTCCAGAGAATAGAACTGGGCTTAATAGTGTCGGGGTTTGATGATTGTTTATAGGATGAATCCCCAGGTGGGGCAGTCTCTAGGTGGCCTTTCCTTCAGTCTCTGCTCCACACTTTGTCTCCTTTATTGCTCCTGTGCGTATTTGTTCCCTTTCTCAGAGGAACCAAAGCACCCCTACTTTGGTCTTCCTTCTTGTTGAGCTTCCTGTGGTCTGTGAATTGTAACTTGTTTATCTTGAGCTTTTGGGCTAACATTCACTTCTCAGTGAGTGCATACCTTGTGTGTTCTTTTGTGATTGGGTTACCTCACTCAGGATGACACTTTCCAGTTCCATCCATTTGCCTAAGAATTTCATGAATTCATTGTTTTTAATAGTTGAATAGTACCTGACAACATGAAGTGCATACAGAAAAGAGCCTGTTATGGTTGTCTCCGGAGGGGCCCTGCCAGAGCCTTACACATACAGAGGCAGATGTTAGCAGCCAACCATTGGACTGGGCATGGGGTCCCCAATGGAGGAGTTGGAAAGTGATCTGGAGGAGCTGAAAGGGGTTTATAGCCCCATGGGAAGAACAACGAGTTGTCCACCCAGATGCCCCAGGACTCCCAGGGACTAAACCATCAATCAAGGGGTACACATGGTTCCAGCCAAAAATGTGGCAGAGGAATGCCTTGTTGGGCATCAGTGGGAGGAGAGGTCCTTGGTCCTGTGAAGGCTCAATAGATGCCCCAACAAAGGGAAATTGAGGGGGGTGAGGTGGGAGTGGGTCAGGTAGAGGGGCATATACTTGGAGGCAGGGGGTGGGAGGAGGGGTTGGGGGTTTTCGGGGAGGGGGAAAACCAGGAAAGATTTTAGCATTTGAAATGTAAATGAAGATTATATTTAATAATAATAAAAAAAAGAGCTGGGTTTAAGGACAGCCTCCTCACTTAGGCCTTGTGCAACAGGAGTGCTGCAGACACAGAGTAGTGCATGGCCCCAGGGAAAAACAAATTGTCCTTCTTGGTCACACAGGTCAAAGCAAACCATCCTCTGTTTGGTGAGGAAAACTGGGATTGGCCAGTGTTCCATTCCCATGGCAGGGAAGACATGCCCAGGACAGAACTGTGTGTGTGACTTCTCCATCAGACAAGGTCCTCCATGGAGGGCAGCTCAGTACAAGGATGGCCAGCCATGGTGGGGACTCTTCCTAACACAGCAGGACCTCCCTGGATAATGCCTCTTTCCTCTTTCCTCCTGGCCCTGTGCTGAGCCAGTTAGTCAGAAATCATCAGGCCAGTGGCCTTTCCTCATGGAAATCTGTGTCCATCACAAGGTCTAGGGTAGATCAGAGATGCTCTGGGAAGCAGCCTTGGGGCACAGGGGACTAGCTGGCACTAGGAAGTGGCTGGCCTCCCCTCTTGCTGCTTCTCTGAGGAATTCTAGGGATACTCTCTTTGCTGTCACTTTTGAATCCCATTGAAAAGAGGAACATGAATACGGGTTAATCAAGATCAAATTACATAAGTATTTGTTATCTAATGCAATGCAGAAATGAAAAACTGATCATGTTAGCAAAAAGCAGGTCAAGTCCCAGCCAACAAATTCCCCAAGGGGCTATGGCTTCTTGCTCAGGACTGCATGGCTGGTCTGTGGCTGAAGGGAAGTGGGTTGAGGTCTCTGGTCAGCAAAGCTCTGGCTATTTGCCTCTCAGCTGCAATGCTTCATTTTAGGGGCAGTTCCGAGTGAGACCAGAACAGCTCAGGTAGAGCACACTGGGGCCAGGTTTGGGGCCAGCAGGACACAGCCAGCCAGTAGATGCTGCCTAGGCATCCAGGCCAGCAGGCTCCCTCCTGTGGGTGCCTCTCTTGGGCTGCCATCTCCTGTCTGCATCAATCTTGGACCCCTCACTGCGTGTACCTGCAGAAAAGGAGACTGCTGTGGCTTTGGTGTGACCCCAGGGAGGCCACAGTCTCCATGTCCTGTGAATTTTCTCATCTACCGTAATGTCCCAGACCACCAGGCCCACTCCTGGGATACGGAAGTCTTTGGTACACTTTCCTGGCAATGATTAGAAATTTTTCAAGCACCTTACAGACGTATCCATCTCCAGCAGCAATTCCTTAAGTTCTCTAACTAGCATTTCCCTTCATTTAATCATTTCTCACAGACATTCTGACTCTGTATAGTGTGTCTCTATTCCTGCTTTTAATCAGCCCTTTTCCTGGTTTTGTATAAATCAGGACCAATGATGTGCAACATAAATTGCTGTCTCAATTCAGTGTCAAATTATTGTATATTTAATTATGATATAGGTTTTTTATTAGTTTATCTGTTTTTTTTGTTTTTTTATTGGATATATTCTATATTTACAATTTATTTCCCTTTTTCTGGTTCCCCACCCCCAAAGGTCCCACATGCCCTTTTCCCTCCCCCTGCTCCCTCATCCACCCCCTCCCACCTTACTGTTCTTGTACTCCCCCACAATGATGTTTTGGTCCATTCTATCAGTTTTATACACATGTGTAATGCATTCTGGGTACTCTTCTGATAGCTTCTCCTGTCAGTCTCCTTTCTTTTTTATAGTCTCTTCCCTCATATTCAGTATCTTTTATTTTGCTTTGTTTCTCAGTGAATTTGAGTAGGGCTTCTGTGTGACGCTGGGTCTGGAACTATCTATTGGAGTCTCATGTACCCATCAGTAGGCACAAAACTGCGTTATGTCTCTCTCTCCTAGAATCTGTTAGTTTCCAATAGATCAGCAACAAGATCACAGCAGCAGAATCCTGTGATTCAGGATGGCCCAACTTGGGTGTCCAGTACAGGTAGAAACTATGAGTTCATTATTGCCATAGCTAAGTCACGATTAAAAGATGACATATTGCAACCCTTCTCCTTATCTTCCTGCTCTTAAATTCTTTCCAATCTCCCAAAAACATTCTGTGATCCTTAAGAGGATGGTATCAATGCCTTGCTTAGAGCTGAGCTCTTAACCATCCTTTATTTTCAGCATCTTGCATACCCATGTATTTTTCCACTTTTCTCATTAAGGCTGAGAGTAATCTTTTTATTACAGAACAAGTATTTATAAGGTTATTTGATGCTATGTCAATTCATCTAAGCAAGTCTTTGGTCCCCACTTAGAATCTAAGACCTTGTCAGACATGGGTTTTTGACCTGGTTTATAGTAGTAGTCATGAATTCTCTCTTTTATGGTAGGTTGCAAATCTAATTATAGAGAAATTGGTTATCATATAACAAGCATGCCACAATAGGACCAATAAGCATACCTTTTTTGGAAGGTTGGTATTGTAGTTCATAGAGTCTACAGCTGGGTAAGACTGTAGATACCTTTACCCTCCAACACACACACACACACACACACACACACACACACACACACATTACCACCAGCAGCACCAGCACCAGCACCAGCACCACCACTATTACTACCATCACCACCACCACCACCATTACCACCACCCTTTCCACCACCATCACCACCAGCCTACATACATAGCACTGTCTGGCATCATGAAAGGTAGTCAGCAGAGAGGAAGCTTCCAATGAGTTCTTGCTTGATTTAGTTATTAGAGCCTCACATGCCCATCAGAAGGTACAAAAACTCTGCATCCAAAATACGTGATGTCTTAGGCAGGATCTAATCAACTAGTTCTAGTAACTCAGAATAATGGCAATAGCTTATATTGTTTTAGGAGCCCCTGAAAACTCTCTGACCAATAACTAAGAGAGAAGTATATCATGCCTGGTATTGCAGTTTTTATTTAGTAACTCACAGAACAAGCATTGCCTAGTTTTGCCACTGTCTGACTTCAAACTCTAGTGTGAGAATTTCTGGTTTCACTGGAGATTCTGTGGTGTCATATGATGTTTTTCTGCAAATTTTCTTATGTTTTGTTGAGAACAGACACCGTGTTTTTCTGGAAGCTGTCTAGTGAAAGGGCCTGTGATGTTTTATCGGAGCAAACATCTGAGAGAACACATGATGTTTGGCAAGAGCGTAAGTGTAACCCAACGACAGTGGGCTACACTCTGACACTGGCTTGCTTTTGCTTTTTTTGCAGTGACACTCTTGCTTTCTTCTCTCCTCTTTTCTTGTCATGACTTCGTAGAGAGAAATGCATCAAAGGATTTCTGGTGATGTTCTAGCTGCTTCTCTCCACTTCAGCAGACTCGTGCCTATTTGTAGAGCCTTGCAGGTTCTTCTGGATCAAGCCGCCGCTGCTGATTCATGTTTGGTGTTTGCTAGTGGACGGGACTGCTGACAATGAAGATTGGAATTGCCCCAAAGAACTACTTCTAACCAGGTCCACACCCCCTTGTTCACCTAGCCCTCTTCCTCCCTGACCTTTTGTCAGTGGGCTCTATGGGAGGTTGAAGTGTTTAAGAACTCTTATTAAAGTCAGTTTTGAAAAACATAAGCCTTCAGAAGTCGCTCCTGTTTCTTAATTGGGTTGTTAGCATGTTTCTGAGTAGTTGTCTCATAGCTCTTTCCTCACAGTTTTTCTTCTCCCCATCTCTCCACCCCTCTTCTTGTTTGACCCTTTCCACATCTAATATTACCCCTCTTGACTCTCACCTTACCTGTGTACTATAATACCTCCTCCCTTAAGAACACTCTTCCCAAACACACTGCCTCTTTTCAATGTCTCTTTGCAAACTTCCTGGCTTCTGGAGGTACACATAAAACCAAAGACCTGAGGCTAGGATCTAATGAAAGAAAAGATGCAGCATTTTTATCTGTGGCTGGGTTACCTTGCTCAACACAACTTTTTCAGTTCCATCCATTTTCCTACGAATTTCATAGTTTTGTTTTCTTTTTAGCTGTAAAACATTTCATTGTGTTTATGTAGCATATAATATCAATAGCATCAGTGTCCACTCTTCAAGTGGTAGACAGCTAGACTGTTTTCACTTCCTATTTTGTATAAAGAAAGCTACAATCAACAGCCATGTATCTCTATAGTAGCACACAGGCCCTCTGCTGGTACTGTTTTGTCAACTTGACAGAAGCTAGAGTCATTTGGGAAGAGGAAACTTCAAGTGGGAGAATGTTGCCACCAGACTGTTCTGTGGGCAAGTCCGCGGGCATGATACAATGTTAATGATTGCTGCAGGAGGGCCCGGATCACTGTGGGCGGTGTCACACTGGGGTGGGTTGTCCTGAAGAGTATAAGAAGACAGGCTGAGCACAAGATAAGGAACAAGTCAGTAAGCAGCGCCCCTCCAGGTTCCTGCTTTGAGATCCTGCCCTGACTTCTCTGGATTGTGAACTAACTACAAACTGTAAGGTGAAACAAATCCCGTCCTCCCCAGGTTGATTTTGGTCATGATGTTTTATCACAGAAATAGAAACCCTGACTAAGAAAGATCCTTTAGGGTCTATGCCTGGGAGTGGTGTGACTGGGTCATGTGTTGGATCTACTCCTAGTGGTTTCAGGACACTTCAGACTCATTAACAAAGTGGCTGCACTCTGACTAACAGTGTAAAAGACAGTCCTTTCCCCAGTACCCATGCCACAGGTTTTTCATTATTTGATTTCTTGTTTGTTTGTTTGTTTTTTAGAGGTTTCTTTTTTATTGGATATTTTCTTTATTTACATTGCAAAGGCTATCCCCTTTCCAGGTTCCTTTCCCCCACCCTGGAAACCCCCATCCCATTCCTCCTCCCCCTGCTTCTATGAGGGTGTTCCCCCACCCACCCACCCACTTCTGTCTTCCCACACTGGCATTCCCCTACACTGTGGCACAGGACCAGGGGTGTCTCCTCCCACTGATGGATGACAAGGCCTTCCTCTGCTACATATGTAGGCAGAGTCATGGGTCCTCCATGTGTACTCCTTGGTTGGTGGTTTAGTCCCTGGGAGCTCTGGGGGTACTGGTTGTTGATACTGTTGTTGTTCCTATGAGGTTGCAAACACCTTCAGCTCCTTCAGTCCTTTCTCTAGCTCCTCCTTTGGGGACCCCGTGCTCAGTCCAATGGTTGCCTGTGAGCATCTGCCTTGGTATTTGTCAGGTTTTGGCCATTATTTGATGTCTTGATAATGACCATTCTAAATGAGTGGAGAGGAGAATCTTAGAGTAACTAATTTTTCTCTTATTTTTTGTTTAGAGCTAGGGTCCAGTGAGGTTTCCCCTTCCAAGTTAACATACCCATTAGTGTTTTCAGTGTCCAGGTCTTTTTAAAGAAGCCATATGACTGTGGTGTCACGGGTGTTACTTTCCTGTCATTCTAGAAAATACAATCTCACAGCAGAGTTCCTGGCCTTCTGACTCTTACGACATTTCTGCCCCCCATCCCCCCACCCCCGCCTTCTGCTAAGATCGCTGAGCCTTAGGTGCTGCTGGAGACTTATCAGTTAGGATTGGGCACCCCATGGTCAGTTGTTCTCTGTCTTTTGACGAGTTGTGGGGTTTTGTGAAGGTCTCCATCTGCTGCAGAGATTCTTCCTTGACGAGGAGCAAATCTGTAGGTATAAGGATGAGTATTTAGGATGAAATTAGAAACAAGGCCAGTCTAGTAAAGTTGTGGGTTCTCCTCTGAGATCCATAATTTCGCTAGCACTGGGCAGCTGGCTAACTCTCCCTTGTCCAGCATGCTTTCCCTCCTACTGAGCAAGCCTTAAATGCCATTAGAGCGAGAGCTGATGGCTGCTGCTGAGATGTGAGTGCTGCTACTGCAATTTTAGGGACATCGTACCATGCTAGTCATTGCTGTGGCTCGTATGCATTACAGCTGGATAAGTTATTGATGGCCTCAGCTCATGGGCATCCTTTACAGCAACTTTTGTTCTATAAAAGCTGGCCTTCAGGGGAGGCTTTCAGGTCAGATCCAGCTCAGATCTTCTGTGTCCTGTGTCTGAAGTATGTGGTGTCTTTGGCAATAGGGTCTTACCTTCAACAGCACAGCCAGGGGCAGAAGCAATAAGCTTATTCTGCTTGGGGGAGTTTCTTGAACTCCCTTGACTAACAACTCAAACAGGTTTCTCAGGCCGGGTGCTATGATCTTTGTTAGATGGTGTATAGTTCTTGTCAGCCCAAGTAGCATAGCTTCAGTTAATACCTCACACAGGTACCCGTATGAAGTATGTGTGTTTTGGTAAGTATAAAATAATGTTTCCTTAAGGCTTTTTCAAATATCCTTAGTATTATTCCCCCTCCTTCCCTGTCCTTCTGTTTTGACCTCCGTTCCTCACATCCCAATTAAAGCCCACTCCCCATTTCCCCCTTCATATCTTCATTTCCCCACTGGCAAATGATGCTAACCCCTTAGATTAGAAGTATTTCGTAGTCATTTCTAATTTTTTTGAGAACCTGCCATTTAGTTCCTTGGACCACTATTTAGTTGAATTCTTTGTTTTCTTGGGGTTTAATTTTATTTTCTGTGCATTCTAGACACTAATCTATCAGATGTGTATCTGGTAAAAATTTTCTCCCATCTTGGGAACTAGCTACATTTTCACTTAACAGCTAACTTTGTTGTACAGAAATGGTTTTAGTTTCATAATATCCCATTTGTCAATGTTGGTCTTATTTCCTGTGACACTAAAGTCCAATCCAGAAAGCCTTTACCTATACCTATATGTTAAAGCACACTCCATACTGTTCCCTCTAGCAGTTTCAGGGTGTCAGGTTTATATTGCAGTCCTTGGTCCGTTTGAGTGGAGTTTATGCAGGGTCATCTACAGCGATCTAACTTCAATCTTCCCTATGTTGCACATCTTCTCTTGTAGTCCTGTTCATGCCAGGTCAGCATTAGAAAAAAATAAGTAGTTTTTGCTGTTGATATTATTAGTCTTCATTGAAGCCAATTGCCTTTTATATGTTCAAATGTGAAGGGCTCATTTAAGTAAGGGCATCTTTGAGATTTCCTATACTCATATATAACCACGACCTTACCTCAAAAAACTCATCATAATTGTAATCTTCAATCTCTTTTAAAAGTATATCTGAACTTCCTTGAAAACTTAAAATTCCTATAAAACCTAAAGTTCTATATTCTCCACATTTTTTGAAGCCAGCGGTTTGGTAAATAATACATTCTAAAGGTTTTTCCCAATACTCAACAGGGCCTTAGATCAGACACAAAGGTAAATAATGAATGACTTCTGAGAGACTAAATCCCAAAATAATTTTTGGCTTTTCTGCAACATTCCAACTCTCCGCAATTATGAAGTTCTCATCAGTCAATCAGTCTTGTCTAATATTTAAGCATATGTAAACTTTTTCAAAGAATCTTCGTCCCTCATTTTTCACCAAAACCATTTTGACAATTCAGTATTTTTTAAAGCAATGTAGAAATGCATCTCTCAAAAGTCTCGACCTTTTAGAGACTGACTCTTGAAGAGGTGGTAAAAAGAGGGATTGGTATTATGTGGTGAACGGGGCAGCACACAGCTGGCCTTCTAAAAGTCCTCTCTAGGGATGTCCCAAAGTTCACTTATCACACACAGCCCCTGCTCCCTCCAAATCCCTTTCCAACAAGTCTTTGGGTTCCTGATCTCTCGTTACATTCCTGATCCCAAGCTCTACTTCTCTTCTTCCCTCCCCACCTTCTAGAACCTTCTTATATATTTTGTTTTATGTGATTTTGTTTCTCCTCTCTTCAGAGAAACACCCATAGGCTGTTACTTCTGATTCAGAGGCTACAGTTGTATGCTCAGTACAGAAGAGCTGCACTCTATTGGTCAGGAGCAAAGAGAATTTAGAGTGCAATTAGTTAAGTACAATCTAGTGGGCAAGAAGTCTTCAGGGGGACTGATGAAGGAAGAGGATCACACAGTTTAATCAGATTTGAAATTTTGTTGAGATTAGAACCCAAGAGTCCATAGCTGACTCTTTCATTTTAGGCATGAGCTTAAGGGTCTTTATTGGTATGGAAACTATAAAACAGGGGTTGACTTCATTTTCAGATCGAGGGCCTCTGATCTCTGTGCAACACTGGTCCACAAACGCTTGAGGGCCAAGGGGCTTAACAGGGTGGCAGGCATGTCTGTTGACCGCTCTGCAGTGGCTCTTCACCTTCTTAGTAATAGCTAGAGACAGTAATGTGAGACGATTTCTCTTCTGCCCTCTGTAGTCAGAACTTAGTCAATGTGTTTGCATCCTCAGCAAGGATATGTAAATAGAAGTTGCTGGGTAGTTCTGGAAAATCCCTCAAAGGAAAGGACCTACTCAACTGGGAAGCATTTCTGTTCTTCCTCTTCATGCTTAGCACGAGAAGGTTGTCACTGTGGCTTTGAGAATAGACGGCATAAGTGGAGAATGACACACTGTAAACTAAAAGAAATACAGAACATTGAAACAAACAGAGCAAGAAATTATTACTCTCCTAAACATATGTGCACCAAACTGTGGTGCACCCATCTCATAAAAAGTATACTACAGGAATTAAAGACACAGATAAGCATCAAACATCAATAGTAGATGATTTCAAAACTCCACCTTCCCTAATAGAAAGGTCACTTGGACAAAGAATAAAAAGAGAAACATCAGAATTAAATAGCATTATACATTAAGTGGACTTAAGAGGTAAGAATATTCCACCCAGGCACCAAAGAATCCATATTCTACTCTGGAGCACAGGGAAGCTTCTCTAAAAGAAAACATCATGGGACCAAATGAAAACAGAAACAAACTAACAAGTTCAGAACAACCGATGTTACCCAATGTATCCTTTCTGACCATAATGCCATCAAACCCAGAAACAACAGCAAACAAAGGTCTAGAACGTACACAAAGTTGTAGAGACTAATTACCACACTACTAACTGATGAATGATTAAAAACGACGTTAAAACCAACTATATAAAATGATAGAGGCTCTTTAAAAGGAAATAAGTAAATCCCTTAAAGAAATCTAGGAAAAGGGCTGTAGAGATGGCTCAGTGGTTAAGAATACTGCTGATCTTTCATAGGTCTTGAGTTCAATTCCCAGCAACAACATGATGGCTCATAAACATTTATAATGAGATCTGGTGCCCTCTTCTAGCCTGCAGGCAGACATGCAAGCAGAACACTATATAATAAATAAATCTTTTTAAATGTTTTTAATAATTTAATAATTCCCTCAATGGAAGAATGGATACAAAAAAAATGTGGTATATATACACAATGGAGTGTTATTCAGCCATTAGAAACAATGAATTCATGAAATTCTTAGACAAATGGATGGAGCTGGAGAACATCATACTAAGTGAGGTAACTCAATCTCAAAAGAACTCTCATGGTATGCACTCACTGATAAGTGGATACTAGCCTAGAATCTTGGGACACCAAAGACACAATCCACATACCAAATGATGTCCGACAAGAAGGAAGGAGTGGACCCTGGTTCTGGAAAGGCTCAAAGCATCAGTGTAGGGGAATACCAGGACAGGGAAGTGGGAAAGGGTGGATGAGGGAACACGGGGAGGGAAAGGGGCATGTGAGACATTTGGGGGGGGCAGGGAACCAGAAAAAGGGAAATGAAATGTAAATATATAATATATCTAATAAAAAATAAAAAATAATATTTTAATTAAAAAAGAAATCTGGGGGCTGGAGAGATGGCTCAGCAGTTAAGAGCACTGACTGCTCTTCCGAAGGTCCTGAGTTCAATTCCCAGCAACCACATGGTGACTCACAACCATCCGTAATGAGATCTGATACCCTCTTCTGGAGTATCTGAAGACAGCTACAGTGTACTCATATGTAATAAATAAATAAATAAATCTTTTTTTTAAAAAAAGAAAGAAAGAAAGAAAGAAAGAAAGAAAGAAAGAAAGAAATCCGGGAGGAAAAAAAACCCCAATTGTAGGAAACGAAGAAGCCCAAGAAAGCCAAACAACAACAAAAAACTAAACAAAACAAAAATCCCAAATAGCTGAAGGAAATGAATAAAATTATTCAAGGCCTGAAACTGGAAATGTTAACAATAAATAAAACTCAAACTGAGGGGACTCTGGAAATGAAAAATTTAGGAATTTGAACAGGAACTACAGAGGCAAGCTTTACCAACAGAATACAAGAGATGAGAGAGAATCTCAGGCCTTGAAGGTATGATGGAAAAAAATGAATGCATCGGTCAAAGAAAATGTTAAATAAAAAAAATTTCCTGACACATTACATCCAGAAGATCTGGGACACTATAAAAAGACCAAACCTAAGAATAATAGCAATAGAAGAAGGAGAAGAATCCCAGCTCAAAGGCTAAGAAAGTATTTTCAACAAAATCATAGAAGAAAATTTTCCTAACCTAAAAAAGGACATACCTATAAAGGTACAAGAATCATACAGAACACCAAGTGGATTGGACCAGAAAAGAAAGTCTCCTTGCCACATAATTTTCAAAACACTAAGCATACAGAACAAAGAAAGAATATCAAAAAACTGCAAGGGGAAAAGGCCAAGTAACATATAAAGGCAGATCTATTAGAGACTTCTCAATGGAGACTCTAAACGCCTAAATAGATGTCTTGCATACTTTAAAAGACCACAGATGCCAGCCCAGACATTTATACTCAGCAAATCTTTCAATCACCATCGATGGAGAAAATAAGGTATTTCATTTAAAAAAAAAAAGCCAAATTTAAGCTATATCTAGCTACAAAATCAGCCCTACTGTAGGTGCTAGGAGGGAAAGTCCAATGCAGCGAGGTTAACTAGACCCATAAAAACACAGGAAATAAATTTTCTCACACCAGCAATGTAGGCATAATGTTATTGTGTACTGTGTGAAGATTCAAATGCTGATTTCTATCTCCTCTACATCTGGTTGCAATCCTTATTCAGAGAATCTCCTGTCTCAGTCTTGTGTAAACACCAGCTCCCCAATTGTTCCCTGGTGTGTTAATAAAGACAGTTTAACAGCCAATGACTGAGCAGAGGAGAGAATAGGGCTGGACTTCCTGCCAGCCAGGGAAGCAGGTGGGAGAGAAGAGAAGCAGGGATGAGCCACAGGGAGAGAGTTCAAAGATACCACTAGAAAACAGATCAAGAAGAGAAAGCTGTAAAATGCAAGTATTTCAAATATCTTGGGGATTTCAGCTCAGGTAACCAGATTAGCAAAGAAGATTAAAATAGAGTAATATTTTGCTCAGTTCTCATGCCTTTAAAGCATATTAAATAAATATAATGACCCAGTCTCAATTATTTGGGAGATATTTGGATAAGAAGAAAACTGTAACATACTTATTAAAAATCAACTAACACAGCAATACCAAAAGAAGAAAAGTACAAACACACATTAGCACCACCTCCACCACCACCACCACCAACAACAACAACAACAATAACAACAACAACAACAACAACAACAACGCCATCACCACCAACAACAAAATAACAGGAATCAAAAAGTATTGGCCATTGATATCTCTCAATATTAATAGTCTCAATTCCCCAATAAAAGACACAGACTAACAGAATGGATGCAAAAACAGGACCCACCCTTCTGCTGCATCCAAGAAACACACATCAGCATCAAGTATGGACATTACCTCAGGGTAAAAGATTGGGAAAAGATTCCAAGCAAATGGACCTAAGAGGCACAATTGGTATAAACATTTTAATATCTAACAAAATAGACTTCAAACCAAAACTAATCAAAAGGGCCAGGGAAGGACACTATATATAAGTCACCAAAGGAAAAGTCCACCAAAATGACATTTCAATTCTTAACCTCTCTGCCCCAAACACAGGGGCATCCATTTCTGTGAATAACACTACTACAGCTTAAACCACCTACTGACTTTCACACAGTGATCACTGGAGAGTTCTAAACTCCACTCTCACTAATGTAATCGTCATCCAGACAAAACCTAAACAATAAATTCTGGAGCTACCAGAAGTTATATACCAAATAATAGGCCTACCAGAATATTTTAATATTTACAGAGCATTTCACACAAACACAAAAGAATATACCTCCTTTTTGGCACCTCATGGAACTTTCTCCAAAATTGACAACGTACTCTCACACAGAGAGAAAGTCTGAAGAGATAAAAAAAAAAAAGTAATTTGAAATAACTCCCTGAATCATATCAGACCACCAAGGATAAACTGGATATCAACAACAACAGAAACCACAGAAAGCTACAAACTCACGGAAATTGAACAGCTTTCTCCAAAATGAAAAGTGGGTCGAGACAGAGGAAAGAAAAAAATTAAAGACTTCCTAGGAGTCAATGAAAATGAAAACATGCTCCCTTCCCGTCCACACCTCCACCTGCACTCACGGAGCCACGCACCAGCCGCCCCACCCCGACCCCCACCCCCACCCCACCCCACAGCCCTGCCAATCTCTCAGGAGAGATAATCTAACTAGGGACACAGGTGAGACCCTCCCCCATACCCAAGCCTACTTGGAGCCCACAGAGTCCTGTAGATGTGGGCACTGCCCCACCCTGTCAGAGCTCCATATCCCTTCCTGTCTGTGCCTCTATCTGCACTATCAGACTGGCACACTGCCCCCCCAACCCCGTACCCCACAGCTCTGCCTGCCTCCCAGAAGACCTGCTCTAACCCAGGACACGCAGCTCCGCCTGCCTCCTGGGAGGCCCACTACAAGCTTTATGTATTATTACCCAATACATTGACAATATGGGAACCCTGAGCATCTGATATGTCAAACCACTAAGCAGTTAAGGTGATATGTGTCCAAAAGAACTGTGATTTTGGGTGAAATAGAGTATTTTACTGCTTAAAAAACCCCAAATGTATATCTATTATTAAGATAAACTTAATAATCATTGTATACACAAATGAAATAAATTTGCTTTATAATTAAGTACATAGAAAGAAGTTAGACAATTGGCCAAAAGACTCAGATATGATGTGTTACTTTTTTTTATCTTCTATATTCTTTGATGTGTCACTTTTATAAAAGCACTTGACAGTGTCTCAGGAGTTTAGCTAACTAAACAATAAAAGTATCATTGTTTAAAAAAACTTACTTCACATATCAAATGATGTCCAAGAAGAAGGAAGGAGAGGCCCCTGGTCCTGGAAAGGCTAGATGCAGCATTGTAGGGGAATACCAGGACAGGGAAGTGGGAGGGGGTTGATTGAGGAACAGGGCTTATGGGACTTTCAGGGAGGGGGGAACCAGGAAAGGGGAAATCATTTGAAATGTAAATAAAGAATATATCTCAGCCATCTGAATTTCTTCAGGTGAAAAGTCTTTGTTTAGCTCTGTACCCCATTTTTGGATAGGGCTATTTGGTTTTCTGGGGTCAATTTTCTTGAGTTCTTTGTATACATTGGATATTAGCCCTCTGTCGGATGTGGGGTTGGTGAAGATCTTTTCCCAATTTGTTGGTTGCCAATTTATCCTTTTGACAGTGTCTTTTGCTTTACAGAAACTTTGTAATTTTATGAGGTCCCATTTGTCAATTCTTGCTCTTAGAGCATAAGCAATTGGTGTTCTGTTCAGGAATTTTCCCCCTGAGCCAATGTCCTTAAGGGTCTTCCCCAGTTTCTTTTCTATTAGTTTTAGTGTGTCTGGTTTTATGTGGAGGTCCTGAAGAAATTCAGATGGCTGAGAAACACCTTAAAAAATGTTCGAGCCGGGCGTGGTGGCACACGCCTTTAATCCCAGCACCTGGGAGGCAGAGGCAGGCAGATTTCTGAGATCGAGGCCAGCCTGGTCTACCAAGTGAGTTCCAGGACAGCCAGGACTACACAGAGAAACCCTGTCTTGAAAAACCAAAAAAAAAAAAAAAAAATGTTCAACATCATTAGTCATTAGGATTTTTGGTTTTTCGAGACAGGGTCTCTCTGTGTAGTCCCGGCTGTCCTGGAACTCACTCTGTAGACCAGGCTGGCCTCGAACTCAGAAATCCGCCTGCCTCTGCCTCCCAAGTGCTGGGATGTTTTTTTTCTTTTACTTTTTTAAAATTTTTTTGGTTTTTTGGATTTGGTTTCTTTTGAGACAGGGTTTCTCTGTATAGCCCTGGCTGTCCTGGAACTCACTCTGTGGACCAGGCTGGCCTCGAACTCAGAAATCCGCCTGCCTCTGCCTCCCAGAGTGCTGGGATTACAGGCGTGCGCCACCACCGCCCGGCCATTAGTCATTAGGAAATGCAAATCAAAACAACCCTAAGATTTCACCTCACACCAGTCAGAATGGCTAAGATTAAAAACTCAGAAGACATCCGGTGTTGGCGAGGATGTGGAGAAAGAGGAACACTCCTCCACTGTTGGTGGGAATGCAAGCTGGTACAACCACTCTGGAAATCAGTCTGGCGGTTCCTCAGAAAACTGGATACAATACTTCCAGAGGACCCAGCCATACCACTCCTGGGAATATACCCAGAAGATTCCCCAGCATGCAATAAGGATACATGCTCCACTATGTTCATAGCAGCCTTATATATAATAGCCAGAAGCTGGAAAGAACCGAGATGTCCCTCAACGGAGGAATGGATACAAAAAATGTGGTATGTGTACACAATGGAGTACTATTCAGCCATTAGAAACAATGAATTCATGAAATTCTTAGAGAAATGGATGAAGCTGGAGAACATCATACTAAGTGAGGTGACCCAGTCTCAAAAGAATACCCATGGTATGCAGTCACTGATAAGTGGATATTAGCCTAGTATCTTGGAACACCAAAGACATAAATCACATACCAAATGATGTCTGACAAGAAGAAAGGAGTGTACACTGGTGCTAGAATGGACCAAAGCATCAGTGTAGGGGAATACACGAACAGGGAAGTGGGAAGGGGTGGATGAGGGAGCAGGGGGAGGGAAAAGGGCATGTGGGACCTTTGGGGGTAGGGAACCAGAAAAAGGGAAATGAATTGTAAATATAGAATATATCCAATAAAAAAAGAATATATCTAATAAAAAATACTTACTGAGTCTGGAGAGATAGATCACTCAACAATTAAGAGTGCTTGCCGCTCTTGAAGAGGACCTGCGTTTAGTTCTCATGGCCAACTGGGGGTGCTGATACCCTCTTCTGTTCTCCAAAGACTCCTGTACTTGAATACACACACACACACACACACACACACACACACACACACACACATCTTTTAATCTTAAGAAAACCTTACAATTGCAAATTCTGTGTTTTTTCTTTATGTTCTATTATTTCAATACATTGACAATATGGGAACCCTGAGCATCTGAGAAGTCTTATAGCGTCCTCGAGTCATTCTCAGATATACCCTGTAAAGTCTCATTGGCACTATCCCTACGTGGTTTTAAATTTTTAATTACCTTAATGAGTTTTTGTTTCTGCTTTTTAAAAATGATTCTCTCATATAATATTATACTCTAAATGTAGTTCCCCTTCCTCCTCCCCTCTCGACCCCCTGATCTCCTCCTCCTCTGTTTCTCTTCAGAAAAGAGCAGGCCTCCCATAGATATCAACCAAACACGGCATGTCAGGTTACAGTAAGATTAGGCATTTCCCCTCATATTAAGTCTGCACCAGGAAATCCAGTGGGAAGAAAAGGGCCCCAAAGCAGTCAAGAGTCAGACACACCTGCTCCCACTGCTAGGAGCCCCACAAGAAGACTGAGGTACACAACCCTAACATATGTGCAGAGGGCCTAGGTCAGGCCCATGCAGGCTCCTGTGTGTTAGTTCAGTCTCTGTGAGCCACTATGAGCCCTGGTCAGTTGATTTTGTGGGGTTTTCTTTGGTATTTGACAGGGCTTTATTTTGTAGTATTGGCTGGCCTAGAACTCCCAATGTGGACCAGGCAGGTCTCAGACTTTCAACAATCCTTCTGCCTCTGTCTCTGAATGTTAGGGTTATAGGAATGTTCTACCATATCAGGCATCCTTGGACTTTAATGTTCAGTTTATTTGATGATTAAAAAACAAGAAATTCGGGGAAAGCCTTTGGAATGTAAACAAAGAATATAGAAAATAAAAAAAAAAAACAAGAAATTCTCTGTGAAAGGGAAGGGGGGGAATGCTGAATATATTACAATTTGATTTTTATTCCCAATGACTTCTCACACATTAAAGTTAATGTACTTTTTCAAAGATTTTTAAAATCTAATTGAGGCAAAATTATATTAATGTGCCTATAAAGGTCTTTTTTGTTCTCTAAAACTGATATAAACTGAGCATGCCCAGAGGCACTCTTGTCTGTTATATTTATGGTGACAATCTGAGTGTGCCGGGAAGTGTCCTTTTCAGCCATTTTGACCTTGTGGACATTCATCACATTACCTTGAGCTGAGTGTCTAACAACATTGCAATATCCTTCCTCACTGAGCTCTATGCAGAGTGTCCCTAAACAGTGCACATTCAGCAATCTACCCCTTAACTCACATAACCAGCAGTGTGCCTGCCTCCAAAGCCCTTTCCCATATGAGTATGCATAAGCTTTCCAAATAAAACCCTACACTTCTTTTGTCTAGAAGGGGTTGCTTTAGAAATAACCATGCTCTCCTTAAGTGCTTAACTAATTTATCTTTCCCATCCTTATTTCTTTGCTGCTTTACTTGTTTTTGGCTTCATATTTATTCTCATGTGTTTGGTTTCAATATGAATACACAGTTGGCTGTATTGTACTTTTCAAGATGGTCTGCTATAGAGCTTTTGCTTAATTAGCACCACTAGATGTCACTATTCTGATTCCTAACTGGGACTAATGCTACCATACTCCTTGTAAAATCCTAATTTCTTACCAAACTTGGAACCCCTAATAGACATTGTAGGTGAAGGGTTAATGACATAAAGCCTCAGGTGGACTGAGAAGCTCTGTACAGGAAATTTGACCTTACTGATAATACCTGTGAGCTGTTAGGTTCTGGGACATTTCTGATAAGAGGATCAATATATCCATTTGAGTTGTATCTATCACTTTTGAGGTTGCTGCAGAATTGACTTGCAGGTGGAATCTTCTATCGAACCTTTTCTGTCCAATGAATCCCCCCCCACACACACACACACAGATGCTATCTATGGCTCTTCAATTGTTCCAGTGAAAGCAATTCTGCTTCTGGAGATGGCTGTGTCCTTCCTTCCTTCCTTCCTTCCTTCCTTCCTTCCTTCCTTTCTTTCTTTCTTTCTTTCTTTCTTTTATTTTCTATATTCTTTGTTTACATTCCAAATGATTTCCCCTTTCCTGGTTCCCCCCTCCCCATAAGTCCCATAAGCCCTCTTCCCTCCACCTATTCCCCGATCAATCCCCTCCCACTTCTCTGCCCTGGTAATCCCCTACATTGCTGCAGCAAGCCTTTCCAGGACCAGGACCCTCTCCTTCCTTCTTGGGAATCATTTGATACATGAATTGTGTCTTGGGTATTCAGAGCTTCTGGGCCTATATCCACTTATCAGTGACTGCATTCCATGTGTGTTCTTTTGTGATTGGGTTACCTCACCTAGGATGATATTTTCCAGTTTCAACCATTTGCCTGAGAATTTCATGAATTCATTGTTTTTAATTGCTGAGTAGTATTCCGTTGTGTAAATATACCACATCTTCTGTATCATTCCTCCATTGAGGGACATCTGGGTTCTTTCCAGCCTCTAGCTATTATAAATGAGGCTGCTATGAACATAGTGGAGCATGTGTCCTTATTGCATGCTGGGGAATCCTCTGGGTATATGCCCAGGAGTGGTATAACAGGGTCCTCCTGATCTTCGACAAAGGAGCTAAAACCATCCAGTGGGGGAAAAAATACCCTTTTCAACAAAGGGTGCTGGTTTAACTGGAGGTCATCTCCTTGTACTAAGCTCAACTCCAAGTGTATCAAGGACCTCCACATAAAGCCATACACAATGAAACTAATAAAGAAACTGGGGAAGACCCTTAAGGACATGGGCACAGAGGAAAAGTTCCTGAACAGGACACCAATAGCTTATGCTCTAAGATCAAGAATTGACAAATGGGACCTCATAAAATTACAAAGTTTCTGTAAGGCAAAGGACACTGTCAATTGGACAAAAGAGCAACCAACAAATTGGGAAAAGATCTTCACCAACCCTTACATCCGACAGAGGGCTAATATCCAATATATACAAAGAACTCAAAAAGGTAGACTCCAGAGAGCCAAATAACCCTATTAAAATGGGGTACAGAGCTAAACAAAGAATTTTCACCTAAAGAATTTTGAATGGCTGAGAAGCACCTTAAGAAATGTTCGATATCATTAGTCATCAAGGAAATGCAAATCAAAACGACCCTGAGATTCTACCTCACACCAGTCAGAATGGCTAAGATTAAAAACTCAGGAAATAGCAGGTGTTGGCAAGGATGTGGAGAAAGAGGAACACTCCTCCACTGCTGGTGGGAATGCAAGCTGGTACAACCACTCTGGAAATTAGTCTGGCGGTTCCTCAGAAAACTGGGCATGACACTTCCGGCTGTGTGCTTTCTATTATTCCCACATCTCCTCCATCAATCCTAGCCTAACAGTAAACATCAGCTAGAATTTGCAGTACCTATGTGATCTCTATCATTTCTTTACCTCCCAGGTTGTGTAGACTTAGTTCTGCTGTAGCTGTGGATCTAAATCCAGGCGGCACACACAGATGTCCAGAGTCCTCCATACCACAACAAAGAATTGGTCAGGGGACACACAAATAGTGTCAGAAATAGATGGTTTATTGATGAAGAAGAAGGCATTCATGAGAAGGTAAGTAGATGGAGGATAGACAAACACGAAATCCCTGAGCTTACTGATCCCTGATGGTTCTCGTGAAGCATCCTCTTTCCCCACACTTTCGGGTTCAAGTGGCTTTCGTACACTTCGTACACATGCCCTATTTTGTCACGTGTAGGCAGCAGTGGGAGGGGCTTAGTCTTTTGCCAATTGGCTTCTTTCATGTTAATCCTCACACCTCTGGAATCCCCTTTTTGGCTCCTTTTCTTCAGTATCTTCCTCAACTTCCCCCTACACTCAACACGACCTTCTCATATTGATGGAAACAAATGATATAAATGATATCGAAGTGAATCCTTAATGATGTTCAGTTCAAAATTATGCTGCTATAGACGAGGAGCTACTGTGTTGAAAACACAAACTCTCTGCTTCCACCTACCCTAGGCCACTGTCTTCATTACTTTTCTTATTTCCGTGACCAAGGTGACCAAGTGTAATGGAGGAGAGATTCATACTGGCTCACAGTTCAGGGGTATGGTCCGTTATGACCAGGGAGTAATAATCTGGAGTTCGATGCAAGTGCATGCATGATCTGGAAACAGAGCACACCGTGCATACGCTCAGCTTGGGCTCCCCCCCTCCTCCTCCTCCTTCTCCGGCCGGGTGCCCTAGTCCCTAAAATCGTAGCACCCACACTTAGGATGAGTCTTGCTGCTACAATTAACCAAATCTAGATAATGCCTCACAGATGTACACAGAGATTTCTTTTCCCATAGCAATTCAAAATTTCCCCAAGTTTGCAGTCAAGAGTAATCATTACACACACACACACACACACACACACACACACACACACACACACATTAACACAACAATCAATATGAAAGGCTTCTGAGCCCCTAAGAGGTGTGACATTTGTCCCTGTTGCAGCATGGATCTGGGTCTGGAGAAAAGCAGCTGGGAGTTCCAGGTTCTCGAGCCTCTTCATAGTGAATTGTACAAAGCCACATGGACACTCACAGGAAAGAAGACTGTTGATTGAAGGATGACACACATGTGGAGCTGTGCCAGACCTAGACTGTGGTCCAGCTCCAGGACCTGGACAGAAGTGGCTTGGCAATCTCTGAGCAGTCATTACATAGTATCCACTTCTCCCACCTCTTACAGCCAGGGCTGTCTGACCAGACCCTCTTGGATGAATGGAGCCCACACAGAGAAAGCTGCCGGGCTGCCTGTGACTGCCTTTCATATGCTAACCTCTGGTGTGGCCCCTTCCACTCCACACTGCAGTCTCACAGCAGTGGAGGCCAACCGAGGAGCTGCTGATCTGACCCAGCTCTGGCACAGTCTGTCTGGAGATGGCATCAGGCCTCGGGAGCCGAAGGCTGGGTTCTGACTTCTGCTAACTTACTCTGGGTACCAAAAGAGGTTGCTTGACTTGTGGTGCTGAAAACCCAGCTATGTATAGTTCCCCGATTCCCTTCTTGATTTTGAGAAATTTGTGCTCCCCACAGCATTCAAGGAAACACATTTACTGGGTTATTTTAAAGCTTATACATTCTTCACAAAGAATATAGATGAAAAATATATTTTCAAGGTAAGATAGAGTTGCAAGGCTATAATACTTTCTCTAATTCCATGATTCTTGTTTGGAAGCTTTAAGTTATCCTCATTGCATAGCCATAAGTGATTTAAACATTGTCCATTCCTGACCAACTAACCCTTCAGCTTTCTTCCCTCCCTTCGTCACGGTGGGGTTACACGTCCCAACATTCTTACGCTGCCTTGCTGTTTCTAGAGACCAGATTCTAGCTATGGAAAGGGGCTTCCAGGTATCAGCCAACTCATTATCATATAAAGGCGCCGTTAATTCAGAGACTTCGAGTTGTGGTAGATCAGCAGCAGACATAGGAGACTCACTATCTACAGGAACACAGTTGCAAGACTGTTTCTCTGTAGTCGGCACCATCTGTAACCGCGAGTTTTTCCCCCCAGCCCCAAGCTCCTGGAGTAACGACTCCTAGTCTTAAATATATTTACAGATGCCCATGCCAAGGCTTGGCATGTTCTCGACTAGCTCATAACTTAGTATCCTATTTATTCTCATCTGATTTCTGTCACGTGGCTGGCCACCTCTGCTCAGCTTTCATGCATCTGTCTCTATCAGCATTCTGGGGTGAAGCCCCGCCCCCCCCACGCCTCACTATTTCCCAGAATCCCCTGCCCCTCTCTGTCAGATGCCTCATCTTGTAATCCTGCTTCAGTTCATTGGCCGAAGCTTTTTAAATGACAGGTGGATGCTTTTACACAGTGCACCAGAGATTATCTCTACATTCCTTCTTCTAGAGAAAACACCCATTATTTAGAAAATCGTGAGGCAGGATAGAAAAGCAGGGAAATTTGAGTGCACAGTAAAGAGAAAGACAACCCTCACTCTGGAATCCAGTTGAAATCTGCCAGCAGCAGCAGGGCAGGAATTCTAGCACTATTAACGACTTGTTAAAACCATTCTCAGCCAGGAAGCCACAGCTTTCTAGGAATCCCACCAGAAACTCCATTTACAGGGAAACACCAAGCCCTTCGTTTGCTAAAGAGCAGAACTCTTAGCTTCAGGTTTCCCTTTATTGTAATTCTATCCAAGGCATCTCAAGAGCTACCTTATCTTGTTACTTTTCAAATAAGAGGGAATGGTGTGTGTGTGTGTGTGTGTGTGTGTGTTAGAGCACACCCCAACCATCATTCTCACAAACCCGATCTCATAGCCAGAAGAAATCAGGCCAGTGGGACTGGGTATTAAGGGCTCTTCTGTGCTGAGGTTTTATAGTTCCTAATTTACAGTACCTCCTTATCTGGCTCCTTCATGTTCCTTTGTTACGTAGGCTATACCAGACCAAGTCCCATAGTATGAAACTTCCCACTAGCTCTGGAAAGTACAACGCCATAGATTTCCTTTGTTCCTGGGATTTTTCCAAAGGCTCCTCTGGGGATGGCTACCCCACTCCCATCCCTCTTGTATTAGCTTTTATGATACTGTGATAAAACAACAACAGCAGCAGCAGCAACAACAACAACAATAGTTATCATTATCATCATCATCATCATCATCATCATCATCATTTTATTTCTAGAGGGATAAGAGTACATCATGGCCAGGAGGAGGCATGGCCACAAGTTGAATACATGGTGGCAAGATCAGGACCCTGGGAGACCCCATCTTTAGCCATAAACATAAGACAGAGAGAGGCAACCTTAAGTAGGGCAAGGCTATGTCATCTCAAACATCTAGTCATATTCTTCCTCCAGCAAGACTGCGCTTCCTTTTTTAATATTTATTTATTTATTTCATGATTGTGGGTACACTGTCATTGTCTTCAGACACGCACCAGAAGAGGGTATCAGATCCCCATTACAGATGGTTGTGAGCCACCATGTGGTTGCTGGGATTTGAACTCAGGACCTCTGGAAGAGCAGTCAGTGCTCTTAACCACTGAGCCATCTCTCCAGCCCAAGGCTGCACTTCCTAAACCTCCCTAGGCAGCTCCACCAACTAGGAGTCAAGTGTTCAAATTCCGAACCCCAGGGGGGAACATTTCCTATTCGCTCCACCATACCTCACAATGGCCCCCTCAATCTCTCCCTGGCTCTCTTATTTTTACTTTTAGCAAAGATCCTCACAGGATTTAAAGGAAAGCCTCTCCTTGGGTTTATGCTTTTCACTATGTTGTTGTTTTGCCTAATGTTCTCCCAACTTAACGTGCTCTAAAGCGTGATCATATGCCAGCTCCTTTCATGGACCAACTCTACTCTTTTATTAACAAAGGTTTCCTTAGCAACCGTTTGAGATGCTACCTGAGAGGCACCAGAAGGACACGTGTGACTAATGCTGAGACGCTTGGTCACTATCAGACCAGTGTCCCCACATGGGCACACCTTACTTTACCCTGCTCCTTGGGAAGTATGGACCCCCACATAAGCAAATCATCCTTTCTTCTGAGTACATCTCTTCCTTTTGACCCTCGTTTCTAAGTCTATACTAAGGCACCTTGTGAAATCACTGACTCCGCTTCACTAAACTGCCTAGCCTGAAATTTGCTTCAGTGCCAAAGCTATAACCCTAGTGTGTCCTGAGACAAGATCCCTAAAGGTCTAAGGGAACGCCTCATCTTAGTGAGGGTGACGGTCTCTGACCTCTCCCTGCTGTCAGTGGGATAGCACAGAAGACAAGAAAGAGAAAACTTACATACTTCCTATCAGTGAACTCACCCAGTGCTGCTACTGGATCTCTACAAAAATGCCACGTCTAAACAACAAAACTGCATTATTTCTGCAGAGTATGATTAATATCTTGCTGTTTTCTCTACAGTATCTGCAACTTTGAGAGGGTCTTTAGAAGACTATAAGCAGGTGATAGAGCTATGGTCCTACTACTTACACATAGTCCCACTGTTTACACACAGTCCTACTTCTCACACATAGTCCTATTTACCCATAGTTCTGATTTACAGGTAAGCCAAAAGTTGTGGCCATGATAATAAAAACGATCCTTTTCCTAACTGTACCTATAAACAGAGAAATTTGCATAATGTGAAGCCAAATGTCCCCTGTCCCTTCCTCCTCCGCTGGACAGTGGCACACAGCACCAGAGCTGTTACTTCCAACACTTTCTAGAACTCTCTGCTTTCCTGGAGCTGCCATTGCAGAATCTATTCTATTTCTAACTGCTGCGAGCTGGAAGGAGGGTCATTGTGGGCACGTAGGCAGGGGGTCTCAGCCTAGAGTCTGGTAGGAGCCTCTCACCAGCTGGGGACTCAGGAATCCCAGCACAATAAGCATTTTCTCTAAGGGCTGCTGATGCAGAGAATATAGTCCTTTCATTTTTTTCTAAATGTTATTTATTTTTTAATTTTTTATCCTATATATTTTTATTGTAGCTATTCTTATTCTAAAATAGCAGTAAACTCAATCTAATGACTAAATGTATGTGACCTTGGGTGGGACCTCATTCCTTTCCCCAGTTTTTGTGTACACCCTGGTTGTTATCTGCACTTCACCTTATTGATTGCACTCCTGTCAGGTGACCCTCAGGTATCACCCAACGATCTCACTTAGGTATCTTAGCAACCATTTTAAAATAGTAACCTCAAAACTATGCACATCTTATATGTAACTACTGTAATTAGAAGCAAAGTGCTTGAAAGGATGTATACCTTCCACTGAATCTTCTGCAAGGTTTAATGGTGTCTAGAGGTTGGAACAGTGCAAGCACAGAGCCAAAATATCTTAGAGCATCTTTACCCACTTTGATAGCCATTTGTTGCTTTCCTGTACACCTCTGGGAGGTGAGAGCAGACCCCTGGTTTCCAGTGTCCAGTGTGCTGAGACGCTGTCAGAGCATCCAGGGCCCAGCTTTGCTGGAATCACCCACCTGACGTTTCTCCAGATGTATTTGAAGTGTCTTGATTTGTAACTTCTTTATTCTGTTACTATAACATCTCCATGAAACTATTACAGGCTTGGGACATGGAATTGGAGGTCACCTAAATCTGTGTTCCTTGGCCCTCATACATGGTTCCAGAATAGACCATCTCTTACCCCTAGTGAAGTGAGGGTTGTTTTTTGCTTTGTAGGAACTAAAAGTTGAGGTTTTGTTTTCAAAAGTGTTTTGACCAGCACTTGGGAGGCAGAGGCAGGCGGATTTCTGAGTTCGAGGCCAGTCTGGTCTACCAAGTGAATTCCAGGACAGCCAGGACTACACAGAGAAACCCTGTCTCGAAAAACAAAAAAACAAAAACAAAAACAAAAGTGTTTTGAGCCAACTTAGATACAAATGCAGGTAAATGCTGGACCCTTTCTAGTGTCAGATAGTCTAAATATCCCCCCAACACACACACACACACACACACACACACACACACACACACACACACAGAGAGAGAGAGAGAGAGAGAGAGAGAGAGAGAGACATAAAATAAATAAATAAAAATCTTTAAAAAACAAAAAACAAATCTTTAACAAAACAAAACAAACAAAAGCCAAGATAGAGCAATATAATTTCCCTGTGTCTCCAGGAACTGCATCCTGCATACTTCCCTGTCTCCAGATATTGCTATGAGCAGTTATGGCCACACGCCTTTAGATGACTTCGCTGCCAGCCTTCTTCAGCTTCCCTGTTCCAGAATAAAAAGCAAGGCAGGCGTGCATGAAGGTCCAGCACTCGCTGCAATCAGAAGCCAGTCCTCGTCCCCATACAAAGGCACCAGTGCAAAGTGAAGCCATCTGAGGACACAGGGGAGGCCACGACAGTAGGAAATAAATGGTAAGGATTTCAGCAGCCTCGGCAGCATCACCGTCATCCCAGTCACTGTGTCACAGTGTGGCAGGAGTTGAAATGCTCCAGCATCTGTCTTTCTGTCTATCATCTATCAATAATCTATCATCTATTTATTATCTATCATCTATCTATCTAACATCTATCTATTATCTATCTATCTATCTACCTATCTATTATCTATCTATCTATCTATCTATCTATCTATCTTTATTTTTTGCTTTTCAAGACAGGGTTTCTTTGTGTGGCCCTGGCTGGCCTGGTACTAGGCTGGCCTTGACCTCAGAGATCTGCAAGCCTCTGCCCTCTTAAGTGCTGGGATTAAAGGTGTGAGTGATGCCACTCAACTCGTGGATTGTGGCCTTGAAGGACCCATTCACAGGTGTCACCTAAGACCATCGGAAATAACTTTGTCACCATCAATGCCCAGCTGAGAAACTCTATAAGGAGAATCTAGTTCTACCACCGTTTGCACAACGAGTTCTTCTTCCACTTACAGGCACTTTGAACTTTCTAGGGCAGTGGTTCTCAACCACCCTAGTGCTGCGACCCTTTGATACAGTTCCTCATGTTGTGGTGATCCCCAACCACAAAATTATTTTCATTGCTACTTCTTAACTAGCAACTGTAATTTTGCTACTGTTATGAGTCATGGTATCTGTGTTTTCTGCTGGTCTTAGGTGACCCCTGTGAATGGGTCCTTCAAGGTCACAGCCCACTAGTTGAGAACCACTGAGTAGCATCACTCACTAGTCAGGACATGGAGAATCACAGACTCTCCATTTCTTCTGAGGAATAGTGCCATTGCAACCTCTCAAGAGACGTTCTCTTAACTCATCTATTTTACGACCTTGTTTTCCCCCAGGCTTGGTGTGCTCGAGGTCAGCATGACAAAGCTCCACCCCACAGTCCCTCCTATCTGTGTGTCCCTAGCTTCCTTCTCCCTCCCCTTTACTGGGCTTATGCTTTCCCCCCAAATAGTCAACAATTTACCTCGTATTCCAGGCTCAGTTTTAGAAAACCAAGAGTATTATACTTATTATATTCCCTCTTGCATTCTTTTTTAAACCTAAATTTGGATTTCTGTCACAAGAATCATAACTTATTAAAACCAAATATAGATGTCTCTATTTCTGTCTGATAATCACATTTTATTATTCTTCTCTGAGGCACATATCACAATTCTTAATAGCTGTGGTGGTTTGAATAGGTATGAACCCCTTAGAGTCTTGCAGAATATTTGATCACACTGTGAACCCCAAAGTTGTGTTGTTTACTGAAAAAAAACTTTTTCTAATTGTAGTGGCTCAACCGTAGCACATACTTTTAATCCCTCTGGCTGGAATACAGACACACCCTTGTTACACACCTTTAATCTCAAACTATGAAGGTCAAATTAGCTTGTAGGAGGAAGCAGTCATGTTTGAAAATGATGTCTAATTGAGTGGCAAAGTGGTGAATCAGAGAAAGATTTGACAGAATAGAATATGCCTTACTCTCATGAGATCAGAGAGGAAAGAGGGGTGACTTGATAGAAAGCAGTGCAAAGGAGAGGGGCAGTTTTCCTGGGACAGTTATACAGAGACAGGTTGCAGAGAGAGAAAAAGCTAAAAAACAGGTAGACACAAAACAAACCAGAGAATGAGAAGGAGTTGGAAGTTTAGAACAGATTGCCAAAGTGAGTATGAGGCCAGGCAGAGCAATTCAGGAGAAGCCAGGGGAAGCCAGATTGAATCAGCTTGGAGAAGACTGACCCAGAACAGCTGAGTTGAATCAGCCAGCCAGAGATCAGAAAGAACTAGGAAGGGGTGAAATTATTCAGCAGCAAGTCTGGGAAGCTGAGAATATTCTAGGCCTAGATAAGATGGTACAGAGCCTAGAAGCTTCCAGCACTAGGCCTAGATCAACAGTCATACAGTCTCCTTCCTGTACAGTCTCAGCTCCTTCTCTAGCACCATGTCTGCCGGCATGCTGCCATGCTTCCCACCATGATGATAATGGACTACACCTTTGAAACTATAAACCAGACCCAATTAAATGCTTTTCTTTATAAGAGTTGCTTTTGTCATGAGGGGACCTTCACAGCAATAAAAACCCTAACTAAAACAACAGTTGTCTTCTTTAAGATTATTTGTTTTTTGTTCACTGAGATGGGGTTCCTTTGTGTAGCCTTGGCTGTTCTGGAACACACTCATTGTAAGTGGGTAAGTGAAAAATCAGGCCGGGTGGTGCTTTAATCCCAGCACTTGGGAGGCAGTGGCAGGTGGATTTCTAAGTTCGAGGCTAGCCTGGTCTACAGAGTGAGTTCCAGAACAGCCAGGGCTACACAGAGAAACCCTGTCTGGAAAAAACAAAAAGAAAAGAAAAGAAAAGAAAAGAAAAGAAAAGAAAAGAAAAGAAAGGAAAGGAAAGGAAAGGAAAGGAAAGGAAAGGAAAGGAAAGGAAAAGAAAAGAAAAGAAAAGAAAAGAAAAGAAAAGAAAAGAAAAGAAAAGAAAAGAAAAGAAAAGAAAACTCAGATAATAGACCTGCATCATCATATCCCAAACCTCAGAGCAAACAATTACTAAAGACTATTAATCTATATTTTAGACTTAGGAACTTAGTTTTCATAGCATCAGGACTGAATGCACACTAGTGAACTAATTAATTATTAGATGCACTAAAGTCTCATAAACTCAGAGATCAAGTTTTTTTTAATTTTACAATTTCATTTACTATATATGTTCCTGGCCTCAAACTTGGAGATCCACCTCCCTCTGCCTCCCAATGCTGGGATTAAAGGCGTGACCCACCACCACCCAATAGCTGTTTTCTTCTTGCCTTACACTATTACACTTAACTCTAGGAATAAGGATTACTTGTATCTTGTATGTCATTCAAGAATCAGCCTTTCTCGTTGGATTCAGCAAAACATGGGTAAGCAATGAATAAATGTTTGAATGACCAAATGAATGAATGAATGACTTTTATTTTCAATTGTCATAGTAACAATAAAAGAGAATTGTCTATAGTCAAGTATTTTTGGGCCCTAAGAAACATATATAGTGAATAAAATTGTAAAACAAAACAAAACAAAAAAAAACCCTTGATCTCTGAATTTATAAATGAGACTTTAGTGCATCTAAATAATTAATTAGTTCAGTAGTGTGCATTCAGCCCTGATGCTATGAAAACTAAGTTGCTAAGTCTAAAATATAGATTAATGGCCTTTAGTAATTGTTTGTTCTGAGGTTTGGGATATGCTAACGCAGGTCTATTATCTGATCTTTCACTTACCCACTTACGATGAGTGTCTCCCTATGTCTCATTTACTTATTTAAGTGCCAGGACCCAGAGCCAATGCTGAGCGCCTTCCACTAGCTCCTTCTGTTTAGCTTTTGGGTGGTTTTGGTGGATCACTTATTTTGCAGATGATGTGATGCCCATTACCCCTGCGAGGGGCAGGTGAGGTGCGGTGCTGTGGTTGGAGGACTCTGGGGGACAGCCACAGACAAAGCAGCTCCAGCTGAGAGGAATTATCTAGCAATGAGAAAAAAACCTGTGTGGTAGTTTTGAAAACATTTCCCAGGCTCTGTAGGCTCTTCATTAGAAGAACTTTCATTCTTCATCTTACCATTACCCCCTAGGCATGGTGAAGGCGAGTAGAGCATTTCTTAATCTGACCAAAGAGTACATCGTGCTCTTTCCTTTAAGAAGAAATTGGTTTTCTTCCTGAAACAACTTTTACTTGTTATCTCTGGATTAATTCTCACAAGTTGATATTGGTATTAAATAGAAAAATTTGAGACATTTTTGTAATAGATCTTATGACAATGCCACTTTGTACTTCGCTATATATATGTGGGTCGCCTTGACTAGACCGCAGGTATAATATAGGTCACCTATACTGCTTCCCTACCTGCCTACCTATCCACCACTGCCTGACAAACACCTCTTGAAGCCCAACTAGAATTCTAGGTAGGTTGCCCATCACCATCCCCCACCTGCCTGCCTGTCAGACACCTCATCTACCACCTCTTCTGGGATAGGCACCAGGTGAAGACCAATTAAAACTCCACTTGGGCCACTCAGACCTGTTCTCTCCGCCCCTTGCCCATCAGTTATCTCATCCTCTCCTCTCATAGCACCAGCACTGCATGGAGTCCAACCCAAAGCTGTCTCTGCTATCCAAGGGCCACCAGCAGAACACAGTGGACCAGCTACAAAATCTGAAGGTTCACAGAAAGAATCCTTAAGCGTACAGAGGCTTAATTCCGTGGCTCAAGAGGTGCACCTAGGTCTACCTGAGCTGAGACCACCACTGCCTCTCCATTCACAAACCAACCCAGAGCAGCCCACGACTGCATACCAAGTGTAAGTCTGCTGATCCTCAGCTTGACGAGTGGGTCAGAGCAAACAAGGATGCAACAGTTGTCAAAGGTTAGAGCAAAAATCCACACCAAGAAACATTATCAATAAACTAATTCCAGATGCCCAGGTCCCATCACAAGATTAATTAATACAAATACTTTTTTTAAAAAATTTAATTTATATGTAACTACGTAACATTCCATTTTGTGAATATATAGTAATCTAACCATTTCCTTAACTTCAATAATTTCATTCTTCCAACACAATTAATACTTGAACAACGAGCATTCTTTTGCTAATAATTTTGCATAGTAAATTTTGAACAATTCAATTTGAGGTTAAATTTCAAACATACAGGTAATTTAAGACTTTTAAATTATGAATTTAAAATACAGAGATTGAATATGGGATCCAACATTCACTCAGCATTTTCTCAAAGAGAAAGCAATGACAAATGCCTGAGTATCTTTATAGGAAGCTCATCCTTAGAAATCTTATTCATCCAGTTACTCAGGCCTGTCCTAGATGATATACATACATACATATATACACATATACACACACATATATGCATATATATATGCATATATATGTATAATATATATCTATATGTGTATATGTATGTATATATGTGCATTACACACATATACACACACACATATATGTATATATATATGTATGTATACATATATATGGAAGACAGTCTAAAAGGAAATGAATCACCACTTCTCTAAGTTCATCATGACTGCTTTCTTGTCCAGTAAGGAGGAAGTAAGTAGAATGGATGGAAATCTCTCACAATTAGAACTGGCTTTCTCCCTTCTGAGACGCCTCACCAGCTTTATTCAGAAACAATGTTTTAAACAGGTCCTGTTTCCAGACATTTGCTTCCTGTGGGAGACAGAAAAGGAAATGATTTCAGCAGACTCCTCTGACATCTGCGAATATCAACTAGGCACTCTGTACATGTGACTCTGTCTTTGCGGGGTAATTCTTTCCTATGGTGTTCTCTGTCTGGGCACAGAAGTACCTCTGCCGTCATCACTTTTCTACTGCTGGAACAAAACACTACAACCAAGGCAACTTATAAGAGAAAGCCTTATGGTTCTGGGGGGTGGGGTGGGGTGGGGTGTGTGTAGCTAGAGTTCATGACCATTGAGGCAGGCAGCAGGCAGGTGGGCGTGGTGCTGAAACAGTAGATGAGAACTCACATCTGGATCAATAAGCATGAGGCAGACAGAGCTAACAGGGAATGGTATGGCATTTTTGAAATGTCACAGCCCCCACCTGGTGACACATTTCCTCCAAGGCCACACCTTCTAATTCTTCCCAAACAGTTCCACCAACTGGGGCCAAGTATTTGAATATACGAGACAAGCCTAGGGTCCCACCCTCATTCAAATCACCACAGCTTTCCAGGTGGATCCGGAACAACATAGGACCCTGACCAAGGCTGAACTGTAATTCCTTTGCAAATCCATGAGGTTAGGCACAATACAACAACACTGCCAAGACTTAGTGTTTCAGGTCTTGAACCCCGAAATGCAGATGACAAAACAACAAGCAATAGAAGGGCTTTGCTAGAACTACATTGTAGTGACGAGAGAAAAAGCAAATGCATTAAGCACATGTGTCATACATTGTTCAATACAATGTCAAAGGAAAGGAAAGGAAAGATGATGGCAATAGGATTGCAAGCCTCTACACTGAGTTACTCCAGGAAGCCAGAATGCAAGCAGGACCTCGTAGAGCACTGTGATGATGCTTGGACATTTCATGTAAAATGAAGCATTGGTGTAGGAGTTAGGAGGGTTAATGTAATTTTTCTCTATTCGCAGGGACAGACATAAGAACAGACTCACAAGACAGTCCAGAGTCAGCGACAACAGGCAGACAAGAGGATGGAAGACAAAGGAAGAATAACTCAACTGTTTGGATGTCAACATGTAATTATATAACCATCTTGTTAAATAATCCATAAATATGGATCTAGTCTTTAAATGTCTAATCCCAGCTGGTAATAAAAATATAATAGAGTAAAAATTGTATTTGCAGATAGAAAATTAATAATATAGTTCATAATAAGCCAAGCCAAAAAATGCAACTTATTTAAAAATTCAAATTTTAATGAAAAGATAGCATGAGATATATAACAGTATAAATCCTACTCTCAGAGCACCAATATTACAAAATATATATTTTCATGTACTCATATAGTTTTTAGTCATTGTATATATAGATATAGTGTAATCCCCACAGACATTTTTAATGATCTTTTGTACTAAAGAAGTTCTTTTAAGTTACATGAGAAAATAAACTGCCATCACTTTGAGCACATTAATAATAAACTTGAGTAACAATGCTCCACTAAGGAAAGAAATCAAAGTTCTTTTCTTAGGTGTCATTTAACAAGAATGAGCCCAGATTTGAACTCTCTGGCTTCTTCTTCATTTATCTACTGTCCTCTTCTCTGTCTGGTGTGTGAGTCTGATTCTGTGGCTGACTTGTGAATTGGTACCTATGTCTGTCCCTGGCAATGGGCTTTGCTCTGTCTTTATTGAATTGCACAGAAAGCATCCTATGGGGAAAGAAATGGGATACTTTAAAGAACCCTTTGAGAGATTTTCACAAAGGATGAAGTCTCAGACTCCAACTGACAATAAACCATACTACAGACATCACTGTTTATCAAGCATTACCCAAATGCTATGTACAACGTTTATGGTGGATATTCATTTTATAAGATTGCTTCCAACCTCTCCTTCTGATGAGACGCATACATTACTTTGAGTAAGAGGCATGAAAGAGAACATATTTTAAGATTACAACTGTGCGTTAGGTTGGCTAGCTGGGGTCCAAGGGTTTTAAACACAATCATTATAGAGGACATTTCATATTCAAGTTACAGCATTCTACCCCTGGCCTCCTCATGTTCATGGCCATCCCACAACACAAAATGTATTCATTCTAATTTTAAAAGTTCCTATGCCTTAGTCCCTGGGAGCCCTGGGGGGTCTGGTTGACCAACATCATTGTTCTTCCCATGGGGCTGCAAATCCCTTCAGCTCCTCCAGTCCTCCCTCCAACTCCTCTATTGAGGACCCTGTGCCAGTCCAATGGTTGGCTGCTAGCATCTGCCTCTGTATCTGTAAGGTTCTGGCAGCACCCCTCAGGAGACAGCCATAATAGGCTCCTTTCGGCCCCAGCATGGAGAAATTGAGGGAAGGTAGGTGGGAGTGGGTTGAGCGGAGGGACATCTTCTTGGAGGCAGAGGATGGGAGGATGAGTTGGGGGTTTTCTAGGAGTATGGAAAACTGGGAAAGGGTATAACATTTGAAATGTAAATGAAGAATATATTCAATAAAAAATAAAAATAAATAAATAAATAAAAAGTTCCTATGCCAATAACACTCAAAGTGAAAGTCCAAGTCTCCTGTGAATGTAAGTCAATCTCTTTGTCATGAGCCCTTGTGAAATCTAAACATGAGTACACAGTTCCTGCATCCTATGACACGGAGCAACCAAGCTCATCACAGAAGATCATTGCATGGAATGATCAGACCAAACATTAAGTCCTGCAGAGGCATGTCCAACCTCTGGGTTCCAAGGGGCTTGGATAAGCCCTAGGTAATATACAGCCTCTCTCTCGAGCCAGCTCCACATCGTGACTACAGCTTTCCTCCACTGACATCCTGATTCGGATCTTTTGAAACTTCAGTTTCACCTTCACAGTTTCACTCCATGGCATCCCATGGTCCTCTTATAGAAAATATGACTCTGGCATATATTTCTTGGCCTCGATGGCTTTCTGAAGCCTTGGTATGTGCCTCCATGACCCACCCCCACCTTGCATATTTTATGCCTACAAAACAAGTGCCTATAGACAAGGCTGCTAAGTTCTGCTCCCAACAGAACAGTTTATCTGCTCCCTTAAACCAAAGACATATTGGTCTCATGTACATGGCAACTAGATCTGAGAAAACATTTCCTAGGGCAGATATTTTGAGTAAGGAATGCCTTCTAGAGCACTCTCCATTTAGGCCCTCATCTTTCAAATAAATATGCATTTTAAAAAACTGGAATACCCCATGGTGGGATCTTGCCCTTTGGTCTCATCAAAATTGCTATAATCCTAGTTCAGAGAATAGGGTTTCTCCTTATGGTGCTGACCTTATAAGCTAATTAAAAATTTATTCACTGTACTTTCCTCCCCAAACTCCACACATTTCACATCCTTGGGCTATACTTATTCTCTCCCACTCTGGCTCTGGATAAGAACAGAGTGCCATTACCATGACAAAACTAGAATGCTGTGCTGCCTTGAAATTCCTTCTGCCAAACAAACTAGTCCATTGCTTTGTGATTCGGCATCACTCAGACACTCGGGACAGGTACAGAGTGCAGCCAGGTTACCACAAACGGCCTCAAGCCCAATTAACGAAAGAGCTCTTACTCCCTTTTATTTTTATGGTTTGTTGTTATGTTTATGTGATGAACATTTTGCCTACATGTACATGTGTATAGCATATGTATGCCTGTGACCTCAGAGGCCACAAAAGGGCACTGGGTCTTGTGGAACTGGAGTTACAGACAGTCGTGAACTGCTGCATGTGTCCTCTTCAAAGCACCAAGTGCTCTTAACAATAGAACCATTTCTCTAGCCTCCCCCACCTACCCCAGTTCCCTTCTCAGCTCTCAGAACTGCGAGAATTCAATTGCATTAAGTTTTTAAATCATACAGGTGCTCTTGAATGAAAACTAGCCCCATAGACTCTTAGGGAATGGGATTATTGGAAGTGTGGACTTGTTGGAGTGGGCAGGGCCTTTTGGAGGAAGCGTGTCTCAGAAGCTCAAGGCGGGCTTAGCGGCTCACTCTCTCTTCCTGCAGAATTCTCAACTCCTCTCCAGCACTATATCTGCCTCTGTGCTGCCATGTTTCCCACCATGATAATAATGACTAAACTTCTGAACTATAGGTAAGCCAACCCCACTTAAATGCTTTTCTTTATAAGAATTACCATGGTTAGGGCTAGATAGATGGCTTAGCAGTTAAGAGGACTAGCTGTTCTTCCAGAGGACCTAGGTTCAGTTTCCTACCACCCACACTGAGTAGCTCATAACTGTCTGTAACTCCTGTTCCAGGAGATCCAACACCCGCACACAGACACACATGCAGGGAAAACACCAAATGCACATAAAAGTAAATCATTTTTAAAAAAGAGAGAGCTGTCGTGATGATGATGTGTGTCTCTTCAAAGCAATACAACCCTAAGACACTAGTCCTCAGAACTCCCTCCAGAATGGCCCATTGAGTTCTGTTCACACCCAGTGAGAAAGACAGACAGAGAAGGGGGATGCACAATTCAACAGCATCACAGGCTATATTCAGGAAAAGACTGCGGTTGTGGAGCCTTAGTGTAAAAATTAGACAGGCTTCAGTTCAGTTCTAGGCTGGGGTCACTCTATGGTAGAAATAGGAAAGAGGGGAGGAGATTGAAAATTTTTCTTTTTCAACTTGTGGTTGGTAGTTGCTAAGAAAATACAGTAAGTGATGAGTTCCGGAATGCCTGTGTTCACAGAGAATAAAACGGAAGGAATTACTGTTCTTGGTGTTAAGTGTTGTGATGTAGTTCCAGTAAAAGACAGTTCTCAAAGAAAGATGGATGAAACACAAACTAGTGGACCAGAACAAAGAACCCAGAAATGGAACAGCACAAAGATGTCTGATTAACATTTTCACTAATTTGCTTAATTGTTTGTTTTGTTTTTATTGTGTGGGTATGTGTGGGTGCACTATGTCATTTGATTGAAAGTCAGAGGGCAACCTACAGGTGGTTGTTTTTTCTGCTACTTTGCAGCTTCTAGTAATTGATCTCAAAAAGTCAGGTTTTGAGGCAAGTGCCTTAATGGCTCTCAGTCAATATTCTATAAGCAAGTGTAAATGGTCCAATCATTGGGCATCGTCTTTTAAACAAACGGGTTGGAGCAATTGAACATCTACAGACAACAAAAACAGAACAAATCAAAACAAAATCTATCTGGCAGGAGAGACGCTATGATGGAGATGGTTTTCCCAGGGCACGGCTCACCCATTGCATGCTGGGTATGCCTACTCCCGTGATTTCCCTACTGTGGTAACTTGACCACATAATTTGTGTAGTATAGATTGCTTTCTCACTGAAAGAAAGAAAGAAAGAAAGAAAGAAAGAAAGAAAGAAAGAAAGGAAGGAAGGAAGGAAGGAAGGAAGAAAAAGCTATGCATCCTATTCAAAGCTACATTCAATGGCATGTGGCCTTAAATATAAAAGAAAAAAGTTAAATTTTTTTAGAGGTAATCAAAAGAGTAGAGTCTTCAGGATCTACAACCATGCAAATAATTTTTAGACTTGGACATAAAAACATAATCCACAAGGGATAAGATTGATAACGTTTACTTTCTAATAATGTAAAACATTTTACTTTCAAATATTCTGACTAAAAGGATGAAGTTATAAGTTACAAACTGGTGGAGTGTTTATGTCATGGACCCAGTAAGATTGGGTAATATATTTTTCAAACTTTAAAGGTAAATATTAGAAAAATGAAAAATCTGATCTTAAATGGGCAAAAGAGATTGATTACTCAGGGTTTTACAAATGGCAAATAAATGCATGGGGAAATGTGCAAGATTATTCACTTCAAGAGAAATTCCAATTAAAACCCCAGGAAAATATTACCTATCCATCCAGCAGAAGAGTTAAACTTTAAACATAGATATACACAGCACCAGTGAAAAGGAGAAGAATCATGACAAGGTGCATAGGTGGTGGTAACATAAACCAGGACATCCAGGAGAACACTGTGGGCATCTTTAAAAGGATAGAGCCAGTTGTGTAGCGCTACAGACAGAAGCAGCCGGGTGGAGAGTCTGAGGTCAGCCTGAGCTTCACTGGGATATTTACTGCAAAAAAGCCAAAGAAAAGTCAAACAAAGGCAAAGGGACTTACCCAACCCTCAACACCCAAACCCAAAACGGAGAAATGGAAAGTTATCTTTAGACAGCTGTTTTTATACAAATGTTTTCAGCAGTTTTATTCAGAACAAGCAAAACCCTAAAACTACTTAGATTCTCTTCAATGGATTAAGCAACTGGTGTGTTCCATGGTGAAAACGGACAAACCATAGATATGGACAAAACATGGACAAATCTTAAGAAAAAGTATACTAGCCTGTGGGGGCGGGGAGGACGGCATATGCTTCAAGCCCAACATTTTGGAGGCAGAGGCACGTGGATCTCTAGGTTCAGGACCAGCCCAGTCTACAGAGTGAGTTCTAGGAGAGTTGGGACTACTCAGGGAAACAACCAAAAACAATGAAAGAAAAAAAGGAAATTACACTAAGAGGGGAGAGATGCCTGACACTTGGCTCTGTTTATACAGTATTTGTGAAAAGGCAAACAGTCACAAATGAAAACCAACTAAGTAGCTGCTAGGGGCTAAGAAATGGTGTGGACAGTATGTATGATTAGGACAGAGTAAGCACATTAGTAAACACATTGTTACACACTAGTATAACAATGAAATTAAATATCCTATTGTGCTAACTGTGCAAACCTACAAAACTGTACTTGAAACTTTCATTCAGGTGAATACACAAATAATAATAAAAATAAATGCAAGTATAAACTGGTGAAGTGTTAATTAACTAAGCACAGTGGATGACTTAGATTTTCAGGGAGGGATGGAAAAGGGGAAGTTAGAAAAGATCTGAGAAGATTCTTCTTTACCCATGAAGAATGCGGTGCAGGGCTGAAGGAAGAGGCTTCAGTCTCAACAGACAAGTGTACCCACTCTTACAAGTTTCCAGAGTATGGGGAGGTTCTACATCACAGAGCAGCAGGCTTGGTTAGTATGTGATCTGTGCTAAGTGCCTGCAGTCATTGCCTGCATCAGATTCCCAGATGGTGGGAGTAGGGGGAACACTCAGCTCTTTCTGTGAGTGACCGTCAGTCATCTCTAACATTGCCTGGAGGGAAAGGAGGCTGAATAGTGTGCCCAGATCCCTGGGGCTCTCTGGAAGGAACATAGAAGGCCATGGATCTAAGCTACGTCTATAGCAGTATTCCGGATTCGATACGTACTATAGTTATATAAAATACTATTGATATGCAGTGGGCTGGACAGAAGGTAAGTGGAACTTCTTTGTGCTTTTTTAAAATTCCCCCAAATTTATAATTATGAATTAAAAAAATAAAAATAAATGTGCAGCAATTAAAAGGGCTACTACACAGAGAAGCACTGTCTTGAAAAACAGAGAAGACTGGTAACAATAAGCCCACCTATAACATTAAATAAGAACTGTAGAATGCCTTAATGTCAGTGATGAGAAATGTCTTGGTTTCATAGAGACAATGGGATACATTCATAACCAAATTCACTCACCTATCACATTACCCTAATGGCAGCATACAAATCTTTTTTTATTAGAATAAAAGTCAAAATGCCCAATAGTTAATTATAGATACAGGTTGTTCAGTAATACACATATTAAAAATGCAAACTATCATATAAAATGATTTGTATGTGGAACATTCTAGAATATTTGCCTGAAGCCAAATGTAAGCTGTGACCAGATTAAGCATATACCACAACTATCAGATCTTCAAAAGGGAGTTACACAGTAACAACAAAGTGATTACTGCAGATAAACAAATGAAAGGGGAAACAGCTTAGCATTTCCCCAGGCCACAAAACCACAGGCCCAAGTGGCAAAAGAGGAAGACAGGAAGAAAGGCTGCACAAAGCTATCGGAAAACTGCACTAAAATGGCAGGAGTAAGACCCAAGAGTCCCGTAACCTCTACCTAAAGGAATCAAAATCAGGTAATGGACTAACCACAAGACCAACTCTATATTGTCTGAAAACATGAGCTTTGCCCAAAAAGACACATAAACTAAGCAGGGAGGCAAATGAGAACCACAACTGAGTCTGAAGGCTTATATCTGATGGGCCAGAGTTTACATTTTATACATGCTTTATTAAAAGAGTGGGAAACAGTAAGCTGTGATCAGACACCTGTAAAGGTCTCAGTTCACTAGGAGTAGCGAATGTAAAAATAATAAATAAATATAACAATGATAAATAAATGTAACAATAATAAATATATATTCACTCAATGTCAGAGAATCCAAGTATACCCGAGAAATGATAGATCTAAAGGAAGACATGGGTTGTAATATAAATAGTGCACTTACTGTTTTGTTTGTTTTGTTTTGTTGTTGTTACTGTTTTCCAAGCTAGACACAATCTCAGGTCATCTGAGAAGAAAGCTCAAGTGAGAAAATATCCCATCAGGTTGGCCTGTAGGCATGACTGGGGAAGTGTTTCCCTGTAGAAGAGCCCAGTCCACAGTGGGAAGTGCTGTTGCTGGGCAGGTGCTCCTGGAGTGTCCAAGAAAGCAAACTGAGCAAGCCAGTTAGGAACAAGCTAGTAGGTAGCATTCTTCTATGGCCTCTGCACCTGTTTCCAGGTTTCTGTCCTGAGCTCATGCCCTGATGTTTCTTCTTGAATGCTGTAAGTTATAATGTAAAATGAACCCTTTCCTCCCCAAGTTGCTTTTGGTAATGAGTGGTGTTTTATCACAGCAACAGAAATCTAAGAGAGCAAGAGACTTCCACATCCTACTATCAGCAATTGAAACAGTATCCAGACATTAAAACTAACAAAGAAATAACATATACAAACTCTACTATAGCACTATGTAACAGGAATTTGCAAAGTATGCCACTAAAAACAGCAGAACACACGTTGTTCCCAAGTGCACATGAGACATTCTCCAGATTGGACCAATGTAAGGCCACAAACCAGTAGACAAATTTAAGGAGCTCTAAGTCATTTCAAGTATTTCTTTTGAGCACAATTGAATAAAACTTGAGGAGAATTGTTATAAGAACAAAGAGAACTTTCAAAATATGCAGAAATCAAACTGTGCTCCTGAGTGGCCAATACCATTTAAAACTTAAAAGATAAGTTGAATAGAAACAAACACGTCAAACCCTGTAGGAAACAACACCAAAAATGTTCTAAACTGTATGGGGTACCTACTACATGTCTCTCACCTCAGCCCTTGGCAGGCTAAGGCAAAATGATGACAATTTCGAATCAAGCCCGAAGCACATACAGAGGCACTGTCTCAAAACAGCAGCAAAAACGTTCTAAGAGGGAAGCGTGTGCCAGTACACCCCTGTGTCAGAAAAGGAAGGAAGACGAAGCTGAGGCAGGAGACTGTGAGTTTGAAGACAGCCTAGAGTGCATAGTAAGGTCTTGTCTGGGGGTGGGGAGGAACAGGAAGAAGAGGACGAAGAGAGTGGGAGGAAAGGGAGAGAAGAGGAGAGGAGAAAAAAAGGAGAAGAGGCAAAAGATCACAAACAAGTAACCAAAACTTGGACTTCAAGGAAGCTGAATGTTAGGAGGAAAAAGTAAAAAATTTAAAATTCACAGAGAAAAGTGAACAGTTACTAACAGAGCCACAGTGAGCAACAGACTGGGCATTCTGTGATCAAGGAGAGAAAGAGCTGACTCTTTGAAAAGATAAATTGCTCCTTTAGCTGGATGCAAAGGAAAAGACCCAAACAAAATCATATATGAAAAAAGGCATTTCAACCAATGGCACAATTTCACTTTTTAATATAGATCTTGCTGTATAGCACATGCAAGGGGAAATTTTTCATGGGGTCCCACCCCTAAACAAATAACCGCAGGCCACTGCTGACTTGGGAGAAAAAAATAGCTTCTCCCAGGGATGATTTCCTTTACTGGTCTTCCAATGCAGAGTGGTGATTCTTGAAACTGTAGACACACAAACGACAAAAAGAGCTTCAACAGTTGTACATATGCATATATTTGGGTGTGTGCATATGCACACACACACTCATATATATATGATATATATAATATATATCATATATAATCAAAGAAAAAGAGGCTGTCAACTTGAGGGGTCATAGGAGGGTTTTGAGAGAGGGTAGCTGGGAGGGGCTGAAAAAAGAAAAGGGGGAGGAGTTTTATATATATATATATATATATATATATATATATATATATAGAGAGAGAGAGAGAGAGAGAGAGAGAGAGACAGGGTTTCTCTGTGTAGTCCTGGCTGTCCTGGAACTCACTCTGTAGACCAGGCTGTCCTCAAACTCAGAAATCCACCTGCCTCTGCCTCCCAAGTGCTGGGACTACAGGCGTGCACCACCACGCCCGGCTGAGTAATATAATTTTATTTCAATTAAAAAACATCTTAACTTGGAACACCAAAGACACAAATCACATATCAAGTGATGTCTCACAAGAAGAAAGGAGTGGACACTGGTGCTAGAATGGACCAAAACATCATTGTGGGAGAGTACAAGAACAGTAAAGTGGGAGGGGGTGGATGCGGGAGCAGGGGGAGGGTAAAGGACATGTGGGACATTTGGGGGTGGGGAACCAGAAAAAGGGAAATAAATTGTAAATATAGAATATATACAATAAAAAAAATCAAAAAAAAATAAAATAAAATAAATAAAAAAAAATAAAAAAACATCTTAAAATGGTGCTGGAAAGACTGGATATACACATGTACAAAGAAAAGAAAGTCTTTTATACAAATATTGACTCAAAGTAGTTTAAAGACTTCAATAAAGTTTCTAGAACTATTAAATTCTTAGAAAACATAAGAAAAGCGCTAATGACATTATGTTTTACATCAATTTCTTGCCTTTGACACCAAAAGCATAGGCAATAAAAGAAAATAAATTTAACTATATAAAAATCTGAAAGTTCTGTGTGTCAACTGTGTAATTCACCAAGTGAAAGAAGATTCAAAGGACAGGGAAAATATCACCATCAAGTACATCGCCAAGTACATCATTGTAAAGTGCTAATATTCAAAATGTTCAGAGAGCTCAACTGTGTAATGACAAAAGAGAATGCAACTGTAAAAATAATTGTATTAATCCTTTAAGAATTTCCTACACTCTGCTTTGACCCTACTCATTCCTCTCAGACCCTCTTTCATCTCTCTACCTACCAGCTTCATGTCTTCCTCCTCCTTCTCCTCCTCCTCCTCCTCCTCCTCCTCCTCCTCCTCCTCCTCCTCCTTTTGAAGTCTATCAAGTTCAGATACTCTTGGGTGTGTGGTCATCTCCTGGAGTATGGAAAACCTACCAGTAATCATGCCTTTAAATGAAATTAACTCTTCCTCTCACAGAGGCTACCAATTGCCGACGCCCCTCAGCTAGTGACAGGACTCTACCCACATACCATATCCATGCTCACATTTTGTCTGATTGGCTTACATAAGTCTGGCATATTTTGTTACATCCACTACAAGTTCACACGTGTAACTGTCCTGCTATGTCCAGGAAACACTGTCTCACTGTAGTCATCCGCCACCTCTGGCTTTTATGTTCTTTTTGTCCCCTCTTCTGCAATGACCCCTAGCCCTCAGAAGGGGGGGTGTGATGTAGATAGATGATGCAGAGATGGAGAGAAATACATTAGAGCTAAACACTTCTCAGCCTCTTACTCCCTGTACATTGACCAGTTGTGAATTTCTGTGTTGATCATCTTCTGCTAAAAGAAACTTCTCAGATGAGCGTTAAGAGAGGGACTGGCCTATAGGTATAATGATAAATCATTAGAAATCAGTTTAATATTATATCAACTTATCAATATAATAGTAAGTTCTTCCCTAGGGTCTCTGAGATAAGTTCTCAGTAGCTTTCTAAAATATATACATACAAAAGTAGTTTAAATAGAGTTACCTTATAACTCCATGGTAGGAGATTATATAGGGATACACTATCCCTACAAAGAGCCTCACACCAGGAATGAGTTGTCTCTTTTGCAGCTGTTGACCACTGGGACACCATAGACACCCAAGCACTGTAGGTCATTGCTATTGTTCTTGATTACACAATTGTTCTTGGTATTTGTTGTTCTCAGGATCCAATATGACTATTCACTGGGGGTGGGGGGGGGGCAAGCAACCGAAGTGTCTAGCAACACATGAATGGATAAAACATGCACATACACAACAGAACATTATTCAGCCTTAAGAAGAATTGTGACACTTCTTCCAATACAGATAAATTCTCAAAGTATTATGATAAGTGAAATAAAGCAGTCACACACATAAACCAAACACTGTATGATTCCACTCGTGTGACCGTCTCTCTTAGTGATGGCTCAAATGGGGCTAGGAGGAGGAGGAGGTGTGGAAAGCTAACATTTAATGGGTAGTGTTTGATTTAGGGAAGAGGAAAAGCTCTGGGTGGATAATGGTAAGGACTTCATCAGTGTGCCCAATACTACAGAGCCATCATTAAAACTGGTTAGAATTGTAATTTTGTACTATGAATTTTTATTATAATATAAATGGCCACTGAATTACGTCACTGTGCAACAGAAGAAACAGAAGGGGGAGAGAGGCCACTCTGCTACTATTGGGCAGGGGCAGAACCCCAGACACCTGACACAGCCTTCACGTAATGAGCCAGCAAGCTTCTCTGACTACAGCACTCCAAGACAGAGTGGGCAGCCATTGACACATCGTTAGGAGATTAGGCTTCTCTCTCTACTTCTCCTGTGGGCGTCGGCCACCATTTTTCTTGTGGTGAGAGCTAAAGCAGCATGGTTATTGTTCCAGGACATGTGTGGGTCTTGCTGTGCTGTGCATACCCATGTTCTCTGGCTAAGAGAGTGCCGGCCTTTCTCTGAACAGAGAAAGGTTCTTTGAGGTTCTTTAGACCTTAAGGTTCTTTTTTTCAGGTCCACTTCTAGGATACATGAGTCCAAAAGAAAGTTCACAAAACTCCATATTAGTTCCAGAAAACTGAGGTGACTAGTTTGTCCACCTTTTCTTTCTGTTCCTGATATTGAGACAAATCCCATAGAACCATGAAATACTGTGCTTGGCACACAATCAGTATGAACATTTGTGAATTTCAAAGCAAAAATTTTAACCATATATGTGGTTAGGTAAGTCATGGACACTAAAGGAGAATTTATAATTATTATCTCATTAATGAAATAGTATTAAACCAACTCTCAGTGACTTATTGTACCTGTAGATCGACACGTCTCTCTAGCCTCAGCAGAGAAGCTTCTTTTAGTAGTGGATGACAATCAACCCAGCGTTAGCCTAGAACTTGTCAGCATGAAGAAAACAAGAGACTGTGGGGTGTTTGGCCCTAAGTCTGTAACTACATAGATCTATAACATCTTTACCTCATATCTTCCTCCGAGGCTCACAGACTGTAAGAGCAATGGTTTCTGGACACTATAGGGTAGTTGCACATATGAATTCACAGTAGTTGTGACAGCAGACACAAATCATGCCAGATAACATGCACGCACAGAGCAGGGAGGTGGTCAACAGGTCCCACCTGCGGCTGAGGAGCCATTGGCCATTAGTGGCCATTGGGTGAGGGAGAGTCTATGTTCTTCAAGGACGTGGCCCCGGGCTCCTACACCTATACACACGCACACCCCTGAGTGGGCTCAGTTTTGAGGGAATACACGGCAGGGTGTTGAGTATAGGGAAGGGAGTACAGAAAAGGGGGGCTAGGATTTAATTAAAACATTGTATCTATGTATAAAATTACCAATTTTTAAAAATTATTTCTACCCAGACACCTTGAGCCTTGCATTTGACTCTCATTTGGGGTTCGGAGTCTGCTCTTTATGAGTTGACCACTTTCTTTACTCTGAAAATCTCTTCACTGGGCTCCAAACTCAGAAATGAAACTTGAGACTAATAGAATTTTATTACTTATTTCTTAAAGCCCCAAACTTAGGTCTCATTACAGAGCCCCGTCAGATTCTAACGGCAAAGTGCAGGTCAAGTTATTGTAACTTTTGCAATACATATTACTGTGCTTCCTGGAGTGCACACTTGCACGCAAGCACGTGTATATGTGTGTGTGTGTGTGTGTGTGTGTGTGTGTGTGTGTGTGTAAGTAAGTAAGTTGTAGCTTGGCATCAGATGTCTTTCTTACTATTATTATTATTATTATTATTATTATTATTATTATTATTATTGGACCTCTCTCTGAAACTGGAGCTCATTGATTGACTAGATGAGCCAGCCAGCAAACTCTGCAGATCTGCTTCACCCACACTGAGATTAAAGACACGCATGGACACGCCCAGCATTGTAGGTGGGTGTTAGAGTTCTGAACTCATGCTTGTGCAACTAGCACTTTACCCACATATTTCCTGAGTGCATTTCCTGGAATCTTAGTGTCTGTGTCTGCCTGTAGTCCGGGCAAACATGGTAGAGAGAAGCTTCTGTCCTGCTCAAGCTGACTGTGTTTTATTTTTATTTTGTCAGGCCAGAGAATTACATCAGGACTGTGTGTAGAATTGGTTGTATCTTCAAGGTCCTGGGTTATATCTGAGGGGTGGGGCTCAGGGAAGAGGGAGGAGGGGGAGAGAGACAGAGACAGTGACAGACAGAGAGATAGAGACAGACAGGATTGTTCTTTTTCTGTTCAGACCTTAGGGGTTTTGTTCCAGGCAGGAACAACTTACTGACACTTCTCCCTCCCTGACAACAGACACACAAATGTCAACCAAATGCCACCAAATGTCAGTTTAGAGCCTTGAGTGTCTCTTTTCTTGGGAATGATGCTTGGACACCCACTATTTCAAAATGACTTCAACGCTCTTGATAATCTCTCCATGCCTCCTGTCTCTAGAGTTGAAAGCAGGGCCTCTGTTCCTGTTCTTGTGTGTTCTCCTGGCCATCGTCAGTCCTAGAGAAAGACAGGAGCTCCTGCCTATGCAGGGGGCCTTGGGACAGTGAGAGTGTGGATTGCCATCACTAGTGGGATCCTTTTCTGTCTGTCACTGAACCCTGAGTCTCTACACGTACTTAAGCCGGTGAGCAGACCTAATCTAGGACCAAAAATTGCTCACTGTGGCTTTCACCTCCTGTCCAGGCATGTCACATGCTCCATGTTTGCCTTTAGAGCCTGTGCTAGACTAAGGAAACCACTCCATTTTATTCTTTCAAATCTTTTTATGACAATGTCAGTGGATTAGGTTTGGTAGGGTATAGGATTCCAGCATAAAAGATGCACCATTAGAAGGTGAACATAGGAAGGAGTCTGTCCCCTAGAATGTTGCCAGAGAAACATCTTTTCCAATCATAGGTTCTGGTGAACCTAAATAGGCCTGAGAAGGGCCATTTTTACATTCATTGAATCTGCTCCCTGAAGCTCTAAATATCACTCAACATAGAGAAAATTACCATTACTTTAATGATTGAAGTTTTTAAACATTTTAACCTCTCTTTCAGTCCTCCACCCACCACAGGTAGTGGACAAGAAAGAATATGGGAGAAGTGGACCTGTTTAGGAATTTTTTTTTTTTTTTGAGTAAATGTCATCTGCGTTGTTAGGAAATCAGTAGTTTAGTTTATAGGTCAGCAGCAGCAGGTTGATCTGCTCACAAATATTTTACAAATATACCAGCAGTCTAGTTTTATAGTTGACAGAGCAAATGCAAATGAGCAGCCATGGCAAGGCCGAACAGGTAGCCAGGCCCCAGCCAGAGAGGCACAAGTCAGCGGGGTCAGGACCAGCAGGACGCCAGGGGGAGTGTTTTGCTATGTATGCCTCTCTCAGCAAAGTGAAGAGCAGCAAAGTCGTGAGACCAAAAGGTGTTGGACAGTTAGTTCTGTAAGTAAGTCACTGAATCGGTTGAGTTCTATTTAAACTTCCTCTAAACATCATGGGTCCTCCATGGGTCTTGTCTCACTACATGTCTTGTCTCAACATGCGAGTCTTGTCTTAACAAAACTTTATGAGAGTCTGTACCAGGTGACATCATTTTGTCAATCAGTCTGAGCCCGAAAAAGTGGCAAGAAGCTGCAACATATCATCAAAAGGTGTTTTGGGTGTGTTTTTTTTTTCTATGAAGTCCTAAAAAATGGAGCTCAACTACACAATATAAAGTGAACCAATATATGTGTGCTGTTAGCAAGAAATCCTTTATCATGTATGTCTTTTTATGTGTTTACTTTAACAGAACACCCTTTCATCTGTGTCTGCTTTAGTAAAACACTCCTTTATCTGTCTGTCCCAACAATCAGCATCTAACACAACTGGCTTTTCCAAAAGCCCTCACGTTTTTACTTCAAATGATGCTTCCCATGCTTCTCGCAGGCTTCTCCACACCAAGACGGTGAAGCAGTACATGTGAGTTTTACTCGAATTGTGGAGAGAATTGTAGGGTGCCATTGGGGAGCTCCAGCCTAGGCTCATCTCAAAGCCACACCCACTCTTCCAGCTGCGTGTATAGTTGGTGTCTTCATTAGAGTTTATATTGCCATCAAAAAGCTCCATGACCAAAAGCAATCTGCGAAGCAAAGAGTTTATTTCACCCTAAAGTTCCTGGTAAGTCCCTCAGGAAGGGGAGTCAGGGCAGGAACCTGGAGTTGGGAACTGAAGCCAAAGCCGTGGTAGAATATCACTTAGTGGTTTGTTCGCTGTGGCCTACTCAACCTGTTTTCTTATACAGTCCAATACTCCCTGCCTAGGAGCGGTACAACTCCCCATGGTCTCAGCCCACCCATACTAATCATTAATCAAGACAATGTACCACAGCCTTGCCTATGGGCATGTCTTGTAGAAGCATTTCTCGGTCAAGAGTCCCCCTTCCCAGACAACTGTTGTTTGTTTCAGTTGACACAAACCAACCAGCACAGCTAGTTACGCCAACACCTGCTCCCTGCACCTATGTCCTTCCACGTTATTTGGAGTGGAAGAAGAATCTTTCCTGTATGAGTCAAGGCCCTTCAGGCCACTCTACTCCAATTCAGAGAGAAACCCTCCAGTAGCCATACTGTGCCCTTCATTCCTACTTGTGTCTGACTAAACGTCTCCTGAACAGGAAGTTTTGAGCAGGAAATGTACCTTCTGGGTGCCCAGAGCATACATACTACCCAAGGATAACATGTTAAACCTGTCATCATTTCTTACAAGTTCTCATTTTTCTAACACTTAGACTGGGCTGTTCTCTGGAGAGGAGTCAATCCAGCCCTGGCAATGGTGCCGCTTAGTAGGGACTGTCTCTTGAATACTAAGAGGAGATTTAAACTTTGAAAACTACCAAGAACCTGATGTGAATTTCAGTGGGACCCAAACTCAGCATTCTCTAGAAAGTCAAGTGCAACGGAAAGCCCATCAACAAAAGGAAGGCATCCTACGCAGGAAGACGCCTATCACGCCAGTGTGCACATATCTAAGCAAGTCTGTAAAGAGGAAGGACGTTTGCTTTTGCAGCACCCATTGGGTTGGGGTATGGACTGATTGACAGACAACTTTGCCACTTCCTTTTTTCTATTTCAGTTAAGATCCCTGCTGAGCCACAGTGTTCTATCCCAGATCCGTGGTCCATCTGCCCTAAGGACTTGAGATGCACCTGTCTCGAAGGGAGCTGCTGGCCTCTAGTCTCATGCTGCTGTGTTCACTGCTCCTGGTCTTTGGTAGGTAGGATGCTGAAAAGGCCTGGGGTGGTGCCAGGGTAGGGCTATCTCTGCTTGGGCAGCCCTAGACAGTCTTCCTGAGCATATGTCTCTCTGCTAGGGTGGGAGCACTGGGTTTCTTCTTTTGACCCAGTATTAGCAGGTATAATGCAAATGGAACTGAGCAAAGCAGGGTTCCCAGGAAAAGACTCTTTGTGTGTGTGTGTGTGTGTGTGTGTGTGTCCCCTTACTAAAGGCTGGTGATTTGTCTCTATTATTTCTGTTTGATCTTTAGGAAAACAGTAAATTTTCATCAAAAAGCTTCAAAGGTGATTCCTGTTAGAGTGAACACACGCACAGCCCACCTAAATCTTACACCTCAAGGCCCAGACTCTACTTCAGGCTTCACCACTTTTGGCTGAACTCAGATCTCCATACATTTAGACACTACATAGACTTCAACCCTGGCTGACCATAGTTGATATCACAGGCTGTGCCTATAAATATGACTCTCTTACACTGCCCCATACATAGTAGTAGGTCTAGAATGCAGACAGGAAGAGAACTAATCTCAATGAAATATGAGCAGAGCAGACCCTCTGTTTCCTGGCACCTAGGTTGCCCCTGTGTAGGTAATTTCTCTTAAGCAAAATAGTCTGGACAGTTTCAAGTTGGAGCCCCCAAATTGGCTATCCAAGACCAAGTGGTCAGCCTTGAAATCATATATATACAAGTGACATTATATGGATCAAGCAGATTGTATTATATATAGATGTGTGTATCCATATCTATATATGTGTATCTATATATGTGTATATATGTGTATATATATTTATATATGTGTATATATACACATATATACATATATGTGTATGTATGTGTGTGTGTATATATATATATATATATATATATATATATAGAGAGAGAGAGAGAGAGAGAGAGAGAGAATTAGAAGCCATAAATTTGAGAAAGAGTTGGGGAGAGGAAAGGGAAGGGAGAAAATGATATCATTAAAGTTAATTTCAAAGAACATTTAATTAAAAAGGTAGAAGAGGAGGCTTGAAGCTCTTGAAATTTTGCTTGCTAAAGACAAACTTCTGGGAATGGACAAGAATGGTTATAATGTGCTTGGAATTACAAAAATGAATCCTGGGTTCCATAAGAATGTTGTTTGTAAGAGAAGGAAGGATGAAGAAAAGATGGAGGGAAAAAGATAGAGGAACTGAAGGAGGGGAGATGAAGGGAAGGGGGAGGGGGAAGAAGCAAAAAGGGGAAAGAGGGGGAAGTGCTTGGGGTCCTCCGAGGGCTAGAACCTTTGAAAAAGCATAGAGACCTTGGTCCTGTGTAATCTCTCTGACTGTTCCCTTGCAGCTCCCGTCGGAGTCCAGTCCGGTGAGCAAGTCTTCTCTCTGTTCCTTTAGATCTCCTGAACCTCGCTCTCTTGGGTATGGGAGGCTCTGCCTAGAAAAGCATCTTAGCAGAAGGCAGCAGAAGGGATCTGAGCCAGAGTTAGGGCGAAGAGAGAGGCAGGATTGGGGCACCTCACTCCTCACCCTTGGTCAGTGGGGGCAGGTTATACCACAACCTCTGTTTTGCCAGCCATTGCTGGACAGGAAGAAGACCACGTCCTGACCCTCTCAAGGCAATGAATTACTTCCGCTTTGATGCTGACCTGGCAGACAGGAAAGGGACTAACTGCAAAGAGAAAGGCATCTGTGTTGTCACTGGGAGAAGAGTCTCATGCCTACCACAAGCGGCGTTGAGAGTACATTTGCAGCAGAGAGGCAGCAAGGGGCAGAGGAGGTGCGGCAGAGGGCAGGGACACCCTTAGGTCCCTATTGGGACAGAAGCAACCCAATGCCTAATGTGCTTTCCCTTTCTTATTGGAATTTTAATATAATGAAATTAAGAAAACCATTTCATGGCAGCCTGGGAAATTATATTTTCTTCCTTGCTTAATCCTTTGAGAACACATTCATTCTACAATGTGGAGAGGAGATGATGCTTGTGTGCCTAGCTTTGTAATTTTAAACAAGAATGATTTTAAATTACTTAGTAGGGGTGATCTCCAGAGAAGCCTCAGGGGATCCAGTGAGCGCTCAGAAATTAAGGTAAACTGTGTTCAGATTCATAACTGTAGCCACGATGGGGGCATGCAGATCTAAGTAAAGTCTCAGGAGTGAAGACCCTAACCCAAGTGCCTTGCCGTTAAGTCCTTACTTCAGTCTCAGGGAAAACTGACACAATGTTTCTCTGACTCTTAGACCTTCCATCATTCTCAGTTTGGCCTCATAAACTTCTCAAATATTTCTTTAGTCAAACTGAATTTATTTCTAACATATTCACCGGAAAATATCAGCCAGCCTCACCATGTAGGGAAAAGACAACCGGCCTTCAGCACTTCTTTATCACCCTCTGTGCCCTGTTATCTACCTCTATTCCCATTATCTTTTGAAGCCAGTAAAAGCTGCGCTGAAGGTGCATTTGAGCTTGGCTGGTCACTTTGTCCTATTGAAACCATCTGAATGAGATGTAGAGGTGTGCACAGATGTATGTGAACCATGAAATATATATACTTAAACCGAACATCAGGAGGATGAGAAGGTGAACCGAGGATTTAGTTCAGTGCTAGAGCTGGCCTGAGTACAATGTGCGGGTCCCAAGTTCCATCCCAGCATCTTTTAAAAAATGAAGGAAGGGAGGAAGAATGGGTATTAACCAGAGATGAGCATCTTTATGAGATGTGCTTTAGTGTGACATATGCTTTAGGAAGGTCTCACTGTTTCTCATCTACACCTCATAGGTGTCACTCTAAGGTCTGAGGGCCTTAGATTTTTCTTCCTGAGACAGGCCCTTGGGAGTCAGAAGGACAAGCTGGGAAGGTACTAACCGTTGAGTTTGTACTGTGTCTTCCCCCTGCACTCTGTTCCCTCACACTGGGAAGAGTCTTGTTTTACTCTGAACGAGAGTGGTGCTCTGTGACGGAGGGCCGTGTTCACAGCAGGGCCTGGCCTTTTAATCAGAGCGATATTTGCCGTGCTAACTCCCCAGTGCTCTGCAACTCTAACCTGGCATTTGAAGCTGAATTTCTAGCTCTTTGCAGACTGAAATCTTTCTGTAGGAAGATGGAGGCCTTGGGGTGGACTGCCAGAGCAGCGTACTGGCACGCTCTTCCTTCTTCAGCGACGATGTCTACAGGATCCTTTCTGTTCATTTGTGTTTTCTCCTGCTGTGGCAGAGCCAAAGCACCTGAGCTAACCATTAGCTCCCCGATGACCACTGTCCTCTAGGGGAAGCAATGGCCTGAATAAGTAGAGGTCCCACTTCTTCCTTGTGGGGACCCTACAGGGCCAAGCATGACAATGATTTGCAGACACCTCTGAAAGAGTTTTTAGTAGACTCCAGAGACTGGAAATGTAGAATCCAGAGCTTGTGCCTCTGGGACCCCACTAGTCTTATCAAGAGAGAATGGCACACAAGGGAAGGACTTTGAGTTTATCGTGTTACTCAAGCAGAGAGGGTTAATCATGGCTGCCGTGAGGGATCTGAGGCCACATCAATCGGGATAAGGAGATACGAGTGGAATCTCCTAGTAGAGGGAAGAGGAGTTCTGGGGCTCAAGCCCAGGGTCTTGTATGTGTTCAGTAAGTACCCTCCCTACCACCGAGCTGTCTAAGCCCAGCCCTGTTTACTGCTTATTGTGAGTCATAGTCTTGCTAAGTCACTCACGCTGGCCCTGAACTTAACCTGTAGCTTTGAGTCTCTGACCCTCCCACCTTAACTCTATGAATAGCTATAATTCCACACCTGCGCTATCTCAATTAGCTAATGGACTCACTTTAAATCCATGGTTAGTACAGCTGTTGGAAGATGGGAAAAATAGCATAAAATCTATTAACATGCATACAAAATGCATGTTTGAAAAATAACCATCCAATGAAGTAGAGCTCACTCCTCAGAGCCAGAAAGTTAGCAAAGCTAGTGGGGCCCTGGGCAGCTGCGGGTCATCAGCTTCTAGACACGGGTAGAGGCGCTGCCTTCTCGGAGCACCAAGGTGGGGTCATGTTGTCACTGTCTGCGCCTTCGCTTCCTTTCCAGTCTGGCTGAGCATCAGCGTACCACACCGTGCTTATGAAGGAGACCGAGTAGTTATAAGCTGCACAGGGAAAAACAGCGGTGACATAAGGAGACTGAAGTACTTCAAGAATGGATATCACATCGAAACTTACAGCAGTGCTTCGAGCTACATCATTGGGAATGCCGGAGTCGGTGACAGTGGCTACTATTCCTGTAAGGCAGATAGGAAAATTTTCCTATTTATAGACACAACAGAAGAATCAGGATCTAAATGGCTTAATGTCCAAGGTAGGGGATCATTCCTCAAGTGGCTGTGTCTAGAAAAGCGAGTGCCCGGGTAGGAGAGCCAGGCTACAGGGCATATGATACCAACCAGGGACGGATCAATGGTAGTAGGTTGTCTGTCCTGGCGTATGGGTACGTGTGTTTTGTTCTTTAGGTATTCTGGAGAACTGTGTAGTCTACTACTAACAGGCGGTCTCTCCTAATTCTATCTTCCCTCCAGAGCTGTTTCCAGCACCTGGGCTGACAGCCAGCCCCCTGCAGCCCGTAGAGGGGAGTTCAGTGACCCTGTCTTGCAACACCTGGCTCCCTTCAGATAGGGCAACGACCCAGTTACGCTATTCCTTCTTCAAAGATGGCCACACTTTGCAGTCGGGCTGGACGTCATCAAAATTTACAATCTCGGCAATATCGAAGGAAGACTCGGGAAATTACTGGTGTGAAGCAATGACGGCCTCTCGCAGTGTGTCGAAGCAGAGTCGCCGCTCCTATATTGATGTGGAGAGTGAGCATCTATGGTTTGGGCTGATGGGGCTGAGTCAGACAGGGAGAGCAGGGGTCAGCCAGACCACAGGCTCCTCCTCATCCCTGAGGGTGGAAGACATCATGGCTCACCTGGACTCTTGGTCGCTAATTTCTGTAGGGGCAGAATTCCCAATGACTTTGCCCCACCTTTCAAACAAAAAGACAATAGTGACTTTACTCAGGAAACCGAAAGGTCAGTGAAGTCCAGCCTCTGTCTATGAGGAGAGACTTCCCCACTCCCAGTTAGGTGATACGATGAAGGCACAGATAATAATATCTGAAATGACAGTAACAATTTTAACTCGTAAAAAGAATCACTATACTGCGGAGCTCAGCTGTAGTTGTGGTGCTCTGCGCTCTCTCTGACATTTACAAATATCTGCAGAAGAGAAGACAGCAGGATTTGCCACGTGCAAGATGCTCCTCAGAGCAGGTGAACATGCTGTCCTCACAGTGGCCTGTGAGGTAGTTTTATGAGTAGTGCCTGTAAAGTGGGTACTGTTAATCTCCCCATTTTACAGATGGGGATACCCAAAGCAAAGAGCTGTTAGGGACTTGCCCCAAGGAAACCCAGCAGAGTCCTGGAGTTTAAACGTGGTTGTTCGGCACCATATGTTACTTTAAACACTTTATAGCACTTCCCAGCCAGCCCTGTCAGAAGACACCAGGGTAGCTGACATTGCTGAACAGTGCTGGTGCGAGACTGCTTTGTGTGTGCGTCTCAGCCAATCTTCACGAGAACTCTGTGAGGTTACTAGGATTATCTAAATACTATTGAGAAAAAACGGAGGATTAGAGATACTGACTTAGATTCTGCAGTTATTAAAATGGCAGAACGTCATTGTTACTCTGGTCAGAAAACTTTTTTTTATGAGATTCCAGCCTCTCTCCTATTGCCTCGAGTTCACAAGCAAGTGAGGAGAGGGCAGAACCCTGAGGGATGTGGTGTGATTGTGGGTAGGGAAAAGTGCAGGAAGTGGAGAATAGGATTGTTACTGAGCATTGGATTGCAGAATGGTCCTGTGCATGAAAAAACACCCAGGCAAGCAGGGTGAACTCTCAGCTCCAAACATCTACCTGTTATAATTCCAAGAAAGTGATGCTGGACCCCACCTGCTTTGCATTTCCCTACCTGGTCTTTAACAATTATCTTCTGTTCACACAGGGATCCCTGTATCTCAAATCACCATGGAGATCCAGCCTTCCAGGGGCTGGGGAGTTGATGGGGAGCCACTGGTCGTTGAAGGGGAGCCCCTGGTCCTTGCTTGTTCCGTGGCTAAAGGCACGGGGCTAATCACGTTCTCCTGGCACAGGCAGGACACAAAGGAAAGTGTGGGGAAGAAGAGTCAGCATTCCCAGAGGGCGGAGCTGGAGATCCCTGTCATCAGGGAAAGCCACGCTGGGGGATACTACTGCACGGCAGACAACAACTACGGCCTTATCCAGAGTGCAGTAGTGAACTTCACCGTGAAAGGTGAGTAGCATCCCCGATTGGAGCCAACTACTCCCAGCTGGGGAAATTGTTTGAAGAGGTGACAAAGTACACGGAAGGCCGGAAGAGGCTGGGAGGCTGTCTGAACACAGCAGGGTTTTTGTTTGGTTGGTGGGTGTAAAAGTGGCAATAGCCGCACCAGAGCTGAAAGAGGGCGCGGAGATGGAGCAAAAGGTGAGTGGGGTAACCAGACGCATGCTCTCCAGAAATCCTCCGCAGTGTGTAACCAACCGCTCTGCCGGAGCCTCCCTGGATGGTTGGATCAAGCAGGGAGACCTTAGTAAAGAATGCACAGTGGCCGGAGTAGGAGAGTTTGGGTGAAAACAAGAAAGGCTATGAGTCCCAGTGCTCCCTCTGACACTCCGCTGTGCTCTCAGTTCCAGTGTTGCACCCTCTCCTGTCCATCAGTGTTCCTGGGGTCCGGCCCTTCCTCGGGGATGTGGCGGAGTTTCACTGTGAAGACAAGAGAGCGTCTCCTCCCGTTCTGTACTGGTTTTATCATGAAAATATCACTCTGGCGAACACCTCAGCACCTTTTGGAGGAAAAGTATCCTTTAAGCTCTCCCTGACTGCAGGGCATTCTGGGAACTACTCCTGTGAGGCTGACAACCACTGGGGGACCAAGCTCAGTGAGGTGGTAACGCTCAGTGTCACAGGTAGGACAATTTAATGTCCCATTCCAGGGTGCAGCTTGCATTATGCCGAGCCACGCTTTCTTCCTCTCCGTGTACTCTCCCACCCTTCGGGAATGGAGTTCCCCTTGAGGGACCATCCTTGCTCCCAGGATTGTTCTAACAATAGCATCACTGCCCCTGCTTGTTCTTCCTGCCTCCTTTTCATCTAATCAGGAGTCTGACCAGTGTAACGGGTGGGCTGGGTAAAGCATGGAGAGAGAAGGCAGGTGTCCTCAGAGTTCACCGAGGCTCCGGCAGGGTCACTGGGGAGCTCCCATCAGCCCTTGTAGTTAAGAACAAAAGATAAAAAAGAGCCACACACACACACACACACACACACACACACACACAAAAAGGATGCGTGGATTTAAATTTTTATTTAGATGCTATCACTTAATTTCCATAGCAACATAATTATTACACAAACAAAGAAATAAGATTTAAATTAAGCAGCTGGTCCAAGGTTACTTAATAGGCGTACCATGAACAGGGACAAAGATCGAGCTGAAAGTTAGTGCAGCCAGAGCCAAGAAGCTTTGTCCTTTGCCACTGTGTGAATAGGTCCAGATGCTAGTGTGTTCTTTTATTTATTTTTTCTTTAATCCATTATTGGAGAGAAATTTTTCATGAGTTATAATTCTGAGCCTCCATTCTAAGCTCAACTTAGTCATCACGGGTAGTAGCTTTATATGACTTGCTAATGTTTTATTTCAGGTGTCTGTATCTGTTTATTTAGTGCCATGTATCAAAACCAGGGTTTCAAATATATGCATATGCTTTCTGACCCCTGCGCCCTATTATCTCGCGAGTGTTTGTTCCCTTTGCCAGGGACTGCTTACCTTCATAACAACAGTTCCCGGGAGCATCCACAAATGTTCTGAAATTTAAAACATTTAGATTATCTACTACTTGAAAGTCTTTGCAACTAGCCAAAAAGCCTTTGAGCCCAGTAGACTGTTACCTCTACTGTCAAATCTTTTGATTTACAGTTACAGTTTGATTTTACGGTTTGATGTACAGTTACATCGAACGGGTTACCTGGAAGGGAAGCTGGGGATGTGTGGGAAGGCGGCAAAAAGAAACGGAGACCAAGACAACATTGCTGTTCAAGGTCTCAAAGTTAAATGAAGAACTCCAAATATATAGGCAGGGGAAAACCCTTCCCCCCAAAAGCTGGAAGCTTCTCAGCAGAACCAGTTCAGTTGCTCTGCAGGTGGCTAGTGTTTCTCCGGAAACTGCAGGTCCTTGAAGAACAATGGGCTTCACCTTGGTCTGAGCATTCCACCCTAGGTGGAGGGGGGATTATGGCTAACACAGGAATTCACGCTCAAAGGCTGGGAGAAGAACTTCACATTGGTCGATGTAAAGTTCCTGCCAGGCGGCATGGCACCACAATAAGGCTCTCTATAAATTGACCTTTTCAATTTTAAAAATCATTTTGGAACAATCTTTTATTCTATGGCTACTATTATCAGGCTGGGAGGTGGCTGGCTGGGTAAGACCACTTACTTCACATGTGTGAGGACCTGGGTTGGGATCCTCAGAGCCCATCTGAGCATGGCTGTTTGGGGAAGTGGAGACAGGAGGACTGCAGGGTTTTGCTGACTAGCAGTTGAGAAATGCTGAGGTCCAGGTTCTGTGCAAGGGCCTGTCTCCAGAGAATGAGGCAGAGTGCGCTGGAGGAGCTCCTCGGCATCTCCTCTGCCCCCTCAGCACCCTTACACTGTACACACACACACACACGCACACGCACACGCACACGCACACGCACACGCACACGCACACGCACACGCACACGCACACGCACAACCGGTTCTGTGCTTACCCCGCCCCAAAATGAATAAACTATGAACATCTAGATCTTCAAATTTATCATAGACTCTGAGCACTACCCCAGTGTGTGACTATGCTCTCTCGCCTTTCTAAAGGACCTGGATGGCCCCTTTGCCCCACCCACCAGATTTATGGTCTTTCTGTTGTATTTTCTTTTTAAATATTCTGGGGTTATGATGTTGTAGTTTTTTTTTTGTTTTGTTTTGTTTTGTTTTTTTGTTTTTACTTTTCAAGTCCATATTAATTTACTGTCTCATTTGTTTGTATTTTTTGTTTTTTGACTCTTCAAGTCCATGTTATTTTACTATTTCAAAGTATTTTTCTAATATATTTACTCATCCGCTATATATTTTCCTTCTTATACTTCACTTGTTCTTTAATTTCTTAAATCCTTCTTTTTCGTCTTTTTGGTTTTCTAACAAATATATTTAAAACTATGTTTTCCTTCACGTACTACTTTTCTCTTTTATTTAAAAGTTTTGATATATAATGTCTTCACTTGCTCAGTGTCTACAATATGTGTAAGCCCTGGCTGTCCTGGAACTCACTCTGTAGACCAGGCTGGCCTCGAACTCAGAAATCCGCCTGTCTCTGCCTCCCAAGTGCTGGGATTAAAGGTGTGCGCCACCACCGCCCGGCATATCTATCATTTATTACTGATTTCTTAGATACCCCTTTGCTCTTGTATAGCATTTATTAAAATTTGGCCTGTAGAATTTTTGGCCTGAAACTTTGTTGATGGTTTTGCATGCTGCCAATTTTTCTGTGGAAAAAAATTAATGTCATTTTTGTTTGTGATTGGAACATATATGGAGTCAAGATTGTTTTTCTTTAAACTACTTTCTTTCTTTCTTTCTTTCTTTCTTTTCTTTTCTTTTTTTTTTTTTTTTTTTTTTTCTCTGTATAGCCCTGGCTGTCCTGGAACTCACTCTGTAGACCAGGCTAGCCTCGAACTCAGAAATCCTCCTGCCTCTGCCTCCCAGAGTGCTGGGATTACAGGCGTGCTCCACCACCACCCGGCAACTACTTTCTTATTTATCTTACACTTCAGTCTCTATAGTGTTATATGTGTTTGGTCTCACTAATCTATCAAGTTTTGGAAAATATAATCTATCAAGTTTTCATTTCTTTGCCTTGCTTTGCTTTTTTCGAGGCAGGCTCTCACTATTCAGCCCGGAACTCACTATAGACTGCACTCAAACTCACAGAGCGCCTCCTGCCTCCATCTCCCCAGTGCTGGGTTGATGGAAGGTGGGTACCACCATGCTTACCTTAGCAAAGCATTGTTATTACCCGTGCTTTTTCGAGTCTGTCTGCATCATTATTACCTACGTTGCTGTCTGCCTTCTTCAGGGGCCTTGCCGAGATCTGAGTAGCTATAAGACGGTATGCTCGCGGCAAATGATAGAAATTTCGTCTGGGTTGACCTGCCTCCTCCCATAAGCGATGCTAACAGGAAATCAGTAGTAGATGTAATTTCCTGTGGGTTGGGATCCACAAGCTCTCCCATCTTCATTCCTCTACCAGCTTCTTTCTCAGACAAGCAAAGTTGGCCACCAACAATGTTAGTCTTGTAGCTATATTTTATCTGAGAGATCTCTGAGAAGGAACAATGATCCTGAGTTTAAGGCCTCTCTAGACTATGTAAAGATCCTATATCAAAAGAATATTATGATGTATGGCCGTAATGCCAACATGTGTGGGAAGCTGAGGCAGGAGGTTCACTTCGAGTTAAAGGCAAAAATGGGCTTCAAAGGAAAGCCAGAGAGAGAGACAGAGACAGAGACAGAGACAGAGACAGAGAGACAGAGAGGGACCGAGACAGAGAGGTTTGGAGAATCCCTTTCTAATTTCTAATAACTCTAATTTTATTTTTTGAAGAAGCCTGGCCATGGTGGGTAACAAAGGCAAGAGGATTGCTTGAAGTTCAAGATTAGTCTGGGAAACACAGTGGCATCCCCATGTGAACAAAATAAGTAAAAACAAAATGACAAAGTAAGCAGAAACTGGAGATTAAACAGGCATTAAAAAAAAATAAAAAAAAAAAAACGATGCAGAGCAAACAACACAGGCCTTGCTCCGTTCTGTTTCTCAGTCCCAATCATTAGGAAAGATTTAATTCTATCCTTCTGTGGTTTTAAGATTTTTTTTTTTTGAGCTTATAGAAAAACAAACCCTGCAGTTCTTGTGTTTTCCAGTGTAGGCAGAAGCTTTTGCGGGGCTCACTTAGTGGGGCCGTTGGCGATGTGACCCAAGACGGTGGGGAAAATGGGAGCGCAGCTAAGCGAGGCTCTAAGACGCCTCTGTTGGCGGCTCCTTATCTGTCTGGGGAGTCTTTCCTGTTGCCAGGACAAAAACCCAGCAAAAGCAACTGAAGAGAAAGGTGTTTCTTTTGGCTAACAGCCCATGGGTCACGGAAGCAGGTGCTCGAAGCATCTGCCACATCACACCCACAATCACCAGAGCTATAAACGTTTGTGCACAGTCAACTCTCTCCTTCTAATGCAGTCAGGAGCCCCAGCCTAGGGAATACTAGCACCCACAGTGGACGAGTCTTCCTAGTTTGATTAATTTAACCCATAGTTTCCCACAGGCATGGCCACCAGCCAACCTAACCTAGATAATCCTTAATAGGTGGTGCCTAAAGACTTTTAGGCGATTCCAGATACTTGTCAATCAACTGTTAACATTAACTGGAACAGTATCCCTGCTCTGAAGGCCCATGTACATGGGAGCTGCTTACGAGCATGTACACTTTTTTTTTTTTTTTTTGCATGAACACTTTTTAAAATACTTTCACCTACTCTGCTTGCAGAGCCCCCACCCAAAGTGCGTTTGGTGAATGGTCCCCACCACTGCGAAGGACGAGTAGAGGTGGAGCAGGGAGGCCGCTGGGGCACTGTGTGTGATGACGGCTGGGACATGCAAGACGTGGCAGTGGTGTGCCGAGAGCTGGGCTGTGGAGCGGCCCGGCACACACCTATCGCCATGCTGTACCCACCAGCAGTTGATGAGGCCCTGCCTGTGCTCATTCAGGTAGCCCTGTGCAACGGCACAGAAGAGACCCTGGCGGAATGTGACCAGGTTGAGGCCTTTGACTGTGGACATGACGAGGATGCTGGAGCTGTGTGTGAAGGTGAGTGGTGACAGTGCTGACGCGGGGCTGAGCCCCTCCTTAGGCCGCCCCCTTCTGCTTTCCTTGCTGTACCTATTCTACAGTAGAATGCACTTGGGGCAACGCTGTTAGATCACATTAGATAGGCCCAGAGTTAGTATTTTTATGGTTGTGTTGCTGGGGTATGATATCAAGAAAATCATCATTGAGCCATCAACGTACACACTTTGGGTGGTGTCAGTCAGGATGAGGATGCTCACATGATTGTGAAGTCCTTTCTAACTTTTCTGAGCACTTTCCTTTGCGACTCCATCCATCAGAAGGAAGCCGTAGATTCTAATGGTAGTTCTGGAAAGACATTGGTGGTCCCAAAAGTCAGGGACAGAAATCAGGCCATAAAAGGCAGATTCCAGAGTCAAAGAAAAAGGAAGAACTCTGAGGACTGCTGCAAGTTTCCACATCTCCACAGAGCCTGTGACTAGAGAGGAAGCCGGAGACGCTGTCCTCCGCATCCTCGGCCCACTGAAGGCAAGAGTGGCCATTTGCAAAGGGGATTAGAACCACAGGGGCCCATTCCCACTGCAAGACTCTCAGAAGGTGGTAGGTAGCTTGTTCAAAGTAGTGGAACCAGGACTTTAAGGTTGACTTCCCCCACGTACCAGCCACAGAAATAACAATCTTCTCTGTGGCTGATTATCTTTGTCAGCGAAGTGTGGTGTCTAGACCTCACTCAGTCAAGATAAAATTAGGACTCCACATACTCAGGACCTTTGGCGAAAGTCCATGCGTAGGAAGAGGCCCCCAGGACTGATTTGGGATGGTTTGCTGGGATGTGGGCTTCTGTGGTTCAGGCTGTCTTCCGTCTTCATTCTGCTTCACACGTCTCCTCAGAAAATCTGATGCATGTGTCTGCACGGCCCTTTGCCGGGTCTCTGCATCCTGACCTCTTCTCATTCCCTCTACACACAGTCTTACCCAGCACTTTGTGAAGATCTAGAGACCAGAGACCATCAGACCTCCTACTTGCTGCACTGGGCCTCACAGGTCTAACAGTCTGCAGCTCCCAGTGGACTTGCAGACTTCAGCGGTGGCTTATCCTTCAGCAGGACTTGAGACAATTCTGCTCTGAGATAATGTTCCAACAGCTCCAAAGAAAGCCCGAGTCCCTTGTCCCCAGAGGCCAAGCTGAGAAAAATCCCTGCCTTTCTAGTTCCTTCTAGCTACCTCCTTGGGCAGACACAGAGGTGGTGCAAGCGAGGATCCCGTGTGCCTGGTAGAATGTGGCTAATAAAGCAAAAGAAACTCGGAGTGAGCGTGTTCATTTCTTCACATGGAAAGAAACTAGCTCAAAAAAAACATCTTTTTAAACCATTTGCTTAAGTTATAGATGTAAAGCAAATTAGAAAAAAAAAAGTGATATAGAAAAGAAAAGAAAAATCAGCCAAAAGTCACACAGTCAGAACTGGTACTAACCAAAGGGATTATGAATAACGGCTCTGTACAGATGGGTGACTTAACAATTAAATTGATTGTTTTATAAATCGTATATTATTTTAGTACCTAAATTCAACAATTTATTTATTTGTTTGTGTGATATTTGTTTATTTAGTTTTTCTGAGGCAGGTTTTCTCTGTGTAAGGCCCTGGACATCCTGGAACTCACGCTGTAGGTCAGGCTGGCCCTGAACTCAGAGATCTGTCTTCCTCTGCTTCCCAAGGGCTGGGAAAAGAGAACTGGAATTCCTACAGGTTATCACCCGAGACCTGCAAAGCCAGTAGGTGACTAAGCTACAGGAGCAAGCTGCAACAGGGCCTTGACCACTCACAACCCTTCAAGCAAATCAAGAGTAGAGCAACTAGTTTACCAATATAGCACAAGTCGGGCAGTGGTGGCGCATGCCTTTAATCCCAGCACTTGGGAGGCAGAGGCAAGCAGATATCTGAGTTCTAGGCCAGCCTGGTCTACAGAGTGAGTTCCAGGACAGCCAGGGTTATACAGAGAAACCCTGTCTCAAAAACAAAACCATCAAACAAACAAAAAAAAAAAAACAAATATAGCACAAGATATCTCCTGTGGATAGTGCTAACCAACAACTACACCAGGCAGAGAATTCTGAAGAATTCTATTTAAATAGTGGAAACAGTAAGTTCACTCATGTTCCCATCCCACTCCCACCCACCTGACTGCCAAGCCCAGGAAAATGTGATATAATGGCAGTACCATAAATGTCTTAGTCAGTATGACATACTACCAGATATATGATTCTAGGAGAAAGACAACTACTCTTGTAGATTTTCCTCTTCTGTAACAGCATTTTAATAACAGTATTTTAAAAAGCTAATCTCTTTAGGTTGGCAAACACAATAACAGGTTTCCTTGTGGCACTTCCACATGTATATGTCATTATACTTTATTATCAACCATTCCCCTCCCCCACGGCCTTCCCTATGCTGCCTCCTAGATGCTTCTCTTCCAATCCCAATGTAGTTGCTCCATCTGCTTTTTTACCACGTCATTCCATTACACTTTCTACTTTCACCCTCCCTCAGATCTCCCAATCTCACAGTCCCTTTCTATTTTCTTGGTATAAGCATGTTGTCTTAGTTAGGGTTTTACTGCTGTGAACAGACACCAAGACCAATGCAACTCTTATAAGGACAGCATTTAATGGGGGCTGGCTTACAGGTTCAGAGGGTCAGTCTATTATCACCAAGGCAAGAGCATGGCAGCATCCAGGCAGGCGTGGTACAGGAGGATCTGGGAGTTTTACATCTTGATCTGAAGGCTATTAGCAGAATACTGGCTTCCAGGGAGCTAGGATGAGGGTCTTCAAGCCCACAGTGACACACCCACTCCAACAAGGCTGCACCTACTAATAGTGCCACTCCCTGGGACAAGCATATACAAACCATCACACATGTCAATCTTATTTTCTTGAATGGGAGTCAAACTTGGATGTAAAGAAGCAAACTTCCCTTGATAAACATTACTTCAGTCTCTTTTCCATCTATTAACCCTTCCAAGGCTCAGAAAAGATTAAATAATATCTTTATAATCCAATCTACAACTTCATCCCAGTCAATTCTCAAGCTTTGGCCATATTTATGTGGCAGACACACAAATAAAAAATAAAATAAACCTTTAGAAGAAATTTAATAAACCACTAAGAAGAATCTAATAAACCACTAGAAATTTCTACACAGTCAATCCACACCGACTTTTACCATCAAACTTGGGAGTCAGGGCCAGCATTCCACATCAGGTCTGACCACCTGTTTCTGTAGTTCATTAAAAAATCCAACTTTTTTTTTAAGGAGGTTTATTCAACCTGGCTACAGTGAGAAACAAGAAAAGGAGATCTTGTGAATCCTCCAAATCAGTCCTCAGGGTCCTGAAGACTCAAGATCCTTCTGCAGTAAAGCTTTAATGCTCCTGAGAGGGAGAGCATAAGCCTACAGAGCGGAGACCCAGATACCCAGAAGCCCATCCCTTATATAGGCTGCAACCCCTGCCTCGGACGTGTCATCCCCTGATTGGCTGCAGCTCGGGAGAGGCGGAGACCAAGGGATGGTAAACTACCCAGCACCTGGCACTGACTTGTTTACTTCAAGCCAGCAGGATGTTTTGGACCGGCAGGATGTTTTGGGCCGGCAGGATGTTTTGGGCCGGCAGGATGTTTTGGGCCGGCAGGATGTTTTGGGCCGGCCATAGGCTCCCCACACTGAAGTGAGTTTAAAGTACAAATAGGAGCCAAATCTAGCAGGGCTAAGCAGTGCTGGTCACAGTGTGGCCCCGCACCGCTGACCAGCCTGGCTTCCGCTTCGGGCTCACCCTCTAAGGTGGTCTAAACGTTGTTTGAACAGTGTGAAATCTCTCTCCAGGAGGCATGTTCTCCCTCTGGCTATCCCAAGTTGCTTCTCCCAGCATTAGATTCCTGGGGAAATTCCTATTTGTCTGGGATTTGTTGTTTCTATAGTCTGATAGTCAGACTGAGAGACACACACTGTCTCTTTTGAACACTTCATTTCTACTAGTCCAATTATACCTCAACTAAACCTATCTTAAACAAAAACCTCTTCTCCCAATAACAAGTTCTCTCTATTCATATTTTGTCTCAGACTGCTGTGTTCTGTCATTTCTCTTATTTGGCATCAATCAATAGAGACAGCATGTAATCATTATTTCCTTATTCTGAACTCTTTTTTTAAAAATCATGCTTCCCCCAGATTTCTTACATTGTTGCCACTTCAGAACAGTGTCTCCATCAGTGGGGACCCTGACGTTCTGTGTTAGAGGATGGGAGCTCATCTGTAGTCTCTGGCTCCTAAGGTCCCCGGGATCGGAGCCCTGTGGAGGCTGAAGGTCTGGGCTGCTGAGTCCCTGGGCTTCCAGGGCAGGCTCCAGCTATCTGAGCAGAAGCTTCCACGCTGACTCAAAGCTAGACATAGCAAGCACCTTCACTCCTCATGCAAGTGTGCGTATGTGTCATCCACACCTCTCAGTCTTCTTGAGATCTCAGACTGAGAATTGACACTCTCACAGAGTGGGGTTCAGTGGGAGAGGCTTCTGCTCCCTTTTTAAAACACAAAGTTCTAAAAATAAGCAGCAAAGCATTGAACAGATTTTGTATTGCAAAGGCATCTGTCTTCTCTGTTTATAAAGGCTGCTCTTTGTCTCAGACTGACTGTCATCACCTGTGGCTGCTGTACTCAGATGCTTGGGCTCCCCTGAATAGACTGGGGTTATGGGGAGAATAGCATTTCTTGCCAGACTCTTATTTTTTTATAATACTGCAAACAAATTACAGCTGACTAGACATCCAAAGGTCAAGGAATAGTTCCCATGCCAATGAGACTGTGCTAAATCGACTTTGCTTTAAACACATTGTAGGAGAGAGAGAGAGAGAGAGAGAGAGAGAGAGAGAGAGAGAGAGAGAGAAGGATCATGTGGGGTGAATGATGAAGAGGATCAGGGAGGAGACAAGGGAAGGGAAAATGTAATTAGAATATAGATATAACAAATTATTTTCAATTAAAAACATACTCAGAGTTGTTATTAAAACCCTAATGTGTAGTATGCATGACTGAGATAGAAATGAGTTTGACATGGTCCCCCATTAGAAGAGAGTTACTTGAACTTGCTTTTTTACTGAGTTGATTATTTCCTACTCTAAACTGCACAGTTTCATCTGTGTGATCATGCCGAATGCTCAGAACCCCAGAGGGAGGTAATGGTCCCTCCATTTTATAGAAGAGAAATGTGCAGCCCACTCAAGCTTCTCATTGCTAGGTGGCGGGGCTGGAGTTCACAGAGCTTTTTCCTATATTGATAACCCGCTGCTGTCTCTGCTCTTTCCCAAGAGTGAATTCAAATTGAGTAGAACAGGTAAAAATTCAGCAGATAGCAGAGAGGAACAAGACATCACTGCTTTGGATTGCAGGAGACGTGTGGAAGACACTGTTTAGACACAGTGGTGTCTAGTTCAGAGGCACTGGAAAGCAGGAGCGAACCTGCTTCTGTAAGGAGTTATTTGATAAGATGCATTGAAGGTTGGTGGGAGGATTAAAAAATACAGTCCATTGTTTTTCTGGAGACAGAAAATCTGAATAACAATGGCCCATGAAGAAGTCAGGGCAGGAAGACATATCTCCCAAACTCTGTGCTTTCTCAAGAGCTGTAGAATTCATACACTTTGACCAAACCCTTTCATGTACTGGACAAGGTTTCGCCAGCAAAGCACATGAAGAGTTGATTGACAGCAGTCATTACCTGTGTATCAGTATCAGTATCAGTGTAACTTTTGGACACGTCAGCAATTAGTAAGCACCATGGTTTACTTTGTGTAGCTAGAAAGAGCTTTATATAGCTGTTTCCCACAGAGTGCGTTCTAAATGAAGCTAACTGAACTGTCAGGCAGGAGTAACCTTGGAAAACACTAACCCTTCCAACAAGTTCCAACATATCTTTCATGATGAAGGAGAAATATGTGCTGTCTTTCCTTTAACATTGATACACAATATGGTCTCCCTGAGCTTTCTGTGTTTTCTGATGTTGATCTGAGCAGGGTGGTTTTCAAGTCACACAAGGGTCATGTCAACCAGGAATTCCAAAAATGGCATTCAGAGCTGTCATCACCAATTCGAAAGTGTTTTGCAAATGACTGACTGATAGTTCACATGTTATTCAGAAATGAATTGCCAGTGCCACCCTTTGGAGGCCAGGAGTCCTCCTACCATGGCCCTCCTCAGCCATCAGCAGTGACTGCCAGGAGTTCTTTGGCTACAGGACTTGACAATTCACATCTGATAAATTAAAAGTGAACTCAAACAAGATAAGCTGTTGAAATAAGAACTGCATCTTCACAGACATGTGAAGTAACAAAGGGATTCAGACTTCTAGCAGGAAACCTGAACAGTAAACGGAAGGATTTTAAGAATTTACCTTGACCTCCAGGTTCCTTCATTATGGATAAAAGACAAAGATGTCTCCAAAAGGCATCATGAGAAACCACAAGGTTGCTGGTGGAGTTGGAAATCTGTGGAACTCCCTGTGATGGGCTTCTGATTTGCCAGGCAGATCTGAGGGTGTTATCATCACCATGGCTACTAGCCTACAATACCACCAACAGCATCAGAGGGAGGCTGATCCTCTGCAGATGCAGGACCAGCGAGATGAGGTAACCATCCCAGGCTCACATTATCAAATGAGAATAAAGCCAGCATTGCTCCACAAAGTCATGCTTCTCTTCATCATTGAGAACAGTGAAATACACACACACACACACACACACACACACACTCACTTCTTACTGTATACCTTAAAAGTTCTCTGTACAGGTGCTGTCTAATCTGTCTTTCCCGCACACTCCCCAGCATCTGGAAGAGACCCTGGGATATAGACATACACCTGCATAATGCTTGGCAAACATTTGTTGACCTCCTGGAATAGAAGCTTCATGAGAACAAGAATGATAGCCATCTTTAACGAGAACTTCCAGGTTCCAGACAGTACTCAGAATGCCTTAATTGCATTGAATTATTTGTTTAGCTTTTAGAATAATCCCAAGTCAGTGCCAATTTTTGTGTCTTCTTTCAGATAGAAACAATGCAGCCTAGAGAGATTAAGTAAATTATATAGGAATACACGGGAAATGGCAGACCCATAATTCTAAGTCAAGGTACTTCACATCACATCTTTTCTTTTTCAAATTGAGAAAAGAATTTCATACAATACATTTTGAGCATGTTTTCCTCTCTCCCAATTCCTCCCAGATCTTACCCACCTACTCCCCAACTTTATGATTTCTCTCTCTCTCTCTCTCTCTCTCTCTCTCTCTGTCTCTCTCTCTCTCTGTCTCTCTCTCTCTGTCTCTCTCTCTCTCTCTCTCTCACACACACACAATGAAAAATAAAAAACATGTGGGTACGTGTGCACACACACGTGTGCACACACATACACACACAGACACAAAACCTGAAATATACACACACATACAAAATCTGAAAAACACACACACAGACACACACAAAATGGAAATCAAGCTAAACAATCAAAAGACTGATGTGACCAAAAATATCCAAACAGGATTTGGAGAGATGGCTCAGAGATTAAGAGCACTGGCTCCTCTTCCAGAGGTCCTGAGTTCAATTTCCAGCAACCACATGGTGGCTCACGACCATCTACAATGTGATCCATCCGATGCCCTCTTCTGGCATGCAGGCATACATTCAGATACAGCACTCATATACATGAAATAAATAAATATTTTTTAATCCAAACAAATCAAATGAGACCAAAAAACAAAACAACAAAACAAAATCTGCAAAACACCATTGAGTTCATATTTTATCAGCCAACTCCTGGACGGGGCCTACTCTGATATCTGGTCATTTACCCAGTGAGACTCCACAACAGTCTGATTTTTCCTTTTTTAGCAGAGGTCAACTGCAGACAGTTTCTCAGTTAAGGCTAAGAGCCCACAGCTGCTTCTCCCTCCCAGGCCAGCTGTTTCTAGAAGACACAATTTCCTTGTGGTCAGCCATGGCCTCTGGCTCTTACAAACACACCGCCTCCTTTTCTGCAGAGATCCCTGAGGCCTAAGGGAAGGTCCTCACACTTAGGACAGGGTGCTCCTAAGTGTCTCGCTGCACACATTGTCCATTCGGGACTCTGCGTTAGTTCCTATCTACTGCGAAAAGCAGCTTCTCTGTATGGTATAGCAGTATGTCATTAGAAGTCATTCTGTGGCTACGTTCCTTTCACAGAAAGGACAGTCCCATGGCCTATCTAGTCTCAGTTCTTGGCCCCCTTAGCAGTGTCGGGTATTTCTTCAATGTCTTAAGGCTTTTATTACCATGGTTAGAGTCATCCTAAGATATATGTGTTTAGGCGACTGTACACCATACCTTATTAACCGCCACAGATTGCTGCCTCTTCATCTGCCTCTCCCTGGAGAACCCTGACATGTGTGTCGTTCTCATTATGTATTTGTAGATTCCATGGTGTGTAGCCACACACGATCCCAAGTCTGTCACTTTGGTCTAATATCAGGGAGTTCTGTTGGCTGTGTTGCACAAGCAGCAGTGCCCCAACTCTGAATAAAGTGCCCCTCTGTCTCCTCTAGCTGAGAGGAAGAGCCAGTGTGGCTTGCTTTTAGAAGGTTAATAGGAACCGTCTGTTAGGAAAGAGTGCCCTCTGCTGACACATTAGGGGTTCTGCAGTCTCAAGCCCTCTTAGTATCTTAGAAACCACAGGAACTGCAGGCTGCAAAGAGGCTGGCCAGCTCTGGCACCAGCCCTTAGATCAGAGGTTCTGGGGGTCATGACCCTTTTTAGGGATCAAACAACTTTTTCACAGAGGTCACATTATGCCAGATATTTACTTTATGATTTATAACAGTAGCAAACTTACAGTTATAACAACCAAAACAATTTTATGGTCGGGTCACCACATGAGGAGCTGTATTATAAAGGGTCACAGCATCGGGAAGGGAAGGTTGAGAGCCACTGTCTGAGATACTTCTCTACTTTTGTCGCATCTAGCTTAAGTTTGAGGCCAAATCAGATGTTGGGTTGTGGTTGAGGAGAGCATCTTCACCTTTGATCATTCCTCTGCTCAAGTGTCCTCTCAGTCATCCTCTGCTTTATCTTCCCAGGAACCCTTCGGCCCAGGACCATGTGCAGAGGCCCACATAAATCATTTCCCATCATCCTGAAGGACCTTTGTTTCCTGACAGGTGGCTTCTCTGACCCCTTTCTCTCGCCCTGCTTTCATACATGGCTCCTCTCCATTCTTGTTTACTGTTGCCATAAGTGCTATGGTTTGAGCTCCTACTGTCACAGGGATCTACTCCACCTGAATTGCTTCCCAGGATTCCCCCATGTCAATCTCCCAGACCAGAGGTGCTGCTGCTACCAAGTGGGAAGCAGTAACCAGGAAAATGTTGACAAAGATGGGCAAGCACCTCTCCAACAGCCGTGGTCTAGATATAGCCTGCCTGCTCCCTTACCTGTGGGCATGAGCAGGCAAAGAGCACACTAGACTGCAAACCCCCGAGAAGAATGTAATCCTGACCACCTATAATGACTCCATGGTGCAGGAACTATGTGAACACTGGAAGAGAGAGAGAGAGAGAGAGAGAGAGAGAGAGAGAGAGAGAGAGTCTGAAACTAGAAACCACACTCTATGCTTGTTTTTGAGTGACTCTAAAAGTCTAAGCCACCTTCCCTATAAAAGCAAATGATAACTTTATGAAGGATTAAGCCTCCTGAATTTCATAGTCAGACTTTATAGAGCGAGTCAATAAATATCTGGCAATCTGCTTCTAACCTGGTATCCTATAGTTTTGTAACAAATACCTATAAAATCCCAGAAAAAGATAAATCTAATAATGATACTAAACACTAAAATTGAAGACTCAGAAACCTACTGCCAGAAGATGTGATTTGAATCTGAGGTGTCCTGCATAGCTCTTTGGCTCTTTGGCTCGTGGCACTGTCTGGAGAGACTGTGGCACCTTTAGGTGTGAGGTGTCTGGTGGGAGCCATTCTCTAGGCATGGGCTTTAGAACCTTGCAGCCTAGCCTCGGCTTCTTATCCCCACTCTGTGCTCCGCACTGGTGTAAGAGCATGCTTGTCACCATGCTGTGCTCTCACCAGCACACTGAGTAGCTCTGCCAAGCCCTCCCAACGATGGTGACCTGTAACCTTCTGAGACCATGAGCCTACACCAGCTCTTCCTTCATTGATTCTGGCAAGTGGTTTTGGTCACCATGATGCAAAGGTAACTAATATAGAGGGTAAGACGGATCTCCACAAACTTTAAGGTTTTTAGAATTGAAGAAGAAGAGGACAGTGTGGCTGCCAGAAAAATCAGAGCAGACATATATGTAAGTAAGCAGAAAAAGTCACTTTCTTATACAAGATCCTCCCAACTCTCCAGTCTAGTGCAGAAGTGTAGAAGGCAAACTCAGCCCTGGAATCTCAGCTCCACGGGGTGGAGAACTCTTGAAGAAATGAGAATGGCATCCTCCCACAGTTCAAAGCATCAGCCTGGAGGCTGACCTCCGATCTCTCTGCCCTTGGTTTTCAGTGATAAATCAAGAGTAGCATAAGAGTTGACAGTCATCCTGAGGGTTGTTCTTGACTGCCATTTGGCAAGATCTAGAAACAAGAGTCCAGGCATGACTATAGAGGATTACCTAGACTTAGTTAACTGTGATGCGAAGACCCACCCTAAATGTGGGAGGCACCATTCCCGAAGGTTGGGAAGCCAGGATCGGTAAGAGAGAGAGAAGGCTAAGCAAACCCGAGCATCCGTGTCCTGAGCTCAGCCCGCCCTCATCCTGGTGGCTGCGATGGAATGTGTCCCCTCAAACTGTAAGTCAAAATAAACCCTTCCTTAAGCCAGGCATTTTGTCTCAGTAGTAAGAAAAGTAACAGGTATGGGCACTTGTCCCCAGACTGCGAGCCCGGTTTGACTGCTCTCCTTAAGTATCGTAAATCAAAGAGATCAAGCACACGCTCACCGCATACAGCCTCATCTTGGAACAAATTACTCCAAGCTATTTTCCAGCCAATAAAGTGAAAACCCAAAGTCAAAAATCTTCCTTTCCTTAAACTGTACTCGAAACCAGAAGAAGCAATTGAACACTGGTATTACACAGACTTGCCAGCCCGAGGTCAAAAGTCTACCTGGTCTTTGTATTTCTTTTGTTTTCTGCCCCCACCCCCACCACCACCACCCTTCTAGGACCAAGAAATATGGTTTACAAATAATGTTTTTCCAAGTTGATGAAAACCTAGATAAAACAAGACCTACTCCACTTTTGATGCGGTCTCGGTCTCGGGGCAATGAACTACAGTGATTGTTTATCTAAAGATTCCTACTCTTGCCGGGTTTCCTTTGTCAATCAAAGGAGCATAGTGAATGCTGGGGAGGATTGTTAAAGCCGATTCGTACAGCCTAAGGCTTTCTTGTTTGTTGTTGTTGCTTTTATTTGTTGAACCCAATGCTGGCCAGGAACTCACTGTGTAACCCAGGCTGGACTCAAACTCACTCGCCACCTTCCTGAGCATCCCAGAGTGTAGGGATTACACAAGTGAGCTAGCACTCCTGCTTTGGGGATTACAGGTGTGATCTTTCTGCTTCTGCTTTTGACTCATTTTTTGTTATAAATCAAATGAAACACATAAACCATCAGGAGGAAAATTCATACCGTCAAAACTTTTACTTAAAACCTACAACCCAAGCCAGGCTGCTCACAACCACCAGCCCCAGGGTAATACAACACCTTCTGAAGCCGAGCGTGGTGGCGCACGCCTGTAATCCCAGCACTTGGGAGGCAGAGGCAGGCGGATTTCTGAGTTCGAGGCCAGCCTGGTCTACAGAGTGAGTTCCAGGACAGCCAGGACTACACAGAGAAACCCTGTCTCGCAAAACAAAAAACAAACAAACAACAAAAAAAAAACAACACCTTCTTTTCATTTCCAAGGGGTGTTAGTGCACAGTTGTACACACACACACACACACACACACACACACTTTTCACTTAAAAATAAAATGCACCCTGCCCCTAAATGCTTGCAGGTGTGGCTGCTGTGTCACATGTGCGTCAGTAGGCGGCAGAGAGGAGAGAGGAGAGAGGCCATGTCTGTGCTCAGTGTCCTGACTGTGAACATCTGAATGATTAGTAGTAGCCTAACGTTCCCTGAAAATATGTGAGCCAAAGACAACCACCAGTCCAGTGCCAGGAGCCCCAGACAAGGACCTAGCCTGAGACTACCACCAGTTTGGTACATTCAGGTCCAGACTAGCTCCCAGAGTGGGAAACTAGCTGGAGACCAGAAGAACCCCACCTGGGACCTTAAACTCCAGGCAGAAGTGAGCCAGAGCCAGACGGCTCTCATATGGGACCATTCAGACAGCCTGGCAAGGAGCAAGCTATACAGAACCACCAGACTGGTGCCATGGGCCCAGACAGGGAGCTAGCCTGAGCAGACCACCCTTCAGGTACTTCACGGGCCTGGAGTGGGGGTGGGGCAGACCATGCTCAAGATGGCCTCTGTCCGGCACCATAGTGCACTAACAGGGCATAACACTCCAGAGACCACTCATGAGACAAGCCCAGACACTTAGAGACCCTGGCTGCCACTAAGAGAACAAGTCAGTGGTGGAGAAATGGAAGAGAAAGAGAAACAGAAAGATGTGGGCACAAAGAAGAGAGGCAGAACTGGAGACTAGAGGGTAGTGCGGGACAGCCTGATGTGAGTAGGCAGTGATGCCACCTGCGACCGTGGTGGGGTCCTGGCCTGCGCTCCTACCGAGGCTATGTCTAGGTCTGCGGCCCTGCAGCAGCAGAGGGCTGTCACCACCAAAGGCGAGGCAGATGTCCCTGGTCTGGGCTGCTGCCCAGGGACATGTTAATGTCTAAGGGTTCTACAGAACTGGCCCCACCCCTCACCTAGGCATCATGGGAGAGATGGCCCAGGGATCTTGAGAACAGGAGAGCTACCCCTGCCCTCACCAGCTGCAACACTTGGGAGAGCGGGCCCTGCACCTCACCTGGGCAGCAGGGTAGAGCTAACCCTCCTGGCAGAGGCAGAGGCAGAGGCAGGCCAGCCCCAAAGGTGTGATTGTGGAAGAGCCGCCATGCCCAAGAGAGATGCCCCCACCCCTTGCCACCTAAGGCAGACGGGAGAGCTGGCCCTGCCCCTCACCTACTGCCGCACTCAGGAGTGTAGTCTCTGCACCTGGCCTGGGCAGCATAGTAGATGTGAGGGTTGCAGGTAAGCTGGCCCTGAGGTCTGAGACACAGCCCTGCCTCTCCTCTGCTGTGTGGTGGCATTGGCAAGAGAGAAATACCCTTCCCTCCCTTTTCCCTTAACACTTTTGACGGGCAAGAGAGCTGGTTCCAATTCATGGTGTCATGAGATCAGAAGAGCTGGTCCCGCCCCTCAGCTGCTGCAGCTCTTTTGTGAGCAAGCCCTGCACCTCATCTGTGCAGCTCAGCAGGGCTGACGATGGGGGTGGTGGTGCAGGTGAGCCAGCCCCAAGGCGCGAGTGTAGGTCTCATCTGCTGTACGATGGTGAGGACATGGGAGAAATGCCCTTCTCCTCTTCCTTGTCCCTTGACACCTATGGCAGGTAGGAGAGCTGGTCCTGGGGTCATGAGAATGAGAGAACTGGCCATGTCCGTCACCAGCTGCAACATTTGGGAGAGCGGGCCCTGCACCTCACCTGGGCAGCAGGGTGGATCTGGCCCTGGTTTTCGGGGTTGCCAGTGAGCCATGGATGAACTGCTGGAGCGCATGAAGGGGCCAGTCCTGCAGATCCAAAACCACAGGATCTCCACGACACAGGGCAACAACAGGATATCCAAGAGGCAACCCAGTGAGGTTTCAGTATTGATAGAGTAGCAGAAGCCAGAGGCCTCATAGCAGACCAACAAGTCATTGCAACGAACATTTGCAAGCAAAGAAATGTAGATAAAAGGGTACCCTGTGGAGCACACTGAGACGCTCCAACTTCCACAGTGAGATTTTTTTTTTCTGCTGCGAGGATACTGCAAGGGTAGAGGGTGGGCACATGGGAGGGGGAGATGAGTGGGATTGAGGTGTTGAATATGAGATTCATAAAGAACCAATGAGTAGTTAAAAAATAAAATATATTTTTATCAACTAAATTATAATGACTTTCTTTTTAATGATTAAATTTAAGACAAATGGTATAAATGGTTCCATTGTGTAACTTTGGTCTCTGAAGACACAGGGGAGGAGATTTTGTGTGTGTGTGTACGAAAATATGATTTTGTGAACGTACACTAAAATATAAACTAAAATAGTTTAGGATTCTAGAAGTTACTTGTTCCTTCTTTACTGCATCTCATGTCTACAGGTCCTTTCTTTAATGTGTTGACTAGTTTATCCGTGTGTGTAAAACTTTGTGTTTATCACTTGATCACAACTGAATTAAATTAAAATTCATACAATGAATAGGCTGTTGCTGTGATAAAATATCCTGAACAAAATTACGTTAAGGGAGAAAATGTTTATTCTGTCTCACAGCTCCAGAAATATTCCATCCTAGCAGGGAAGCTACGCTGGAAAGAGCTTAGAGGGCTGGGAAGTTCCCGCCATGATCGATCGATCAATTGATCGGGGAGGGGGAGCAAGGGATGCAGCCTGTGGTCCCACTCCCTTCCGGCACTCACATACCCTGCTCTCCACAGTGGGCAGGTCTTCCCGCCTCAGACAGTCAGGACAACCCTCCGCAGACACGACTCAACCACCACACTGACAACTCTGTTCAGCATCGCAGAGCGGCAGAAAGTTATTTCAGGACTCATTTCGCTTATTTTCCAGAGACTAATCTTCCATTTCCCCCTAATTTGCAATATTCTTAAAACTCACTGTAATTAATCTTGATTATTTTTCTATTCATAAAAATAAAGCTTTGTTTCTTAAATATTGTTATGAGGGCCAAGGAATAAAAAGGGGAGAGGGTGAAAAGTAGCACCTTCCACACGTCCCCTGAGGGCAAAGCCGAGGATCTGCTCCCGGTAGCTTTGCTTGTCCTAGAATGAAGTCTTCTAGAATTTGCTTGCATTGGTAGATCTGTGTAAATAAACCCCAGAGCAGTTCTGCTCCCTGCCCTAACACTCAGTACTAAGGTGCAGGTAGGGACAGCAATCTCTGAGAGCCCTCAGGTGGGTCATTTCCCCACCTGGATATCCAAAATGTGATTCCTAGAATAGATAGTACTTAATCTGAATCTAGAAGAGTGAGCTGCTATCTGGGAAAAGGTAATACTGAACTAAAGTGTGAACTCAGTCAACACAGGACTTAAAAGCAGAAGCTAAATGGGCCTAAAGTGGTATGCAGGGCACACCCCGTACAGGAAAGTTGAGAGTTTGAGACCAGCTGGGAAACATATAAGACTGTCTAGGGGGGATTCTGGTGAGATGGCTCAGAGGTTAAGAGCACTGGCTGCTCTTCTGAAGGTCCTGAGTTCAATTCCCAGCAACCACATGGTGGCTCACCATCTGTAACAAGATCCGATACGTTCTTCTGGTGTCTGAAGTGTATTCACATACATAAAATAAATCTTAAAAAAAAAAACCCTACTTATTTTATGTGTATGAATGCTTTGCCTGCATGTATGTCTGTGCACCACTTGTGTGCCTAGTGCCCGCAGAAGCCAGAAGAGGATACTGGATCTATTGGAACTGGAGTTACAAATGGTGGTGATCTGTCATTTTGGTGCTTAGAACTGAACTAGGGTGCTCTTAACTGCTGAATCATCTCTCCAGTCCCAACCCTGCTTTAAGTTTCACATGGTTGGCAAATAATATTGTTTTATACATATATGTATAATAATGTTTTGTGTTTCTCTTCTCCATTGTATTCAAACAATTTGCACTTAGTCCAAGTCCTTTATGGATTATGCCATAAATAAATAAATATGTGTGTGTCTATCTGTCTAAACACTCACACACACAAACACACACACAGGGATGTTTTATTAGAATGACTTACAGGCAGTGTCCAGCTAATCCAACAATGGTTAGCCTAGGAATCCATAAGTTACTCAGTCTACAAGTCTGGATATCTCATCTGGACTTCGGTAGGCACTGGAATCTGAAGAAGTGGGCTGTAATGCCAGTGAAGTGATGGGCTTTCCAGCAAGGCAAGAGTAAGCAGGCAAAGAGCAAAAGCTTCCTTCTTCCAGGTCCTTACATAGCCTTCCAGCAGAAGGTGTAGCCCAGATTAAAGGTGTGTCTTCCTGCCTCAAGATCAAGACCAAGGTTTGTGCCTTCCTACTACCTCAAAGGTTCAGACTAGAAATGGATCTACCCACTTCAAACCAAGCCCACTTCACCCCCCCAAAAAAAATCTCTCACAGGTGCACCCTCCATTTCTGAACTGTAGTTCATTCCAAATGGAGTCAAGTTGACAGCCAAGAATAACCATCACAAATGCATGGTGCAAATGTCACAGAAAGAAGAAATTATATCATTTTCTGGAAAATAGATGGAACTGGAGATTACCAAATTAAGTCAAATAAGCCACACTTGAGAGAAAAGTATTACATTTTCTCTATATATGGAATCTAGGTGTGTGTGTGTGTGTGTGTGTGTGTTGGACATGAAAGTAAAGGAGTGGTAATGGGGAAAGAAAGATAAAATATTGCATGCTTTCTCTCATGTGCAGGCTGCAGACTTAATTTCATGTACATATATGTGTACATATATATGTGCACATACGTACATACAAACACATATATACATGTAACATGAAAGCAGAAGAACCACCCAGCAGTAATGAAGAGGCTTGTGGGAAAATATGTGGGAGCCAGAGGGAGGTATTACTTACTGTTCTCATTGTCGTGACCAAGTGCTGAGAAGAAGCGATGTAAGGAAGGATGGGTTGTCTCAGCGTACAGTGTGAGGAGATCCTGCCCGTCGTGGCGCACTAGAGCAGGCAGCAAGCGCAAGAGGCAGCAGGCAGTCAGGAAGCAGGAAGTGAACAGGAAGTGGGGTTAAGTTCTTAGATGTCAGTACCCCTGCCCCTCTGACTCGCTTCCTCAAGCAAAGCTCCACCTCCTAAGATCTCCACAGCCTTGGGAACCAACCAGGTGCTCCAAGATTTCACAATTAAACAACAAAAGAGCAACGTGTAATGGTACATGTTTAGGAAACTGTCGTGATGAAACCCATTGCTTTGTATGCTAGCTAACACATTATAACGTCAGTAGATAAGGGAGTTTAGATGACAACACCCAAGCGCAGAGTGCTAGAGTCTCTGGGGAATGACCCAAGGAAAGCTGGATAACAGCTTTCAGAAGGGGCACTTAATGTCTCCATAGACCCAGCTCAACTATTAAAGTAAAATGGAGAGTTTCACAGGATGATAAATCACAGAGTCTCTCTTGGAGGAATGGGCTCAGTCTGGGGTGCTCCGAGGTGCCAGGGGAGGAAAACAGACACAAGCCATGCCAGCGAAAGGAAGTAAGAGAGATTAAGAAGGGTCTACCGGGTGCCTTGGGCAGCAAGGACCTTTCCCCAGCACCCAGCTTCCAAATCCCAACACCTCTGCACCCTCCTAGCTGCATTCCAAAGGCAGGCTCAATGCTCTGGTTCCAAAGCATGGGCCTGCAAAAAGACTTACTAGAGCCTGGGTGTAGTGGACTTAGAGAACAAGAACAGGTGATGCCCAGGCCTTCCTGAGATATGCCAGGCTAGGGGTGAGGGGCAGTTCAGAGGGAACTAGTCAACCTGACAGGAGATACTCCACAAACCACCTTAACTTGGCAAATGAACCCTAACGGGCTTACCCACTGTAGCTTGCTGCACTCCTAGCAGGCCAATCCCTTTAACTGGAGCACTCCCTAGCCAGTAGTGAACAGGCCATTCAACACAGGGTTCCCTGGAAACAATTTCAGGGCCTGTGGAAGGCCCCAATGCAAATCAGTGACATCCACTGTCTCTCCCTGGTCCTTTCACACATGATTTTGGAAGAAACCTTGACCAAAAACAAACAAACAAACAAAAAAAAAAAAAAAAAAAAAAAAAACAGTTCCCCGCTGCCACCTCCCCCAGGCGGCCTGCCTCTACCCCTTGTCCCAAGGACATCCCCAGCTCTTGCCTAGGGGTGACTACGCCCCTTCCAAGACAGGGCAGGCATTCTGCGCTCCACTCCAACTCTGGACCTCGGAACTACCAAAGCCAGAATTGAAGCCACTAAGAGATCAATGGGGAAAGGGGGTCTTCCCTCTGCTCCCCAAAAGGAAAATAAAGCGTTTCTTCCGTCCCGCTCCCCTCAACCAGAAACGCTTTGTAAAAGGTGCAGAAGAGGATATTTCTAAAAAGGTACTCTGTGCAGCAGGAGGGATTGACTAGGAGCAGAGCCAGCATTTGAAACCTGACTGCTGAGGACTCCTCAGAGGAGTGACCCAGAATCTAAGACTTCCCATGGAAACATCTACAGATGGGGCAAGCATCTGTAGCCACACCTCTTCACGGAAGACGGAGATGAGACCAGAACACTGAGAGAACGATGAATCCTGCAATCAGGCCAGACAGCACCATACACCTTACTGCTATCGGGCTTTCTTCTGCTTACATGTGATTTTGTATTCTTAATACCCTACAGCAGTTTATCAGGGCAGCTCTGTCCTGCTCTCTTCTTGATCCTGTACAACTCTTTTCTTTCCTTACTCTGCTTCTTTTCATTTTCCTTTCCAAAACAAAACCATAGACTGGAATGGAATCTCATGTCAACCTCCAGAGACCTGAGACTGTTCTGTTATCTATTCCCTCCTCCCCCTCCCCCACCTCCAGTCTACTTGAGCCTTCCCCCCACCTACTGTCTACCAGTCCAAAACAATCACTACCCTTATTCTGCTCTTCCTTTCCTCTCTGCTCATACCAACAGTAATTAATAATGCTGTGAGTGTTTTCTTCTTCTTCTTCTTCTTCTTCTTCTTCTTCTTCTTCTTCTTCTTCTTCTTCTTTGGTTTTTCGAGACAGGGTTTCTATGTGTAGTCCTGGCTGTCCTGGAACTCACTCTATAGACCAGGCTGGCCTCGAACTCAGAAATCCGTCTGCCTCTGCCTCCCAAGTGTTGGGATTACAGGCATGCGCCACCACACCCGGCCTTTTTCTTCTTAATATACTGGAAACACAGTATGACAAAAGAGTTTGATAACTACTGTATTTTTCACGGTGGGTCTGCTCCTGCTGATAATTATGGTTGCAGACAGTATTCTATTCTTTAGAATACAGAGAATGTAGTCCGGTGCCTTGAACACACTGTAATAGAGGAAAACACCACCTAAGCCCTACTATAATTAGTCACACTTAAACATTGTAACCACTTCCTCTGGAAGAATAAAGGTGTCTTAGTTAAGGTTTTATTGCTGTGGAGAGACACCATGATCATGGCAACACTTATAAAGGAAACCATTTAACTGGGGTTGGCTTACAGTTTCAGAGGTTCAGTTCATTATCTTCACAGCGGGAAGCATGGCAGCACACAGGCAGACACACTGCTGCAGAGAGAGTTGAGAGTTTGTTCTACATCTGGATCCACAGGTAGCAGGAAGCAACAATATACACTGGCTGGGTTTGAGCTTCTGAGACTCAGAGCCCACTCCCTAATGACGCACTTCCTCCAACAAGGCCACACCTACTCCAGCAAGCCACACCTCCTAATACTGCCAACTCTCTGGGCCTATGGAGGCTATTTGTATTCTAACCATCATAAAAGGTGATTTACACTTTAAAAAGTTAAATCGAAGCCGGGTGCGGTGGCGCACGCCTGTAATCCCAGCACTTGGGAGACAGAGGCAGGCAGATTTCTGAGTTCGAGGCCAGCCTGGTCTACAGAGTGAGTTCCAGGCAGCCAGGACCACACAGAGAAACCCTGTCTCGAAAAAACCGAAAAAAAAAAAAAAGTTAAATCGATAACTCAACTCCAGATGCACAAGTCCTGAAACAAAATTATATGAAACATGAAAAGGGGGACAATATATTTCCTTCAAAAATTATTACTCTTGTATTAATGATCCCTAATTAGAGTTAGTGAATTAGATGAAATTCCAAAGATTTATTTCCTAATTATAAAAATGTTCAAAGAAGCAAAGAGGTCACAAATAAACCTAGTGAATTGCAAAGGGATATGAACAGACATCCGAATGGAATAGGGAAGTCAATACAGGATAGGAAACGGGCCGCAGTGAGGAGATGGAACAACTGGTGAAACTTAAACTGAAAGAGTGGGGAAGAGTTAGGAGGTCAAAACATCTTAGTGTAAAGCCTCAACAATGGAAGAGATCACAGGGGTTACAGGATACCAGAGCCTGGTAGAGGGATTTGAACATTCTGTCAGTGACAAGGATAAATTAATGAAAATGTACAAACAGAACCTGTGAGCTCACGGAGGACATGAAATGACAGAATCCATGAGTCATGAGGGGGAAGAATGCCATGTCAAGGCATAGAAAATATTTTCAATTAAATCACGGAAACTTCCCCAAGTCTAGGAAAAGATGGGCCCACTGTGATACAAGAGGCATTTAGAATACTGAATACTGAAGAGTAGAAAAAAGAGTAGAAAAAAATTCCACACTGTATTATGATTAAAACAAAAGGAGTATATTAAGGCTTCAAGAGAAAACACCAAGTCACATTAGAGGCAGGCCATCAGAATAATTACAGACATCGTGACAGAAAAGTTAAGAGCATGGGGGCGGGGCGAGAGAGAGAGAGAGAGAGAGAGAGAGAGAGAGAGAGAAGCTAATGAAATTCATGGCCACTAAGCCAGCTCTTAGTGACTTAGTGGACAGTAGAGGACAGAAGAAATGATAATAGAGCAGTAGTTAAACAGAGTAAGAAAACACCAAGTAGCTGGGCAATGGTGGTGCACGCCTGTAATCCCAGCACTTGGGAGGCAGAGGCAGGCAGATTTCTGAGTTCGAGGCCAGCCTGGTCTACAGAGTGAGTTCCAGGAGAGCCAGGGCTATACAGAGAAATCCTGTCTCAAAAAATAAAAGAAGAAGAAGAAGAAGAAGGAGAAGGAGAAGGAGAAGGAGAAGGAGAAGGAGAAGGAGAAGGAGAAGGAGAAGGAGAAGGAGAAGGAGAAGGAGAAGGAGAAGGAGAAGGAGAAGGAGAAGGAGAAGGAGAAGGAGAAGGAGAAGGAGAAGGAGAAGGAGAAGGAGAAGGAGAAGAAGAAGAAAGGGAAGGGAAGGGAAGGGAAGGGAAGGGAAGGGAAGGGAAGGGAAGGGAAGGGAAGGAAAGGAAAGGAAAGGAAAGGAAAAGAAAAGAAAAGAAAAGAAAAGAAAAGAAAAGAAAAGAAAAGAAAAGAAAAGAAAAGAAAAGACCAAGTACTAGAGAATCAGTAAACTCACAGGCATTGACATACACCTTCCAATAATATGGTCTCAATGCTCCCACTAAAACACCGAGACTAGTAGACTGGAAACTAAATCCATCCATTTTCTACTTCCAAGAAACGCACCTCATAGTCAAAGACAGATGCTACATTGCAGTGAAAGGTTGAAAAAGTTATTTCCAGCAAATGAAACTAAAAAGTAAATGTATCACTATGAAAACACCTGACCCCTTCACTTTCCCCCTTCCCCTCCAATTACAGTGCTCCAGTCTCATCCTCAGCTTCTAACAATCCTTCTGCTGCAGCCTCTCCTTCCTCTCTGACCCCATTCCCAGCAGATCTCAGATCTCCCATAGCCTTCCTCCACCAGCTCAGCCACAACCTTTATAGATATCTTCTGGTAAGCCTCCTGCCTAGGGAATCAGGTCAGTGATTTTTTTTTTTACCCTTCCTCCTCTCCACCAGTTCTAACCTCTCAGTCTTGCCCCAGCTTTGTAGCAGAAGGCATGCTGTGACTCCTTCCTCTTTAACCCTATTTCCAGGGGCTTTTTAGATCCTGGTAGCACATCCAGGTTTCCTCCCTCCTGTGGACCCTCACAGCCTTTCTAGCCCAACCCCCTTCCTTAGTGTCTGATCCCAATACACAGAAACCCATTCTGCCCAGGACACCCTGTGGCCACACCAGGTGAGATCTCAGAAGCACTCTCTACCTACCAGGCAACCCACTGCTATCAAACTCCTAAGAACCAGAAAGGACAACAGAAACCAAAGAACGAATACCCACCCAACAAGCACAAGACCAAAAATCAGCACCTGGAATTACAATATCCAAGTCCTGATGCCTAACTAAGCATGGGTGTACAAGCACAATCAGTAACAAACAGAACAATATGTCTTCATTAGAGCCTAACAATCCTACTACAGTAGGCCTTGAGAAGTGCAATATAGATGAAGCCATACAAGGACTTCAAAACAGGTATTATGAATATGATCAAGGACCTTAAAGAAGATATGAATAAATCCATTAATGAAATCTGTGAAAACATAAACAAACTATGAGATGAAGACAACTGATGACAGCATGAAAGTGGAAATGGAATGCTTAGCCTGCCCTGTGGCTGCTGAGGCTAAGTCTCCAAGGACTGAAGGATATTCCAAGGACCTTTGTGGGGAACCAGGGCACTTCAGGCTTTCAAGCTCAAGAGTAGTGTAAACAAAGCAACTTTCATTTTTATCACTAAAATAAGTAAATCAGAAGGTGACATTTACAAGTACAACAAGGGAATACACCTGGTGTCATGTCTTATCATCTTTGATCATGTGAAAAGAGTCAAGAATATTCCTCTCAAGCTTTTGCCTTTCCCACAGAAATAATGTAAACACGCCAGGGACTTCCCTTCATGACCTCACTTTTAAGCACATAAATTTATCATAGCTTATGTAATTCTTTCTAGACGGCCACATTGCAAGAAAACCACTCTGTCCTAGCCAGAAAGTTACAGCTTTCTTACATAGGCTCCCACATTGAATCAAAAAGGAAAACCTAAACTGGGGGAAAACTGGAAATAAAAAACTTAGAAATTCAAACAGGAATTATAGAGACACGCTTCACCAACAGGAACAGAAGAGATAGAAGAGAGAATCTCAAGTATTAGAGACAAGACAGAAGAAATGGATACCTTGGTCAAAGAAAAGTTAAAGCTAAAAAAATCCAAGCATAAAGCATCCAGGATATCTGCAACACTATAAAAAGACCAGATCTGAGCTGGGCGGTGGTGTCGCATGCCTGTAATCCCAGCACTTGGGAGGCAGAGGCAGGCGGATTTCTGAGTTCGAGGCCAGTCTGGTCTACAGAGTGAGTTCCAGGACAGCCAGGACTACACAGAAAAACTCTGTCTCAAAAAAAAAAAAAAAAAACAAAAACAAAAACAAACAGATCTATGAGTAACAGGAACAGAGGAAGGAGAAGAAACACAGGTCAAGGACAGAAAAAATATTTTCAGAAAAATTATAGAAGAAAATATCCCAAACCTAAAGAAGGAGGCTCCTATCAATATACAAGCAAAACAGAAAACATCAAATATATAGGAATTGGAAGAAAATTCCCCACAACATGTAATAATCAAACACTAAGCATACAGAACAAAAAAAGAACATTAAAAGCTGCAAGGGAAAAGACCCATTAGAATAACACTGACTTTTCAATGCAGATTCTAAAAGCCAGAGAGCCTGGAGAAACTCTAAGAGACCAAAGATGCCAGCACACACAATTATACCCAGCAAAACTTGCAATCACAATAAGTGGAGAAAGAAAGACAGTCCAAGATAAAACCAAATTTAAGCAGCATTTCTCTACTAATCCAACACTACATTATACGTGAGGAGGCACAATAAAGAAACTGCCAGAATGACTGCTCCATTGGTGGGGGTGGGGTTATTGTCAATAACAGAGAGACAATATCCAAAGGCTTCTAGAATAAAATATCTCACCCAAACACAAACAAAAAGTATGCTTTCTTAGCAGCTCATGGAACCTTTTTCAAAATTGACCACATACTGGGACACAAAGTGAGTCTCAACAGATACAAAAGTCCTATCTGACCACCATAGATTAAAGCTGGATATCAACAACAAAGAGAAACAAAAGAAAGCTAACAAACTCATAGAAACTGAACAACTCACTACTGAATGAAAAATTTGTCAAGACAGAAATTTAAAAGTTCTTAGAATTGAATAAAATTGAAAATAAAACATACTAAACAAAAGAAACACGATGAAGTGTTCTGAAAGGCAAGGTCATAGCACTATGTGCCTACATAAAAAATTGGAACGATCTCACATTAGCAACTTAACACCACACATGAATGCTCTAAAAGAAAGACAGACAGAAAGAAAGAAAGAAAGAAAGGAAGGAAGGAAGGAAGGAAGGAAAGAAGGAAAGAAGGAAAGAAGGAAGAAAGAAAGCCAAAAGGAGTAAACAGCAAGAAATAATAGAACTCAGTGCTAGAATCAATAAAATAGCAACAAATGATCAAACAACAAAACCCACAAACAACCAATGAAACAAAGAGTTGATTCTTTGAAAAAACCATTAAGATTAAGAGACAATCAAATTAACTAAAAGGCAAAGAGAGAATGTGCAAAGTAACAAAGTTAGAGATGAAATGGGGGCATAACGAAGCCAGTGAGGAAATCCAGAGAATCATAATAACATGCTTTAAAAACCTGGACTCCACCAACTTGGAGAATCTAAAAGAAATGGGTAATTTTCTTGATATTTACCATCTTTCAAAGTTAAATCAATAACATCCAAGCAATTTAAACAGACCTATAACCCTTAGTGAAATAGACACAGTAATTAAAACTCTCCAACCCCCAAAAAACCCAAAGGCAGAATTCTACAAGAATTTCAAAGAAGAAATAACACCAATACTCCTCAAATTATTTCACAGAATAGAAGCAAAAAGAACATTGCATATTTCTTTTTATAAGACCACATTTATCTTGATATATAAAGTACATAAAGATGCAACAAAAAAGAGAATTACAAACCAATTTCTCTTATGAATATAGATGCAAATATTCTCAACAAAATACTTGAAAACTGAATTTAAGACTACACCAAAAGTATACCCACCATGATGAAGTAGGCTTTATTCAAGAGATTCAGAAATGATTAGAAGTATATAAATCAATCAATATAATCTAGCATATAAGTAAGGAGAGAGAAAGAAAAAAGCTACATAATCATTCATAAAATGAATACAGAAAAGGCCTTTGACAAAATCCAATGCCCCATCCTGATAAAAGGCCAGGAGAGACTAAGGATACTACAAACACACCTGAAAATAGCAGAGGCATATTTATGTCAAGACCACAGCCAACATCTACCTAAATGGAGGCAAGCTCAAAGCATCTTCACTGATATTAGGAACAAGACAAGGTTTTCCACTCTCTCCATCCTATTCAGTACTAGAAGTCTTACTAGAGCAGTAAGACAACAGAATGAGATCAAGGGGCATACAAACAGGAAGGAAAGAAGTCAGAATATCTTTGCAAGTGGAAGACTTCTATGATAAAACCTTTAAGACACTCAAGAAAGAAATCAAAGATTTAAGAAGATTAAAATGTCTCCCATGCACATGGATCAGAAGGATTAATGTAGTAAAATGGCCATCCTACCAAAAGCAATCTACAGTAAAGACAATTTCAGCTTCACATGAAAACACACACACACACACACACACACACACAAAACCCTGATCTCAAATTGTGCTACAGTAATAAAACTATGTAAGAAAAACTATTGTAATGAAAATAGCATGATATTGACACCAAAAACAGATAAATCAAACAATAGAATTGAGTTGAAGACCCAGGCATAAGTCCACATACCTATGGACACTTGATTTTTTATAAAGAAGCCAGAAATACACACTGGAAAAGAGACAGCATCTTCAACAAATGTTGCTGTTCAAACCAAATGGCTGCATGTAGAAGAATGCAAAAAGATTCTCATGTATCATCCTGCACAAAACTCAATTCCAAATGGATCAAAGACCTCAACGTAAAACCAGGTACACTGCGTCTGACAGAAGAGAATGTGGGGAATAGTCTTAAACTCATTGAAGTAGAAAATGAGATTCAGAACAGAACCCTGATAGCACAGGCACTAACAACAGTTAGTAAATGGGACCAAGTGATACTGGTCCTATCTGTATAAAAAAGAACACTATATTTGGACAAAGTGGTAGGATATAGAATGGAAAAGTATTTAACCAATTACACATCAAATAGCAGGATAATACCTAACACATATAAAGAATTAAGCAACCTAGACCTCAAGAAAACAAGTAACCCAATTAAAAATGGGGGACAAAGCCGGGCGTTGGTGGTGCATGCCTTTAATCCCAGCACTTGGGAGGCAGAGGCAGGCGGATTTCTGAGTTCGAGGCCAGCCTGGTCTACAGAGTAAGTTCCAGGACAGCCAGGGCTATACAGAGAAACCCTGTCTCGAAAAAAAATAAAAAAAGAAAAAAGAAAAAAGAAAGAAAAAAGAAAAAATGGGGGACAGATATAAACAGAGAATTCCCAGGAGAGGAAACACAATGGCTGAGAAACATCTTTAATCATCAGGTAATTGCAAGTTAAGCACTTTGAGATTTTATCTTATACCAACCAGAATGGCCAATATTAAATAAACAAATGACAGCCCATTCTGGTGAGGATGTGGAGTAAGGGGGAACACTCATCCACTGTTGGCGGGAGTGCCAGTTTGTATACCCACTATTAGAATCAGAGAGGTGGTTCCTCAGGAAGCTGGGAATAGATCTTCCTCAAAGTCCATATACACCACTCTTGGACATATACTCAAATGATACTCCATACTACTACAGAGACAGTTGCTCAAACGTGTTCACTGCTACTCCATACATAATAGCCAAAAATGCTCTCCACAAATGGAAGGTATGGCCCTATTACTGAAGACAATATCTACACAATTCAAGTGCCAACCCTAAAGTCACAAACATGCAGGCACACTAAATGGTCTCAGCAGGTTGTATTTGTGTGCGTGTGCGTGTGCGTGTGCGTGTGCGTGTGCGTGTGCGTGTGCGTGTGTGTGTGTGTGTGTGTGTGTGTAACAGTGGTGAAAGCAAAAGAGGCCATATATTGGAGAGTGAATGGAGGAAGACTTGAGAAGACTTGGAAGGAGGAGATGAAGGGAGGAAAGCATATAAATACAGTATTTACATGAGTACAAAGTGAACACACGTTTATTCAGGAAAATTACTCACACATAGAAATTTAAAAATAAATATCTTTAAAAAAAAAAAAAAAGATAATGGACTCTTGTGCCCAGTGAAAGAAATTTTAATTCAGAGTAACATTCCATCTTCGACATGGTTACTACTCGCCACTCTCATCCAGGTCTGTATTGACAAAGAACAATGTATAGGGCAGAACGCTTTTATAAGTGCGATTTTTTTTTTTTGTATTTTATTCTACCTTTTTTTTTAATTTTTATTTTCTATATTCTATGTTTACATTCCAAAGGCTTTCCCCTTTCCCAGTTACCCCCCACCATATGTCCCATAATTCCTCTCCCCCCCCCATGCTATTCCCCACTCATTCCCCCCCCCGCCCCCCACGATTTCTCTGTTCTGGGTCTAAAACACTGGATCCAATCTTTACAGGCCCAGGGTCCTCTCCTTTTTTTCTTCTTGAGAGTCATTTGACTTGCTAATTGTGCCTTGAGTATTTAGGACTTCTGGGCTCATTAATATCCATATAAGTGCGATTTTTAAGGAAAAGAGCTTGAGGGGTTCTAAAGGTGTAGCCAAGGTGCATGCTAAAAGAGAAGGTGGTAACTGTTAGACAGAATCTGCTCTGTGGCGAACAAAAGAGAGTGTTCTAAGGGCAAGGCACGCCCACCAAAGGCTCCAGCCAAACTGTGAAAATGCAGATTAATTTAAAAGAGGACAGCCTGGGTGCTAGAGAGAGGCTTAGTGGTTAAGAGCACTGACTTCTCTTACAAAGATTCTGAGTTCAATTCCCAGCAACCACATGGTGGCTCACAACCATCTGTAATGAGATCTGACGCCCTCTTCTGGTGTGTCTGAAGACAGCTACAGTGTACTCATATACATAAAATAAATAAATAATTAAAGAAAATAAAAAGACAGCCTGAGCTCTGCTACCTAAGGCAGTTCCCTCCTGGAGTTACCATACTGAGCCAAGGGGCAGGGCTCCACCTAAATCTCCTGTCTTAGTTTCATTTCTACAACTGTGGCAAATACCCCCCCCTCCACACACACACACTCCTGCAAAGAAGAGATTTAGGGAAGAAAAGGTTTATTTCCACTCACAGTTGCAGGTTACAGTTCATCATAACAAAGGAATCAAAGTCATTATCACATCTACAACCAAGAACAGAGAGAAATAAATACATGCATTCTTTGCTCTGCTTGCTCGACCCACTCATATAGTTGAGAAGGCAAGCCTAGGGAATGATGCTGCCCACCTTAGTCTGGATCTTCTAACATCAACTAATGTGATCCAGACAACTCTCCATAGACATGTCCATGGGCCATCCTAATCCAGACAATCCTTCATAAAGATTTTATTCCTAGATGATTCTAGATTGTGTAAAGTTAGTAATTAAATTAACAGCCCAGCAGTGGTAGGGTGGTGCACACCTTTAGTCTCAACACTCAGGAGACAGAGGCAGGAAGATCTCTGAGTTAAAGGCCAATCTGGTCTACAAAGCAAATTCCAGGACAGCCAGTGCTACACAGAGAGACTGTATTTAGAAAAACCAAAGGAGGGTGGGTGGCAAACAATTACTACTCCTTTTCAACTAGACTCATTAGTCTGAGCCATAACCCTTGACCCCCAGTATCTCTTGTTTATCTCATAATGTAAAATTTAGTTTACTTAAATTCCCTCACAGTGTTTTAAAAGTCCAAAAACTCTTAATTGTAAGTGCCTATAAAAATCTAAAACAAGTTATATACTTCCAACTTTCAATGGTACAAAGTAAATATACTTTTCCAAAAGAGCTAAGGCCATAATACAATAATACCAAAACAAAACCAAAATCCATCATAGCAAATGCCAAATCCTGAAGCTCTGTGTCTGCATAATATCATCTTCTGGGCATCAAAGGCTTCAGGCAGCCCCGTGCTTTCAGCCTTGTCTGAAGTATGCAGGGCTTCTCTCTTAGGCTTAGACCAGCTCCATTCCATATCTTCATCTCTGCATAGCCAATGCCCGATGGCCCGGGCATCTCCAATATGCTGGAGTTATGACTGCAACTGACTCACCACCGCTTCAATCAATAGACCTCTCCGGGCCTCTGTACAAGGACTCTAACCCTGCCACACAGTGCCTGGCCTCAGATGCTCTGCATGATTTCCTCAATGTTACATCTTTCATGCCTTCAAAATCAGTACCACATGGACAGTGCCTGTCTTAGTTAGCTTTGTCTTGCTGTATGTAAGCTTATGTTTCCACATCACAGTCATTTATCAAAGGAAGTTAGAGAGGAACGCAGGGCAGGAATCTAGATGGAGGAATGGAAGCGGAGGACATGGAGGAATGCTCCTTACTAGCTTGATGCCCCTGGCTTGCTTGGTATGCTTTCTTATAGCACCCAAGGGCCTCCAGCTCAGGAGAGGCACCACCCACATGGGGGCTGGGCTCTCCACATCAATCACTAATTAAGAAAATGTACAACAGACTTGTCCACAGAATTCTCTTACGGAGGCATGTTCTCAATTTAATGTCCTTCTTTCCAAATGACTAGCTTGTGTCAAGTTGACACGAAACGAGCTAGCTCGGTGTTTATGACATTGACACGTTCTGCTCCCTGCTTGAGACGCAGCCCAGCCCTATTGAATCTCACAGTTGTATCTGCTTAAGTGTGCAAACCCTGTGGGAATATTTTTCTATTGCTCCAGTGAAGAATGCTGCTGTCCTCCCGCTTCAGCACCTGAGGAACCAACCTGAACGTTCTCTGATACTGAAGTTTTCTCTGCCATGCAAACCAGTGCATTGTTTTCAAGTTCAGATTCATGCAGGCTCCCTGGACAGGCAGAATGAAATAACCTCCATCCAAGTTCTTGATAAAATCCTTGTTCCTGACTGAAACCTTATGAGCCAGGCCTCGGCTGTTCGCATTTCTCTTAATACTATTGCTTCCTGGCTCTCAGTAGAATGGCTCCTTAAAGCTGGGCTTACAGCATTCCTCAGCCTTTCCAGCACAAAGTTCCAACTCTTCCACACATTCCTCCCCCAAACAAGAAAAATCTCAAAGGTTTAAGTGACACGGTTAGGTTTATCACAGCATCAACACCTCTCCTCCATACTATTTTCTGTCCCAATTTCATTTCTGTTATGGTGATAAAATGACCCAACACACAGCAATGTAGAGGAGACGCCCACCAAAGGCTTCACTCTGGGAAAACACAAATTCATTAGAAAGAGAACCTGAATGCTGATGGACCCCAGCTCCTGGAAAATGGCGGCCTTGGAAAGCATTGCCCCAGGATCAACACACAGAGGGTCCCACAACTGTGACCCAAGAGGCCAGTCCTCACTTAAGGCTGGCAACTTAACTAGGCAACATCGTCTCGGTGGTACTGGTTTTCCAGTAATGAAGAAATGAAGAATTGAGAGGGTACATAGAGTTTTGTTTCAGAGCTTTACAGAGTTACCAAGACCATGCGATGGTTGGAATCCCTGCGAGAATAAGAAGCTGTGGAGGTGGAGTCCAAGCTGCAAGGAAAAGCCTGGGATGTTGGAGGGGCCGGAACCATGGCTCGTCTGTGTAAGACAATTACATGCTCAACAGAGAGGCTGTTTGTGCTATGAAAAGAAACACTGGAGGGGCAGGGGCAACTGTCGGAGCTCCGTGGAGCCCACACTATTCCATCACAACCCCAGGTACCAGACTTAGAGCTGTAGGGTTCAGGGGTTTGTTGTGATAATTTTCTGTCCAATATTTGCTTGCTGTGCTTCCATTTTTCTTTTGCAATAGAAATGCTTACTCTGTGCTATTATATGTTGGAAGAAGGTAACTTGTGTTTTGATTATGGAGGCCTCACAGTTAAGAGATTTGCCCCAAGGCTCAGAAGTCAATTTAGACTTAGAAAAAGCTTGGAACTATAAAGACTATGGGGGGCTTTGGAATCTGGAATAAACTTATTTTGTGTAATAAGATGTCCATGACTCCATGGGTATCAGTGGCAAGATGTGGTTTTAATGTGAAATCTTCCCAAGAGGTTCATGTGTTTAAATATTTGGTCCCTAGGTGGTAGAGACCAGAAGCTTTGGGAGGTAGAACCGTGCTATAGCGCAGGAGGTGAGGCCTGGTGTTCCATAGCCTGGCTCTACTTCCTGTTCCTTCTCAGCGTCCTGACACTTGGCCTCCAGCTTCTGCCATCACGCCTTGTTATGATGGAATGTGTTTCCTAAAGCTGTAAGCCAGAACAGACACCGTCTCCATTACGTTGTTTCTTGTCAGGTATTGATCTCAGCAATGAGGAAAATACATAGAAGCAGGAGGGGCAGGGCTTCTCTCCAACACAGGGCAACTGAAGAAAGTTCTCCAAGAGTCATGCACACACACTGGGACACTTCCAGGAATGAAGCCTGGTTCCTCTTCCAAGCACACGCTCACTGAGCTACAGAGACCCACAGCTCACCCAGGCTCGTCCTAGGCAGGAGTCCTGGGCAGTGGGTGATTCTGAAGGGTTTTGGAGTTGATTTGGTAATATTGCATCCAAGAAGGCTGTCTTCTTTGGGGAAAGGGCTAAAAAGTACAGTGAGGGTCACCAGAGGCCAGCCAGTGGGACACCTGCATATGGATGTCCTCAGAGGCAGATCTCACAATAGCTCGCCTGCCATAAAAGAAGAGAGCAAGCTAACCATCTGAGCCTCAGTGAATTTACAAAAAAGCAGCCACTAAATAAAAATAATTCATCCGTCTACCTCTGCTTCCAGGGGATGGGGTAGCCAGGGAATGAGTGATCTGTTTCCCACTGCGGGTTTCTGAGCCACAGGTCAGGCCTAAGACTGGAAGATGAGAAGAGCTTTCAACTGGATTTGAGGTTTAAGTTGTCAATTGAACTGGACTGAACTATTTTTTTTTCAATGCCCAGAAATGACCAGAAAGCTATTATATCTGCTCAAGCAGGTCTTCAGGGGCAAGTCGGAGGGATTCTATAGAACAGGGTGAAGAGCGGCGACTGAAGAAAGGGAAAAATGAAACAGCCTCTTGTTTTAAGTTCAGCCCATTCGATAAACCAGTGTGTATATAACATTTTTTTAATATCCACAAATTCTTCTGGAGAGACACAAAAGAAAACAAGAGTATATTTGTGGGTAGAAGGGATAAATGAAAAAGGACTTTTGAGTTTTCTATTTTTACTGTCCCATCTTATCTGAATATTTCATTAAAAAAACCTGTACCACTTTTATAAAGAACCACTTTTATTAAAAAATATAGATGCAAAACTGCAGTGCAAGTTAGAATCCTGTAGTCTTTTTTTTTTCTTTTTTTAGTTAGCGAGTCATGGATTTGTTCAGTAACATGCTATCTGCAGGGGTTACAGTGTGGTGTCTGCCAAACACTTTTGGTGTAAATAATCTTGCCACAGTTGGTTTCAAGACGCCTGCAGTGTAATAACTAGCTCACAAAATTCCTTGATACTTAACACTTTACAACTGGCTGGGCAAATTTTCTAGATGTTTAATTATTGGCATAAACTGGTATCCGCAGAGCACGGCACCTTGGAGGAGGCAATGACTAGTGTCCTTTCTCTGTCTGTGTCTCCAGACTGCGAACCATCACCTGCGAGAAGCCAGCCTCTTCTTTGGAGTAATATGGGGCCCCAGTGTGAAAAGCAGGCTGTTGGGGCATTCTGGCAAGGCCCTGCAAGCTCATTTGGGGCCAAGTGGGGAGGCCTAGGAGAGTTGACAGTTCAAAGACAGGTAGGAGCAGGTGTCAAAAGAGACAGGGGAGAGGTGCACGTCCAAACCTTGGCCCTCCGTGACCTTCTTCGACCGGCCATCTCTCCCATTGGCGGATAAGAGAAAGTGGGACAGCCACAACGTAGCCTGCTCCGGCCCAGCGAGCCGCCTCTAATAATGGACAGCCATACCAACAGCTGCAGATGATTGAGCGTCCCTGCTGCCGTGCGTGTTTGTGCTGACACACTTACACACCAACCCTCTCATTTCTTCCTCACCGCAGTCTTGCCAGGTAAGCACTTTCATTATTTCCACTTCTCTGCAGAAACTGAGCAGATGGGTGTGACGGAGACAAGACTATCAATCTAGCCACTGCTGAAATCAAGAATCTGCCGATAATTTAGTCTTCTCCCTCTCTCTCTCTCTCTCTCTCTCTCTCTCCCTCTCTCACACACACACACACACACACACACACACACACAGAGAGAGAGAGAGAGAGAGAGAGAGAGAGAGAGAGAGAGAGAGTTCTACCAGATCCCACTTCATAATGAAGCAACATCCCCAACAGTAAGCTAAGATTCACTGGGTGCTGCAGTCTGACCTCCATAGCACACCCAATTGTTGTCTCTCTATCTCCACTCAGAAAGAATCCCTGCTGCCCGAGGCTGAGCAGAGTACGGCCCCTTGTAAATGAACTGTGTGAGCTCTCTGCTATGTGTTTCTCTGCCTTGTCTCCTATCTCACTAACAAAAGCAGAGGACTAACCAACCCAACACGTTTTCTCTGCCTGTACAAACACCTCGAAGGCCTGGGGAATGTGAGTCTTTTTAAGGTAACTGCTGTTCCACAAATGTGTACTATGTGCCAGGCACTATTTTAAAAGGTGCTGGGATACAGATTTTCATTAAAAAGTTAAACTCTACACTGTTGAGATGGCTCCGCGGTTTAAGGGTTAGTTGTGCTAGCGTGGTGACTGCAGCTCTGATCCCAAGAATCCGTATAAATGCTCGATGGGCTTGGTCGCCCACCTGTAATTCCAGCACTTGGTAGGCAGGCATGGGAGATGCTTGGAACCATCTATCTATTCAGATGAGATGTGTTGGTGAGCTCTCAGTACAACTGGGAGATTCTGCCTCAACGGATAAGGCTAAAAGCAGTAGAGGAAGGGTCCGAACATCAATCTTGCACCCACACATGCACCCACACATACACATGTACCTGCACACTTGCCAAGAACGTGAAGGAAAAAGGCAAGTTCTTCAGAAACCAGGAAATGGAAGAAGTCGGTGGAGAAAATTAGTAGTTCCACTTATATTTAGCACCTACTATTTGCCAGTCATTTCACGAAGGAGAGGAACACCCAACAATCATATACAGAAAGAAAGGCAAAACTTGTCCCAGCCTGACCTGTGCTAGGTTCTTAGATCTGTCTCTGTGTAGCTCTCACTGGCTACCAATGAGCCATTATCCTTATTAGAGATGATGTCAAATTATCTGCCCAGCCTATGAGAAGAGTATAGTATAGCGCTGGCACACGGAGACAGCCGTGCTTCTTCTGAAGAACTGGCCTACTTTCCCAAAACCACACACAACTGTTCAGGAATTGGAAAATCCTGTGTGGCTACCTCAGTGGAGTCCAGGAATAGTTTATTTCCTGGGAGGTGGCACAGGAAAGCCATTTATAGATCTCAGCAACACCCACACGCCGAACAGGTCTAAGCACCTGGAATATCCGCAGCCCGGGGCGGGGGGGGGGGTGAAACAAAGAAGGTATCACCACCAGCTGCAGCAAGCACATCCTCCCAGCCTCCCCACGCCTTTGCTCCGCACCCCAAACCTCAGAACACTGAGCTTCATCCGCGACGTCCACCCCTTCTCCATTATAGCCAGCTCTGACTTGTTTTGAGGGAAAGATCTAAACTTTCCAGGCTCTTCCCCCACTCTGCCAAGAGTTATGGATTCCCTATTCTTCCTCTCAGGAAGGCAGTGCTAGAGAATATTCGCCAACCAGGCTCTTTAAAGAACTGTAGGATCTGTCTTGCTGCCTCCACTTGTGGAGAGCAGAAAGCTCTCTAGCAGGGAGAAGTAGCCACATCACCCTCAAAGTTCTGAACAATGGCATATGAGAAATCTGCTAGGCGGATTCTAGAAGATTCCTTGCTTTCCTGATAAACAGAAGTACTGGTTCCATAGACACACATAGAAGACATTGTGAAGACTGTTGAAGCTTTAGTAACTACCTTGTGACGTTGGGTGGCCATCCTGAGAATGGAAAGGTGCTGAACAATGGTGCAGTTCTTGATGATACCGTTGGGATGGCACAGGGACTGCCCATCTCCAGACACTTTTTCCAAAAGCCATTGTTAGGTGACTGCTCTATTTTTTTGTTTTGTTTTTTTGTTTGTTTGTTTTTTGTTTTTTTGTTTTGTTTTGTTTTTTTAGTTTTTTGAGACAGGGTTTCTCTGTGTAGTCCTGGCTGTCCTGGAACTCACTTTGTAGACCAGGCTGGCCTCGAACTCAGAAATCCACCTGCCTCTGCCTCCCAAGTGCTGGGATTACAGGCATGCGCCACCACGCCCGGCTTGTCTGCTCTATTTTTTTGCAACGGAAATACTTAAAACAGTTTAAACTGGGTAGACCAGTAATTGAAACTTAACTTCTTAGAAAACAGGTTCCAAGACAGGATTGGCCAACTTGGTCAAGTCACTCTGGAGTTTTCTGGCTTTTCAATGAAAGTCCAATATCCTGAAGACTTCCTCAGTCTGAAGTAAAGACAGACGGTTGGGTATCACTCCACAGGTGACACTAATGCCTACAGAAGAAAGAACCTTGCCAAGATAAAATAGAGGATGACCAACCAAACCTGGGTAATACTCAAGGCTCCTGGTACTAAATTCGAGACTTTTAGTGACACCGTAAACCCACATTAATCTGTTGTCCTCCTTCAGGAGAAAAAGTTACCACTTTCAAGTCGCAGTCCCTGACTCCTGTGTCCTAAGTACTAACTGCCCATTATGGCATGCACAGCACAGCTGCACCTGCAAAGACCAAAGCCAGGGGAGGCAAGACCGTCTCTGCTCTTCCACAACAGCTGGAAAAGGTGTGGTTGCTGACCAGTAGCTCTAGAGAAGCAGTGAAGACAGGTTAGCAGTCACCATGGGTGAGGGCATCGTATACCAGACAGACACCTGCTTTTCTCCATTTCATATTTGAAAGGCATTGGCTGGGAGCTGACCGGAAGCTGGACGTTGTCGCCGTCAGCTTCCTTTTTACAACATCAGCTAATTTTTCAAGTGGTTCTGTGAATGAACAGTCATCGTCATCCCGTTAATTATTCTCCCCATTGCTGTGAAGATACCTGGCACTCTGTCTTCACTCCACCTGGATCTGGACCGTAGAGGTTTCAGAGCAACCTCCAAGCACTTGCCTTCTCTCCTCGATATGTAGCCAGAGATTAGGCCAGGAATTCAGTGCTTCTGTCCTGTAGTGTGACTGGAGGAGGGGAGGTGGTCAGAGCTATGATTTGCATCCCAGACACATCCTGCATTCAGAAGTCTCCACGGCTTTCCCTTCCCCGGGCTTCTCATCCGGTTCTTTCACCACATACTTGGGTGAGATAAATGTCACAATACCAACATACACTCTAAGGTGTATACTAAGTAGATTATTTACTAATGACCCCGGTTACACGTTCACAGGGTGGAATGGCTATTCTTGGTTGTAAACTTGACTGCATCAAAGGTCCTAAAAACCCAAGCATCTAGGCATGAGGGATTTTTCTTGACTGGATCATATGAAGTGACAGGACCCACCATAAACCCAAGCCACACCTTCTCATGGCAGCCCCCCCCTTAATAAAGTGCATGGAAGAAAGAATCTTGCGTCTTGCCTGATTGACTTCATTCTCACTGCTGAGTTCATATGTTCTGTCACTGACATCAAAGCCTGCTTCTTCAGGATTCTGACATATACTGAAGACCTGGTGAGGCATCCAGTCTCATGAGATGAACAATCACTGGATTCTCGGACATTCCACTAGGAGTCAACCACTGTTGGACTAGATGGGCCACAACCTTTAAGCCACTCTAATACATCCCTTTCTATGTCTATGTGTATGTACACAATTCTATCAGTTCTATTCCTCTAAAGCACCCTGACTAATACTCAGATATAACAGATATTAAGCTGCAGATCTGTCAGAAAGTTATTGTAAGTGGGTAAGTCTGTGTGTTCTTAATGGGTTTGTACTTTACTCATTGGTTCCCACCACTGAAACACTGTTGGGAGTTAAATCCCTGAGACATGTCTATTTGCTGAGAATTTCACAGAGTAAGGTAAGTTCTTCCTATCAGTAGATAGACTCTCTAAGAGACAGGCTACCAGGTAGAGCACCCCAGAAATAAGGTTACAAGAAACAGATAACCTTTTCATGTCATCTGTGATGGTTTACATGAGAATGACCCCTAATGGGCTCCGATTTTTGAATGCTTAGTTCACACCAGGAATAGAACTGTTTGACAAGAATCAGGTGGTATGGCTTTGTTGGAGAAGGTGTACCACTCCAAGTGGGCTTTGAGGTTTCAGAGGCCCATGTCAGGCATGATGTCTTTCTCTTGGCCTGCAATGTGCAGATCACATATGAGCTCTAGGCTTCTCCAGTACCACGTTTGCTGCCATGCTCCCCACCAGGTTGCTTTTTTTCTGTAAGTTGCCTTGGTATCTCTTCATAGCAATAGCACAATAGCTATGACATCACCTCACAAAAATGTGGAGTCAGATGTGAGCTGACCTGCTCTAACTCCTGAATTTATCCTACAGGAGAATACTGCAAGTCCCAGGGACCATTTCCTTCCCATATTCATTCACTGCAGATGTGGGACTACTCCCAGGTCTCAGGCTGCAAGCTATATACTACTTGATGCACCACTTGGAGGTGCATCATGATTGACACCATCACAGATATTCCAGTTCACTATTGAAGGGGGACATACAAAAGCCCACTTGGCTCTTTGAATCTTTGAGTAGATTCCTTGTTTTGCTACCACAGGGAGTTGATCTAAGACCAAAAGTCTAACCTGGTAGGTAAGAGAAAAGCTAAGAGAGAGACTAGTGTGTACAATTTTACTGCTCTATAACTGTGAACTCACCAACTTCTGTAGATGCCAAATCAGTGTGATCATGTTTAATGTGGAAATGACCCACTCTTTAATACCCAGCTTCCAGTGTCACTCCCATGGAAATACTACTACTACTACCACTACCACCACCACCACCACCACCACCACCACCACCACCACTACTACTACTACTGGAATAGGATGTCCAGCCTTAAGCTGGAAACAATTCAGATGTCCCTTGACAGAAGAATGGATATAGAGAATGTGGTTCATTTACACAGTGGAATACTACTCAGCTATTAAGAATGAGGACATCCTGAGTTTTTCAGGCAAAGGGATTGAACTAGAAAATATTATCCTGATGGAGGTAACTCAGACCCAAAAGGATATGCATGGTACGTACTCACTGTTAAGTAGATATTAGCCAAAAAATAATAGTACAGAATACCTAAGATACAGTCCACAGAACTCGAAAAGGTCAACAGGCCAAAGGCCCAAATGAAGATGCCTCAGTCCCACTTGGGAGGGAAAAGAAAGCAATCATAATGGGAGAGGAAGGGAAGGACCTGGGAGGGAAAGGGGGTGGGGGAAGGGAAGAGAAAAACATCATCTGGTATTGGGTCGGGGGGAAAGGACTGAAGCGCTGAGGACCAACAGAAAGAATGGAAACAGGCAACCTCGGGAGATAGGAGGTTGGGTAGGACCCTACAGAATGCACCAGAGACCTGGGAGGTGAAAGACTCTCAGGACTCAAAGGAAGGGGCCTTACTTAGATGAAATGCCCTACAGTGGAGAGAGGGAACTTATAGAGCCTACCTCCAGCGGGAAGACAGGGCACAGTCAAAACTGGCCCATAATCGTTTCTGTCTGAAAGAACTGCAGGGATGGAAATGGAGAGGAGCCTGAGGAAAAGGAGGTCCAGCCACAGGCCCAAAGTGGGATCCAGCTCAAGGCCTGACACTATTACTGAGGCAATGGAGCGCTTACAAAAAGGGACCTATCGTGACTGCCCTCTGAAAGACCGAAAAAGCAGCTGAGAGTCAGATGCAGATATTTGCATCCAACTGATAAACAGAAGCTGCTGACCCCTGTGGTTAAATTAGGGAAAAGATGGAAGAAGCTGAGGAGGAGGGCGACCCTGGAGGAGGACCAGCAGTCTTGATTAACCTGGATCCCGAGATTCCTCAGACACTGGACCACCAATCAGACAGCACACACCAACTGATATGAGGCCCCCAACACATATACAGCAGAGGAGTGCCGGGTCTGGGTTCAGTCAGAGAAGATGCACCTAACCATCAAGACACTGACGGGCCCAGGGAGTTTAGAAGTCTGGAGGGATGGATGGGGGAGGAGGGGGTAGAGACATATTCATAGAGACAAGGGGGCAGGGAGGAGGTATGGGATGTGGAACAGTCAGAGGGTGGATCAGGAAAATCATCTTCAAGTCAGGAAACATGCTCTCAGCAGAGATCAGCCTGGTCAGCTGATAGCATTTACTGTACAAAGCTAATCAAGACATCACTGTATATCTGAGCCAGATTCCTGAGCATCTTTTCTTTCATTCTTTAGCTCTGAAATGGAGGTCACAGTAGTCATGAATAGTCAGAGGATTAAATTAGATACTAGTGAGTGCTCTGCGGCTCTGCTGGCTATGGGAACCATCATCACTATTGGTCGAGGTAGTAGAGGTATCTCAGAGGAAGTGGCTACTAGAAGCTGAATAGTAAGGAGTGAGTCAGGTACACACACACACACACACACACACACACACACACACACGCATGCTCCACTTCCTTTTGGCGTGATTACCAGCAATACCTTCAGCTAGAAGCGGGTGTTAGTAGCAGGTGGCTTAACGGGCCTGACCTGCTACCATCCTCTATCCCCACAATGTGCGTGAACAGAGAGCTCCTTCCCAGTCCCAGGCTTCAGTTAACCACCTCAGGACCAGAGCAATGACTATACAATCTATAAGCTCAGAACTGAGCCAGGAACCTTTAATTCTCTTCCCAGGTGACTTCATTCCCAGATCCCAGCTTCCCTGTATCAGCTCATAGAACTGGTGCTGCACACACAGTTCATGGCCTGGGTTAGAGCAGCCAAGAGTGATAGTTTGATTGACAGATGTCCTCTATAAGCTTTAGGCATTTGAACACTTAGCTTCCACTTGATGGGTGATGTGTTTGCAGACTTGAGATGTGATCTTATTGGAGGAGGTACAATAACCAGAGGCAGGCTTTGCGAGTTCATAGCCCTACTCTGCTTCCAGTGTCCGACCCATGCTTGTGGTTAAAAGTATGATCCCTCAGCTTCCTGCTCCTGTTGTCATGCCTGCCTCTTGCAGCCAAACCTTTCCCTGCATCACGACTGATTCTTATCCCTCTGGAACGGTAAGACAGAATGAACTCTCTTTTCCTTAACATTGCCTTTGGTCATGGTGTTTTATCACAGCAACAGAGAAGAAACAAAACACTGAGGAGGAAGGAAAAGAGCTAGGAATGGAGCCGGGACCTCTGCCACCTTACCAGAGGCCAGACAGACACGTTTCTGTGGCCTTGTCAGAACAAAGAAACAGGAGGAAGAAGGTCAGGTAGGATGCGTGTCTTCGGAGGATTCTTGAGATAGAACCCAGTTGCTGAGCGCATGCACTGGGCTGCTTGTCCTAAGGCCCCACGCTTCTTTCATAAAGGCGCATGGGGAATTGTAAGCTCAATGAGCTGCTTCTCGTTCACATTGTCTAGAGCAGTGGTTCTCAACCTTCCTAACACTCTGACTCTTTAATACAGTTCCTCATGTTATGATGACTCCAACCATAAAGTTATCTTCATTGCTACTTTATAACTGTAATTTGTTACTGTTTTGAGCCATAATGTAAACATTTTTGGAGATAGAGATTTGCCAAAGGGGTCAAGACCCACAGTTTGAGGAGGTCTGGTTTAGGGCGGGCAGTTTCTGGCCCACAAGTTACAGTCTGGCTTTCTCTGCCTAAATACGCCCTAGGTGGAGGGAAGAAACAGAAAACACGATTTCCTGCCTCATACTTGAAGCAACTCACACTTATTCACACCTCGGCAAGACTTCAGCACTGCGTGAACATCAGTCAACTTTCCGTTCAGTTCACTCAACAGTCTCTGCCGGGATCAAGGCCGTGCTAGGCAAACAGGTGCTCAGATGTCCTGTGCGGTCCACACCATCTGGAAACGCACAGACCGGTAGGCGGTAAGACAGAAGCACCGCCAGATGATAATGTAAAACAAAAATAGATGCCCATTTATGCGTGAGGACTGATGGGAAAGTAGCCACACCTCAGTGAGAACCAGAAGGAAAGGCTGACGGAGGAAGGTGGTCCTTCGGTCCCTTTTCATCCTGCATCTAGCTTGGAGATGATACTTTATGAGGAGGTTGGGGTGTTTACTCCAGAGTAGGGTGAACTGAAAGATGTGGAGGTTAGAAAAGCGTGATGATGACACTGTAGTCATGAGCCACTCTACTGTCCCTACCGTGTTTCTGGGAGCAGAAAGTGGAATGGTAGGATGCTGGTCATAGCCTAGGATACCAGGAGGAACAATCAGCTTTCCTCCTCCCGCGCCATGCTTTTGATATCAAACTCACAGCAGGCATTTGCTGTTTGCTGTGCTGAGCTCTGCACTGGGATTTTTGTGCTATTATTTTATTCCTCAGAACAATACTTTTTCTTTCCTGCTAAAGGTATTACTTTGACAATGCTCAAGAATGCTTTTAGATAGCGAACTGAATTGTAGGCTACAAATCGTTAGAAATTGCAATGAATAGTAGAAGATTTTTTAACTCAGAGGTTTTACATATTTGATTGAAATGATTTAAGAATTTAATTTTTTTATGCATGCTGCAGGAGCCTGGAAGACAATAGTGCCAAGAGCTATGCAGACCAGGGGGTGTTTCCTTGCTCAAAAGGTTTCAGAAGGAGCTAGGCTAGAAGCCATTCTTGTGATACTTTGGCAAAGAATCCGGGTTCCTTTTGCCCTCACCCAAAGACTTACCTAAGACTAAATTTAAGAGTAACAGACTAATTTGTTCAGCAGAAGTAATGCCAAGACTTCGTAATATTGCACCTGTGGTGGTGGTTGTTGTTTTAACCTTTATTTTATGTGTGTGAGTGTTTTGTCTACTTATGTATCTGTCTGTGCACCACACGCGTGAAATTCCCTTAGCGTCCAGAGAAAGGCACCAGATTCCTGGTTTTAGAGTTATCGACAACAGTTAGCCACTGTGTGGGTGCTGGGAGTCAAACTTCGGGTCCTCTGGAAGAGCAGTCAGTGCTCTGAGCTGCTGAGCCACCTTCCCAACTCTGGCGTAGTTAATATAATGGTTGCTGTACAGGTTTGTAGTAAGAAAGAGCAAGTGAGTCAGAAGGAAATACAAATTTATCAGGGTTTTTGTTTGTGTAAAAGAGCACCAGGAAACTTAATGTTTCCAGGGCAAGGCTTCACCCAGCCAAGCTTAGGAACAGGAACCTAAGGCATTTTCTTCTCCTAAAAAGAAACTGAGTCAAAAACTGCTGCTGCTAAGATTCTGGGGTCTGAACATCTCTGCAGAACCAGCAACAAAACCCTGCAGTGCTGTGCACAGGGTGCTTCCCGGAGACCCGAAGAAGATGCAAGCTTAAAGGGGGCCACTGGGGCCAGGCAGGGTGTGGTGGGGTAATCCTTGCATGAAGACCCCAAAAGGACAAAAGGTCGTGAGAAGTCCGTGTGGGCAGCTATGAACGTTAAGTGTGGCTTACAGCAGAGACCGCAAGATGTTGGAGATGCCAGAGTCATGAGACATTTGCCAAGGAGAGCTGCAGGCAGGAAGTGGAACCAGCCCCAGAAAGGGATCTATATGGCAGGCAGCAAAGCAGGTGGAGCAGACCCATCTAAGGCCTTTGACATTAAAGTCCACAGCATCAGACACAGAGCCACAGGACTGATGTTCACCCTGCTGGGGTCTGGTCCTGTTTGGGCACAATATTTCCTCTATGTTCCCAATTCCTCAATTAGGAACATAGTAATACATGTACAAGTAAATGTACATAGAATAGTAATGTACATTTTGTGACATTAGAAGTATGTACATTTTTTAGTTTACAGGAGTTAAAATTACGAAATTGCCCTTAGTTTCAGAAGAAATTTTGAACTTGAAACTTTTAAGTAGTGTTGAAACTGTGGAAGACTATGGGGATTCTTGAAGTTGGACTAAGTGCATTTTGCGTAATGATGCTGCCATGCCTGTAGGAGCTGTGGTGTGGACTGCAGTGGTTTACATGGCAAACCTCTCTTCTATTCTTGGTGTTTGAACCCTTGGTCCCATTGGCGGTGCTGTTTGAGAAGGCTGAGGGGGTGTGGCCTTGCTGGAGGAGGTGCATGACTTGGAGGAAAACTGTCTTGAGCTATCTTCAGCTTACACTCTGCTTCGTGCTTCAGTCCAGCCGGCAAGCTCCCGGGCTTCTGGGCCTGCCGCCTGCTGCCATGTTATCCCACACCTGTAAAAAATATAAATAACCACAAACCAAAGTAATTTCTTTCTCCTGCAAGTTGCTGTGTTCATGATGTTTTATCACAACAACAGCAAAGTAACTAACGTAGAATAAAATTATCTACTATAAAAGCTGAGCGAAGATCAGAGAAGGGATTGATTCCTGTGCAGCCAGGTCTTCTCAAGCGGCCAATCCCTCCAACCCCACCCCGGCTGTCTTTAATGAGTCAGCAAGGTGAGGGTCTTAAAACACTAATCTGATTATGTTGATGCTGAGCCTAAAGCCTTGGAATAGTTTCAGGATCCTTAATGTATTCTTATACAAGTTCTCTGCATCTGGGAGCTTCTGTCTTCTGCCTCCTGTCCCATCAAGCCCTGGTTTATTATATGTACCTGGAAGAGCTGGTTTTTACTGAGCATATACTATGTGTCAGATGTTGTTGTGCAATCTATGCGTGTATTGAGTTGTTTTCTCTACATGATAACCTCATGAGGCCAATTGCACTGCAGCTCCACTCTGTGTTACAGGAAACTGATTCACACAAGAGGTTAGTCGCCTCCCAAGGATGCATAGGTTGTAGAGTCACACTAAGACAGCTCCACTCTAGACAGAGAAATGCTGAATCTTGCCACACACAACAAGCCGTCTCCATTTTCCATGGTGTCCTAATGTTCTACTGCTGTGAAGAAACACCATGACCAAAGCAACTTATAGGGGAAAAGTGCATAGAGGCCTACAGTTCTAGAAGGCTAGAGTCCATGGCTGTCTGGGTGAGGATGATGGCAGCAGACAGGTTGGGATGGTGCTGAAGCAGTAACTGGGAGCTCACATTTTATCCAGAAGCATGAGGCTGGGGAGTGCGGGAGGGGAGTAGAGGTTGGGGGGGGGGGCAAGAAAGAACTGGGAATGACATGTATTGTGGAAACCTCAAATCCTACCCACAGTGACACTCCCGTCTCCTAAAAGGCCACACATTGTATCCCTACCTAAATGTTTCCACCAATTGGGAACCACACATTCAAATATATGGGCCTTTGGGGGTCATTCTCATTCAAATTGCCCAGTGTAGTTTGACTCAGTCCTCCCTTCTGTCTGACTCAGTCCTCCCTTCTGTGTGACTCAGTCTCCCTTCTGTTTGAAACACCACTGCTCCTTTTCTGCTCTGAATAAACATCATTTTGTCCCTCAAGATTTGATCTAGAACTTAACTTTGCACAGACTTATTGCCCCCTAAATTAGCTTAAAAATATTTAAACCTTTTCTAGAATGTAATCCAAGTAACTCTGTGTCCGTTTCTGAGTTGTTGACTGTGTGTGTGCAGGCCTGAGGTGATTAGAGCACTGATTGTATCATCTTGAGCTTTATCTGACCAATCTTTTTTTTGGGGGGGGGGGCTTTAGTTTTTGGTTTTTCGAGACAGGGTTTCTCTGTATAGCCCTGGCTGTCCTGGAACTCACTCTGTAGACCAGGCTGGCCTCGAACTCAGAAATCCGCCTGCCTCTGCCTCCCAAGTGCTGGGATTAAAGGCCTGTGCCACCACTGCCCAGCTTACCTGACCAATCTTAAAGAAAACAAAACATAACTACACTCTACTACTTCCTTCTTCCTTCCTTTTGCCCATGTATTTGAATGCTTGCTTCCTTTGGTGGTGGGCCAAGTTTAAGAAGGGTTAAAAGGTGTGGCCTTATTGGAGAGGTATGTCACAGAAGGCAGGCGTTAAGATTTCAAAATCCTGAACTATTCCCAGCTTGCTCTCTCTCGCTCTCCCTCCCTCCCTTTCTCTGTTCCTCTCGTTCCTCTCTCCCTCTTCTCTCTCTCTCTCTCTCTCTCTCTCTCTCTCTCTCTCTCTCTCTCCCTCCCTCCCTCCCTCCCTCCCTTCCTCTCTCCCTCCTCTTGCTCTCAGTCTCTCTCTTATAATCTATACAATTTCTTGGATCATTCTCTACCACACCCACTATTTCTCATGCCTCTCCTCCCATCTTTTCTTGAACTAGGCTTCCAAGAAGTTAGCATCGGAAGTCACCTGTGATCTCAGCTGGTTCCCTCCTGACTACCAGAGCCTTCCTCAGTTGGCCACTCTCTCCCCCGGAGGTCCTCTCCTTTTTTTAATTGCTAGGACACCGATGTCTCTTGATTTTCTCATTCTGCTTTCCGTCGGCTCCCTCTTGTCTCCTTGTCCTCTAAACACTAGGCAGAGCACCTCCAACTTCAATCCATGGACTTCTTCTCCTTTCTTTTCTTTTTCTTTTGTCTTATTTTGTCTTATTTTGTTTTGTTTTTCGAGACAGGGTTTCTTGGTGTAGCCTTAGCTGTCCTGGAACTTGCTCTGTAGCACAGACTGGCCTTGAACTCAGAGATCTGCCTGCCTCTGCCTCCTGGGTGCTGGGATTTCAGGCATGCTGCCTGGCTCTTCTCATTTCGTACTCACATACACTCATGTCCCAGGTGATCATCTAGTCTTATAGCTGTAAATGCCAGTTGTGTGCTAATGACTCTCAAATATGTATCTTCTATTCAGAACATTGTTTTGAGCTCTGTCATCCAACAATTTTCTGGCTGTACTGGCTGGTTTTGTGTGTCAACCTGACACAGGCTGGAGTTATCACAGAGAAAAGAGCTTCAGTTGAGGAAGTGCCTCCATGAGATCCAGCTGTTAGGCATTTTCTCAATTAGTGATCAAGGGGGGAGGGCCCCTTGAGGGAGGTGCCATCCTTGGGCTGGTAGTCTTGAGTTCTATAAGAGAGCAAGCTGAGCAAGCCAGGGGAAGCAAGTCAGTAAGTAACAGCCCTCCGTGGCCTCTGCATCAGTTCCTGCTTCCTGACCTGCTTGAGTTCCAGTCTTGACTTCCTTTAGTAATAAACAGCAATTTGAACTGTAGGCTGAATAAACCCTTTCCTCCCCAACTTGCTTCTTGGTCATGATGTTTGTGTATGAATAGAAACCCTGACTAAGACACTGGCTTTCTTCATTTGGGTGCCCTATGGATGCCTTAGACAGCATACCAGTATCTCCTCTCTCTACACTCGTTTCTGCCTCAGGAAGTGACTGAGCCCTCATCCTGCCAGCTTCGGGAAGCCTTTCTGGCTCTGCTCTGTTACACTTCATACTAGTCTATCAAAGAATCACTTCAAAATTAGCCCAGATTTATTCTCTCTCTCTCTCTCTCTCTCTCTCTCTCTCTCTCTCTCTCTCTCTCTCTCACACACACACACACACACACACACACACACACACACATTTTGCAGCAATTACCTTGGAACAAGCCATCCTAACTGAAAGCAAACATCTTTGCATTGGTCTCCCTATCTCTACATTCTCAAATCTCAGTCTGCTTCTTAACAGGGCAGAATACCATGGATGTTCAAAACCTCCTCCGGCTGCCCAGAATCCACAATACCTTCAAGGTCCTGCACTTGCACTCCTCTCCTGGGTGCCGCCGTGCTGATCTTTCTGCCCGCCTCCTTACTGCCTGTCCAGTGCACATAGCATGCTCCCTCCAGGCAGCTTTATTTGCCTGTCGCCTGTAGAATGTCTCACTAGATTTCTGCATGTCCAAGTCTCATGCTCCTTATATTAGTTATTTGGCTCATTGCATTGACAATATTATCATACAGCAGAGGTTAAAAGAAAGCTTTTCCTGGCTTACAATTCCAGGGGATACAGTCTATCACGAAGGGGAAGGCATGGGAACAGGAGCAGGAGGCAGCTGGTGACCCTCACCCACAGTCAGATTGCAGAGAGGAATGAATGCTCACTTTCCTCATTTTATTTTTGGGTAAAAAACACATCCCATAAAGTGGTGCCAGACACAATTAGGATACAGTTTCCCACCTTAATTAACTTAACTTAGATAATCCCTCACAAACAATCTCAGAGTCTTATCACCCCAAATTGAAACACAGCCGTTTTAAGCCTTAGCCTTACAACTTTTGTCTCCATAGGCTCATAGCCGTCTTATAATGAAAACTGTATTCAGTCCAACCTCTGAAGTCCTCAGAGTCATCGACGGTTCCAGCTCTGAAAGACAAAGCTGGCCAGTGAGACGGCTCAGTGCGAGGCAAAGGGACTTGACAATGCAACCTTGACAATCTGAGTTTGATCCCAGGAGTCCACAGTAGAAATAAGAGAGAAAGCCGGGCGGTGGTGGTGCACGCCTGTAATCCCAGCACTTGGGAGGCAGAGGCAGGTGGATTTCTGATTTGGAGGCCAGCCTGGTCTACAGAGTGAGTTCCAGGACAGCCAGGACTACACAGAGAAACTCTGTCTCGGAAAAAAAAAACAAAGCAAAGAAAAGAAATGAGAAAAGTGACTCCTGAAAGTTGACCTCTGACCTCTACCCGTGCATGCAAGCTCACACACACACACACACACACACACACACGTAGAATAAAATATCTAATGACAAGCATGGACGTGCACAACTTTAATCTTAGCCCTTTGGAAACAGAGGTGGGTGGAGGCTTTGTGAGTCTGAGGCCAGCAGGGTTTAGATAGTGAGTTCTTGGCCAACTAGAACTACATACTGTCTCAAAAAAAATCTTAAATAAAATTAAACAAAATGAAAGTCTAAAATCTCTCCAAAGTGTCCAGGCAGTCTCTTAATTATGAGTTCCTGTAAATTCAATGGCAAGCTCCATGCTTCCAAAGTACAATGACACAGAATAAAAATCCCCATCCCAGAAGGGAGGAATGGGGGGGGGGGCAGAGTGAGAAAAGGTCAGGCCCCAGAGCACAAGCTGAAACCCAGCAGCCTTGCATGGGAAATGCATGCGAGCTCCGTGATTGGCATTTGGCTCATGGCAGAGGTGTCTAGACACCAAGGGCTCACGCAGAGCCACCCCTCCAGACTGCCACCGGAAACACACATTGCCTCCTTCTTGAGATGTCCTCACTCGTACGTACAACTTCTGTCAGATGGTTCTGCCATCTCCAACATCCTGTGCTCTCAAAGCATCTTAGGGTTCACCAGCACAGCTTCTTGCAGTGGCCTAGAGGGGCTCCTTGCAAAGATCCTAACCTTGCTGAATGTCACTTGGACTCAGCAGTTCTGTGGAATGATAATGTAAGATTCCATGATCCCCTCAATCTGGCATCTTTTATACCTGAAAAAAAAACAAAAAACAATACTCCATGGGCAATGCGGCCGAGTCCTGCTGATGCTTGGGATGGAGCCCGATCCCCTTATGTGCACCAACTTCTGTGTGCTGACCCTGGGGAGACACGACCCTTGGTAGTTACTTTTAAGGAACATGCAACTGCTTCCACAGTGCTCTCATCTTAGGTTCTTTCCTTTCACAGGGATTCAGATTTCATAAGATGGAGCGCTCTATATGTGGAATCGTGTCTTCAGAACACCTGTCCTGTTGTCCCAGGGCTAAATGTCACATTTTCTCTAAGTGGCACTTACCTTAGCAGTTATGGCTCCTTCCCGGCTGGCTCATCTGTAAGGTTTAACTTGCTCTATTTCCTCACCAAGCAGCCACCTCTTCTCTTTCCGCTCTACTTTTTGCTCGTTCAATGCAGACCTGACTGTGCCACAGCCTGAGTGCTATGCTGCCTTGAGATTTCCTCCACTAAACAAATCAGTCGATTTCTCTTGCATTCCACCTCATTCAAGCTCTGGGGATGCAGGCAGAACACATCCAGATTTGGGATCAGGTAAAGGCACTTGCTTCCAATTCCAATGCTCTGTTCATTTCCCAGGACTCATATAGTAGAAAAAGAGAGCAACTTCTGTAAGTTGTCTTCTGATCCCCACTCACATACCATGCCATACTTAGGTACATGTGTGTGTGTGTGTGACACACGCTTTATGTATTTTTAAAAAATCAGCCTGCTGGCGCGGTGATGGCACATGCCTTTAATCCCAGCACTAGGGAGGCAGAGGCAGGCGGATTTCTGAGTTCGAGGCCAGCCTGGTCTACAGAGTGAGTTCCAGGACAGCCAGGGCTACACAGAGAAACCCTGTCTTGAACAAACCAAAAGCCAAAAACAAAACAAAAAAAAAATCAGCCAAATTCCAATTGAGTCATTTTTTCTCTCTAACCTCGTTTCTCTGCATTCTGGTCTTCAAAACTCCCACCAGAATGTCCTCAAGCTCTGTTAATGGTGTGCTAGGGGCTTCCGAGCCCAATGTTCCAAACTCTTTCTCATTTCTTCCACAAATGATTTCCAAAGGCGTACGAACAACACAGTCCAGTTTATCACAGCAAAGACCCATCTTCTCTGTACTGGTTACTTACATTACTGCTACAACCAACACCTGTCAAAAACAGCCTCGGGGAGGGAGCAGTTATTTTGGTTTATAGGTTTGGAGAATAGTCCATCACGGCTGGGAAGGTACACTAATAGGAGAAGGGGGGGGTGTCACTGATCTCAATGTGTCCCAGTCAGAAAGTGGAGAGGAAGAACCACTTTTGCTCTGCTGTCCCCAACATTTAAAATGCTATCTCAGATGTTAGAATTTATCACGGACCCCCTGCGGACACTGTGAATTCCACAGGTAAAGCGAAAGTCTCAAGGGGACACTTTGAATAAGCGCTGTCTAAAGCGCAAGTTTCAGTGTATACCTTTTGAGTAATCGCCATCCCCGAGGGAACAAAGCTGTGAATTTCCTTGGCTGGAGAGGATGCTAATCTCAGGTCAACCCTATCTTTGCTTTTTCTTTGATCTATTTCTCAGGTATTTCTGATATCCGGAGCTATATACAACCAGGCAAGAATGTTTATTAAAGATTCATTCTTTGAACTACAGTACTGGCCAAAACACCTCGGTTCTAGGCGCCATCGCTTTGCTTAGTAGTTTACATACTTCCATTGATCTTATGGCTATGCTAATGAGAGTGGCACTGACATTGAGAGACTTTGACTTAACTCTGAGATCCCAGGTTCCCTCAGAGAGAGCCAGGTGATAATTAGGTTACTCACTAAATCTCATTAAGACCTAAGGAGTCAGGTCTGCAGTCCCTGTTTATGGTTTACAGTCCCTGTTTACGGATGTCTCCCAAAAATGTTTTCTACCTGGCTGATTCTACATTTCCTCATGACAAATGGTTATTGCTAATTGTCTTTTGTGCCTGCTGTACTGGATACATCCTTTGATATGTAAAGATTTCATGTTTAAAAACTGCTGGCTTACTGCAACTGGTCGCACTCAGACACCAAATACACGGAGATTCTACATCCTTTTCTGTGTCCTGGTGTTCTGTTTGCCACGCCGCCTGGAACCCGTACTTTCCTGCTTAGAAAAAGAATCCTGGCCCCGACCTCGAGAGAGTGTGGTCCGCAACAAGAATTCCCATCTCAATTAACATAATCTAGGTAATTCCTCACAGACATGACCAGAGGCTTACCTCTTCAGTGATCTCATCTAGATCTTAGCAAGTTGCCAATCAATGATCCATAACAACTCCAATATTTTTTTAATTTCTCTTTCTACTTTAGCTCCTTAGCTCTCATCAAACTATACATATGTATTTGTCATTTTGTCTAGTGTGTATTATCCATAAATGGAGCGATTATTCATGTCTGTGTGTTTGGTCACTGGATGAATGAATGAACTGTGACTGTAGCACCTACATTTTATGAGCCTCAGTTCAAGCTGATGTACCATCCAAATCTACTGGCAGTGAGCAGTAAAAGGTTCAGGGCATTAAACGCTACTCAATTCACATGTACATGCAGAAACACAGCCCCAGTCCAAAGTGAAATTGCTGTATTCCTCCATATGTGTGGGTTGCTGTGACTTCAGCCCATCTATTAGAACGAGGAACAGACCCCAAACTGGAATGTGGTTCACTTGCAAACAGAAGAACTGACTTGCAAACCAGCTACAGGATGAGCAAAGTTCCAGAAAATTCTCTCTTCAAAACATTAAAGAGTTTCTTGCTCACATGGGAGGAAATTTTTGGTTTATTGCATCCTCTCCAAAGTTATGGCTTCCCAATCCTGCCAGAAACCTTTCAGAATAGGAATTTCAACTCTGAAAATTGGTTTTAAATAGAGACTCATTACACCTCCCCACAGAGCACTTACCAGGCAAGTACTACTTAGGCTCAGCTCACTTGCCAGATCCCTTCAGGCTGGGATGGTGGTAGGTAGGGTGTGCCCCTTCCGGTCCCCAAGCCATGCCAATTGGCCCAGACAGCTCCCAGCCCTTCCTCCCTTCCAGAGTCTCCCTGCTCGGTACTACTCTTGCTCTTCATCAACCATTTGAATTCCACAGATAATCGCTGGGTGTCTGTTCTTTTGACTTGCACTGTGCGGCAGTAGGTATGGAGAATGACAGCAAAGGCACAGCAAAATTTGGATGAGTGGAGACAGGTGAAGGCGCTTCGTGTCTCTCTGGTACACTGTGCAAGCGTTCTGCTCTGTTAAAGCACTGTTAGAATCACTGCCAGTCGGGCTGGGAATACAGTTCAGTTGGAAAAACATTTGCTGCACAAGTTTGAGGATCTGATTTTGGTCCTCAAACCTGTGTAAAAATACATTTGAGTGGTACACACTTGCAATCCTAGTGCTGGGAAGGTGAAGACAGGCAAATCCCCGGAGCATGATGGACAACCAGACTAGCCTATCAATGAGCCACAGAGCGTACTGAGAGACCCCGCCTCAAAAAACAAAGTGAATAAAACAAACAAAACAAAACAAAACAAAGTACTTATTGGGAGGAATAAGCGCACACACACCACACTGTGTGTGTGCGTGTATACATACATGCAATGTACACATGTACACCATGCACACACACATATACACACATCATGTACACACCATGCATACACATATACCATGTACACACAGGTGCATGCCATGCACTCATGCACGCTAACATACATGCATATAGCTTCACCTGTACATACCTGCTATGCATACACACACACACACACACACACATATACACACATAACTCTACTATCTACATTTCTGCTACACACATTAAATCAGTGCTTTGCTAATGATAAGCTCTGTAAATTTGTATTCTGAACACTCTTCATGGTGTTTGTTTTCCTGTAAATAAGGACAGATTAGTGGCTCGGCCAATGTGATTGCCTAATTAGCAGCTGTTGGACTCTCCTTTGCTACCAGAGCTGTCTAAAGCAAAAAGATTATCTGTCTAACAGCCAACAACACTTCCTTTTTATGGAAACACCAGCTACCTTGAACACTCCTTCGATACCTTGAGACAGCTTCGTAAAGGCTGAAGCTGATTGCCCTGGCTTCCTGGCAGAGCCCCAGCCTGGGCTTTTCGAAACAGTTTTTACTAAACTTTCTGCTCAATAAATCTAGATGCCCTTGTAACTATGTCTCTCTTGGTGGAGGGTAAACATTTTCCCTGGTGTTATAGCAGAGGTCCTGCTGTGATTGGTATTTAGAAGCCAGGTCATTTTATGTTTGTTTGGTTTGGTTTGGTTTTTTGAGACAGGGTTTCTCTGTGTAGCCCTGGCTGTCCTGGAACTCACTTTGTAGACCAGGCTGGCCTCGAACTCTGAAATCCGCCTGCCTCTGCCTCTGCCTCCCAAAGTGCTGGGATTAAAGGCGTGTGCCACCACTGCCCAGCAAGCCAGGCCATTTTTGATCCAAACTCAGTCCTCAGTCACTTCAGTTGGCACTAATAGGGAAGGCCGTGGCTGTCTAAATACTCCTTCTCTGCCCACATAAGCAGGCTTCCAGGGATTGTTCAGTGAGTCAGCTGGGAGCCACTCCCCTGTACAGTGTCCCCTCACTTGAGGATTTTTTGGTTAGTTGGTTGGTTGGTTGATTGGTTGGTTGGTTGATTGGTTGGTTGGTTGGTTGGTTGGTTGGTTGGTTGTTCCCTTCATCTAGTACAGGCTGAGCTGGTAACACCAAGCAAGGAGCAGTGATGACAGTTAGCATGGCAGAGACAGCTTAACTGAGTAATTGTGGAGCAGTTAGTTAGACTTGAATGCAGTGAGGCAGCTGATTGCTTGATCATGTAGAGATACTGGTATTCTTTGTGATGATCCTGGAGGTGACAGACATACAAGTGGTCCTGTGGTGTACCTCGGGTTCCCACGTGTCCCCACTTGTCACTCCAAATAATCCCAAAGGAGAAGATACTCTGAATATTCCTGGAAATAGCTAAGTAGCTGCTGTAGCAAAAGAGGAGACAGGAGAGATAGATAGATAGATAGATAGATAGATAGATAGATAGATAGATAGATAGAATGATAGAACAGAGAGAAGAGACACAGAGACAAATAGACACGCAGACACAAAGAGACAGACAGACAGACACACACACACACACACACACACACAGAGAGAGAGAGAGAGAGAGAGAGAGAGAGAGAGAGAGAACATGGAGAACATGACAGATTGAAGAGCCAAAATGAAAATATAAAGGGAGCCAGAAAGGAGCCTACAGGCCCTGATCACTGAAAGAAGCTGTCAGGTCTTCAGACTCTGGGTGAGAACTACAAAACTGCCTGTGCCAAGGGCTAAGAACACTAATATCCAAGACCTCTATGGGACTGTGGTGCTTGTAGGACTAAAGGCCCTGACACTGGAGCACTGGAGGCCTATGTGAAGACAGAAGGCTCTAGTTGCTGCTGCTGCTGCTGCTGCTGCTGCTGCTGCTGCTGCTGCTGCCTGTTAACTATTGCCAAGTTTAGAGGCAACCAAAAGCTACCAGAGTGTATGGAGGGCTTCTTGTTTACCCACAATCCCCACCACAAGGGAAAGAAAACAAAACACAATTATTGGCCAGATGATTGATGACAACACCCTTCATTAGCATTAGAGACGGTAGAGGTGAATTGAATATGTGTAAAAACACCCTGTAGAGAGCCTTTTTGGGGTGCCACTTGGCAAGAATCTGACATTGGCCAAGGACAAGGAAATGGGCTTCAGGCAGGAATCTGACTTTAGGTCATGAAAGGGAAATAAGTTCGGGCAAGAATCGAACTTTGGGCTATAATAGGAAGTAGGTTAAGGCAGGAATTTTAATCTTAGGATGGAACAAAGGAAGTAGGCTTCAGGCAAGATTTTGGGTTTGGACAAGGAAGTGGGCTCTGGTATTTTGATCTTTCTGACAAGCCCTTGTAAACAACTGTCACGGGACATTGTTTATTGCCTTGCTAGTTCCTTGACTATTTGTTTATTGTCTTGCTTGTTCCTTAATGTACTACTATTGCCCTTAATGCGTACATGTAATAAAATGGTGTAAAAGTGGATTAGAAAAAATTAAACCTGCCTTCCGTCTAAGAATTGACTGAGGCCATGCTGCAGTTTTGTATAATTGTCTCTTTTCAATCCTCACTCCTGCACTGGAGACCCTGTTGACTAACTGAGCAGGCTTGGCCAATACCCACACACTAAATACACTAAATACCAAAGAATGCTTGAGATACAGGGACTGGTAGAGGTCGTCCGTGACAATGGCAGTATGTCATTGGGATTCTGACAAACTAGGGTCAAAGGCCCACTGTAGTGTGGAGGCTGAGGCAGAGGGAAATGGCGTCTGTGGGTACCAGACACATGTGTGGTGCACTTACATACACCCAGGCAAAACATTCATACACATAAATAAAAAATTTAAATGTATTTGTTGGACATTTTGTAAGTTATTTGTTTCTTCAATGCCAACAGGAAATAATTCCTGCTGTGTTCAGTCTCTTCTCCCAGGGTAGATTTTTTTTTCCTCTTCTTTAAGTGGGAGACAAGCTACTCAGAATAATCCTCCTTTAAGGGTCTCAAAATTAACTGGACTAAAATCAATTTCAGACCTTAATTATATCTACAAGTACCTACACCAAGTTAATGTGTGATCTGTCCCTGTCGCTGCCTCAGCTATCCCTCAGGACCAGCCACATCTGTTCTCCACAATCCCTTCTCCACACAGGACAAGAACTCAGCCCTACCCCTTCTCTTCCTGCATAAGATGTCTCAGAAATTAATTGGCTGGTTAGATCCCACATTGCACCATCCTCTCCCTTAGCCATGGGTTGTATCTCTTCCACCACATTACCATATTCCAATCTCCACATCTTCCTAGGTACCCAAAATTCCTAACCACAAAACTTGTAGTAAAAAAATTTTTTAATTTTATTTTCTTTTATGTGTATGAATGTTTTGACTGCAAGTGTGTATGTAAGAACACCATGTGCATGATGCTGACAGAGGTCGGAAGGCTACATGGGATCCCCTGGAACTGGAGTAAGAGATGGCTTGAGAGCCACCATGTGGGTGCTAGGAATTAAACCCGGGTCTTCTGAAATGATAACAAATGCTACTGACCCATCTCTCTAGCCTAAATTGTTTGTATTTCTTAAGCTATTAGATTTGTGATATTTTGTTACACCGCAATAGATATTAGTTGGCTGGGGGTGTGGGGTGTGAGGAACGGCTTATGAAGTGTTAGATTATAGATCCTGTAGTTGCCTTCCTCTCTTTTCTAGAAATCGGACAGTGGCCTGACCAATCAGCTGACAAGTATCTGCTGAGATTATAAGATACCAGTGATAAAGAATAGGAAAAATAACCATCATGTCATGTCCAGCATGAGAGAGAACAGAAGGAAGCCCAGCCTGTCTTCACTGGGACTGTAAGATATTTATACTTCTACCCAGGGCTTCACGTCCACATTCTAAGTCACCTACACTAAGCCAAACCAAACTGTGTTGTGAAAAGCTTCCTGCCATCCTCTGAAAACCTATAAAAGCCAATGGAATTACAAATGGTTGCCAGTTTCCTGATGTAAGTGCTGGAACCAAACTCTAGTCCTTTGAAAGACCAGCGAGTGCTCAGAACCTGAAGCCACTTCTCCAGCCCTGGGTCTCAACCCCTAAGGGGGGAAAATACTAGGCAGCTAGAGAGATACCAGTAGACCTAGAGGCCACTGACGGCGAGCCCTCCCTTGTGCGTGATTTGGGTTGCTTTCCCTGACATCCAGGGACTTCATGGTCATCCTCCAATGCTGCCCTGCCTTCAGCAATGTGGCTGCCAGTCACTGCCATTACTGAATCGACTTCCTTCCTTGGATCCTAACTTAAAGGGTGTGTTTTCCTATGGTGTTTTGTTTTTGTTTTTGTTTTTGTTTTTGTTTTGTTGTTCAATTGCCCAACTGGTTTTATATCCCACAGACTAAACTCTTATTCAGGACACCGCTAAAAGACATTAACAGCATCCTTTCCCTACAAAATTTCCAGTGCTAGAGATCCCGAGACTACCCACCAGACTTCCTCCCCATGAGAATGTCTCCCTTGTCCAGCCAGAAAGAATTACAAAAATGATACATACCTACATCCCCTTCTCCAACTATCTAATAAAAAAATCAGAAATATTAGACCAGACCATGCCATTTTGTAAAGCTCTCTATTTTGGTTAAAGTGTGATAATTCTCCAAATGACAGTAATTTGGTTTCCAGAACTAAAGTAATTTGTTTTTCTAGTTTCTCGCCTCTCTGCCCTCAGTTTGGTTGTAAGCACAGACTACAGGCTAATCATCAATTATATGCCATGAATTAGGTTTCTATTGCTGTGATAAACATTATGATCTCAAGCAACTTGAGGAGCAAAGGGTTTATTTCATCTTATGCTCAGTTTGCTTTCTCATACATTCCAGAACCACCAGCCCAGGAGGAGCACCACCCACAATGGGCTGGGCTATCTCACATTAATCATCAATCAAGAAAATGCCCCCACTTATATAAGTTGTCATGGTTTGTATATGCTTGTCCCAGGGAGTGGTTCTATTAGAAGGTGTGGGCCTGTTGGAGTGAGTGTGGCCTTGTTGGAGTAGTTGTCACTGTGGATGTGGGCTAAGACCCTCATCCTAACTGCCTGAAATCCAATCTTCTAGCAGCCTTCAGATGAAGATGTAGAACTCTCATCTCCTCTTGTACCATGTATGCCTGAACGTTGCCATGCTCCCACCTTGATGATAATGGACTGAACCTCTGAACCTGTAAGCCAGTCCCAATTAAATGTTGTCCTTATAAGAGTTGTGTGGGTCATGGTGCCTGTTCACAGAAGTAAAACCCTAAGACAGAAGTATTCTCTTTTCTTCCTCCTCCTCTTCCTTCCCTTCCTCTTCTAGACAGGGTCTCCCTGTGAGGTCCTGGATATACAGACCAAGCAGGCCTCAAATTCACAGATATATATTTGCCTCTGCATCCACCATCCTGGGATTAAAGATGTCCACCACCATAGTTCTGAATGCTCTCTCTTCTTAGATGACTCTAGTTCGTGTCCAGCTAACAGCCAAGCAACACCATCACCTCCTCTAAAAACCCTGAGAAGGCATGTCCATCTGCCACATGGCCCTGAACTCTTCTCAGAACTCCTGCAATGCTGCTGTCTGCCTATGGCATGAATAACTCTTCTAGTAGACATACTGCCCTGATGGAAATCTATCTCAGTGTCTCCCTTGAGCCTCAATTCTAAAACTTTTTATCTGGTGCTTCTGAGAAAGCTGGAATGTATGGGGTGGGGGAGATACTTTACTTCATTAACTTTTCCTACTGTTCACCCTGGATGGGTAACGATAACAGGGCAAAGTATGATTTCATTGAAGTCCAGGCTGATGAGACTAATGAGTTTACTGGGCTTTCTTGTAGAACATAGGGGAAGAGTTACTTAAAGGAACTACTTAAAGGATGCAACTCCAAAACAGCTGCATCATCACAAACCCACACCCTTCAGGGATGGCAGTCTCATGAAAATCCCGCCATGGAGTCTCCAACTTTCTAATTCACAATACTTTACCTTCTACCAATATCACTGGGCCCTGGCTGGGGATGGGAGGTAAAGATGGGGGTGGTTAGAATGGGGTAAGCATCTAAGAACAATATCTACAGTCCTGGATGAAGATCTTGTGACCCTTTCCTACTTCCATTAGGGAGTGTCACCAGCTCCATTGCCATTACCATAGATGTGACTATCTCTGTGTTCGCTACCAGCCCAAGTTAATCCCTACTTCAAGATGGCATCATGTTATGCTTGGAGAAAAAGCCACACAACTGGTGCATTTGTAGGTGTCGATGGCCAATCTGGAGTTAACCCCACAATCTGCAGGACTTGGCAGTAGACTGGTCTGTATACCTGTAATAAAGATCCTGATTGGCTGGAGAAATGGTGCAGTGGTTAAGATCACTGACTGTGCTGTGGCACACGCCTTTAGTCCCAGCACTTGGGAGGCAGAGGCAGGCGGATTTCTGAGTTCGAGGCCAGCCTGGTCTACAGAGTGAGTTCCAGCCAAGGCTACACAGAGAAACCCTGTCTCGAAAAACAAAAAACAAAAAACAAAAAACAAAAAACAAAAAACAAAAAACAAAAAACAAACAAACAAAAAAAGGTCACTGACTGCTCTACCAGAGGTCCTGAATTCAAATTCCAGCAACCACATATTGGCTCACAATCATCTGTAATGGAATTTGATGCATATCAACAGTGTACTCACATACATAAAATAAATAAAATATTTTTAAAAAAAGATCTTGGTGTTAGCTGACTTTGTTCAGTGGGATAGACAGGCAAAGAATCGGCTCTCTGGGAAAGACAACAGACTCAAATGCAGAGAGCAGAGGGTAATGGAACCACTCTGCTCAAGCTGACAGCTCCTGTTGGGATGGGAGGGAACACAGAACTCCCAGGTTTGGGAGTTCTTAGCATGTGTGTGGGACTGTGCAGTGGGCCTCTGGTTAGACATTCTGTAAGCCTCTCCTGGATATCTGTCTTTGAGTAAGCCTTATTCTTCCTACCTTTCCCATGAGATTCCTCTTACAAATCCTGTCCGGGTTCTCCCTGCCGACCCTTTTAACCTCATTCACACTGAAGACATCCTGGGTTGAACTAGGGCCCCCTAATCCATAATGTTGAAGAACAAATCCCAGCACCTCAGAACTGACTGCAATTGGAATAAGGTCTGTTTAGGGGTAGGAGTGGGTGTTGACATAACCATTCAGATGTGAATTCAGATCAGAACTTGAAGTTGATAGATAGATAGAACATCAGACAGATAGAACCTCATACAAACTTTGACTCTTCTTCGTTTTCTCAGGGCGGGATAAGGAATCTCCACACCAAATCATCTAGCCTGGGCATGGCCTGTGCACTGGGATTCAGGAAGTCATCAGCAAAAGCAAAGTTATATATCACACTTGTCCTCGATCCAGGAACCGGGGCACTGGGCCTTCCTATGGCTACAAACGGAAAGGAAGGAACTAGCAGGTAGAGAGGCTGCAGAAGGTCATAGCCTGGTTTCTAGGAGAGATAAAGTCAGCTGGTGCGTCTGATCTACTTCTTCAAAGAAGTCCTACATTAAATAAAGTCTGTAGAGTGCACCTTAACCCAGAATCGACAGCATAAATTAGGATCCAGGCATCGAGGGATGGCCACGTGGGTACTGAGGAAACAGATACCCAGACAGTACATTATGGTTCATAACAGTAGCAAAATGACAGTTATGAAGTAGTGATGAAAATAATCTTATGGTTAGGGTCACCACAACACGAGGAACTAACTGTATTCAAGGGTCGCAGCATTAGGAAGGTTGAGGACCACTGCTCCAGAGAGCCCTGATGGATACGAATCGATTGTATTAGATTGTTTAGACCCTGTTCTCTGGAACTGAGCTAAGGTGAGTGTGACAGAGGAGAGCTAGAAACTTTGCAGATGGTAGAGGCCGACCCGGGGACCTTCTCTGGGTCACAAACTGTGTCTCTGCTTTACTGGAAGCTCCCTTGGCTTCAGGGAGAGGACCATGCAAAGCTGTCCCGGAAGCCCTCTGGCTCCTGGGCATCCTGGCTGAGAATTATCTGTGGAGCCTCAGCTGCTGGGAACCTTCTCTCCAGCCCTTTTGTGGCTTCATCTATTTAAGTTAATAAGATGGAGGAGGCTAAGATGCTGCTGCCCCCAGGGGCACAAACCTTCTAAAGGCGTGTCCCACCCGTCTCCACCCTGCCCAGCTGACCCCCAAGCTGCAGTGAGTGACACCTCCCTTAGCAGCTGCCTGGGAGCCTGGGTTTGGGTCAGTCCTGGGTGGTACCGGAAGGAAAAGCCTGCCGAGTGCAGGTCTGATCCTGCTGTTTCCATTAGCTCTGTGAGTCCTGGTGAGTCAGTCACCTCCTCTAATCCCTTTAGAGCACAAGCGGTATGAAGTCAGAGCATTTTGTACTTGAGTCTAGAAGGGGAGGAAATGGGGTACCTGGGTGGCCCCAGACTCTGCAACCTCCCCGCTGAATAAGATCGAACAGGGTACCTGGCACCACCTATCAGTCCTTCTTCTGCAAAATGGAGGGAATGCAGCGGTGGAGGGCAAGGGAAGGAAGCTCCGTTGGCAACTGCAGGCACACATCTTGGAAGCAAAGTGCGACCATCTGCGTGCTGGCCTCGCTGGCCCCCAGCACTGTGGGCAAAGAGTTTACACTGGTTGGGAGTTTCTCCCTGAAACAGAAAGACAAAACATTGATTCAAAATTAATACAGAAGTGAATTTTTATTCTTAAAAATGGGTATAGGAGTCAAAACAAGTTATGAAATTTTTAAGCAGGCAAATCAAAATTATTAAAAATTCAGGAAAACCATACACATTTGATTAATCAACCGTTCTGCGTGCTTATGGCTGTCCTACTTTTTTGGCTCCACACTCCGATTTTTCGTAATGATTTCATAGTTTTGTTGGGGGTGGGACAGAAGGATAATTCAGTTTCCCTGTAGCGTTGGTGATCAAAACTTGACAGTCATTAAAAGTGCCTCTCGACTTTAGAATTACCGCTAGTAATAAAGAGCATGTATTTGTGGGATGTCCAATTAGGGCAGGAAAAGCTTCTACTGGATTTTTTTAAAAAATGAACTAAAGATGTCTTTCATGGTTTTCTTAAGCAGTAAGTAATCTTAAATACGTAAATAATCTTTGCTTAACGGATACCGTTCAGTAACTAGCTTGCACTAGTGAGAGCAACCCCTTGGGAGTTTTATACTTGTTTTCTTCATCAAATCAAGAAATGTAAAACTTTTTCCAGCGTGTGCATATGAATTCCTCTTTCAATATTACTAGGCAATCCAAGAGCCTGTTAAGAACTCATCTCATCTTCTTGATGCCGTATCTCTCAGGGGATAATCTGAGTTTTATGTAACAACTCACTTCTTAATGTTAGTAATTTCACATAAAAGTACGTGGAGGCGTGCGCACAGGGTGCCTGGGCTGGCGCGCTCACTACCTTACTGAGCACAGCCCTGCTTGGAGGAAAGCACAACCACCGCGGGCGGGGGCGGGGGCGGGGGCGGGTGGGCAGCCTTGTATCCTGTGCCGAGCACCTCCATTGCCACTGCCGCCCCAGAGCCAGAACCCTCCACCGCCGCCGCTGCACTCAGAACCAAGCCCAAGGGGCCCGTATTCCCACCTCTCTGACCTGCCCGTCACAGCATCACCTGGCTGGAGCTGTAGGAGTCTCTGGAAACCATTTTCCCACCACCAGAGTTGGCAACAACTGAGGTCTAAACAGCTGGGGACCATTTCATAACAACAAGGGACCGCAGTTTTAACCAGCAGTGGCCACAACATTTCACTCTGGTATTTTCTCTGAAGAGCCGGGTGAGCAGGCAGGCAGCTCCTGCCCACCTCTTCCCCCCCTCCCCCCACAGCCCAAGAGAACCCGTGTGAGTCCTGTGAGTATTATCAGAGATCACCCTGCAGACCCTTGGACTAGGTATCATTTCAGGCTTTAAAATGTTTTTCTGTCTTGTTCCCCGGATGCCTCCTCCTTATGTTAGTATTTGTTCTCTTGGCTTGGGCCTTGTCTCAAGGCTAGCTGTAGTTCTTTTTTAAAATGCATTTTTAAACATGAGTTAGGTCAGAAAATGAAGTCCCTCACATGTATGAATTTATTTCCCAGGCAAGTTTGAGTAAGACAATTCTGGGGACTGGAATAGAGACTCAAAAAGGGAAAGGCGGGAGCCTGGTAAGGCGGCAGGGAGCAAGATCCAGGCATCAAAAGACTAAAGCCCAGCCAAGCTGACCTCGGCACAAACATCCAAACACGGCAAGCACCAAGGCCAGTCTCTGGATTCCTTCCTGTGTAGAGTGGTAGAAGTGATGCTCACACTGTCCCAGCAGGAGGGAGGACCAGGAAGATGAAGCAGGGGGATTGCCTTGAGTTTCAGACCACACTGAGCCACATGGGAAGTACTAGTCCTGTAAGACCTGAAAGAAAAAACGGGGATGCCCCCAGCACCCCACGCCTCGGATGGCGACACCCCAGATCACTTGCGAGAAACGTTGTTGATGCAACAGCAAGAGGATTTTAATTGCAGAGCCTCTGGGGACACAGCCGTACACCACACAGGGTAGAAGACCGTGAACCACGTGCAGAATCAGGACAGCTTTTATAGGCTTACAGCAGAGCCCGCCTAACACAAACCACTCCATAGCTCCTAAGCCAATCAGTTTAAATTATCCAAGCCGGTGCTCTCTGAGAACCAGTTTCCTATAGAAGCCAGATAGAAACTAGTTAGGGGCTGGGCGGTGGTGGCGCACGCCTTTAATCCCAGCACTTGGGAGGCAGAGGCAGGTGGATTTCTGAGTTCGAGGCCAGCCTGGTCTACAGAGTGAGTTCCAGGACAGCCAGGGCTATACAGAGAAACCCTGTCTCAAAAACAAAACAAAACAGAACAAAACAGTACAGAAAAGAAAAGAAACTAGTTAGGTCATTTCCGCTTATGTGGTACCATGTACACATTTTCTATGATGGGGCCATGGTCACGCACAGGGTTACATACGTATTTCCTGTTACGCATTTCCTGTTATGGGGCCATTTAAGATTTAGGCACGGGGAATTCTTAGCCTGTAATTCTCATCCTTTCAGTCCAGCCAAGGCAACATAGGCAGACTTTGTCTCAAAAAGGAAATTAAAAATATATTAATAGTAGTTATATTAACTAGAACTGATATGCTGACTTGTGCCTATAACCTTGACACCCAGGAACCTGATCAGGACAATGGCAAGTTCAAGGCTAGCCAGGGTTATACAGACACTGCCTTAAAATAATAACTGTTCAATACTGTCGCCCTTCCTCTCTCTCTGCCTCCTCTTCTTCCTCCCCATTGTCGTGTGTGTGTGTGTGTGTGTGTGTGTGTGTGTGTGTGTGTGTAAGAGAGATAGAATCCCACCCTGTGGTCCTGGCTGGACTAGAACTTGCTATGTAGACTAGTTTAGTCTCAAGCTCTTAGCGCGCCACCTGCCTCTGCCTCCCAGGTGCTGGAATTAAAAGCATTTGATTAATCACTTTTCTTAGTGTTTTGGATTTTACTGAGTGCTCAGAGTGAACTGTAGAGACATTATCTTTCCAATTTATTATGACATACTCCACTCCACTTCACCCCAGCCATCTGCTACCAGCCCCACTTCCCAACTATAACTTAGGAAAATCCAACGGAAGGCAGCCTGGCTGAACTCTGCCCATATCCTCGATGGGTGACCTCTAGGGCACACTTTCCCTGAGTTGAACATTCTGTGACCTGTGGGTGAGAGTGAGCGTCTCCTTCTCTCTCCACCCAGAGCAGAGGCGGTGGGAAAAATAAGCAGGGAAGACCTAGGGCTGAGGTCCCAAGAGCAGAGGGGATAGTGCTGGGTGTGTTAGCGGGTGCTCTTCCCTACCTCGGTCAGGCTGACAGGGAAAGGAAGGCTCAGAATAGCAGAGTCTGGGGCTGCCGTTTTTCCTGGATCATCTTCCTGTGCTTTGAGGACCCCACTGCTTGCGCTACCTGCTCAAGTCATACCCTGACCGCTGGGAGGAGCTTCAGGTTAGTTGAGAAGAGAGCAAAACACCTAGGATGCTGGGTGGAACCCAGGCTCTCAAACACACAGCCCATGGAATCCAGGAGTAGAAGGGGGTAGTAGTGCCAGAATCCAGAAGTCACATCCACTTGACATGCCCCTTTGGGACGCTTCTGTCTCAGTTCCCCTATACAGAAGTGGAGATGTATGCTTCTTGTTCATTGCAAATACAGAGACCTCTGTGCTGCCTAGGACAATACAAGACAGTTGTAAGGGCTCAGGGGGACCGAGCACACACACACACACACACAAGTAACTATAATTCTAAACAGGTGGCCTAGAGCTGTGGTTTGAATGAGAATGGCCCCCAGGGAGTGGCACCATTTGAAAGGATAAGGAGGTGTGGCCTTGTCGGAGGAAGCGAGTTAGGGGTGGGCTTTGAGGTTTCAAAAGTTCATGCCAAGCCCCAAGCATCTCTCCCTTCCCCTCCCCCTCCCTCTCCCCCTCCTCTGTCTCCTCCTCTCCCTGCTCCCTCTCCTCCTCCCCCTCTCCTCTTCCTTCTACCCCTTCCCCCTCTTCCCTCCCCCTCTTCCCTCTACCCCTCCTCCCTCTCCTTCTCCTGCTGCCTGTGGGGTCAGCATGTAGCTCTTGCTACTGCTCCAGCATCATGCTGTGTGCCCCCAGGCTCCCCACCATGATGATAATGGACTCACATCTAAAACTGTAAACAAGCCTCCAAATAAATGTTTTCCTTTACAAGAGATCCATGGTCATGGTATCTCCTGCAGCAACAGAACAGTGACAAGGACAGCCAGTGGCATTGGGAAGAGTGCACTGTCCCACCAGAGCTTAGGGAGAACATTGCCCCTCAGCTGGGCCTTGCAGGAAGTAGGGGTTTGGGTGGCTTTTGTCGTGTTGCTGTTGAAACAGAATCTTGCCATGTGGTCTAGGGTGGCTTTGAACTTGTGATCCTTCTGTGCCTGCCTCCCAAGTGTCATGGTTGAATGTGTGTACCATTTTACTAGCTGAAGGATACATTTTGATTAGGGGCTCTAGTGGGAAACAAAACAACAACAACAACAACAAAACAACAAACCCCACCTACATAGAAGGGAAAGCAAAGGAGCAAAAGTCAGAAGAAGCCTGGGGCTGCCTAGGCTAAAGCTAAGGGGATGGAGAATGGGGGCTTCTCGGTGTGTTCCCAAAGCTGCCCAAGAAACCAACAGGCTTCAAACGTTTGTAACACTGACGTCTGGGTAGAGTTCAAGGGGGTAGGGAAAGGATTCTGAATGATAAGATATCTCCTCTTCTCAGACCTTGCAAATATCTTAAGCCCACCTGGCCCCGCCTCCCTCCTTATCAAAAGAGGAAGGCTGCAGCTTCTCCTTCCCCAGCATTTCTTAGCTCTGTGGTTCTTTGTGTAGGGTTGAGGCCTCTTGGGACGCCTCCCATCCCACTCGATCCTCTTTAGCATGTGTATTCTTATCCAAATGATCAGATCTAAAAACACACCCAGATAAGATTGTGTGTGTGTGTGTGTGTGTGTGTGTGTGTGTGCAACACTCAATGAAAAAGGAGGCTGTGGGTTTGAGAGAGAGCCAAGGCCAAGAGGGATACTTGGGAGGGTTTGGAGGGAGGAAAAGTAGGGAAGGGAGGCTTAACAGAATTATCTTATAATCTCCAAAAAGAAAAGAAAAAAATTAAAAGCAACAACTATGGTCACCTCTGAACAGGAGGCTGAAGTGGGTGTTTGTTAGTGGGCTGTGTAGAAATCCTCCTGAGTTACAGCATTGTAAATTCCCGCAGGGCCGTGTGACACGGCTGTAAATTGCAGCTCTGTGCTCAGGTATGTGATCCTGCACTCAGCCGGATTTATCACTTTGCTCACCGCTCCCTGGGATTCTTTTTTTCTAGCGCGTTGTGGGTAATATGTGTCTCCCACACATATTCTGAACAACAGAAGATAAACTTATATGCCATTTCTGCTTCTCTGTTCCAACCCCCGGGAAGAGTAATTTCTTGATGTTTAACAAATGTCTGCCGAATGGAGAAGTTCCCCCTTCTAATCTAATTGCTAGGTCTCCAGCTTGGTACTCGGCACAATGGAGCCCAGCTCTCTAGACATAGCAGGAGACACTTTAAACAACGCGGAACAGACATACATCCTTTTCCTCCAAGTTCTAGGTGCCGGGTTCTAGTGGAACAGCAGACTCCACTTATTCAAAGCTTATCAACCAGCAGAGAAAACAGACAGGGCGTATCTAATTACAAGTGTGATTGATGCTACTGATAGGAATGGCCCGGATCTGATGGCAAATCGGGGGAGGGGCACTTTGTCTGGAGGCATTAGGAAGGATTCTTAAGGTCTGGAGAATGAGCGTGACTGCTTGGGGTAGGGCCCTGGTGGAGTTCTGGAAGCTGGGGTCAGATACTGTGCCTGACCGAAAGGGCAGTAGAGATCACTGGCAAGTTCTAAACAGTGGAGGGATCTAGTTAAATCTGAGTTTAAGGCCATTTCAATTCTTCTTGTTTGTTTGTTTTTTTTTTCGAGACAGGGTTTCTCTGTGTAGCCTTGACTGTCCTGGAACTCACTCTGTAGACCAGGCTGGCCTCAAACTCAGGAATCCACCTGTCTCTGCCTCCCGAGTGCTGGGATTAAAGGTGTGCACCACCCCTGCCCGGCTTTAAATCTGAGTTTAAGAAAGATCACCGGAGGGTTTGGAGAGATGGCTCAGCGGTTAAAAGCACTTGACTGCTCTTCCCCAAGGTCCTGAGTTCAAATCCCAGCAACCACATGGCGGCTCACAACCATCTGTAATGAGATCTGATTCCCTCTTCTGGAGTGTCTGAAGATAGCCACAATGTACTTACATATAATAGAAAGCTTTAAAGAAAGCTCACTGGAGTTTCAGAGAAAAGAGTCAGCCAGAGGGGATGAGCAAAGGGAGAGACCCCATATCTACAAATGGCAGCAGTGAACAGTGATGTTAGCTGAGGTGAGAGGAAGTAGGTGAGAAGGGGTAGGAGGAGTTAGGAACAGACTGCAGAGGTCTGGCTTGGACAACAAGATGCATGTGCATGCGTGTATGCATGCATGCCTGTGTGTAGGGGTGGGGGTGGGGGTACATTCTTGATCAAAGGCCCCTGATGATATCGTGTGACTTCCTGGAGAGACATTAATAGAAGCCTCTTCAGCCATCCTTGCATCCACTACAAACCAATGAAACAATTTTTTTTTGTTTTGTTTTGTTTTTGTTTTTTGTTTTTTCGAGACAGGGTTTCTCTGTGTAGTCCTGGCTGTCCTGGAACTCACTCTGTAGACCAGGCTGGCCTTGAACTCAGAAATCCGCCTGCCTCTGCCTCCCAAGTGCTGGGATTAAAGGCGTGTGCCACCACCGCCGGGCTCCAATGAAACAATTTAAGCCAAGCGAAGCTAAGTGAGCCAGTGAGTTTACTAGGGTTATTGACAGGCACCTAGGTGGGCCACTCAAAAGCAGCGGGACCACTGAACCCACCTGCCCCTCCCCAGCTAGGAGTGATGATTCACCAAAGCCATCCTTGAAGCATCCGCACAGCTTGCAGGCAGCCTGGTCGCGGTGAGGCTCCTCACCCCAGCAGCTTTTCTTGCTTTTATAACCTTTGGAAGAGGTGTTGTGAGTCTTGATTTTCTAAACTCCTTGAGTTTCAGTAGCTTCCTAAATTGGGTAACTTTACTTTCCTGCATCTTTGGAGTTTCTCTCTCTGAGAAGGAACATGTCACTTTGGAGGAAACAGCCACACAATGGGGCCATGCCTGACTGAATGTTCTGGTGTTCCTCTTGCTGGGTGTTGGTGGAAGGGCTACATTTTCCTCAGAATTTGCACTTCCTTGGATCTAGTCCCAAAGCCCAGAGTAGGGCTCTGCTCTGGGAAAGCTGAGAGACAGGGCCAGGGCCAGAGGAAGACTGCAGCTGGAGTATTCCTGCCAGGAGCAGGCGACTCGGTGCCAGAGCCTTGTTTCTGTGTCTTTGAAGCTGAAACAGAAGCACTGGAGGGACATTAAACCAACATCCTCCATCTATGTGTTTAGACAATGCCGCCTGAGCCAGCAGCCAGACTCTGCTGGGCAGGAATCGCTTGGGTTGTTAACTGACAAAGAAATGGGTAGTCAGCAAGGCTGAACAGTTCTCCTAGCCAGTGTGGCTGTAAGGTAAGAAGCCCCATCAAGCCTCAAACAAAAAACAGCAGTTAGGAGATGCAGTCTTAGCTGCAAAAAATGGACCCTGGAAGTTGTAAGGAATGATTCTCAAATCCAGGACACTCGCAGACTACCCCCAACGACCTGAGAAAACTCCACGACGGGCGGGCGTATCTGGGGACGGGGAACAGGCTTCCCTACCATCTCATGCGAAGGAAGGCCATCCTTCACACTGGTCTAGAGAAACTTTCCTGATGCCTCCAAGTTGAGCTCAATAATCCCCGTTGCAGACTTTTAAAATGTGGATGTTTTTCTTTCCCCGCATTGTCCCAGCTCTGTTGTATTCCTTTGACCATCTTCCCATGGACTCTGAGTTCTTAGAATTCAAGGAATTTTCTCTTTCTATCTCAAGCTTGGCATGAAGGAAGCTTTTAAAATATAGGGTTGAGAGATGAATAGGTGGATGAAAAGAATCAACAAACTGAATATTGGATTAACTGCTACCAAAATCATCAGCAAACCCCTATTGGGCAGCTGTTATAATTGGGGTGTTGGGGGGGGGTCATAATAATTGAGGTGGCATGCATAGCCTGGACGGCACAATACAGTTAGCCCTGGTGGTGTGCATGCTGTGAGCTGCCCCAGGGCGTGAATGCAGGAGAGCTGGCCCCGCCCCTTGTCAGCTGTGTGGTGGAGGAGGCGCAGAACTGTCTGCTCGCCCCCCTCACCCTTCCCTTTCTCCCCCAAAGTGTAGGAGAGCTGACCCTGGCGGCATGGGTGCAGGAGAGCCAGTTCTGCGGGTGTGAGACCAGGAGAGTGAGCCTGGCTCCTAGTGGTGGCAATGCTGGAGAGCTGGTCTTGGTGACATGAGTGTAGGAGAGCTGGCAGACTGAACAACCCAGCCACCCCGCAGGCCCAGATTCGTGCCCCACCCCAACTTTGACTCCATCTATGAACTGTTGGAGCTTGTGAAGGGGCTGGATGTGCAGACCCAAAGCTGCAGGGTCTCCATGACACAGGGCAACAACAGCGTATCCGAGAGGAGTCCTGCTGAGGCTCCAGTATTGACAGAGTGCAGCAGAAGCCAAAGGCCTGGAACCAGACCAACGACTCATTGCACTGTTCAAGTAAACTGTGTGGGCAGAAGGGTAGCCGTGTGACACACCAGGACACTCTGCAGCTTCCATAATAAGATATTTTTTTTTGGTTTGTTGGTTGGTTTTTGTTTTCTTTTGCAGGAGAGGTTGCAAGGGCAGATGTGGAGGGACTTGGAGATAAGTGAGATTGGGGTGTGTGAGGTGAAATTCACAAAGAATCAATAAAAAGAAAATAATTGAGGGGGCATCATTAGGAGCTGTGGTTTAAGACAATGGTCATTCTCACAACTAAGGCTGAGTAACCCTAACATGTATACATAATGCGTGTGCTGTGTTCTGCTTATCTTTTCAAATGTCTTTCTAAAGTTCTATAGTTTTGCTTTCCCCACCTACAATTGCTTTTTAAACTATTTTGTAAACAATTTATTTATACATGCATGTACATGTACGTGCATGTATGTACATGTATGTGCATGTGTATACTGTACACTGAGCATACTCTTCCTATGCCTGTCCTCTTCCTCCCTCCCTTATTGTGTCTCCTTTGTCTTGTGGACAGCTTTATTTCCACTCTCATATCATTTACATAGATAGAATTTTATGTAACTTTCAGAATCTAGGAACCCCAAATGAGACATAAACAGTACATAAAATGTTTGTTTTTCTAGTAAGCCAAGCCCTTTTATTTCCATTTATACAAACCTTATTCAATTTCATTGGTAAATCTACCATGGAATTCAGTGTGCTTTGTACTATTTCAGGCAGTGAGCATAGCTACCTCCTCATTGTCAGCTCTGCCTCAGATAAAAATGAAACCACAGCAATGAAACTCAATCCAGATGCAAATGGATCTAATGATGTGTGGGCTTAGGTCTTCAAAGAAAGCAGCATTTAAGAAACTAATGCTAATTCGCAGGGACTCTGCTGGAAAATGCAGCAGACTCTACTTTCTTCCTTCCTGTGGATACCCTCAGCCCTCCCCTCTAACCTATACCCATTCCTTTGTGCCAGTAGCCAATACCTAGAAAGATTTTCTACCCCTCACGTGCCAGTGATCACACTAGATCTACATTCAGGTGGGTGATTTTTACTCTCCTTCGTGTTCTCCACTAAGATCTCTCCAGCCTCATTCCTGGCTCTGTAATAGCCTGCTTGCAAGTGCTTCTCCTCCTACCCTACCAGCCTCCATTCCCTGCGGACTCGGCCAAATCTTGGTGTGGACACAGCTTTCCTCTTTCTTTCCTTTGGCCTTCTCAAACCTCCCTTCTCGGCATCCCTATTCCTTTGTGTCAGCCCCCAATACCAGCACGCAGAGAAGCACTCCATAATCAGATAACCCATGGCCACACTACACTAATATCCAGAGAGGCAACAACAACAAAAAAAAAACAAACAAAACAAAAACAAACAACAACAAAAAAAACAAACAAGGAAAGGAACACACACCCAACAAAGATAAACAACAGTACCTACCTAGAATAACCTTAATCATCTTCACCCCAGATGGCTAGACACCAGAGCAAAACCATAAACATCAACAGCTAAGACAGCAGCTTCCAATAGAACCTAGTAACTCTACTACAATAGGGGCTGAGAAATGGCAATGTAACTAAAAACACAAGACAAGGACTTCAAAGTTGCAATTATGAATATGTTCAAGGACCTGGAAGAGACATGAATGAGTCTATTAGTGAAGTCTGTGACAATACAGAGAATAGAATTACATAAAGAAAATAGTTGAAGGCATGACAGCAGAAACAGAGTCACTAAAGAAGACTGGAACTGAGATAAAACTAGAAATGAAAAATTCTAGGAAGTCAAATAAAAACCTCAGAAGGAAGCCTCACCAACAAAGTATAAGACATAGAAGAGACTCTCAGGCACCAAAGGCAAGAGAGATGAAATAGATGCCTCATCCAAAGAAAATATTAAATTAAAAAAATTCTAGGCATAAAATATCCAGAAATCTTAGACACTAGGAAAAGACGAAATCTGTAAATAATAGGAACTGAGGAAGGAGAAGAAACCCAGATCAAAAGTACAAAAAATATTTCCAACAAAATCATAGAAAGGGAAATAATCCTAACCTAAAGAAAGGGGATCCTATCTAGAACAAGAAGCATATAACACCAAATGGACATTGCCAGAAAAGAAATTCCCTACATATAATAATAAACACACTAAATGCACAGAACAAAGAAAGACTATTAAAACTGCAAGGAAAAAAGACCAAGTAATATATAAAGTCAGACTATTAGAATAACACCTGATTTTTCAGTGGCGATGCTAAATTATTACATGCATGCAGAAGCAGTCCATACTCAGGTAACCTATATCCACTACACTTTCCTAATATCCAGAGAGGGCAACAAAAAATAAAAAAATAAAGGAAGGAACACACACCCAGAAAAGACAAGATAAAACATCAACACCTAGAATAACCTTAATCATCCTCACCTCAGATGCCTAGACACCAAAGCAAAACCATAAATATCAATAGTCAAGACAATGTTCTTCGAACAGATTCTAGTAACTCAACCACAACAGGTCCTGAAGGATGCTAAAGCCAGAAAAGCCAGTCCAGACAACTATACCCAGTAAAACATGATCACAATAGACAAAGAAAAACATTCTATGGTAAAATCAAATTTAAGCAGTATCTAGCTAGAACTCCAATTCTAGAAACTCTAGAAGGAAAATCTCAACCTGAAGAAGTTAAATATACCCCATAAAGCACAAGGAATAAATAATCCCAGAAGAGTAGATCAAAGGAGGGGGAAATCTCATACCACCCCAACAAGATAATGGGATCTGATGTCCTTTTCTGCTGTGTCTGAAGACAGCTACAGTGTACTCATATACATAGAAAAGATCATAACAATAACCCAAACTCATGGGACACAATGAAGGTGATTCTAAAACGTAAGTTCATAATACCAAGTGCATATATAAAAAATATTAGAGAGATTTTATATTAGCAACTTAGTGGTAAACCTGGAAACTCTAGAAGAGCCATTCTCAACCTGAGTCATAGTCCCCACAGAGGTTACAGAGCAGATATTTACATTGCAATTCCTAACAGTAGCAAACTTATAGTTTTGAAGTAGCAGAAAAATAATTTTATGGCTGGAAGTTATTACATGAGGAATGGTATTAAAGGGTCACAGCATTAGAAAGGTTGAGAACCACTAGAGTAGAACCACTGCTCTAGAATATAAAAAAGAAATATCCCAAAGTTGATAGCAATAAATGATCAAACTCAGGTCTGAAATCAATAAACTAGAAACAAGCAAAAACACTACAAAGAATCAAAGGAATGAGTTGATTCATTAAGAAAATCAACAAGCCAGGCGTTGGTGGCACACGCCTTTAATCCCAGCACTTGGGAGACAGAGGCAGGTGGATTTCTGAGTTCAAGGCCAGCCTGGTCTACAGAGTTCCAGGACAGCCAGGGCTACACAGAGAAACCCTGTCTCCAAAAACAAAAACAAAAACAAAAAAAAAAAAAGAAAGAAAGAAAATCAACAAGATTGACAAGTCCTTAGAAAAGGTAACTAAATGATGAAAAGAGAAGGTTCAAATTAATAAAATTAGAGATGAAAAGGGGACATCACAACAGACACCAAGGAAATTAGACTCATAAGAACACCCTTTAAAAAATCTGTACTCTGACAAACTGGAAAACTTAAAATAATATGGGTAAATTTCTTGATATATAATATGATATAATACATGATATACATGATATCCCTAATTTAAAGATAAATCAATATCAAGTTAGCAATTTAAATGGGCCCACAAATCTCTGGGAAATAGAAGAGAATTAAAACTCTCCTAACCAAAAATAGCCAGAGCCAGATGGATTCAGCACAGAATTCTCCCTGACCTTCACAGAGAGAGTTATGCTTGTACTCATTAAATTATTCCACAAAAGAGAAACAGAAGGAACTTTGCCCAATTCATTTTATGAGGACACAATTACCCTGACACCTAAATCACACAGAGACCCAACAAAGAAAGAAAAGTACAAACCAATTTCCCTTATAAACACAAAAGTTCTCATTAAAATACTTACAAACTATATCCAAGAACACATCAAGAGTACAACTCACCATGATAGAGTCAACTCTATCCCTGAGATGGAACAATGGTCCAACATATGTAAATCAGTGATATAATCCATCACACCAACAAACTGTAAGACCAAAAACGATATGATCAGCTCATCAGATGCAGAAAGGGCCTCTGACATAATCCAACACCCCTTCATGATAAAAGTCCTGGAGGGATTAGGGATATGAGAAACAGACTTAAACACAATAAAGGCAATTTACAGCAAGCCCACAAGACAACATCAACCTAAATGGAGAGAAACCAAGAAATTCTGCTAAAACCAGGAACAGGACAAGGATGTCTATTCTCTTCAAGCCTATTCAATGTCATACTAGACATCTTTGCTAGAACAATAAGACAACTGAAAGGGATCAAGGGTACAAATTAAAAAGGAAAAAGTCAAAATATCTTTATTTTCAGATAATATTGTTGTATACATAAATGACCCTAAAAACTTCATGAGGAGCCGGGCGGTGGTGGTGCACGCCTGTAATCCCAGCACTTTGGGAGGCAGAGGCAGGCAGATTTCTGAGTGAGGCCAGCCTGGACTACAGAGTGAGTTCCAGGACAGCCAGGACTACACAGAGAAACCCTGTCTCGAAAAAAAAAAATCCAAAAACAAAACAAAACAAAACCCTTCATGAGGAAACATATATCTGATAAACAGTTTCAGCAAAATAGCAGGATACAAAATTATCACTCACAAATCGATAGTGCAAAGAAAGCAGGGAAAGAATTCCTTTCTTAATAGCCTCAAAACTTTTTCTTGAGTAATTCTAGCCAAGAAAATGAAAGAGGTATACTACCACTACTACTACTACTAATAATAATAATAATAATACCTTTAAGACATTGAAGGAAGAAATTGGAAAAGATATCAAAAGAAGGAAAGCTCTCTTGTGCTCTTGAATCGGTGGTATTAATGTAGTAAAATGGCCATTCTATCAAAATCAATCTACAGATTCAATTCTCCCATCGAAATTCCAATATGTCTTCATAGAAATTGATTAAAAAACAATTTTCAGCTTTAAATAGAAACACACAAAAAAAAATCAGTATAGTTCAAACAATCCTGAACAATAAATGAACTGCAGGAAGTTTCACCATTCCTGATTTCAAGTTGTAAGAGGTATCATAATAAAAGCATGGTATTGACATTAAAAAAAAAAAAAAAGGATACACTTACCGATACAATTGAAGACCTAGACATAAGTTCATACACCTGTAGGCTTAGATTTTCAAAACCTACTTTAATAAGGGTTCTTAAATGCTTTGACCTCCTTTCTAGCTCACCACCCACCAGAGGTGGTGGGAAGGGAAGGTTAAGAGGGCAAAGGAAGATGTGCACTTGTTTAGCAATGGTGCTTTGGGTGACTCCAATCTTCACTGCCAGGATATCAGCTGACCAATTCACACAAGTAAGAAATGGTAGCTCAGTCCACTTGCCAACACCATTAGCAATGGCTGTTCAATCCAGAAGAAACAGCAAAGTTTTGCTTATTGGCAGGAATCCACGGAAGCAGCAAGAAACCACTGGAATATCACAAGTTCTTTGGTGCATTTTTCTCTACGAAGTCATGACAAATAATGATCTACGAAGAAGGCAAGGCGAACCAATGCCACACTGTTGTCCACTGTCTGTTGGGTTATATTTACACTTTCCAAAAATCATGCATCTGCTCTAGCAAAACATCATATGCCCCCTTTTCAGTCAGCTTCCAGAAAAACACCACATTTCTGTTCTCAGAAAAACATCCTCTCTTAAATACAGTTTCCAGAAAAAATCACATGACACACTGAGTCTCCAAAGAAAGCAGAAACTTCCACTTCACATACCCATGGACACTTGATTCTTGACAAAGAAGCCAGAAATACACACAGGGGAAAAGACAGCATCTTCAACAAATGGTGCTCATCAAACTGTATGACTCAGTGAAGAAAAATGCAAATGGCTTCATATTTATCACCCTGCATAAAACCTAATTCTAGGTGAGTCAGTGACCTCAGCATGAAGCTATCTAACCTAAATTTGATAGTTAGAAAAGAAAGTGGGAAATAGTGTAGAACTCATTGGCACAGGAAAAGACTTTGTAAGCAGGACACTAATAACACAGATACAAAGATCAACAAATAATTAATGGGAACTTAGATTTTTTTTGTTTTTCGAGACAGGGTTTCTCTGTGTAGCCCTGGCTGTCCTGAAACTCACTCTGTAGACCAGGCTGACCTTGAACTCAGAAATCCACCTGCCTCTGTCTCTGCCTCCCAAGTGCTGGGATTACAGGCATGTGCCAACATGCCTGGCTTAATGGAAACTTAGAAAACTGAAAAGCTCTACTTAACAAAGGACACTATCATTGCACCAAAGCATCAGGATACAGAATGGGAAAAGTTCCTAATCAGTTACACATCTGATAGCAGGTTAATATCTCAAATATATAAAAAACTCAAAAAAGTAGACATCTGAAAAACAAATAGCTCAATTTTAAAAAATGGGTACAAAACTAAACAGAGAATTCTTAATAGATGAGTTGCATGCTGATGGCTGAGAAACACTCAAAAGGAAATTTCAGCCTCCTTAGTGCCCAGGTAAATGCAAATCCGAAGTATGTTAAGATTTCATCTTACATCAGTCAGAATTCCCAATATCAATAAAACAAATGACAGCAAGTGCTGGCAAGGATGTAGAAAAAAGGAACCATTTATCCATTGCTTGTAAGAGTGCAAGCTTATACAGCCATTATGGAAACCAGTGTGACGTTTCCTCAGGAAGCTGTGGATCCAGCTATATTGCTCTTGGACATATACCCAAATGCTCTATCCGACTACAGAGACACTTGCTCACCCATGTCCATTGCTGCTCTAATTATAATAGCCAGACACTAGAAACAGCCTGGATGTCTGTCTATATAGATGTCTGTCTATACATAAATGGATAAAGAAAGTGTGGTACACTTACACCGTGGGATATTATTTCACTGTTAAAAGAAAAACAAAATCATGAAATTTGCAGGTAAATGGATGAAGTTTAAAAAATCATTTTGGGTGATCTAATCCAGATCTAAACAGACAAATATGCTACGTGCTCTCTTATATGTGAATAGCAGTAGCTCTTAAGCCTTTGAAAGGGCATGCTACATGATAACCACAGAAGTTATATATAAAGTAAGGGACTTGGGGACTGGGATCTCCCATGGAAGGGGAAATAGATGTATATTTATGGAGTAAACTGGGTGAAACTAGATGGGAGGATTAAAGGGGGAGGAGAGAAAATAAGGGAGTGATACAGGGTTACAGAAGGGATAACCAATCCTATGGCCACTTGAGCATGTGGAGACCCATTTTCAGTAGAAACTTCTTAAAATACTTACACAAATGAAAGGAACCTAAATCAAGCCAGCAAGTAATGAGGAGACAATGCTTCAACTTGACACGCGTTGCCACGCACTGAAACTTCCAGTGGCAGGAGTACATTGCATGTACTTGAGTGGTTGACCAAAAAAGGCACCACAGCATCCCCCAAACAACTCAGGCTACCGTCAAGGCTACATGGCTGCTCTCCAAAAACTGACAGTACGGCCCTATTGCTGAAGAGGACACTAACATACCTCGCTGAACACAGAGAAGTTGAGCAGGTGCCCACCTAGAATCTTGGCCCCCTACTGACTATTGTGCTTGGCCCTGGAAGGTACTCTGTGTGCCATCAGAGGACAGAGATAACCACCACACAGCCACAAAGCATGAGAGCTACAGTGGTGTCCTTCATGCACGATACACTGGTACAATAGTGGCACAGACACTGGAAATATCCAATCATTCTCTGATTGGATTTAAGGCCTTTATCATGAGATGGAACCCATACCCGAGACAATGCTCTGGTGACCCAAAACCCAAGACTAGATGGTACATGGGCCTAGGGGAAAACCAAACAGCATTGTGCTGCTAAAGGAAGACAGTAATACAACTCCTAAAACATTCTTCTGCAGCATAGATCAATGTCTCTCTCAGCCATCTTCAGGGAAGCTTCCTCTTGCAGTAGACAGGAACTAACACTAAAATCCACAACTAGACAATGTGTGTAGGGATGGCGGAAGGAGGGGGGAGGTGATGAGTACCTGTGGAGAGAGGTTACCTGGCTAGGGGGGAGTCTGGATTTGATCCTGGGGGGCAGGGGTCCTGAGTACCTGTAGAGAAAACCTGGCCTGGAAAGGAAGTCCTTCATCCTTTCTGTTGGCTGGGAACTCTACAAGGCCTGTTCCATCACTCCAGCACAGCGGGTTTTGATAAGAAGAGACAGCCCATGACTTTAAAGCTTTATTGTAGAGAAATAAAGCGAGAGAGGGGAGAGAGAAGTAAAATCCTGCCATGACCATGTGGGAAGAGGGAGAAGAGAATAGAAAAAAAGAAAGATGAGAGAGAGAGAGAGAGAGAGAGAGAGAGAGAGAGAGAGAGAGAGAAGAAAAGAGAGAGAAGACAAGAGGGAGGGACAAGAACAAAGGGTGAGAGAGCTAGGAGGTGCCAAGCAGTCCCTTTTATAGTGGGCGGGGCCACCTGGCTATTGCCAGGAAATTGTGGGGGTGGGGGAGGAACCTGGCTGTAGCCAGGTGACTGTGGGGGTGGAGTCCAGCCAGAACTCTAGGGGCCTGGCCCTACGTGACTGATGGCCAAAGGGTTATGTCCAACAAATGTGCAGAGAATGGGAAGCCTTGGAACACCCAGACTTTAGTAGGATGTCTTCATCAAACCCATTTCCTGAGTGTTCATGGAAGTATGCAGAAGAGGAAGCCGAAAGACTGTAAGAGCCAGAGGAGAGGGAGGACACAAGGAAGCAGTGTCATCCAGACACATGACTGACGCACATACAGAAGAGACTGAGGCAGCATGCACACATTCAAGCCAGACTGCATCCCAGCACCGAGAAGGGGATCCTTGTGCCCACCATAACCAAAAAATTATTTGTAATTGGTACCCACTGGCAAAGAAAAAATGTTCTTCAATGGAGTCTCATTAGATATATAAACCACAATAAAGGGTAGGTCCCATGCCCGGTAGTAAGTAGTTGGCCAACATAAAACAAACTCAGTGCTATTTCTGTAGATTATTTTTTGTCCCATATTGCTTTGTTTGGGCACTTTTTTTATTCTTACTGGGTTTTGGGGAGGGTTGTTTAGTTTTTTTGTTTTTTGGAGGTTTTTTTTCCTTTTATGTTATAGTTTCTGATGTGTTTTTATGATGTATGTATGTGTGTGTGGTGTCTGACTGTATGTGTTTCTTATGACTTTTTTGTTCTTATTTTTAATTCTACTTGGGTTCTTTTGCCTATTTTTTTTCAAATAGAAAGGAAGAAAGAAAGAAAGGAAGGAAGGAAGGAAGGAAGGAAGGAAGGAAGGAAGGGTGGAGTTGGGTGGAGGGAAGTGGGGAGATCTGGGAAGAGATAGGGAAGGGTAAACTGTGATCAGAATATATTGCCAGGCCGAGCAGTGGTGGTGAACGCCTTTAATCCCAGCACTTGGGAGGCAGAGGTAGGCGGATTTCTGAGTTCAAGGCCAGCCTGGTCTACAGGGTGAGTTCCAGGACAGCCAGGGCTACACAGAGAAACCCTGCCTCGGGGGAAAAACAAAACAAAACAAAAAAACAAAAAACAAAAAAAAGAAAAGGAATATATTGTATGAACTTTCAATAAAAATAAATATATAAAATAAACAAAATTAATGAATTTAAAGTGATTGTAAGGAAAAAATAATGAAAACTAAAAGAAGATGAAGGAAGCAGAGTCAGGTGAATCTCTGAGTTCAAGGCTAGCCTGGTCTATAGAGCCAGATCCAGAACAGCCAGGGCTACACAGAGAAACTGTGCCTTGAAAAACAAAGAAGAAAAAGAAGAAGGGAGGGGGAAGGAGGAGGAAAAAAGCTCCCTAATATTCCTTATTTCCTACTTAATTGATTACCCAGTTTTCAGTGACCTGTCAGGGTAAAGTAATATAGGAGTCAATGTTGTCTGCATACAAGGACTATTTCTGCTGATAAAATATTCAGAAAAGGGGCTGGAGAGATGGCTCAGTGGTTAAGAACACTGACTGCTCTTCCGAAGGTTCTGAGTTCAAATCCTGGCAACCATACGGTAGCTCACAACCATCCGTAACAAGATCTGATGCCCTCTTCTAGAGTGTCCAAAGACAGGTACAGTGTAGGTACACATAGCAAATGAATAAATCTAAAAAACATATTCAGAATAACACTTAAATAGAGAGGTGGGAGATGGAGAGGTAACAAGACCCATGGGCAGATCCTGAGCTGAGAGGCCTGGGTTCTTGGGTCAAGCTCCCTTTGTGCCTTGTGACTTTCAGCAGGCCAGTTCTCTATCTCACAGGAGATGAACTTCAAGGTGTCTAACGTCTCCCCCTGCCCTAAGGCCTTGTGTTTGAGTCCTTAATTCATCTTACTTTCTACATTTTTCTTAATATGTCTACTTTCCACTCCTCCCATAATCCCTCTGCCTGGGATCCCTGAACCCTTGTCTCTCTTAGCAAGTCTTCTCAATGGACCAATTACTGGAAGCAGAGCTTCTAATTCCTGTGAGCTTAGACAGTGAAATCATTATTACACCTAATGAGAGTTAACTGGTCCATTTCCCACGAATTGTCTTCCTGTGTGGAGCTGAAATGTAAAGCACTAAAAACAAGAGGGGTGGACCAGAGGACAGTTGTTTGCAGGCAACACTAGAGCACAGGGGCATATGCCTTGGCCAATGTCGTCTTCTAAAAGCCAGAGTAGTTTCAACCCAGTCACAGCATCTTTTCCTAAGTATTTCAGTCTTTCACAGTCAGAGATCCCTTGCAATGTTTTTGTTTTATTGTTACTGTGACCAAACACCTGATAAAAAAGACTTAAGGGGAAAGGATTGATTTTTCTAGTGACTTAAAATGTTTCCATCAATGATGCTGGCTAAGGCAGATATTGCCAAAGATTCACAGTTCACATCATGGTAGACAGGAGTGTAGTACATCATTAAAGGAATGGACCAGAATCTAATGTCCCAGGGACACACCCCCAGAGACCTACTTCCTCAAACCAGGCTCTCCACTTTCCATAGTTCTCCTCCCTGCCAAAACATTCGTTAGAACTCATGATCTGATTGTATCTGAGAAGCTCTACTTCACCCATCTCCTGGGCACTTCACATTCAAATCAAGTTGACCCAGGCTGGGCCTAGCCTTGAGTGGCCTCCAGTATCCCTGCTGCTTCCTCCCTTGGGCTCTGACAGCCAACCTCCTTCCATGGCCTCTGACTTCTTCAGGAGGCTGAGAGGATGACTGCGTACAAACTGAACAAGTCAGCCGAGCTTCAGCTGAACTTCCTCCTGACAGCTTCATGTCTTAATGAACCAGAAAGCTGGGCATTCACAGGATGTCTTCTCTGCTTTGCACACATGTAGAGGGCAGACACCATTTCAACGGCCAGGCCCCTGGTCCTTGGTAAGATGTCAAGCAGAGTTGGCAAATACGAAGTAAGGAAAGACATAGCAGTTTGTATGCCTAGGATTTCTATTCCCACTCCTTTTGTCGGCCCCCCGAACACTTCACAGAGAGGCCAGGTCTATCTGGCTCCTTGGCCTCTCAGGAATGGTTCAGGATGCCTCAGTGTATGCTTGCTTTTCCTCTGCTCATCATGTTTCCGTCACAGTGGGGACTGGAGTGCCTTTGTGTCCTTTAAGCAATTCCTTGCTCCTCTACCGTTGTTAGACATCAAAAGCCGGCACCTTAAGGAAAATGAGAAGATAAGCAAATGCATTGTTCCAGCATCAGGAAACACGGGGCCTAACATCTGGAAGGATATGTGCAGCTACCAGAGATACAAGACACGGTGAGAGAGAGACAGCTGCCGCCGCTTGGAGGAATTTGGAGAAAGGCTATGTCTCCCACACTGTGGGCTGCAGTCTCTCCACACACTTAGCTCAGCAGAGGATGGTAGAGAGGAGGAAAGGCAAGGTGCTCTCTGAGGCACCATCACTTTGAGGGACTCCAGCAGAGGGTTCTGTTAGAGCAGAGGTTTTCAACCTGTGTGTGGGGGGGAGGGGCACGTGCGCATGCGCTTATGTTTGTGTGTGTGTGTGTGTGTGTGTGTGTGTGTGTGTGTGAAACATCCCCTTCACAGGGGTCACACATCAGATATCCTACATATCATATGTTTACATTACGATTCATAACAGCAGCAAAATTACAGTTATGAAGTAGCAACGGCTAGGGGTCGTCATCCCAACGTGAGGAACTGTATTAAAGGGTCACAGCATTAGGAAGGTTAAGAACCACCATGTTGCCGGGCGTGGTGGCGTACTCCTGTAATCCCAGCACTCTGGAAGGCAGAGGCAGGCAGATTTCTGAGTTCGAGGCCAGTCTGGTCTACAGAGTGAGTTCCAGGACAGCCAGGACTACACAGAGAAACCCTGTCTCAGGGGGGAAAAAAAAGAGTCGTGATTTTTTTTCAGGCTGAGAAATGAAGATTTTTAGCTTCTGTCTCTGTCTCTCTCTTTCTTTCTCTCTCTCTCTCTTTTGTAGTAAACATTAGGGAGAGAATCTCCCACTCTCTCTGGCTCAGCATCCATATTTCCCACTTTCAACTATGCTGCTACCTCAATGTCTTGATGGATGATGGTCAGCTTCTTCACTCTCCAAAGTTCTAGACTAAAGAGACAGAGACAGTCCTTGCCTTCAAGGAACTCAAAGCATAATGAGGAGGCAGGCGCCCTGCTAAGGAAGCAGTACATGTAGTCTGTTGGGACATGCTAGGTTTCTCTTTATGGGACCTCTTATACTGGAAGACTCAGTCTCAGGATGTCTCTTTGGATGAAAGGTAGGTGCTGAGACTCCAGGAGACTCAGTTAGCCGGATGAGACAGAGCAGTGAGTGTTGGTGTTAGAGAGTGGAAACGGAGCAGAGGTGGGAAGCTTCATTGGGGTTGGGGTTGGCCTGGGAAGAGGGTGTGAAACAGATCATACTCACAGGTATGTTAGTAGACGGAGAAGTGCAGATGTGTTCTGGGGATGAGCAAGCGGGCTGGGAGCAGAGCCTGGAAAGCAAGAGTTTTCTCAGCCCCAGTGGCTCACTCCCATGGGGTAGCGATCGAGATTCACCTCTGCAGGCCTCTGAGGACAGAACATAGCAGACAGATAGGCACAGATGCAGTTCCTCGGGTCAGGGAATGCTGGGAGCAAATTGAAATTAGTAATGATAGTTAATGCTTTGAAACACCCCCCAGAACAATCCATTCTTTCAGGACTGGGTCTCAGAGCAGTTCTAGAAAAGTCTATTAGGAGACCCTAACACATCTGGAAGGGGGACTGTTAGGTAAAGGGGCATAGGGCTTTAGGACCTGTGATCCTGAATAGCTTGTAGGAGTCTGGAGAGGAAAGAAAGTCTTTTGGGATGAGCTAGTGAAGATTTGTCTTTAAAGGGAGAGGAGGAGGCCGGCTAAGGCAAAGGGAAGGGTCCTCTGGCTGCGGGGAGTGTAGGTCTTCCCAGCATTTTCTTTGTCTGTGTTTTAGGGTCCCCTCCCAGTGTGTACTCATTCAGAGTAAAGGGGACAGGCTGTTTCACTCCCAGAATTCCCTGACCTGAGGAACTTCATCTGTACCTGTCTGCTATGTTGTCCTCAGATGCCTGCGGAGGTGAATGTCAAATGTTACCCAAGAGGACAGCTTTCCTTGGCCATTCATGGGAAAAGCTGCCCCTTTATTCCTTCTCTATTCCTTTATTTTGTTTTGTTGCCCATAACATTAAACATGATCCAGTACCTTATACGTTTCACCGACCAACCCCCTTCTTTGAGTGAAACTTTAAAAAGGAAGGAACTTGTGTGTAGCGTGTGTGTTTTTTACAGCGACAGGGTGACATTATATAGGCATATGCAGGGTGTCATTATATCTAGTTCCTGAGTTCTCCTTGAACTTACAATCGTGCTTGTTTTTATTGTTTGTTTGTTTCTTTTCTTTTGTTTTGTTGTTGCTGCTGTTGTTTTAAGACAGGCTTTCATTTAGGCCCTGGCTGTCCTGGATCTTCCTAAGAAGACCGGGTTAGCCCTTACTCGCAGAGACAAGCCTGCCTCATCCTTCCCAAGTGCTGGGATTAAAGGTGTGCACCATGATGCCTGGTCAATTCTCCCCCTTTGTCTCCTAAGTTAGCCTTACAGACATGCACCACTATACTCGGATTTTATTCTTTCTTTATCTATTTAATTGTATTCTGACTGGTTTTGTGACTGGACCATATCAAGTACCAAAGAAATATCTGTTGAATGACTAGTTAATGAATGAATAAACTAAAAACTCTAACATGTCTGAGTGCACGTGTTTGTATGGGTGCTTGTCTCTGTGTGTGGTGGTATTCTTAATCCATGGATTAAGACATCCCTGTTTTTTAAGTTGTGGTTTTGCCTATGCTTGCAAGTATTTTTAACATAAAGAGAACTCTGAGTCCTTACATATTATGCGTTTGAATATGAACTTATAGGGCTTTTTGTTTGTTTCTTTGGTTGGTTGGTTGGTTGGTTGGTTGGTTGGTTGGTTTTGATTATGTTTCTGTGCCCTCTAGTTGTGTGAGATTGTGTCTGAACTGCTCACTCAACCTAATCGTCAGGATTTTTGCAGGAACTGTGGCCATCTCATATCAGCAGAGGGCACTAGAGCTGTGTGCCTTCGTTCCAGGCTTGAAGATCAAGCTATCTTGGCCAGGAGCTTTTAGGGACTCAGGAGATCTAGAATCTCAGAAAGAAGCGGTGGAGACCTCTCCAGATCGGCATAACTGGAAAGATGTGCAATTCCTGTGATTTCTCTATTATTTCTCCCACACCCTCTGAGCAGCCCAGTGAGCAGGATTTATTTAGGGACTGGGAGAGATGGCTACTACACTGGGCTCTGGACAGGAGCACCCTCCCGAGTGCACTTCTACTTTGATTCTCCGCTTCTTCACCCCAGTGCACCTCAAGTTTCTGAGTGCTTAGTGATCGTTCAGTGGCTGCCTTCTGTGGTAAGCCTTCGGGGAGGCACAAGAGAAAGCCACCGAGTTCTTTGGCTTTCCCTCCGGATAGATAGATGTCTGGGACGAACAAAGGAAGAGTTAACTGAGTCTCTTCGTGGCTGCAAGGGACTCCAGCGCTGAGGCGGGCTTCAATGTGCCTGGCTGAAGCTCTCAGAAGGGGCTCAAAGACAGTCAAGATTTCTCCAGTCTGAGATTTGTAAGCGATGAGAGCTTCTCCCCCTCCAACACTCTCGAGTTAATTGAGAATTCTTAATTTAGGCATCTAGGGTTAGATTCTGGGGTTTGGAATTAAAACGAAAAAAGAGACCTTAAAGCTTTTACAGCCCCCTCCCCAAGACGCATAAGAAGCACACCCCTCCTAACACAGTCACCCAAATTGATGAAGGTTCGTCCTCAGTCCTGGCTGCCACCCCATATCCGGCTCAGTTTCACCACTGGGGGCAAAAGTAGGTCTCGCACCAAGCACGGGTGGGCCAGGACCCAGCGGTCCTTGCTCCAGAGCCTGCGACGCCGCGTTCTCCCCACCCCTTGCCTCTGCCCTCAATTCCTTTCTCTTTGCTCTCCTCCCATCTCCGTTCCAGCGAGAGGAGCGAGAGTGTGCGCGCGCGTTGGGGGACCAGGGGAGGGCAGTGGAGGGAGGCGCCGTCGGAGGGAGAGCAGACGTCAGGAAGAGAGGGAGGGAGCCGGGGAGGGAAGAGAGGGAGAGAGAGAGAGAGAGCGCGGCGCGGAGGTTGAGAGAGGCCCCGGGAGATAAAGCCGGAGGGCAGGAATTATTAGGGGGCGCGGGACGAGAGGAGGAGCCAGGGGAGCGAGCCCGCGGCTGGAGAGGCGAGCGAGTGTGCGCCTTGTGTGCAAGGGCGGGAGGGAGGAGAGGGAGCCAGCGGCGGCCCGGCTCGCGCCGACTCGGGCCCAGCGGCGGGCGGGCGGACAGCATGCTGAGCCTCCTCATCTGGATCCTCACTCTCTTCAACACTTTCTCACAAGGTAAGCCCCAGCTGCTGGCTAGGGAGTCCAGGGAAAGGGCGCGGAGTTTCCCGGAGAACACCGAGGAGTTCTTGGTGAAGCGGCCCAACTTGCTTCCTCTGGCTGCGCGGGAGAACAGAGAACTTAGGTCGCACGAGCCGAGATCCGAGTAGAGAGGGGATCAGAGTGCTCAAAGTCTTTCCTCCAGTTCCTGGCTGTCCTCCCTCCATCCCTCCACCTCCTGAGCCCAGGGCCGGACTACTGGGTCTTGGCCAAGAGAAAGGCTGGGAGGAGATGGGGTTTCAGATTTGGGGGGTGGAGTGCGTAGAAAGCACAGACGCAGGCTCCCTAAGATGAGGCTGAGGGATCCTCGACCCCAATCCAGCCTACAGTCGCCTTCATCTGAAGTGCGGCAGCATGCTGCTTGGGGCTGCCCCTCAAAGGAAGACTGTATTCGGTCCCCCGCCCTGGAGGCTGCGGGTGAGAGGTAGAAGTCCAGATACCAGGGTTGTTTGGGTTCAGGAGAAGGGGAGTTGACTGAGCCAGGCGCTCACTTCAGGTCAGAAGAGTGCAGATTTCTGAGGCTCCTTTGGAACTAGCTGGGCAGCGCTAGAAGGAAGAGTGGGAGGGAGATGAGTGTATCCAGGTACACTCGGCTGGCTGGATGCACACGAAGGAACCAAGGGTCCAAACCTCAGCCAGGCCTGAGGTCTGCAGGAGAAGGAAGGGTCTTGCCTCCTGAGACTGACTCCAGGGAAGATTTAATACTGTCGAGCCCGTCCCCCTTCTCCCCCCCCCAACTGGAACACAGAAACTGACACACACAGATAGCTTCTAAGGGAGACACTGAGACAGACTGCTCACCTAAGGAGACATCCCCACAAACATCACACACACACGGAGTCAGACACATACACAAAGACATTGATTGACACCCCTGAAGAAGGAAGCGTCCTCTTGTGAGCCGACATATGCTTGCCCAGTTATACCCTGGCATCGAACTTCAACGGCACAAACATGTCTGCTACATTCAAAGGACGGAGCATCCACTCACACAGAATTGCTTCCACATACCCCAGCCATGGAGCAAACAAAGAAACTTGGGCAGACATTCTTATAGGCAGGCGCCTACAGAGATGTTACAGTCTTCAAAATGGAGGAGGTGGTCTCTCACTGGGGTTGGGTGAGTGATCTGGAGAGAGGGAAGCCACAGAGTGGAAAGCGCCTCAGGCATTGGCCAGCTCTCTTCCTCTCCTGGATGGTGTGTGTGTGTGTGTGTGTGTGTGTGTGTGTCTGTGTGTCTGTGTGTGTGTCTGTGTCTGTGTGTCTGTGTCTGTGTGTCTGTGTGTGTCTGTGTGTATGTGTGCCTGTGTCTGTGTAGGGGGTTGGGTGTTCCACTGGACCCCGCCTCTCTTTGCTAGCCCTCTGCTCCAGCTCTGAAGGCAAAGCCTGGATTAGTTTAGGGGTCTTGATTCCCTTTCCTTCCCTGGAGCCCCAGGACCCTCTTAGAACATGAGAAGGCACACGTCCACTGTGTGAGAGAAGGAGTGGAGTTAGGGAGAGGGAGAGAAGAAGGCCTGGTCTCAGGTTGGCCACCTGACAGAAAGTTGGGAAGATAAGTTAAGTTCTGACTTTGTTCAAGCCAGGTTGTGAGAGAGGGGGAGGGGCAGAGCATGGCGGGCGAGGGGCCACTGAGTCAGTTCTGATAGGTGTCAGAAGCAGGCATCTATCAGCCCCTTTCTTGCAGCCCTCATATTCCAACATGAGCTTTAAGAAACAGAAGCTGCAGTTAGCAACCAGGAGAAACATGTAGCTCGAATCCCGACTGACTGGAGGTCAGAAAAAAAAAATGCTTGCCGTGTACCTGTCCATCATTGAGGGTGGGTGTGGCTAGGGAAGGCAGCTAAACCCCAGCCTACTTGACTCTATCAGAGGTGAAAGAACTGCAAAAGGATGCGGTGTGTGTGCGGGGTCGTGGGGAGGAGAGCAAAGGGAGAGGGGAGTCAGGAGAGAGCTTGGCAGGCGAAGGGTTGGGGAGGAGACCCGTAGGGGTGAAATGGGGACCTGGAGACTCTGACATGCGAAGGCCAGGCCGAGGCAGGGAGAGAGTACACAGTGTGGTTGGCTGTGACCTGGAGGAGGGCTGTAGTGAGAAGTGAGGGAGAGGAGAGGTAGTCTGAGGCGCAGCAAACCCGAAGAGAGAAGGGCTAGGAAGGGGGGCGTTCGGCCTCGCCGAGGAATATCAGCCGTATGCTAAAGACTTTCGATGGGCTTCATCTATCTTCATTCTTTACTAAATAATTTTCTGTATCTTATCTAAATGAAAACCATTATCTTCCCCCTCCCCCGCTGCTGCGTCCATCACGCCCCAGCTCCCCAGACTGATTGCGCTGAAAATTGAAATATTTATTCATTTTCTAGGAGATTTTTCTCCCTCCCTAGTCTCAGGGAGGAGAAATTGAAAAGGAAGGATTGTAGTTAATCAGAGCAATGTGGGATGACAGGATGGCTCCTGTGGGAGCTGCCTCCTGAGGCTGGTGGCTCTGGCTATAGGAGGAAAATCTCCTCCTCTGGCACCCCCTCACCCCAAGCTCCTCCTGTCTGTTCTGCCTTTGCTCCAAGGAGACTAAGGGGTAAAACAAAGAGGCCCAAGGGTCTCCTATGTTTCCAGCATCTAGCTCCCTGAGCACAGTTATATCCTGGCAGAGAACTGTGAGTCTGGATTCTTCAGCTCTGTTCTGCACACACATGCACGCCACACACTCCGAATGTCCTACTTCTGCCTAAAGCTGAGTATTGAGCTGGGGTAGATGCAGGGGAAGTGGGTAGAAACCAAGCTATCAGGTCTTCCCTTGACTTTGATTGGACTCCATCTTCAGCCTTCTACTTGAATGCAAAGGGAGACGTGAAGCGAGTACTGGGTGCCACAGGCACACATCTGCCCAGGCAGGGCAGGGAGGAGGTGGCATCCCGTTCTTCCAACCTTTGCTCCTTATTCCCACTGGGTGCCTGCTGCCCCCGCCCCCTGCTTTGCCTTTCTAGTAGGGTCTGGTGAAGACGCGCCGGCTTACCCAAAGCTTGCAGAGAACTGCATTCCGAGGAAGCCTCCTTCAAGATCCCTTGGGACTCAGTCGTCACTTCTCTTTTACGCTCCAGTATGGGCACAGTGCTGTGCATATAGTCAATGCCCCTAATAGCCAACTGATGAGTAATCTGCACTGCAGAAGGGAGGGCATATTAAATGGTGATGACGTCACAGTCGCAGCCTGGTAAGCTCGAAATCCTAGTATTCAGGAGGCTGAGGCTATGAGTTCAAGGCCACCCTGGACTACGTATACCAAGTTTCAGGCCAGTCAAGGTGAATTCTAAGTCCCCAATAAATAAATATATAGATAAATAAATAGATAAAATCAGAGACTTACATTCAGTTCCTCCATGTTGGTATCCTGAAGAGGTTATGGGCTTTGTGGGTGCCTCAGTTTGCCTATATGTAAAGTGGGGATGGTGATATATATGTATGCATGTATATGATAATCCATGGGTTATTAACATATTAATCTATGAAAAGTGCGTGGGTGTTCAGCGACTGTGGTAGGAGTGTGCATCTGAGCACATGTGGACAGATGTTGAGAGGGCTGCCCCCTCTTGTCTTCCTGCTTGTGGTTCTCTTTGCTTTCCAGTTCCATGTCCTCTGATTCAGTCAGCCGGGGCTTTGCCTCTCTCACAGAGAGAACCTAGGCAGGGTAAGACCTGCCTAAAAGACACAATTCAGCTTTCTTCCTGGTTGGTGCCCTCAGAAAAGGTCTGCAGGAGAGACCCGAGGGGAGGAGGGGAGGGCAAAGTGGAAAAGTTTGAGCTTTTGTGTGAAATGAGAAGGTGGGGTGTTTCAGTGTGAGAACTAATACAGATCACTTAGCGAGCACTCCTGTTAATGACTTTAAATGCATATTAACTTAAGCTGTACAACAGTCCCCTGAGATAGGCTGGGCAATTAACTCCTTTTCTCCTAGATGAGAAACTGAGGTTCAGATGCATAAGGTAGGCAGTGATGGAAACCAGCTGATTCAAAACCTACACTGTTCTTCGCCAGAGACCTCTCAGCCAGCAGGGACTGATACAGGTCTGGGACAGGATCTCTTCCCCCACCCCACCCCCACCTCTGGTCCACGGTAGAGTCAGTGGGGAGGAAAAGATTGTTTCATTAAGGTAATAATAGCATTTAAACGTTTAAAAACAGTCTTTGATTTTGAGGTTCTGCCCTATAGTTTTGGGTTACTCTTTCTTTATGAGTCCGCTGATTATTTCTTTAAAAGGCTTTACTTGCCAAACAGGATTTAGACCCCTGTGTTTGTTTCTTAGGTGAAACCTAGCCTTTCTAATCCATGGATTTATCCATGGGAGCCTTCCCCCTGTCCCCTCTAAGCTGACTCTGTAGTGTCATAGGACCATGCAAGGGCTGATGCACTGAGTGGAGTCTGGAGACGGCCTGGGCCTCTCGCCCTCAGTCTCCCAGCCAGCCGCAGAGGCTGAGAGAGCTTCAGAGGCCGAGAGCTTCGGTGTCTTGTTCAGCTCACCTGGAGGCGCTCAGCTTTGCTTTTCAGCCTGTTCCCTAGGGCTCTGCCTGGCCTCCGGTCCTGAAAGGGATCATGGGAGGTCAGCAACATACCAAGGTATCAGCATTACCTTTCTCTGAGTTCCTGCTGTGTGCTTTTCAAAATTGATGTTCCTGCCGTTTCATAGATAAGAAAACCAAAATTGAGAGGTTAAACAACTCACTGAGGGCCATCTTCAGAGTGTTAACACCCTGATCCAAGCCCTTTTATGTCTCCACAAAGCTTCTCTGTGTTGGCAACCTCTATTAGACGAGAGGAGAACCTAGGCCTGCTGTCTGGTTCCGTGCAGCAGTCCTCTGAGATAGGCTACATAATTATCTGTAGTTTTGTAGCTAGGAATGCTAGGCCACCCTTAGTTACCCTGGGTTTGATAATCATCACACAGAGGTGGGAGCAAAATATTAATGCCTGTCAAAAAGAGATTTGTGTTGCCCCAGTCTCTTTCCTCCTATGGTTTCAGTTGTGTTTTGGGGAATGGAGGTGGGGGGTAGGGTGGGGGGTTGTGGGATAGAATCAAGCCCAGGGCTGGGCAAGTGCTTCATCATTGAGCTATAAGCCTGCCCCCCCTCCTGTCTTCCCTGTCTGTCTTCTAGCTTTGTAACTATGTAATGCTTTCAGATTTTAGTAGCTGTCACATGTGCCATAACATTTGATAGATTATCATGTGATATAGGCAGGATCATTGTTATTTTTCCATTTAGTAGAGGAGAAAATGGAGTTCCAGAGAAGTTAGATGGCTTGTGAAAGGCTGTGAGCTGAAATGGAGTCGTGGCTGGGAGGCCCGGTTCTTAATCTCCTCGGTTTCTGGGCCACGGCCCCTCTGAAGGCAGGGAAGCCACTCAGTGAGCATCTGACAGAGCTGCACCCTCCTGCCTACCGTTTGCTCTCCAGCTCTTCCCAGGGCTCCAGGCCAGTCAGTCTGGCAGTCTCTCAGAGGAGGTTTTGACCTGGAAAAGGCTGGGGGCTTCGGTGGAGGAGGAGAGGTTGCTGTGTTCTTGATCTTGAAATGTGAGATCAGGGAGTAGAGAGTCTGAGGAGCTTAGATGCAGAATGGCTCTCAGAGGGGAGAAGAAAGCCATGCCCGCTTGGGGAAGGGCTACTCTGTGTTTAGCATGGAATAGTAATATTAGGTGTTATTCCATTTTATAGATGGACGAGCAGAGGCCTAAGTAAGTTTAACAAATTGTCTAAGAGGACATAGCCTGTGGTAGACAGTCAGGATGAAAAACGGGCAGTTAGGTGGGGATAGTGAACGGGATTAGATCCCAGAAAGACACCCCTGCAGGCAGCGGGCATTGGCCTCTTTAGTAGTATTGACGCGTGCAAGCCTGCAGGTGCGGTCCCATGTTACATGAGCATACACTGCTCTTCCCCAGGCACATCTGGACGGAAACATCTGTGACTCTCCTGGCCCTTCCATCCACCACAGCAATTTCTAGTCCACCATTTTTCTTTGTGGCTGCAGCGGTCCTCCTGACTCTGGGAGGGCACAGTTCTCCCTGCGTTGCGTGTTCTGCATCTCCTCTCATAGATGTGTGTGCCGCCAGGTTGGGAAAGCGGGAGCCCTTGAGCCCCCCTGCTCCCCGACTCCGGCCCCTCTGCGCCTTCCATCCCCAGCTCTCTTCAACTTTCCATTCTTGATTTTCAGACAGTGTGAACTTGATGGAGTTCTTACGGCACCCGGGATGAAAGCTTCGGCAGCTCCTGGGTGCCCCCAAAGATCATTTTTCTTTCTCTCTACTCTCCCTCTGTCTAGCAGCTTCTCCCATGTGGAAGGGGCTCCCAGTTTCTCCTTCCTACACATTTAATTTCTTCAGCAACTTTTATTAACCTCGCTCGTCTCTGGGGACTGCAGGGCTCATCCGTCTCTGCCCTTCTCGAACCCATTCGACAAAATTGGGATGGTATTGAAATAAATGGGCCCTGCAGCCAGCCACCCTCCTCAAGATGGAGGCTCTTAAATCTGGGCTAGAAATCTCTAGCAAATGCCATCAGTTTTTTCCAGGAGATAATACTGCTGCTTCACTTCGGGTCTGAGCCCTGGGAAGGTGCTGTCAGAATCTCCCAGAATGCCATGGGGCCTGGGTTTTGAGTCAGAGAAGGGATAGCAGAATTCTGAGTCTCATGTAGCACTCAAGGCCCAGCGGGGCTATTTCAGGAAGCTATTCTACGCGTGTTATCTCTTTCTCCAGCTCCCTAACTTGGCTTAAGAATAACAAATTCTTCCTTAGGACAGGATTGCTTCTTCTCTCTGACCTGCATTTCCTTCTGAGGCAATATGAGGAGTATATCCTAACTGGAGGCTGTGGAGAAAATGCAGAATAAGTTCTTTCCGTCACCGGAAATGTTCAGTCATGCATGGCTTAATGAACAGAACTGTATAGCCACGTATGGGATAATGGTGGCAAGGCCTTCAGAGAGATGTATCATTAGGTACTTTCCTCAGCTGGGTCAGTATCACAATGTGGATTCGTACATAGTCCGACCTATTGCTAGGTGGTGGGATCTTGTGCTCCCTTAGGTATAGGTCTTTTCTCACTGGCCCCAAGCATCACTATGGGACTTGTGTGAAGCCTGGTGGTTGAGCACAGGCTAATGTGCAAGCCCCGCCTGAGCTCAGTCTTCAGCACTACCAATAGAACCGCGTTGCCAGAGAGCACAGGGATAGACTGTGTACTGCAAATGAGGAAGATAGCACTCCTAAGGATCTTTACCTTTTATGTGAAATTATTCAACCACATTGGCTTTGGTTTCTTCTTCCACAAAATGGGAACAACTAATTTCTTTTTAAATCTCATATAATTATTTGGAAAATGGGTACAAATTTTGTGGAATAATAAGAAAACAATTATAATATGTAAGTCCTTCTTTCCAAAAAGCTAAAACCCCCAAACACACACTAACTGACGTGTGTGTGTGTGTGTGTGTGTGTGTGTGTGTGTGTAGATTTGTGGGTTGGTATTAAGGAGCTGCTATGGTAGTGTGAGGATTCTGGAGAGAGGAGTTTGCTGTGATCCCGACAGCTCCCTGGGAGACGTGGTCTTAGAGTTAGGGATGGATGCGTATGTAGCAAGCAGAGAAAGAACAGCCCACAGATCCACCTTCCCAAGTCAAGGTGTGTGGCTGGCAGGCAGGCAGGTGCAGGAAGACTTTGGAATGAGGTGGGGGCACGGAGGATATAGTCTGGGAAGAGACAGATGAACTCAACTGAAACTGCTGTCAAAGCCCTGGGCTTAGATGGTTCAAAGACAGCCCTGAAACCAGCTAATTCTGGGCTCCTTTCCTTCCTTCCTTCCTTCCTTCTTTCCTTCCTTCCTTCCTTCCTTCCTTCCTTTTGTTCTTTTTTGTTATTGTTTGTGTTGTTGTTTGGTTTGTTTTCCAAGACAGGATTTCTCTGTAGCCTTGGCAGTCCTGGAACTTGTTCTGTAGTCTGGGCTGGCCTCAAGCTCACAGTGATCCACCACCACTGGCTGCTTTGTTCTTTTGATTGTCTCACCTGTAACTCAGGTAGGCTGCAGACTCTAGAAGCGTCTGCCTCTAGCCAGGCGGTGGTGGCGCACGCCTTTAATCCCAGCACCTGGGAGGCAGAGGCAGGCGGATTTCTGAGTTCGAGGCCAGCCGGGTCTACAGAGTGAGTTCCAGAACAGCCAGGGCTATGCAAAGAAACCCCTCTGGGGGGGGGGGGGAACAAAAAACAAAAAAAAACAAAAAACAAAAAACAAATCCAAAAAAACCAAAACCAAAACCAAACCAAACAAAACGAAACAAAACAAAACAAACAAACAAACAAAAAAAAAGCGTCTGCCTCTTTCATCTTGGGTCTTCTGAGTTTTAAACAAAGAGTGTGTTAAAAACAAGTCATGGTCTTTATGTCTTTCTCCATCAACTCTTCCCCTCCTCTAAACTCCTAACCTGGCAGAGAGCTGCCCTGGCAGAGAGAGCTGCTGTGGAGATTTGTAGCCCCTGTGGTAAAATAAAAAGTAATAAAGTAAAATGTGCAAATGAAATAAAGATCAATTTGGCTAGGCGAAAGTGAACAGAAACCATTATGAGAGTGTCATTGGAAGTCCCCAGTCTGTGACCTGAGCTTGGAGTCTGGGAAGAGGGTCCTCTGGCACAAGGCAAAGCTGCTGGAAGCAGGGTTCTGCAGAGGGAAGGCTGAGGGCCTCCTTACCCACATACCTGGAGTTGAGTGAGTCGGAGCCATTTGTCCTCATCCACTCTGAGCCTGGGCATTGTCTACACTGTCCAGGATTGAGAGAAACACCAGGTGTAGACTTCCCTGTCAGTCTCAGACTGTTTGCAGCCCTCGCCTCTCCTTACTTAGGGATAGAGCTTCTTAGAATTTCTTAGGGCCTCAGCAGGGAGGCGAGCTGCCAGATTTCAGCAGGAACCTCCTCAGAGGGGCCCTGGCAAGGAGAGGGAGGAAAGAAGCACTAGCTGGTGTGTGTGTGTGTGTGTGTGTGTGTGTGTGTGTTGATCTAAGGCCTGGGGATTAAAAGGTGAGATTTAGTCCGAGTCCTTGAGGCAGTCCCTCCCAGGCTGCTGTGGGAGGAGCATCTATCTATAAACACATACAGACAGTCCTGTTAGCAGAGGTTGCCAGAGAAGTATGTGAAAAATGTTGGGAGTCTGACTTTCCTGCTGGATGCTTGGAGCTGGGAGGGAGGACACGGGAGGAAATGGCTGTAACGCTCACTATGTCTGCAGCTGCGCTGGAGTGCTGGGACATCAAGATGTCCCGGCTCTGGCTAACCCGTGTGCCCCTGCTGCGGATGGAAGGAGCCAGGGAATCCCCAGATCTGAGCCTTCCTTCTGCCTGAGGATTTTGATTTGTCAGAACAAAGGCAGTTTATGGAAAACACCCTTTCCTCGAGTCTCCCAACCTCTCCTGTCCACTTTCCTCTCCCCAGCCCCGCCCCCTCCTGCCCGGTAGAGCTGATTTCTAAATTAACTTTCTCCTCCTAATCAGCTCAGCTGAGGTTTTATTATTATTCCCGCCTCCCCGAATTCTCCATGCACAGCCTGGGGCCCTGTGTGCTCCATTACCCAACATTGCCCCACCATGAGGCCCTTTTAAATATTTCTTCCCATTCTGTTCATTTAACTGGGAGCTTATTATAGGGAAGGAAGGGATGGCCAGAGGGACTGAAACAGAGTGGGGCAGGAGAAGGCATTTTCTAAGCTTCCAAAACCCAGGGCTGGGCATGCTGGCTGCTCTTAGAAAAATGGAAGTTTTCTTCATCTCCATTTTTAAGCAACTGAGGACTTCCTGTCTAGACCGTGGGATTCCTTCGCTATGATCTCCAGCCCCAGGATCTTATCCACTGCTCTGTGGTTCTGTCTCACCTCTTCTCTCAACTCCTTCAGGAAATCTGCCAGCTTGACTGCACTGTGGGATAGGGGTCCCCAGAGTCCCCACAAAGGCCCCTCCCTTGCACACTTACTGTGGCTATGCTGACGGAGTGAGCTACATTCAGTGTCAGCACCAGCTACTTTGTGGATGACGCTGGCCTGTAAATGGCTGTAACGCTCACTATGTCTGAGATAGTGACATACGCACTCTCTCCCTACGCACACCTGGGGACATCTCTCCTCCCTGGTCAGTTCACGGAGTGAGAGAGTGCAATCTCATTTTAATGCTAGTATGAGCCAGAGATAACTAAAGAGGAATACCCACCTTTGCAAAATAACTGTTACGATGCATGACCCAGGCAAGTGGAAATGACATTTAGACTGTCTGCACTGCTCTTGGGCTCCGTTTATGGTAATATTTGCATCTGAGGTTTTTGCACACACTTTCAGTTTCACTCCTGGGTCATGATGTAACACAGCTTACTCTGTAAAAAACAGGCAACCATGAGTCTCCTAGCCCCCCTCCCCAACCAGGGGGCTATAAGAGGACTGGTCTTTTTGCCAGAGTTGCCGCTCTGTGCCTCTTAGAGCCTATACAGTGCAGATGGTTGTTCCTGCCTCTCAGGGTGAGTGGGGCATTCGAATGACATGATGTGTGAAGCAGAAGGGTCTGGTGCTTACTAACCCTTTTTAGCAGTGCAGAGTGCTTGAGTGCTTCATTTTTCAGGGTTCACAGTGCAAGACAAATCTGAGGAGGGGGAACAGAGCGAGAGAGGAGCCGTGACGAGCCAAATGCATAAGGGGGGCTGTCCGGGCAAGCAAGGGATGCGACCCAGGATGTGACTCCTGCACTCTGCACTCTGAGTTGTCAGAGATGGAGACCCTAGGCTGGGGCTTGGGGTGGCACCCTGCTTTAGTATCCAGTCTGTAGACTGTGTCTGGAGACTGAGTGGTCTTTTACCCTTTGTAAGCCATTTTTGAAACGGGGGAATTTGTTATCCACACACTTGTAGGTAGTCTGCATCCAGAGGAGTCATTGCAGGATGGTAAACTTGAGTATTAACTTCTGAAGCCATCTCTGCAGAATCATCAGCTCTTTGTGTCTCAAAGCTAGAGACAAAAGGCCTCTGGCTTTGAAGGACCCTGGGACCGGGTGCTGTATTGGCAAGAGAGTCCCTGGTGGTGCTGCTGCTACAGGACCCTGTTGAGGTGTGAGAGGGAGGAGCCTTGTGTTTGTCTTCTAACTGGAATCAAGAGTGAACAGAATTCCTTAGCAGAACTTGCTTTCAAAATAGTTTGGACTTTCGGCTGATTTAAGGGCATTGATATGTGCTGCTGATTTAAAGGCACTGATATGCTAGTTTTAGGAAAGCAGAAGTGGGAGCTTCCTTGTCCCCGAGGCTGATCCCCCAGGGCGCCCCTGCCACCTGCCCAGCTCTAGCTCCACCTCCTTGCCAGATCTTTCCATACTTCCTGCTTCAGAGTTGAAAGCCCCAGACTGCATGTTGCTGGAAACTCTCCCATGCCTGAGCCGTCATCTATAACCTTGACCCTTACTGGCTTTAGCTTGAAAATTAGATCGTGCACAGGTTTTGTGACTGAGAAGGAAGAGAGGCTATGGCTTCCCTGGCCATGGCTGTTGGGGAGCAGTGGGTGCCATTTCTACAGGCCAGTGTTTCACTCCTCCATAAGAGAGGCTCACCCTACAGACTCCACTCAATTGTTTTCTGGCTTCTTCTTGTTTTGTTTTCTTTCTTGACAGTGTTTCTCTGTGTAGTCCTAGTTGTCCTAGAACTCTCATTCTGTAGACCAGGCTGGCCTTGAACTCAGAGATCTGCCTGCCTCTGCTCCCTGAGGGTAGGGATTAAAGGCATGCACCACCACCACCACCACCACCACCACCACCACCACCACCATCACTACCACCACCACCACCACCACCACCACCACCACCACCACCACCACCACTGCCGGGCCTCCCACTCCCTCTGTGGAAGAGCCCTGTGGACTAGCAGATTGGCACCCCACTGATTCTCTTGCTTCCTCCTATACCTCTGAAAAAAAGTTCATGCATTTCTCTGAAAGTGCAAGGGTGACTAGCAGAATCAGCCTAGGGAGATTAAAAGACACAAGGAGGGGTGAGAACCACCAAGTTTGGCTTCCTGGGACAGAAAGAACTTGAGGTCAAGAATGTAACAACAGTGGTGTGGTGCGCCTCTAAAGAGAACACTATCTTCGGTCGGATTCCCAAGATGTCTCTCTTGAGGCTGGACTGATTGAAAGAATTTGGAAATCAGGGTTTGGCCCGGTTTTTTTGAAGAGAAAGGAATTTTATTAGCATTGTCTGTTTTTTTCCTTCTCAGACCTGACAATAGCTAATAGGATGTTCTTTGTGTCCAACCTGAGTCTTTCTTGCTCCTGCACACAAACTATAATTAGAGGTTGAAACCAAATGCATCCACAGCACTTTCTATATCGGGATAAGTAATTTCCCCTAACAGTCCATTTCTTCAAACGTCATGGTATGCTTCCTTTATTCAGAAGCAAGGCCCGAGGGATCAGAGGTTAAGATCCTCCCAGGCTCCACGGACACCAAGAAGTTCTCTTTAAGGGTCTGACTGAGGTTGTCACTCTATGGGGGATCTTTGACCAGGACTGGAAGCATGAGGTTCATAGTGCTAGCACCTTCCACTAACTGTAAGTACAGATAGCTTGAGGGTCTCTTCATCTTCTTCTGAGTGTCTAGGCTGAGAAAGGAACTGTGTGTACTACCAAAGCCTGACTATCAGGAAAAGAACCTGGAAAGGTGGGGCAGGTGGGCCCGTTCATGGTCAGGCCTCCTGAAACCAGGAGTGTCCTCAGCCCAACTTTGCCTGTGTGGATCTCCCATGTTACTGATGTGGGCAGTGTAAGTCTATTGAGTATGTATAGGGAAGAAGATGGACAGAGATGCTGGAGCTGGGTCATGGCCAGTTAAGAAGGTAGCCCTGGGAGGCCTGGAGGGAAAACACAACTGGGAGCAATAGAACCAGCTGGGACAGGAGCTAGAGGGCTGGACTTGGAGAGGTAAAGGAGCCTGACTACCTGGTCGGAGAGTCTAGTGGGAGAAGCCCAGGCCCAGGGAGGTCTGCCTGATTAGGGGTGGGGAGTTAGAACCTCTGAGACCTGACCACTGTTGTGTGGTCATGTCAGCGGTGGTCCCTGCACGCCTCTTTACCTGCAGCCTGTGTGATACACTTCCTCACAGCTGTGTGTGGTATACACCAGCTCCTTTAAGAATTCGATTGGAAGCCAGGCAGTGGTGGCACACGCCTAAAATCCCAGCACTTGGGAGGCAGTGGCAGGCAGATTTCTGAGTTCGAGGCCAGCCTGGTCTACAGAGTGAATTCCAGGACAGCCAGGGCTACACAGAGAAACCCTGTCTCAAAAAACAAAACAAAACAAAAAAAAGAATTTGATTGGATAGGATGTCAGTCCTTCAAGAGAAAGCGTGAGCCTCTGAGGAAGAGGAGTACATTGAGCCCTTGGGCAACCTGGTTCCCCTTTTCAAGGATAGGAAAGCCAGACAGCCAGGACCTAGAGTCCCACAAACATTGCCTGTGGCCTGGCTTGGGACGGTGTGCACAGCCTGCTCTGTGGCTGTCCTCCAGCAACCCTGCTAGCCTCAGTCTCTAGCTCAGCTCTCCCTGTCCCTGGATGGGTGTTCTCAGCTCTCTTAATCCTGCTGTCCTCTGTCTGTCACTAGGCAAGAATGCATGGCTCTCCTGAAGCATTTGGTGCTTAATAATTTGTGGATTACAGCTAACTCTCGATAAAGATTCCCCTAATTGCTTGGCTCACCTCAGGTTCTATCATCAAAGCGAAGTGGCGAGGCCCCCCTCTCACCCTCCTTTTCTTTTTATTATCTCTTAATTAATCACTCTGGCTTTCACACTTAGCAGATAATTACAGTCTCCTGGGCACGAAGCTCATTTTCATAACCTCCTGCTCCAAGCCTGCAGCAGCATCGTGGAGGGGGGTGGGAAGGAAGAGGGAGAGAGGGGAGAGCAGATAGACACATGCTGGAGGAATGTGGGGGAGGTGGCAGTCAGTGAGATGGGTGAAGAAAGGGACAGGGAAGGGACATGTGGATCGGTGAGGGGAACACAGGACCAGGGCCCTGCCAGTGTGCCCAGGAAGACATCCTCCCTCGATAGACTTTCTCCATGGAGTTATATATCATAAGCCCCTTCTGTTGCTTGGGGTCACAGAGGAAGAAGAGATGCACATTGTCACAAAGCCTAGGGAGGGGCACAGTAGAGAAGTCTGGGTAAAGGGTGCACACCCTGTAAAGTGGGTACAGTTGAGATGGCAGCAGCACAGCTGTGACCAGGAACCCAGAGGTGAGAAGCAGGACAGGCCCCAGGGTTTGGAGCTATGGGAGTGAACAGCCCATAACCAGATAGTCATGGAGGGAAAGGCCAGGCATCTCCCATTGCCTTTGCTTGGGGGCGGTGCCACGTGGGTCACAACGTGTTTACTTCCCCATTTTAGAGATGAGAAGACTCTTGGCTGCGTTCTGCTGAGTTCCGGAAGTGTGAGTAATTGGCCCACGCCACGTCAAGTTAAATCCAGTTGTGACCAGCGGGGTTAGAGCATAGACCAGAAGGGGAGGCTCTGTGCCTCTTGCAGCCTCCAGACCAACATGGCAGTGGACTGGTACACAAACCTCTGTCGTGTGTTTCCTGTCTGGCCCTCATTTTGTTCCTTAGCAGGCTTCATGCTTACTCTTGCTTTATTCACTACAGCAGAGAATTTTAGCCAACCTAGTTGCCCATAAGCAGATGAGCAGACAATGAAAACTTGTTACCTATAAAAAAATACTACTTAGCCTCAAAGGAAAATGAAGTTAAAACCCTTTGCAGGAGAATGGAGGACTCTGTTCTATACTTAGAATGTATAATATCTAAGTGAGGTCACACGCTTGCATATACATACATACCTGCATGCATACATATAAACAAATACTCATGCAGACATAGTATAACTGAAGAGAATAAGAAAGGCGACATGTAAGAGGTTGGAAAGGGCATCCATGCAGGTGATGAGCACGGGTTATGGAAGAGAATATAATGTTAATGTTTTTCCTGTTCTGATCCTGTTGTGCACTGTTTGGGTTTGGGTTCTGGTGGTGGCTAGGTCCATATTAGGTGCTTCAGGTATATGGTTTAGTGAGAAGCTTCACGGCTTTTGCCTCAAATCCCAATCCAAATGTATACGTTCATTAATTAAGTTGGTAGACTTAGGGTCTGGTTAATTTTGGTGTGTGATGTTTTTTTATGTGTTTGCAAGTCTTTTATAGAATGAAGTTTATCTAAAACAAATCAAAAATGTAAAACAAAAGGAACCATGAGAACCAAGTCTCTGTGGCTTGGGCTTCCGCGGACCCTGAAGGTCCGTCAGATGAAATGCATGGGTTTCTATCCGCTGCTATTAGCCGGCATTAGGACCTCTTCAAGTCTCAGTTTCCTTTTGGGTAAATGAGAATCTTGAAGAATTTGACAGTGTCTTGCTTAACATCCAAAGCACGGCAAGGCACTCTCAGCAAATGGCAGCTGCTGTTGGTCCCCTTGTCACCACCGATGGCTGCAGCTAGCCTGCGCCTAGCAAAGGGCAGGAAAGTCCATTCCACTTCTTATAAAGCTGGTAAGAGAGGGCCTTCTCCGTTCCCTGGCTGGAGGGTGGGATCAAGAGTCTCCCTCGGCACCACCTCTGCATGTGCCAATACGCAGAGCCCTGGCAGCTCGGCCACTCTGTCTCCATGCGGTTTTCCATTTCTCTCCACAAATCAAACTGTTTGGCCGGGGCTGCCTCCCACTCAGAGTATAAGGGCATCAGCTTTAAGCATTAGGGCCTGTGTAGAAAAAGGCTTATCTTCTCCAGTTGAAGAAGGCTTGCAGCTTCTGGTTTCCTGGGCACTATAATAAGAAAAGCTACATTTGGAGGCACTGTGGAAATAGTGCTGAACTGTGAGTACGTATGGGGATTTTAGCCCCACTGTGCTCATAGCAGAATGACCTCAGGGACTTGAATTTTTCCAAGCATAAAGCAAAATCATTCATTTTCTTCCTTCCTTCCTTCCTTCCTTCCTTCCTTCCTTTCTTTCTTTCTTTCTTTCTTTCTTTCTTTCTTTCTTTCTTGTTTTTGTTTTGTTTTTTGTTCTTTCTTTCTTTCTTTCTTTTGTTTTTTTTTTTTCGAGACAGGGTTTCTCTGTGTAGCCCTGGAGCAGAAATCCACCTGCCTCCCAGAGTGCTGGGATTACAGGCGTGCACCACCACTGCCCTGCTTCTTTTTTTTGTTTTGTTTTGGTTTTTCAAGACAGGGTTTCTCTGTATAGCCCTGGCTGTCCTGGAACTCACTCTATAGACCAGACTGGCCTTGAACTCAGAAATCCACCTGCCTCTGCCTCCCAAGTGCTGGGATTAAAGGCGTGCGCCACCATGCCCGGCTCTGCTTCATTTTCTAAGATACTTTATGGATGCATAGTTTTCCAATGGCTATCAGTGGGAGTTCTTCAAAGACTAGTCCTGGGTCTCCTGTTTTATCTTGTGAGTCACTATCAGAACCGCCGGTCTCAGAAAGAGAGCTAGCTAAGGATCCAGGGGAAACAGCTTTTGCTCAGGACCTAGAGGGGCAGTAGATATGTTAATACAGTTTTAGATCTGATATGGGCTTGGAGTAAGGCATGCAGGGACTCCTCAAGATGTATGCATGTGCACCCCCCATACACACACATAAGACAGAGACATACATGCATGCATTTATTCTTATACACATGTACACACCCCACACATACAATCCCACACTCCCCCATGCACACTGCAGGCATACTCATACATATACCGGCACTCATACATCTGCCACCACATATACAGATGTATATAAATGCCTATTATTACTGCGTACACACACACACACACACACACACACACACACACACACTGCCCTGGGGGTAGATGCCCTGGCCTGTGTGGGATGTGGGGACCCCACCAAGGGTGTGGGTACTTATGTATTCATGTTGATAACATTTCCTCTCTGAAGAAGCATGCTCTGGCTTTTCTCTGAACTTTAGCTTTGGTCTATGAAAAGGTTTTGCAGTCTTGTGGGAATATAAACATTTGGCAGATTTCTTTCTCTGAAAGCTGTTTTGGCTCTTTTCTTTTTCTGGGAATTTTAACCAGCAAGATCAAGGCCCCTCCACCCATCCTTCCTCTTCCCCCTTTGCCTGAGACCCCCCCAGCCCCCCTGTCCCTTCACCTCCCCACCCCCCAAATAAAAACAAAGTTAATTGGTGTATACTGGGAGTCATCTCAGAGCCAGAAGAAAGGAGTGAAGCAAACAGCTCTCCCAAGAGGAAAAGCTGCCGGAGAGGAGAGGAGGCAAACGCCATCGTGGGGAAAAGAGAATTCCAGACCCTGAAATTCTTTTGGTTTTAATCATCTCAGAGGGCAACCAGAGCTGCGCTGTGGGGGAGGGGAGGAATGCAAGCCAGGGCCATCTCCTTCCAGCCTGCAGGCCTCTGTAAAGACTGAAACTTTCCTGGTGGAGGGAGGCCTCTTGTCCTTCTTCACCTCGACCCGCAGGGCCTGGCATTGTCCCCTGCGTGGAGTTTGCCTTTCCTCACTGGGCCTCCCATGTATCTGCTTGCAGGCTAAGGAGTCTCGGTTTTAAAGAACTGACCTTTCAGTTTTCCAGCCAAAGCGCAGGTTCCCCAAGGCCCTGGGATTATGTGCTGCTCAAAACAAAACAGCAGCAGCCTAACTCCAGGCCCGTTCATGAACCGTAGCCTTCCTTCATGTTCACTGCTGGAAGTGGAGCCGGTACAGCGTGGAAGGGGCTGAGTGGAGCCTGCTGTGGTAGGTAGGGAAGGCTCAAGAGACCCTACCTGTCCCGCAAGGACAGCCTATGGCAGAGGTATGGGTCATTAGAGGCCTCTGGAGTGTGTGTGTGTGTGTGTGTGTGTGTGTGTGTGTGTGTGTGAGTGAGTTCTTATGTTTCCCCAGGATCAGTGAGATGACAGCAAGGAAGTTTGAGAATTACATTGGTGGTTGGGAGAGGGATGGGAGAGGAGGGAGGAGGGGTTGGGGGGAGGATGAGGTGATGGAGTGAGTCAGGAAATCTTGTGACCAGGCCCACAGCAATGCCCATGTGAGGTCACCAGTCGTCAGGCAGCAGCCATGTCTCCTTAGGACCCCCTTTCCTGTGTTCACCATCTTCTTTCCTTCCGCTCTGGCCCCTCCCCGTTAAGTTTTCTTTTTATCTGGAGGCAGCTTCTCAGGCGCTCATGGCCGCCAGCTAGCTGTTTCCCCTTCTCTTCCATTCTTTCTCCCACTTTACAAAAACTTTGACTCTTGGGTCTTTGATCCTTTGTTCTCTCCGCCCCCCCCCCCAGCCCCGTTTCTCTCGTGTTCTCTCTCTCTGTCTCTGACTCTGTCTCTCTCTGATGGCCATTGCCCAGGCTGGCTTAGAATGAGGGATGAGACAGGTGCCTGGGCTTTGGCCTTCTCATCGCCTCTTCTACCTGACACCGCTGCTTACTCTTTGGGGGCTTCAGGTTGACCAGTGGCAAAGGAGGAACTTGTCAGACATTGTGTATGATCCAGAAGGAATATGGCCTTCCTTTGTTTCCAGAAAAGAGAGGAAGATGGAATTTGGACTGCTGGAGTGAAATCCAGAAACTTCTTTCAGTATGACCTGTGCAGAATTATGCTGCCATCACAGGGTGATGGTTGAGAGCACGTGGATAAGCTCAGTGCAGCCTCTGAGAGGATTTTGCTGCTCATGGGTTGTCTGTGCCAGTCTTATTGTTTTATTGGATCTTACTATTCAATGGTGCAGAGTCCCCAGGGTTCTGACTGTGTCTTTATTTTGATTTTGATTTTTTTTTTTTTAATATTTTTTGGTTTTTCGAGACAGGGTTTCTCTGTGTAGCCCTGGCTGTCCTGGAACTCACTCTGTAGACCAGGCTGGCCTCGAACTCAGAAATCTGCCTGCCTCTGCCTCCCAAGTGCTGGGATTACAGGAGTGCGCCACCATGCCCGGCATGACTGTGTCTTTATACAAGTCCCTTTCCCAGCCTAGAACATAGGTTCACTGCCCCTACCCCACCCCCACCCCAAAAGTAGAGAGAATATAGGTGACAAGGTCCTTCTTTGTCTTGGTCCTGTATCTGTCTACTCCTTAGTGCCTGACATCAGCACACAAAAATGTGTGTTAGTATAAAATGTGAATTTAGAGGTAAAGAAATTTGGGCTCAGAATGTCACACTGATTTTCTTAAGTGGGTATATAGCTGATCGTTGATTGAGGGCCCTTCCCTGCACTGCTTTCTATATATACTGAAAGCCAGTGGTAACCCCTCTCTGGGTGTGACAGAAAATGATCCTTCAAGTGTTCCTGGAAGTGTCTTGTGAAACAAAGTTGCCTCCAGCTGAGGACCCCTGAGCTTACCTGAGGAGGAGCCGGAGGAGAAAGACCTAACCTCCCAGTCGGAGGGTTTCTGAACTCACCACATGTCTCTCCCTCCCTTCACACATGTATCCTAGATCAATATTTCATAAAACTGAGAGGTTTTCAGTTAATGATAATGAGGAAATGTTTTATCCCCTCATCCATTTTGGAAATGGTAAGCTTCCTGTTTAAGCCATGGTGTGTCTAGCTCTCCACCCAAGGTGTGGGCTAGGAAGGTGGCAGGCGCAGGCAGGCGGCTCGGGGATCAGGCTCTGATTCCCGGAAAGGGTATTGGGAGATCCACCACATCTCTGCTTTAAACAGTGAAAACTGACTCCTGGGGACGGCCGCCTCCTGGGGAGGAAACGGTGGATGGCTCGCCTCCATCTTGCCTTCTTACCTGGCACCCTCCTTCCCCGGCATGTCTCAGGCCTCGGACACCCCAGGAGTAAAGTTTGAAAGCCAAGATTTCATCCACCCCTGAAATACAAATAAAAACACGGGGAACAGGGAGGCTCCGGAGTGGGGACCACAGATGCAGGCTCCACCATAGCCTCCCCTCCGGCCCTGCTTACCTTCCTCAGTAGGCACCACCACAGGCTAGAAAACTCCCGCCTCCTCCAGTTCTCCACAGACTGCCCTGCTTTACCTTCCTGTGCGGATCTGAAAGGCCTCCCTGGGTGTCGAGCGGTTGGCAGTATAAGAAGCTTGCTGCCCGTATCCACTGGAGGGTTTACGGTTCAGAGAGGAAGGTTGTGACCCCTAGAGAGCAGAGGATGACCCTTCCCCGGGTCCTGGACTGTCAGATAAGCCTTTGCCCCCACGCCTCCCCAGGGGCCCAACTCTTGCTGTCATGGCTACCAGGAGGTTAAGACTGGTTTGGAAGCCCAACGATAGAGAAGAGGGCTTAGACAGGAGGCTGATGCAAAGAGAGACTGACGGAACTTGATAAAGAAACAGCCGGGTGTGAACATGGAAGGCAGCCAGGAAGGTGAGGGGAAGAGGAACCGAGACAAGCCTCATCCCTAGAAAGATGAAAAAGGAGGAAAAAAGTGGGGGAAGGGAAAAAGAGAGAAGTCTCAACTTTTATTTAAAATCCGAGAGCAGTTATATGCCTGGAGTTGTTGCCATAGCAACAGCAAAGAAAAGGAGATAGCTCGTAAAGGGGGGGGGAGGTAGAAGGAGGAAGATTATTCAATAGAGGTAAATGTTTAAAGACAGGAACAAAAACCATTTACAGATAATTAAGTGACACACTGCGGCCTCTTTAGTCCTGCATGTGGCAGGGGACTGGCCTAAGACCTGGCCTACTTCTGCCGGGGGTCTTCTGTCCAAGCCCCGTCCCTAGCTCCCCAAGAAAACTTCAAAGAGGCAGGCAGGAATGCCAGACACAGCCCTGTCTGTCTAGTCCTCTGCCCTCCTGTAGTCCGGCTCCTCAGAACAAGGTAGAAAATAAAGAAAATAAAATCTTTCTGGAGGGTGAGCTGTAGCCTTTGGGAGGCAGGGCTCCTGCCTCGGCCTTCCTTCCGAAGGTCCAAAGGAGCAGCCTCCCTCCCCGCTGGGGGCGGTGCTGCGGCTGTGCTCACTGCCGCCTTGGACTTCTCCTGTGAGTGCTCACTCCTAGTCCAATCCTGGAAACACTGCCAGTTCTATCCTTGGAGAGTCAGGCACCAGGGCAGTGAGCTGTGAACCAAGACCAAATAGTCTTTGCCCCTTCAAGATCTGCCCTGACCGAGCTGAGCATTTGGCATGGTGCCTGTAGTATGTGCACTGAAAAATGTTGCCCATGGTAGGCTCTACATGAGCACATCTTTTCATGAGGATCCATCCATCGGTGAAATGACTACAGTAGTAAGTTCTGTTTAGTTCTTATGTATGACATACACACACACATTCTCTCTCTCTCTCTCTCTCTCTCTCTCTCTCTCTCTCACACGCACACGCACACGCACACGCACACGCACACCCTCAAGTGCCTGAATTGAGTTGGAATGAATTGAAATGGCTCATGGATGAGAGGCTGTTTCTCCAGAGGGCGTTGGTTTCGTTCCTAGGACCCACATGGAGGCTCACCACTGTAACTCCAGTTAGGGGATCTGGTGACTTCTGACCCCTGAGGGCACTGTGAATTCATATAGTTCACAGATACACATGCAGACAAAGCATACATATACATATTTTTAAATGTGTTAATTATTATGGTCAGGGATTTTGAATTTTCATTCTTTATATTGGCTGCTTAAAATCTAGAGCTGACCCTCACAGTTTGTTTCTGATGAGGTTTTCCGTATCTCATCTCTCTCTCTCTCTCTCTCTCTCTCTCTCTCTCTCTCTCACACACACACACACACACACACACACACACACACACACTTACTTAGCTTTACTGCAACCTAAGGGTTCCACCCCCACCCCACCCGTCACCATTCCCACTCATTGTTGTTCTCTTGGTTTATTTTTTATATTACTGACCAGATGTGTCTATTTGTGTTGCCTCAAATCTTTTATGGAGCAAATAAACTAATTAAATGAGTTAAGCTGTATTAACACAGTGTAGCACTTGGCCAGTAGTAAGAAAACAGAAAATGCCAACTACTGTTTCATGGAAACAAATAACCCGAATCATCTCTAGCCTTCCAGTAGAGGCTCTGTAGAGATGGACTGGGGACCTCAGAGAGCTATTCAGATTAAATGCCACCTGCAGTTAACACCCCGTTGACTGTACCCGGACAGCGCCTCAACATTTTAACATCCACTAACCTGATTTCTTTCATCTTTTACACACACACACACACACACACACACACACTGCGGAATGCTTCATGTCGGTATGAGGATATTAACCAGGCTTGTTTGCTTTTTCCGGATTGACTTGGATGCTATTTAAGCAAGTTTCTAATTCCTTGCCCACACTCAAACATTCTGGGTGCAAAAGTCTGCCCAGGATTAAGATTTTTCCACGGATAATCTTCAGGGTGAGAAACTTATGTATCACTGAGAACTGGCAGCATTTCATTGATTCTGTTTTGCTCCGCCAGACAGGGAGAGAACAGCGTCTCAGGAAGACAGATAGGTGGCTAAGAGCTGCCTAGAGAGGCCTGTTTCTCAGTTGGGAGCCACCTGCCTGAATTCAAGAGCGGCGGCGGCGGCGGCGGCGGGGGTGGGGGGGGTGGGGGAGGTGGGGGTGGGGGTGGGGCTGGGGTGAGGCTTTACCTAGTTAAGTTTCTTTTGTGTGTTGGTTTGCCACCAATCCTTCCATTCTTCCTGGGGCCAGGGTAAGAAGGAACCCTGGAACCCTGTTTGGGTAAATCCCATAATCATTCATGACAATTGCCTGTGGGGTCCATTGGCTGGCCTGGATTGGACCAAGGCTCGCCAGCTTTCCGGGGGGGGGGGGTGGGTGGGATCCAGCTGTCTCCTCTGACTGGAGAAGCTGCTCAGTGGAAACATGTCATGAAGGGCATCAGTCTCTCCCTCTGCTCGAGGAGTCTGCAGGATTCCCTTGTTTTCTCTTCCTCCTTTTCCCTCCCCTCTCCTTCTGGGGCCCTCTTTTCCTTTCACATTTTCAAGGCCTCGCCTCTTTTATTTTCATCGATTTTTAAGAAAGAAAATAATTTCAGAATTGATCCCCACATACACACACTGTACTTGTTTATTTATTTTTATTTTTATTTTATTTTTTTAAAGATTTATTTATTTTATTATGTGTAAGTACACTGTCGCTGTCTTCTATCTTCAGACACTCCAGAAGAGGGTGTCAGATCTCCTTATGGATGGTTGTGAGCCACCATGTAACCATATGGTGGGATTTGAACTCAGGACCTTCAGAAGAGCAGTCGGTGCTCTTAACCACTGAGTCATCTCACCAGCCCATTTATTTTTATTTTTAAAGGAAGGACTTTATATAGCCTAGGCTGGCCTTGAGTTTTCTAGGCCTATACCCACCTCCTCTATTGCCCCCTCCTCAAATTCTTTCCCTACTGGTGACAAGAGAGACAGAGAGAGAGGAAGAGAGAGAGAGAGAGAGAGAGAGAGAGAGAGAGAGAGAGAGAAAGAGAGAGAGAGATCCAGCCTTCTCAGTCTGAGTGAGCTATTTGACTCAGAAGACAAAAGACCCTTCAGAATTAAGAGAGGAAGGGGGAAAGGAAATGAAAAAAAAATCAGTTAAGAATCTTCATCTGGGTCAAAACCTGACAGGAAAGCTTTGTTTGAAGGGAATGTGAGGGCAGGGTAGGGGTGGAAAAACTGGCAATTGGCCTTCAAAAGGCAAATATCTTGAGTTGGAGGAAATGTGTAGATTGGTGGATATTCCCACTGAAGCAGTGGAGGATTTCTGAGTCTTGTCCCTCTGTGGCTGGCAGAGTGTGTTGAGAGCAAAGACTCAACAAGAGAAGGAACAGGAAGCAGGAGGCGGCCATTTTAGTTCCATACGGTATCGGAATTGTCAAGAGTCTACAGAGACTCCAGGAGCTGGGGGAGTAGAGGTCTTGAGCTCTGGCTGTCGTCCCAGCCTTCTGTTTGTAGGGAGGCAAAGAGAAGCCAGTGAGCAGAGCTGAGGTCTCGTAAGGCTTAGGACTAGGCAACATTCTTGGTCCATCAGCTGGGAGGTCACTGCACCATTGCTGCCGTGGACTAAGATGGGTGAGGGCCATGGCGTTGGGTCACTCCAACCTTAGCGTTTCTGTTTGGGCAGACAGATCTCAGAGGTGTCCTGAATGGATAAAGAGAGACAAGAAGATTGAAGACTATTAAGAGACAATTAGGGGATGGAGAGATGGCCCAGTGGTTGAGAGTACTGGCTGCTCTTCCAGAGGATCCAGGTTCAATTCCCAGCACCCACATGACAGTACATAGCTGTCTATAACTTCAGTTCCAGGGATTCTGACACACACAAACACATGCAGGCAAAACACCAATGCACATAAGATAAAAATAAATACATTATAAGAATGACATAGACTGGAGAGATGTCTCAGCACTTAAGAGCACTGACCGCTCTTCCGAAGGTCCTGAGTTCAAATCCCAGCAACCATATGGTGGCTCACAGCCATCTGCAACCATCTGTAAGAGATCTGACGCCCTCTTCTGGAGTGTCTGAAGACAGCTGAAGTGTGCTTGCACATAATAAATAAATAAATCTTTAAAAAAAAAAAGAAAAGAAGAAAGAAAAATTATGAAAGAAAGAAAGAAAGAAAGAGAGAGAGAGAGAGAGAGAGAGAGAGAGAGAAAGAAAGAAAGAAAGAAAGAAAGAAAGAAAGAAAGAAAGGAACAATTAGCTGGGCAGTGGTGTGCACACCTTTAATTCCAGCACTTGGGAGGCAGAGGTAGGCAGATTTCTGAGTTTGAAGCCAGCCTGGTCTACAGAGTGAGTTCCAGGACAGCCAGGGCTGTACAGAGAAATCCTGTCTCTGGGGGAAAAAAAAAAAAAAAAAGAATGAGTCAATTAGCTGGATCTGGTTCTCACTCAGCACTTGAGCTGCTGAGGCAGGAGGATCAGGGGTTTCAGAATAGCCTTTCTGTGAAATGTAAGCTAGGGCCCAGTGCTATGAGACAGCCAGAATGAGGAGGTGCTTGGCAGGACCCTGGACTGCAGGGGTCTCTAGAGTCCACAGGGGTAAGGACTCTGGCAGCAGGAGGCCACACAGATGTGGCCCAGCAGTCCCTGCTAAGGGATTGGCTCAGCCAGTTTGTTTTTAAGTCCCAGGCTGCTTTTGCCCTAGCACCTGGAATCTGGCCACCAATCGATCTGTCACAAGAGCATATGAACTGATGATTTCAGTGTTAGCCAGAACAAAACATAATTAGAAGGGAAACTTGCTTCTGCTACACAGCTGGTGCATCACCCATGTAACCTGTGTGTGGTTCCTCCAGACGACCTGGGAACTACTTTCTTCTTCCTGCCTCTCTGTCTCTGACTCGAACCAAAATATAGAGGTCCATAGCCTTTACCCTGCCTCTTAGAAATCCCTTAGACAGACATACCGCCTGGGGCAGTCCTGTGACCAGCTCCCCGGAACAGACACGTGACAAGCATGTGGGCTTAGGGCGAGTGACAATAGCCCGGAGAGGATGGGGTAAGCTGCTGAGGAGCGCCTTAACTCATGTGGTGTTGCGGGGAGAGAAACCCTTGAGTTACAACTGCAGAAAAACAAGATGGCTTCAGGAAGGATTACACCTCTTCCCGTCCCTTGCTGTTACCACTCTCTCAAGCAGACAAAGGAAAAGGTGTGATTGATTGGTGAGAAAGGAAGGAGAGAGTAACCTTGGGCGCCGCCGGCTCGGCTGCAGAGCCCCCACAGATGCAGTCCTCTCCGGCCCCTCCACCGGCTTTCCCCTCAGTACACAGGCAGGCTGTGGTGGAGGAAGGCAGGAATGGAAACTGGAGGCCTAATTGCTAGGTCTCTCTCAGCTCTTCCAGGGAGCGCAGGGCAGGAAATTCCTCAGATTCCAGGCTTGTAGGATCATTGCTGAGTGTTAACCACAGAGCCGGGGCAAGAGGCTGGAGGCAAAGAGAGCTGCCTCCTCTCCTGACTCTTTTCCCTTTGTTTTAAAACAGGCTCAATTAAAAGGGTTTAGAGGGGCTGCCGGCCAGAACAAAAGCCCCCACTGTAGCAATCCTCCCGAAGAAAAAGTCCCCAGATGTGGGAATCCCAGAAAAATTAGTGCTGAATTGAGTAATTTTGAAGTTGAAAATAAACTCTTGTGGACTCGCACAGGAATTTGTTCCCAGGGTGAATTTTTTTCCCCCAGCTCTCAGTGAGAGGAAAGGAACTGACTCGAAGAAGCTCACTAAGAGGAGATCAGGGCGGCTGCCGAGAGTGGGCAGGAGGGGTACGGTCTATCCCTGGGGCATGTGCTTTGCCTCACTTGGAACGAGATTCCTCCTAAGTCACCAGGCTATAGGGGTCTGTTTGCACGTCACTCCGTGGTGGTGTTCCGGGCAGGCCAGTCCAGGCTGCCTCTGCCTGGTCTGCCATCCAGATGCATTTGCAAGCCCTCCAGGGAGCCGGCTCAGTTTCCCAAAGAATAAGGCTCCATCCCCTTGGGCTTCCAGAGTAACTGCGTGTACCTCGGTAGAGTCTGTCCCTGCTGAGCTAGAGTGAGCTGTTTACTGCCCCGTGCTCTCTGTTCTTCAGGAGACAGAATGTGACTTGGTTATGTTATTAACCTCATAGTGGAGTGACAGAGCAGCTGCTGCACAGTAAGTACATACACACACACACAAATTGGGAAGAATAGCAACCTTGTTGAGTGAGTGTCCCTGTCCTGGGGGGTTAGATTATCCATTTGTCAGGCCTCTGTAATGGATGTTCAGTGCACAGTCTGGTTTGTCCTCCAGCTCGGCTCTTCACGCTGTCATGTAACATGTACTCTGAGAAGATGAAAACGGTGTGTGTGTGTGTGTGTGTGTGTGTGTGTGTGTGTGTGTGTGTGTTATCTTCCCTAGAGCATAATAGTTGCTGCTAAAAATTCACCATGAGTTCCAGTGCCAATCAGAGCTGACCTCAGTGCGGCCCACACCCCTGCTGGTCTGGCGTGATAGACTGTAGATGACTGAGATCCGTGTTTCATTACAGCTGATGATAGGGCTGCCTCGAGAGCGGAGGGATTGTGGGTCTGAGGGGGGAAGAAGCAGTGGCCTGCATCCACTGTGATTCTTGCTGTTACCACACATTCTGGGACTTGGGCTGAGCCTATAGTGCTGTGGACCCAGCCTCAGCGGCCTGAAGATGACCAATGTGGGCTAGCATCTCAACCAAAGCCTCAATCATTGCGTCAAAAATGCTGCGTCCCAGAGCTGTCCATTCTGGGAATGAGACTATGAGATATTTTTATTCTTCAAACTGCTGTGTCCCCATTCTCAGGGTGACCACCACCCAGGGTTCACTGAGAGAGCAGAAGCCATCCGACTGGCTTTGTGTCCTTAACTCTGCTTGGCTGCTTCACTCCTCTGGTTTGAAGAATATCTAGAGTGTGGATGAGGTATCCTGCGTCTTCGTTTTCCTTCTGAGTCTGCTATTAACTTTGTAAAAACTATCTAACCTCTTTGGGCTTCCAGAACTCCTAACATGACAAAGTTGGGCTAGGCAAAGACTTCTTTCTTTTCTTTTCTCTTTTTTTCTTTTCTTTTCTTTTCTTTTTCTTTCTTTCTTTTTTCTTTTCTTTTCTTTTCTTTTTTCTTTTTCTTTTTCTTTTTCTTTTTTTTTTTTTTTTTTTGAGACAAGGTCTCAGTATGTGTCCTTGACTAGCCTGGGCCTCCATATGTTGACCAGGCTGCCCTTCAATCTCACACAGACCTGACTGCCTCTGCTTCCCTGATGCTATAATCAAAGGTGATGATTAGTAGCTGAAGCTCTCTTTACGTATAACTCTTTTGTATAAGTCTGTGAGTGGAAAGAAGCATTCACACACATGATTTTCAACTAAGTACCATTTCCTTTCCATAATAAGTTACACTTGTATGTTTTTTTACCTTTCTCTAGTCTCACCTTCTGGAGAAGATCACAAGGCCCTTAGGAGTTTTATAGCATGACAGTGGTGGAAGGAATGTGTGGGACTCTCCTTAGGCCAGCTGCTTTCAGCTGCAGCTTTCAGAAGAATGCCCATTGTTACATAGATATGTATATGTATGATGCATATATAATTCAAACCATACATTATATGCAGCATATATAAATATTCTGCAGATACTATATAAATATGCTGCAGATACATATAATGTGACTCAAGGTGTTAAACACCAGAAAGACAGGAAATGGGATTGGCTGTGATATGGATGGCGCTGGTTGGCTAGGTTTTCTGAACAAGGTTAAAATTCATAGCAAGGCTCAGAGGACCCAAGAGGTTTGGGTTGCAGAAGAAAGAAATCCACTCCAGGTGTGTGAGTGACTGTGGCCCAGGGGTGGAGTTCGGGAAAGCCTTATGTGCCTGGCTTTTTAGTGGGCAGCTTCTGTAAGTTCTTGAACAGTAGGTCAGCTAGGGGGGCTACATTCCGATTGCTAAACATCTGGATGGGGGAAGGTAAGAATCAAAAAAGATTAGAGAGGCCGTTTCCCACTAAAAACGGAGCCAGAAGGGTGGGTGGATGTGGAGAACGTTATAGGTATCCAGAAGAAGGGAATCTTGCCGCAGAGATTGTGTTGTTGAATACCTACCCTGTTCCAGGGTGTCAGTTCTGGAAGGGACTTGGAGGTGATCTGGTTCCTGGTTTAGAAAACTGAAGACCAGAAAAGGAATGTGACCTGTTCAAATCCCACAGCTCAGCCAGGCTGGGAGACCTGACTTCTGACTTCCACTCTGCAAAGGTTCTTCCTGCTATGGCTCAGTGCCGCCACCGTTTTGTTATGCTTGTGGTGTGTGTGTGTGTGTGTGTGTGTGTGTGTGTGTGCGTGTGTTTCCTAATCTTTTATGTACCCTTGGCCTCACACTCACTATGTAGGCCAGGATAACCTGAATTTCCGTCCATCATCTGCCTCTGAGAGCTGGTATTAATGGCCTATACCACTGCACCCAGTTTATGTGGTACTGGAGACAGAACCCAGAGCCTCGTACACACTAGACAAGCACTCTACCCACTGAGCTAGATTCCTAGCCCCACCTACTGTCTTTGACCCCTGGGGTGACACTGGCTAGAGTGACCTTGACCACTCCTGCAACCCTGCTGCAGAAGAGCCGCCTCCTCAAAGTCAGGACTTCCCCTAGATCTTTCCTTACCACCAAAATGGAAGGCCCTGGGAAGAAGTGACTAACTCCTCCTACAATCTTAGATGAGATGAGACAGTGCAGTAACCTGACGGGGAGGGAGGCCGAGGGCCACGTGTTCAGGCAGGTTCTGCTAGGCTGGGCTTCTTCCACCCCTCCACCACACTCATCACTCTGTCTTGTGTGTGAAGGTGTCTACGGGACTTCCCCTGAAGTGATGCGGGCCTAGCTGGCTTCCAGCTTGCTCCTTCCCAGGATCCCTGATCGTGGGTCAGATGAGGCTAGGTCTTGAACCTGGCATGGGAAGGGCGGAGAAGAGCCAGTGGGGCCCGCCCGATGATAGGGTTCCAGGGTTCCAGGTGTCTTCTAAAGTTCTTTTTGGTTTGGCCTGCAGCCATGAAGTGCTCCACCCAGATGCAAAGTCCCTGGCCTGGATGGTCATGCCATGATCTTGGAAAGGGCAAAAGTGCAAGTGGTGACCACAGCCATGCCTTCTGTAGCCCAGCTGTCCTTTGAGAGGCTGGGGAGTGTGGGAGAACGCTGGCTCTGCACGGACCGTGCCAGAGTTTGCCGTTTCACTTCCAGGACGAACCCCCTTTACCCCCCTGTCGATGCATATCTTTTGTTTCAGATATCAACACCATGTTTCCATTTTACTGTCACCTTGGCAGGCCTTTGCGGGTATGGTTAGCTGTTGAGGAAACAGGTGGATACAATGTGCTTACTACCCTCCTAGGAGCTCACAGTTAAATACATTTTCCTTTAATACCAACAGCATTCAATCAAATATAGCAGAGAATGAATACATAGAAAGGCACTTTAGGGCAGAGGAGGGAGGCATGAGAGTGAGAATCCTCACCCACCAGGCAGGGTCATCAACTGTCCCTTCTTTGAGTAGCAGGCAGCTTGGAGAGAGAGAGAGAGAGAGAGAGAGAGAGAGAGATACTTGGATGACTTCTTTCAGTTACTTTTTTATTGCTGTGACAAAAATACCATGACCAAGGCTACTTGTAAGAGAAAGAGTTTTAATTGGACTTCAGAGACTTAGGGTCTGTGATGGTTGAGTGAAGGCAGCTGGAGCAGCCACTGCGAGCTCATGTCTTGATCTACACGTAGGAGGCACAGAGGGAACACTGAGAATTGTCTGAAACCTCAAAGCCTACCTCCAGTGACACGCCTCCTTCAGCAAGGCCACGCCTCCTAATCCTTCCCGAACAGTTCCACCAAACTGGGGGCCCATTTTTCAGAGAGACAAGCCTATGTGGGCCACCATCTTTAAACCACCACACGGACTGAGCAACACACATCACGGCACTGGCACTCAGGGTCTTATGTACAAATACAGATGGAGTTAAGTAGTTCCTCAGATCTCTTCCAGATTTATGGTCGGGTCAGTTGAAAGGTTTCTTGGAAGGAGTGCAGTTTTAGAAAATGGGAAGGAGGTGCTCAAGTTATACTGTTAGGAAGGATGCCCCTTCCTTTAGGACCGTCAGAAAAATGGAGCTTGGAAGTGAAGAGGGAGGAGAATAACGACAAGGGCCTGGAACTCGGGTCCACGAGTAAGTAATATGGGAGCCCCTGAGGGAGAGGGTGGTAAGGTCTTCAGGGCCAGCTACAGAAAAGCATACAGGAGAGCGGGTGTTTCCCGAGGACAATGGAAGAAGGAGGCAGGCTGGGAGAGAGAGGTCAGATGCTCTCCCCATGGCAAGCACACTCCCTTCAGCTCCACTGACCTCAGGATTGAAACCAGATGTAGTACAGTCAAATGAGGCTAATCAGAAGTTGGAATTTCTTGCCCTAAAGTGAAGAAGCCACCCCAACTGGGTTCTCCCTTGAGGCTTCCTTAACAGCAGCTGTGGCAGCTGATGTGTGGCTGGCAGGCACCTGTCACTAAGCTCACCTGTGGCGTGGTGACTCTCCACAAAAGCTGGGGCACCGCTTCTGGGTGGAGACAGCATCCTTAGCCCTGACTCCACAAACTTTAAATTGTCCCTGGACTTCCTGTTTGGTGCTGGCAAGTGGCTCTTGGGCTATGCTAAAAGGCTAGCCGAGTCCTCCCGGACCTTTCCCAAACTGTCCCGCCAAGGCAGAACTGTGCACAACTACCTCTTCAGTGAGTGGAAGAATGAGAGGCAGGAGGGTGGATGAGAGCAGGAGGGGAGGAAATCGGGAGAAGGGAAATGTGGGAAAAGAGGAAAACACCAGTGAAGGAGGCCGGGTGGGAGTGAGAAAGGGGTGGAACAAGGCAGCAGAAGCTGGGAAATGAAGCTGGCCGCCAGCAGGCTAAGGTTGCAGCAGGAGAGGCTGCCAGGCCTGAGAATGGGAACAAAGGGGAGATGGAGATGGGGGTGGGGCTCTGAGAGGGAAGCTGTGGAGAAAAGAAGTGAGGTAGTCGGAGGAAGCCTGGACAGGATGGATAGAGTGAGCCAGGTGGGCAGAGGAGCCATGAACCCGAGAGCCTGGGGGGAGGGGAAAGACGGGGCCAGGAAGGTATGGGGTGCGCGCGCGGGGAAGGGATCGAGGAAAATGGGAGGCAGGAGAAACGAGAAACGTGCCTTTTACACTGTAGTATGTCTCCACCCTCCTGAGCAGGAGGAGGCCTTAGGCTGCCAGGCAGCAGGGCAGCAGGAAGTGGCTTGGCACTAGGATGGGGCAGGGCAGGGCAGGGCAGGGCAGGTCTGTAGTTAACTGTGGTGAAGAAGGGTCCCCACCAAGACTCCCCGAAGCAGACTGGCATTTCTGCTGCATGGCCTGGCTCCTCGGACAGACGCAATGATGCGCTAGTTTGCTTGGAGTTTGGGGCCCTAATATCCTCCTGGATAGTCATGAGGAGGCCAGAAGCCACAGGAGAAGGCGGAGAGAGGAAATGGCCAGGCAGGGCTTTCCTCTCCAGTACCTCTGTGATGCACCTCTGCTCTCTGTTCATACTGATGCCTCTCACGCAGCCATTAGAGAGGGGAGATGTCGACCTCTGGAACTAAAGCATTCTTTCTCCCCGTTTTGGGTCTCTGGCTGATGCCCTAGGTGCTATGGAGTACAGAAAGGCAGTTTGGAGATCCTGCTCCTTGAGGGGTGTATAGCCCGAGGCAAGTCTGGGAGAGAAGGAAGGCAGCGTGCTTTGAGAAAGGTGATGACACCAAAGTTGGGCCGAACATGGACTTTCAAGTCGGACAGACCTGGCTGTAATCACCTGCCAGGTCTTGAGTAAACTGCGTGCTGTTTCCCGCATGCTCTAGCTGACCATGCGTTGGTACCTTTCGAAGTGGCAGCAAGTGATTTTAGGAGATTGCTTAATTAGCCCCATTATTTGACACAGGAGGTATCTAACACACAGAGACCTTAAGCCACCACCCAAAGTCACAGATAGGATGCGACAGATAGTGGGTTTCGAATCAGAAAGGCTGCCCTAGAGCCTGTGCTAGTGGTTGGTTATTTGCTTGTTTGTTAGTATTTAGCTGTGGGGGAGTGGGATAGGCTGGAAACTTAGTGCATAGTAGGTCTCCTCAGAGCAAGGCCGGAGATGCTGCATTGCCCTATGGGTAGCATGACAAGGGAGCGCTGAGTGGCAGAAATCAGGTCTTATGAGAAAGTCTGGAGGAGGTTTTACCTTGGGGTAAGTTAATAAATAGGATTTCAGTCTTTGGGACAGGGAAGCCCCAGGAAGTACCTAGCGACTTCAGACAAGGCCAGTGCTCCCATCACCACACACATTCTCAGGAGGGCTGATGCCATTCCTGCTACTCTCCCTGGTCCTCAAGGTGGGGCCTGCCCACCTGTGCCACCAGGCTTGTAACATAGCAGAGAACTGTTCTGTCTGCACCAACTTTCTCCACCACTGACCCTTGACCTTTGCCTTTTGTAAAAACACAGCTTTAGTACCCTGGCCAAACTGTGACTCGGTTGGCCTTGTCTGCTTGCTCAAGGTCTCATGGCCACCTGTGTCCTCCGAGTGAACTGCACAGTAATTTGCTCTAACTAGTCTATTATTGGGGTGGGGTGGGGTGGGGTGGCGGTACGGACCTGTGTGAAGAGTCCCTTCCAGAGTGACTGGAGATGAGCTGATGCAAATTTGATGGAATTTGGGGAAAGCTTGAGCTATTCCTTCCCTCTCTAATTGCTCCCGAGCTGGGTCCAGCACACTCTGGGACTCTCTCTGGGGTATTCCTCTCGTCTGCTGGGGTGCCAAGTTTTATGTGAGGCACAGGGACCAGGGCGAACCAGGCGGTGTCTGATGATGGGGATGCAGCGGCCAGGAGCCACTTCCTGCTGGGAGGCTTGGGGCTGCAGTGTCTTAGGGGTTTGCTTGCTTACCTTAAATTTTTTAAATTTATCTTTCTCCTTACTTTTGTCTGTATATCAAACCAAAGGCTTGTGCAAGGTAGGCAAGACTGCAGCAGCTATATGCATCCTTAGTGTCTATTCTCCTTTTTATTGATACATAATGGTCTTTCTGTGTGTAATTTTCACTGCAATTCCACGAGTAGATATTATCTCCATCTTCCAGTAGGTAAACTCATGACAGAGGCCAGGCTGCAGACACTGACCTTCTCCAAGAGTGCCTGTGTGTTTTACCGTATAACACTGAATGCTGAAACTTTGGGCCTTGCTTCCCTTTAAGTTAAAATAATGATCTTTGTCTTTGTGGTTATCTGCGCAAGCCTTTATTAAGCACATAACTGTGTCTGGCTCAGTGTGGACATGGGAAGAGATATGTATGGCCCACCCGAGCCAGAGGCATTGACCTGGATTGAATGCATAGGGCAGCGGACAGCAGAATAAAGGAAGAATCTACCATCTTTACAAGACTATGGGAGGCAAGTTACCTGGTGGGTCTCCATGCTGCCAGGGCACAGGACGACAGGTTCAGCAGCCGTTCTTTTTTTTTTTTTTTGGTTTTTTTGAGTGTAGTCCTGGCTGTCCTGGAACTCACTCTGTAGACCAGGCTGGCCTCGAACTCAGAAATCCGCCTGCCTCTGCCTCCCTTGTGCTGGGATTACAGGCGTGCGCCACCACGCCCAGCTCAGTAGTCATTCTAATTCTCCTTTCCTCTCTCCATTAAAAAAGCTGCCGCCATCTGCCCCATGTGTGTACATACAAAAATGCATATTTAAGAGTCTAGATACATTATTTTAAAAAGTCTTCTTCATGTGACCAGTAGGCAGTTGAATGGGTTGTGTAAGGCGAATAGTTATGGGATTCTATGTTTAGATAATTGTGGGGAAATCTCAGCCCCCCTCCACTCATAGCAATACAGTGAAATTTATTCTTCAATATATAGCAATTTCATCTCTTAACACTGAGCTTTTAATATAGAATAAGCATATATAATTAATGTCGGGAAGAGAGGAAGTATGAGGTTGCAGCTCTGAAATCAGAAAGATAAGAATTTTCATCCTAGACCACCAAATAGTTAGTCACATATCTGAGGCCAGCTGACTTATCTGGTGTTTGCTGAGCCTCCATTGCTTCATAGGCAATTGAGAAAATTATCTCTACCACACAGGACTGCCCAGAGAATTCAGAAGGATTATATGTGTAAAAATGTATAACCTGGGGGCTTAAAGTCATCTTGTGAAATTTTAATTTATATTTTCAGGAGCTAAATGCACGTGGCGCAAACATTTTAAAATGTAGGATGATGAGCTGTGAAAATCATTGAGGGCCTGTGGCTGCTGTCTCCTCTCCCTTATGCATATTGGACCTCGACAAATCCTCTGTGTTGGGCAAGGCATGATTTGTGATTCTTCTTCTTCAGGCATTAAATTAGAAGCCCGGGTAGGGTGCATAGGTCCCCTAAGGTCACTCAGATGAACACTGAGATTCCCTAGACAGTCCTCTGAGAGTTCCCTGCCATCCCCTACCCTCACTTCAAATTTACTATGATTTTATAATTAAGGGAATTTATAACTATAATTTTAAGGCACATTTTAAAAAGTTCTGTGTGTGTGAGTGAGAGAGAGAGAGAGAGAGAGAGAGAGAGAGAGAGAGAGAGAGAATGCACGTGCCCACAGAGGCCAAAAGAAGGCATCAAATCCCTGCAGCTGGCGTCCTGGGCAGTTGGGAGCTGCCAGCCATGGGTTCTGGGATGCACTCTTGCTGGGATGGCCCAGCAGCATGTACTCCTAACTGCTGGGCCATCTCTCCAGCCCTAGACTCTAGCATATAATTTTAGATGATTTCTCTCTCACAGGAAGCTGAGGCTTGCACCTTAATGTCTTTTTTGCATTCATCCCCAGCAGGGCTTTAGGAATGACTCTGGAGAGCCATAGCACACGTCTAATGACCTGCCAATCAAGCCTGCTCCCCGAGAAGCCCAGGTTTCTGAGTCAGAAGATGTGGGCTCCACACTTGGTCGTTGCTTATCTTATCTTTGTGACTTTGGGTGAGTTCCTCCATTTTTCTGAGAGTCTTTGCCTGTTACACAGGGTTGGTCGTTCATTGTTTCCAGAAGCTTGCGAGCTAACATTTATCCTGTTACAAACTGTGATGTCATAAACAAATCTGTGATGTTATCGCTTTCTGCAAGGCCTGGCGAGGCTGAGGAATCCAGAAAGAAGTGGATTCATGCTTGCAAGCGTAATCAGCAGAGAGTAGCTCAGAGAGAGCCTTGCTAGTCACGGCCCTTCCCTGGATGAGGGTTCCAGAATCAAGGTCCCCCCCAGCCGTGGGCTGAGTCCTGCTGACTCATGCACTACCGACTCTCCATTCCCTAGCGGATCTCAGCCCCATTTGCTTCTTCTAGTCCAAAGGGAGCAATAATCCCATTATGAAGACATGTCTCATTAAGACATCTCTAAGATAGAGCCAGCCCCATAGACTCTGGGTTGCTGCCTGCGAATGCTTCTCCTCCCTTCCCCCATTCATTAATGAATATGGGAGGTTTTATCCCCCCCCCAACAAAAAAGTGTTAATTAGACATTGCTCTGAACAGGGATATTACACAAATGAATTAAACTTAAATCAATCAGCAAGCTGGCTCTGTGCTTCAGGTCCCCTGAATGAGAAGGGAATTGAAGACTGGGACGGGAAACAGGTGGCAGGCTCTCTTCCCTAGTGGAGAGTGAGAAGGAAGACGCTTCCCTTTGTTTCCAGCAGAGCCCTCTGTTCTTACCCTCCCTCTGCCTTCTCCCCGTCCCTTTTATTATTTCCCCCTTCCCACCAATACATGCATACACACAAATATCCTTGAGGTTTTGAGAGTCACAATTCAGTTCTTGTAACTGAAGTTGGTCTGGATTTGCCACTGGTACTTCCTGTGGACCTTATAGGGTCCAGGGTCGTTAAGTCAATCAGAAGTCACCTTCTCCTCTGCCATTGAGACTGCTGGAGCCACTAGTTTTCTCATCAGAAAATGGCGCCTGTCTTGCAAGTGTGTAGCAGAGAGGCTCCCTGTACAGGGAGTTGGCATGGTGGGTGATTTCTGAACTCTGTGAACTTGTAATGCTGATTGTTTCTTGTTCATTGACTACAAAAACACAGAAAGACTCTGACCTTGTCCTTTGAGGATACCCAGTGAATTATGAAGGACATGGGCCGGTGACATGGCTCTCAGCAGGCAAAAGCGCTGAATATTGTCTGTTAACCTGAGTGTCTGCCCTAGAACTCGCCTATTCGGTAGAGAGAACCAACTCTTTAATAAGTTGTCTCCTGCCTACATGTCTACTATGGCAGGTATCTGCCTGTGTGCGCGAGTTCAAGGCCAGCCTGGGCTACATAAACAACTCTCCCCCCAGCATATACATTATGAACACCTCAAACACACCACACACATCATGCATATACCACACACTTACCACATATGAACCCCACAAATACCACATACAATACTGTACACCTGCATATGCGAAACAAATTAAGTGTGGAGTTGGGGACCAGGTCTGTTGAGAAGTTGGAGCAAGGATTCTTGTGGCTCTGATAAGGAGGCCAGTTAGGGGTGAGAGATGTAGAGGAATAGCCATGAGTTGGGCCACCAGGGTTGTGTCAGGTAGAAGGTATCCATGCCTCTGGCTGGCAGAGGAGTTTGAACAAATGCACAAAGCAACATTTCTTTCTTTCCTTTTTTCTTTCTTTCTTTCTTTCTTTCTTTCTTTCTTTCTTTCTTTCTTTCTTCCTTCCTTCCTTCCTTCCTTCCTTTCTTTCTTTCTTTCTTTTTTCTTTCTTTTTCTTTCTTTCTCTTTCTTTCTTTCTTTCTTTCTTTCTCTCTTTCTCTTTCTTTCTCTCTCTCTCTCTCTCTCTCTCCCTTCCTCCCTCGCTCCCTCCCTCGCTCCCTCCCTCCCTCTCTCTCTTTCTTTTTTCCTTGGTAAAGAAAGACTTATTTTCTTTCTATTTGTGTGTGTGTGTGTGTGTGTGTGTGTGTGTGTGTGTGTCTGTGTGAGTGTGCGCAGTTGTACAGGATGCCAGAAGACAGCCTCAGACCCCATGGAGCTGAAGTCAACTCTGACCTGGGCACTAGGAAGTGGCCTGCAGTCCTTTCCGGCCCCGCCTCCTTAGCTCTGAGGGGAGCATGCAGTTCCAGACCAGGCCGGACTTTGGGTACTGTTCTCTGCGGTGTCCACTCTTCCTTTCCTTGAGGCTCACTCGTGGCCTTTTCTTACTACCATCCATGAGGCGGTTGTCCAGTCCTTCTCTGGAGCTCTGCCATTGCTGTCTTTTCTTTTCTTTTCTTTTCTTTTTTTTTCTTTCTTTTCTTCTTCTTCTTCTTCTTCTTCTTCTTCTTCTTCTTCTTCTTCTTCTTCTTCTTCTTCTTCTTCTTCTTCTTCTTCTTCTTCTCTGTAGACCAGGCTGGCCTCGAACTCAGAAATCCGCCTGCCTCTGCCTCCCAAGTGCTGGGATTACAGGCGTGCGCCACCACGCCCGGCTCATTGCTGTCTTTTCTCTCAGCCTTTACTACACACCATTGAGTTCTTGCTCAGAGATAGACTTTTGTTGTTTGTTACTTTGGTGGTTAGAATCAGGAACTGAAGCTAGGGCTTCGTGCATACTCGCCACGTGCTGTACCCCTGAGCTGAAGTCTCGGCTAGCCATTCTTTTTCTATTTTAGCTGCCTCGGTTTCCTACAGACGCACCTCTCCCAATTTCCATTTTACTTTTACACCCATCCGAGCACTTGACATTCTTCATATCCCAGAAGTTTATAATTGGAGCTGAGCAGTGCTTCAGATTGCAAAGCTGGGCTCCACTATCTTAGACATTTACCTAGTTCTTTCACTTTCCGGCGTGATCTGACAGGAAAAGAATGTGTCAGTCATGCTACTTTTTCATCGCTATAACAAAATGGCTATGATTATAAAAAAAAATAGCGTGTTTGGAGATTTCAGTCTGTGGTTGGTTGGCTTTATGCTTTGGGGCTTTTGGTGAGTCAGTCTGTCTTAGCAGGAGCACATCGCATAGGAAGGCACTCGGGTTATGGGAGAAAGGAAGAAGTCAGGTAGCAGAGGGGAGCCTGGCAGGCCATCGGCCACTCACAGGCCCAGCTTTCTTCCACGAGGTCCCGCCTCCTAAAGGTGACGCCAACTTTCCAATAGTCTTACAAACTAGGGAGCACACTTTCAGCACATGAGCTACTAGAGCCATTTCAAGTCCAAACTACTGAGTGGAATCGGATGTGGGTTTTGGCGTGTAGACTGATCAGTAGTGAGGACTCAGGTTCACTGAACAGCTCTGAGATTTTATGGGTCACAAGTTACAGTGGATGAGAAAGTGATCCGTGAGTGCTTAGCCGCTCATCAGTGCGAGCAGTTATTTCCTGCTCTTTCTGTCCATTTGGTGCCGAAGGACGGGAGCTCTCCATGGATGACCTACGCCATAGACTGCTAAAGCAAGCATGCGTATGAGCTTGGCCTATCCAGATATGCTAGAAAATCATATGTTTGTTTTCCATCCCACCACATATAAATGAATTCTTTTTCTTTCATTAAAAAAAATCAAAATAGGCTGGAGAAATGGCTCAATGGTTAAGAGCGCTGGCTACTCTTCCACAGGACCCAGGTTCGAATTCCCAATACACACATAGTGGCTCATAGCCACCTGTAACTCCAGTTCCAGAGAATCCTGTTCCTTCTTCTGGCTTCCACAGGCATCAAACATATTCATGCAGGCAAAATATTCACACACCTTTAAAAAAGAGAGGGAGATCAAGACATGCTAGAGAAAGAAAACTAACACATAATATAAATTATGTGTATATTCTAGTTAATAAACATGGATTTTTATGTGTGTGATGTGGGTGTTTGTGTGTGTGTGTGTGTGTGTGTGTGTATGTGGTATATGTGAGTGTGTATCTGCGTATGTGTATGTGTGATGTATGTGAGTATGTATATGCTGTTTGTGTGGTATATATGTGTGTGTATTATGTGCATGTGGTGTTTGTGTGTGTAGTGTATATGTATGTGAGTGTGTGTGGGGGGGTGTATGTGTGGTGTGTATGGTGTTTTATGTGTGCACTTTTCTTTATTTCTGCTTTTCATTTTTAAAATTGCTTTGGTTTGACCTTTCTTTCTTTTGCGTTCTTGCATTGTGTCTGGTCTGAGACCCTTAGAACAGAAGCAGGAACTTTGAGCAGCTGCCTGCCATTGTCTCCTGCCTAGGCAGCTCTTCAGCATCCTCCTAATGGGTCAATTACTTATCATTTGGCAGTTTCTGTTTTTCTTTTAAAAGGAACCTGTTGAGAACCGTCCCCTGGGGACTAAGCCTGAGGCAGTGCCCTTAGGAGGAGACCGGCTGTGCGCTGTGGTCACACCTGCACACACAGCTTCACCACGGTTTCAGACAGGCCTGCCTTTGACTCTGACATTTTCCTCCACCCATGGAGGGAAGGGATCAGGATAACATAAGAATCTACTTTCCGGTGGAAACCAAAGGTGGGGGAGGGGAGCATGAATTCATAGGGACCAAGGAGAGAATTCCAGCAAAAGAGAATGAAGTTATGAGTTTCTTCTCCTTTGTCTGTTCCAGGCACTGCAGATTATTCTATTTACTGTTGACTGGTTTACTTTAATTCACACAGAGGTCTGTTAAATAGGAATTAATAACCCCATTTTCTGTTTTCTGTATAAGCAGTAAAATCTAGAGAAATGAGGGAGCATCTAAAATCCAAACTCATTTCTCTAGAGTTCTGGCTCCTTTTACCATGATCTCTCAGGCTTCCATGTAATCCTCATGGTGAAGGAGCTGGACCGTGTTACCGCTAGACAGAAACCATGTGGCTAATTCACCAACCGGATGTTTGGGTGGCGTGTTTTTCTTGTTTGTTTTATTTTTGAGACAGGATTTTACCCTGTAGCTCAGTCTCTTAGACCTCACTGTGAATCCCAGGCTGGGAACTTGAGGATATCCTCCTGCCTCAGCCTCTAAAATGCTGGGATTATAGCCATCATGTAGATATTGTTCACATCCCAGTAATTTGGAGGGACATGCTCTTGCCCCTTAAAGAGACATTTAGAAAGCTAGCGCATACTACAGAATTACACCGAGCCAAAGGGTAGATTTATGCCCTGGATCAGTTTCCAGTTAGTCCTCAAATCCTCGGAGATGCAGGCAGCCAAGATTCTGAGAGATACTTCCCTAAAGCAGCAGCAGGCTAAAAGATCCGAGGCATAATCCAAAAGCCAAAGAGCTTGTTTGCTTTTTCAATGTAGACAAAACCTTGAGTCTTGATTTTACAAATCAGAGGACCAGAATTTACGTACTACAATGCAAAAGGAACTCCTTGGAGCATAGAATCAGATTGAGGAATTTCAAACTGTTCATTCATTCATTCATTCATTCATTCATTCCTATTTTCTAGTGGAACTCCTCTAGATGGATACTACAGATCAGAGTAGACAGAGGGACAGGGTTGCAGAGCTGCTCTGGGATGAAGAATGCAAAGCTCCTTTGCAGGCTGGCACTGGAGGCACGACGTCCTGTATTCACAGATGGCAGACAGAACGGGCTCCTGAAACCCTCCAGACAGACAGAGTCTACAAGAAGGAAAATAGATAACAGGCTCTATGGAGAGGAATCCAAGGGCTCATGGATAGTGTGAGCTGTCTAGTCAGGCCCTAAGAGGAGGGCCTTGATGGACACTTCAGCGTCCTACTTATTAGAGAGACTGATATAACCTTGATCAATCTACAGAGGGCAGAGAGAGGTCTTCAGTTTAAAAGCAAGAAGCAGGCTGGCAGATGCATAAGAGATCCCAATAGCTGAGAGCTTTCCTACTTCCTGGCTTTAAAGAGGAAAGAGAAGACAATTTAGGGCGGAGAGCAAGCTGATTAAAGAAGAAAAACTCTGTAGGAGAGACCAAAAGGTGCATCAAATGGGAGCGAGGGTATCCAGCTCAAGGGTTTTGTGGCTTTTATCTGGCTGAGGCATCTTAGTAGGTCTACCAGTAAGCCACAGTGGGGTCTGTGATAAGGTCTATTTTAGCTGTTCCCATGGGGACCCCATGCGTCTCTTGGCTGTGGGGCCTGCTTCTCCCATGCAGTGATGCTCAGACAGCAACTACTAGTATTGGGCCTTGGCCAAGTTGCCTCATCCCTCGAATATTTCTCCCTGGTGTGTGTGTGTGTGTGTGTGTGTGTGTGTGTGTGTGTGTGTTTCAGTGTCTCACTGTGTAGTCCAGGCTGACCTCAAATTTATAGCAGTCTGTTTGCATGCTGGGATTATAGGTGTGAGCCACCATGTCCAGCTGGACTCTTCAGTTTGTGAAAGGAGTTAAACACCTTGCGTTCTCCAGGCACTGTAAATGTGATATGGATTTTGTGTTTTTTAAGTAGTTAGCAGAATGCCCGGTATAGACAGTTATACAGTAAGTGACCATGGCTTTCATTGTTGTTGGCCATCACGTCTCGATTGTCCTTCTGAACTCTGGATGTAGTCCTCTTCCAGGGAACACCACACAGTGCTCCCAATCACATAGCCTCCCTTAGGGGTTCTCATCTCCAGTGCTCTAGGCACCTGGTCTCTTTCCCCAGGGCCCAGAGTAGAGCCCAAGAGCCTTGTAGTAGGCCCTAGCCACTTGAACCTTCCTCCCCACCAGCAATCAATTCTACATTGTCAGCTAGATCCAGAGCAGGACTGTCATGGTAGCTGCTGCTGGTGGTTCTAGCTGAATTAGGGTCTGGCTCTGTGCCTTCCAACTTTCTCAGGAAGTTCTTCTTAGACTCATCGTCTATCTACCTAACTGCTGAAGGAGGAAACTAGCCCTCCCTTTCTGGCTGATGGAGGAAGGTCTATGTAGAGAACTTGTCTGTTCTCTGGTTTGTGATCTGCATCCCATGCGTCCATCTGCTTGGCCTTCAATTCCACATGTGTTTATGTAGCATCTTCTACTGTGTGCCTCTTATCATTGTCCTGGTGTTCGGCTGAATGGGAGCAGAAGGGTCTGGTTCTCCAATAGCTGGAGGGGTCAGATAGTGGCTCCGGGGGTGGTCAGAGGACAGTCAGGAAACTAGGGATAAACATTGGGATGTGCAAATAAAATGTAGCAGGAAGGACCTGCATCTCCAGACTCCTTTACACTTTGTCTTCCTCTTTTAGGGATGCTTCTTGGTGTGCCATCAGAAAATAAATTGATCTGGTCCCTCAGATCTCTCATATACTGAAGATAACATAAACAGTATTTCAGATGGCCTGGACAGGAAAAAAAAAACCTCCTAGGTCACATGGAAGGAGCATTAAGTAGATGGACCCTTAGCTGTGACTACCAGGGAAGGACTTTGTTTTGTTCACCAATTCAGGATCTAGAATCCTGACACATAGTAGGTCCTTAATGAATATTCTCTAGCTCCAATGCCTAGCGTAAGACAAATGGAGAGGCAGCATCCTGTTGACCATAAAGAACTGCTCTTCAACAGCAGAACTATCAGGAAAAGAAGTGTGGCTTCATGAGTGAGTAAAGCCTACTGCAGCCAAGCTTAGGAAAAGAAGACACATGCTGGGCATGCTGCATAGGGACTTCCGGTAGTGGAGGGAGAGCAGACAAGGTAAGCGCCACCGTGCCTTCTACGCTGAGGCTTCCTCTCCCCTTCCAAGCTCAGCCTGCCTGGTCTTGCATCATCAGTTTTTGGGCTCTGCTGACAGTGCCTGGATCTAGACTGTCTTGGAACCATCTACGAGAGAGTAAAATGGAACCGCTTAGACATCCTTTTACCTTTCTGACCCTACGGAGTTCTGTTTTCTGTAACCAATTGCCAGTGGTAACATTGCTGGATGCACAGCATGTGCTTTGTCCTCTTTTTACTGCCCACACTTCCCACCAGGTGGGGGAAACAGTAGCACTGACTTGTGACTGGGGTTAGAAGACAGGGGCGTGACAAAGGGCAGGTGGGATGAGGTGGCATATCAGAGCCCGGCAAACTGGGGCAGGGGTCTAGGGTCCCAGGACAAGTGAGCCTCTCTGTGTTCCAATGTGCTCACATCTCTACTCTGCCCCTACACCCAAGCCTCAACCCAGGCTGCCCCCTTGGATATCCCATGATGCCGGAGGCACTGCCTGGAGGGGACCCTATGGCACATTTGTTTTCTTCTCCTCATTCCATGTGTAAATATGCCTAGGGTGTAAAAACTGTCTGGCCCCATGAGATAGGAATCGCTTCTTTCAGGGCATTCTTTCCAGATGGCCTAGAGGTTGCTACATGTGTTCATGTGCTGAGCTCCGAGGGAGGTCCCAGAGGTAGGGACTAAGTCTGTCTCGCTCTTGAGAGAGAACCGTATTTGTCACTTGTGGGTAGTGTTGTTATGGTTTTTTTTGTTGGTTTGTTTTGATGTGTTTGGTTTCTGTGTTTTTGGCAACCATGTCATCTCCTCACGGCTGTTGATGTGCTTAAAAGCAGAGCTCCAAAAAAGGTGACAGTTGATGCACAGGAGGCTCCCTGCTGGGAGCGTGGGGCTAGGTCCCTCTGCTGTGTTCTCCCTCTGGGCAGCTCCTCCGCTCTTGCCCAGGGCTGGAGGAGTGATGTCATGCTCAAGTTGGTCCAGGCAGTCACTCACTTGTCTGTCCCCTTAACTGAATTCCCGGAGGCCTTTCTGGTGAGCCAGGGTCCAGGTTCAGTCTTCGGGGATAGGTGGACTCGGAGCTGGGCTCCCACTCTGTTGGGCAGCAGACCCAGCCCTTGTGAGGCTGCTGGCTCAGGGCTCCAGCTTGTACTCACTGAAGACATGCATGAGCCAAGGTCTACTGGAACGGCAATGTCCCCTCACTGTCATCAGAGAAAGCAAAGATAGCCTCGCACCACCCTGAGACCAGAGGGCAGTCTGGACCACCAGGAGCTCCCGACAGTGACCTGTGACCCTTCCCCTGGGGAAAATGACTCAGATAGGAGAAGCCACAGAACAAGGTTACCTATTTGTTGGTAAGGTGGTCCAGCCTGGAAGTTCAAAGCATGGGGTGAGGCTGACCTTTGCACCCTTCTCCTGCCTCCTGTTTCCTTGGGAGATAGACATTACCACCACTCCACTCTGTTACTGGTGACATCAGCTTCCCCGTGTGAAGTAGGAGAGGTAGGGACCACGTGAGATGACAGGATTGGAATTACTTGGTAATCCCATATCTTCATACCACTGTAGTGTTCGCCGAGTCCCTGCTAAGAGCCAGGCTGTCTGCGTACTGCGTGCACTAAAGCCTTTACCACTGGGAGCTGGTACAGTGTTCCTGCTTCTGTAGGGAGGGAAGTGGAGAGCAGCCCGCTGCACATCTTCAGGCAACCTGCTGCAGCCTTTGCCGCTCTTTGATGCTTTGACTTCTGCCTGTAAAGGATTGTGGCGTCTCCTCTTAAGGGGCATTCCAACGCAACACCTACCTACTACTGGGGAGTGGGGAGGAGAGGAAGGATGAGAAGCTGTGTGCATAACTGGGATGCGAGAACCACACTGCATATCTGGGCAAAGAGACTACAAGAAAAGTTTCTTGGAAATGTGAATTGTGACAGCGTTGTGAGATTTCTCTTATATCCCCTCTCTTGGCAGGGGGGAGGGGGAGGCGGGTTGGTTTGGGTGGGCAGAGGGAATCAGAATGCTGATGCCGGCCCCTCCCTTTTCCTCCTCCTGCTCACCCCCAGCCCCTTTCTTGGCGCCTTCTGCCAGCTTCCCTACCCCAGCTTGTGGTCTTCAGCCTGTTGGAATCAGATATGGTCTTTGTCTTTCTGCCTGGCTGCTCCCTTTCAGGGAGAAAGGGCTCCGCGTCTGGGAATGCTGTAGCTCAGGGAAGCCTGGGGGCAGCCTGGAGACCTTTCTCTGTATCACCTTCCCTGAGACTGGCTACTTTCTCGGAGGTGGAGAAGGCCTCTGCTTTCCTGGGTCACTGGTCTGAGGAGGGGAAGCAGAGCAGAGGAGAGGCCTGGGGAGAGGCCTGGGGAGCAGGCGGGGTTGGGGATCCACAGGGAACTGAGGGTGGGTTGAGCCCCCTGCGCCCTATCTGCTCCACTCAGACCAGTCATGGTTGTCTGCGAAGACCTGGGCTGGGCTGGGTGGTGCTGTTCCTGTGGGCACACTATGTGCTGCTTTCTAACAGAGGAAAGCATACTGTTTGCTGGCTTAATGTGATCCGAGAACCACGGTGTTGGCGATAAAGGGGCTAGTGAAACCTCGTGTCATTTTATAGCCATGATTATTACCAATAGCTTCATTTGCATAGCATGTACACGGCTAAGTACTTCATATGCTGTGGTTCATATACCCTGGGCAGCCATATTTTAAAGATTAAAAAGAAAACCCCAAGGCTCAGAGGAGTTGGCTGCATTTGTTCATAGTGATAGTGGAGACGCTTCAAGACAATCCATCTGCGTGCTCGTAAGCTCTGTGGCTGACCCTGTAGTTAATCCTGGTCTTCCATCCCAATAGCTTTGTGAAGCATAATTGTTTAATTTCTCATCACCTCCACATTTCCATCAGTATGCTGGCATTAATGATGCATATTTTTATGGTGGATATTAGGAGTCGCTGAGACAATTGCATAAAAACATTCACCCAGAAGAGGTGAACTGGACAGCAGAGGCTATGCGGCATAGATGTAAGGCAGAGCAGGGTGGGCATGGCCCTTCCCGGTGTGCAAACCAGCCATGTCTGCAAGACTTATACTCACTCCCTACGCTGGAGGCACCGCATAAACAAGGCTACTCAGAAGCGACAGAGCAGAAGGTAAGACCACTGCTGCCCGCCTGCAGAGCAAGACTGAGCCTCTTGTGAAGTCCTCCCTGGGAGGGGCTAGCCCTGTGCATCGTGCTGGGAGTCCACATCTAGAGAGAGGGTCTACCCTTTCTGGACACACACTTTAATGAGAAGTAGACGGATACAGGGGGACTGGAGAGATGGCTCAGCGGTTAAGAGCACCAACTGCTCTTTCAGAGGTCCTGAATTCCCAGCAACCACATGGTGACTCACAACCATCTGAAATGGGATCTGATGCCCTCTTCTGGCATGCAGGTGTACATGCAGATAAAGCACTTGTACATTAAATAAATAAACAAAAAGACTTAAAAAAAATTTACAGGAGGACAGAAGGCAAGCTTTACAGTCTAGTCTTTCCACTTACCCATCTAATGCTTTAAGGTTTCTAGGTATATTTTCTGAGTGCTGTGTTGACAGTAATGACTAAAATGGGAAAAGAAAATGCTTGCCTCTTGGGTCTGCACAGGAAAGATCCCACAGATAAATTAATGAGTACATAAGATAATGGTAAGGGATATAAAGAACAATAAAGCAACAGAAGGGAAACCTGGGATGTGGCAAGGATGCTCTACAGATTAAGTCAAATTCCTGTTGCTGTGACAATACTTAAGCAACCTAAAAGGAGGAGAGGTTGACTTTGCTCTGGTCGAGCAAACCATAGCTGCACGGCTCCACGGTCGCGGTGCTGAGGCAGAGCACCGCGGCTGAGTGTGTGTGGGCAGAGCAAGCTGCTTCTCTCACAGCAGCCAGGAAGCAGGGAGAGGACAGAGTGGAACCCCAAGATCACCTTACCTGCAGGGATCTTACTTCCTACCAGTAGGCCCTTCCTCCTAAAATCCCACTGTCTCCCAACAGCACTGTGGGCTAGGGGACTTTAGCACGTGGGCTTTGGGGAAGACATATAAGATCCAAACCGTAAGAGGCTGGAGAACTTACTTAGAAAAGATGATAACTTGGAATGGAGGAACAGGTACACTGAGAAGAGCAGTGCATAGGTTCTGAGGCAGGAATGTGCCCACAGTTGTCAAGGTAACCCTAACGTGGATTAGTAAACTGAGGAAAAGAGCTGGGAGTTGATCTAATGGGTGGGTGTGGGTGTACATAAACTCATTGTGCAAATCACGAAGTCTTCAGTTCCAGAGTTTGATTCCGACACTCCCCACCCTGTGCAGACTTCATAATGTGGAGAGCACATCCCAACAAAGCCCTCTGCACTTCACTTGGAAGTCTCTGCTCTAGTTCAGGAGTTCCCATGACCCTTTTGGATTTGATAAATTCATGAATGACTCACAGAGTTCAGAAAAGTACTACACTCACAGTTTCCAAAGAGACCTGCGGGTGGAGGTCTGAGAAGGATCCAGATGGAGCCTCTGTGGCCTCTGCTTGAGGAATCAAGACTTCCAGCCTTCCTAGGTCCTGTTGGGTTCACTAACCTGGAAGCTGGCAGGACCCAGAGTGTCGGGCGTGTTTACCTGAGTGTGCAGCCGCTAGCCTTCCTACCTCTCTGGTCAAGTGCACATCTGTCCAGCTTAGCCACCTACTTACTGTCTACCATAAACCCAGGTGTGGAGCTGGGCACAGTGGTACACTCCTTTAAACCCACCACTTGCGGAATAGAAAGAGAAGGCTTAGGAGTTTAAGGCTGTTCTTAAACCATATTACCAGTTCAGACCATTTTAGACTACATGGGACTCTGTCTCAAACAAGCAAAAACCTAACCAAACCAAACCAAACCAAACCGAAAACCTGCTGTGGGTCTACTCCTGTCACTGAAGTCCCAAGAGCTTAGAAGTTCTGTCTCAGGAACCAGGATAAAGACCAGCAAGCTTTTTAGTGTAAGGCTGGGCTTTGGAGGAATCTTCTGGGCCTGGACTTTCTTCTGAATGATTTCAGCAGCCATTTGTGGGTTAGAGGAGTAAGATGGTGGGCAGAGAAGTGATGTGATAGAATTTCTGTTTGAACAACCCCACTCTGGCTGCTATGTTAAGAGTAGACCTAGAGGGCGTGGTGGTGCACGTCTGTAATCCCAGCACTTGGGAGGCAGAGGCAGGCAGATTTCTGAGTTTGAGGCCAGCCTGGTCTACAGAGTGAGTTTCAGGACAGCCAGGACTACACAGAGAAACCCTGTCTCGAAACAACAACAACAACAACAACAACAACAACAAAACAAACAAACAAACAAACAAGAATAGACCTAGGGGCTGGAGAGAGGGCTCAGTGGTTAAGAGCAATAACTGCTCTTCCAGAGGACCTGAGGTCAATTCCCAGCAACCACATGGTGGCTCACAACCATCTGTAATGGGATCCGATGCCCTCTTCTGGTGTGTCTGAAGACAGCGGCAGTGTACTCATATACACAAAACAAATAAATACATCATTAAAAAAAAGAGTAGGAAGGAAGGAAGGAGCAAGGACTCATAAGTGGTCACTCTAGTTGTCCAGGCAGTTTGGTGGGTAGTACAAGGGACAGGTAGCAGCAGGGGCATCCATTTTTAGAGCTACACACACACACACACACACACACACACACACACACGAATGTAACAGCAATCAATGCATGGTCCCAGGGATGAGGGGGAGGCCGTGAATTTGAAAGAAAGTGATGAGGAGTCTGAGAGGTGTGGAGGGAGGACAGGGGAGGAAGAATGGCCTAAGTATGCTATAATTTAAAAAAGAAATGAAGAGGGTAGGGAGTCACAGAAAAACATGTGTGGTCCTGCAGGGCCAGTGAGGAAAGCCCCAGCTAAGTCAGTGTTCAACTAGAATTCTGCGGTGGTCCATGAGGCAAGATGGCTAAGGCCTGGGGGTAGGCCCAACAGTAGGATACACACATGCCTGGTCCACGCAAATCCCTAAGCCCAATTTCAAACATGAAAAATAGTAAATAAATACCACACACACACACACACACACACACACACACACACACACCCTCATTAAGAGGAGGACTAAGCTGAGGCTGGTGTTGTGCTCAGGAATCTAACCCTAGTGATCCTAGTGAGAAATGTTCCGGGATGATTTTGTGAGAGATGGTGGGGTTGTGTGCCCAGGTCTGCCTGAGTGTTTTTGCTACGAGGTTAGGGATTCTGCAGTGGCTGGCGGGGGTCAAGAGAGAAGATGCATCGTATTTACAGGAAGGTGCCTGAGGAGCGGCATCAGTGTTAGAAATGAAGGATATTTGGTCAGAAGTAAAGGAGACTCTCGGGGAATGTCATAACTTTCCTCACATGCTTAAAGGACTATCGTGTGGAAGAGAATTAGATTCATTTTATGTGACCCCAGAGGAAAACCTAGGATTGATGTTTAGAAGCTGTGAAAAGAAGGATTACAGTACACACTGGATTAGAATTCCGTGCGTGTATTATTTTCTCATTTGGTTAATCCCCACTCAATGCCCACTACAAAACCAGCACTGGCCGAGGCACCAAAGCAGAGCTCTGCTAAAAGCACACATGGCCCCTTTCAGACAGTGGAGAGGAACTCAGACAAGTGGTATAGTGTGAGGTGGAAGTGCTGACCTGACTGGGGTAGGGAGTGAGGATTTGGGGGGGGGGGTCTATGCGCTTAAGCATTGGCATAATTCCTGGCTAAGGATATTCTGCTGTCTGACAATGGAGGCTCATCTCAATCAAGTGCAGCAAGTTTTCTAGATGGTGAGGCTATGTCGGTACAAACGTCATAAAGATGTCTGATAGATGATGACAAGTGATGGTATAGCGTCACCGCCAGAGCCTTCTGGATTCTCACTGCAGCCCTGCCGAAGCCAGTCTATTGTCTTCTGCCTGGTATCTGGGTCCAGGGTTTGGGTATCTAGTGAATCATCTCCTGCCTTGTGCCTCTGTCTTCCAGCTCTGCTCCATTAAACCTGCTCTCTGACCAGGCCATTTCTGTCATCTGCCTGGGACCTTCTTTTGTGCTGCTCCTTCCCCTGAACCCTTTTCTACTTCCTCAACATACTTCATTTTACTTATTTCAAGAAGTTCTCTGGAACTTGAGGCCCTGAATCTGTGACCTTCTTCATAATTCCTGGTCCAGTGGACCTTGGATTTCTCAGGTGTATTGTGAGACAGGTCTAATTTAACATGGAGGATTGGTCCTTAGAACGCTATAAATAAGGATGGAAGAAGAAGAACAAGAAGAAGAAAAGGAGGAGGAGGAGGAGAAGGAGGAGGAGGAGGAGGAGGAGGAGGAGGAGGAGGAGGAGGAGGAGGAGGAGAAGAAGAAGAAGAAGAAGAAGAAGAAGAAGAAGAAGAAGAAGAAAGAGAAAATGGATGTTCTAGTTGCTCGCACCTTACTTGAAATTACTATCATCTTCACTCTACAAAGCATGCTCATTGCCGCAGGTTGCCTGGCCCAGTAGGCTTCTACACAGATACACCTGAGCACCACACTCTGCTGCTTCTCAGAATGGAAAAGGAAAGCGCTAGGACAGGGCAGCCTTTGTGCAGCCTGAATGTTCTGAGCTTTAACCGCTGAACCTATGAGGAAAGAAAAGACCTATAACCTACTGTCCATGAATCCACAGCTCTAGAATTACAGGGCACCAAAGGATGGACATGGGGAAATGAAATGGAATGACCACAAAGGAAAAGAAACTGTGCACCTTTGTGTGCGTACAAGAATAACAGAATGTTTGATTTGTCAACTTAAGGAAGGTCCCTGAACAACCACAAGTTAAATCCGTTAGCAGTTAATCTCTGTTCTGGGTGCTGCTGTAAGATCGGAGAGACGCACTTGTTCTCCCAGGGCTAGGAAGTGCTATGCTATTAGGCAAACATAAGACGTGTTCCAGTCTGTTGGGGTGATCATAGCACAGTCTTATGGGGTCAGTCTCACTCCTCAGAGAATAGAGAAAGACAAGTTGGATGTATTAAGGGGAGGTAACACAGGTGAGCCAGAGAGATTCCAAGAGGAGCATCTGGTGTGTCTTGTCAGGGAGTGTTTCCTAGAGAGGAGGCATTTGGGTTGTATTTAGGAAGTATTTGGACAAGCAAGCAAGAAGTCATAATGAATAAGATGTGTGTAAGATTCTGGAAATGGGGGAGGGAACTAACTTTGAGGTTCAGCTCAGTTCTCCAAATTCTACTTGAGAGTCTATCAAGACTCTATCACGGCTGTGTGCAAAGGTGAGTTAAGACGCCTGTCCTCTAACGGCACACCAAGGTTTTGCAGAGTGATGAGATACACATGATCCCTAGGAACTGCGTGGTGGCCTTGGCCCAGGCTGAGTGTTAGAAAGGCTCCTAGGCACCAAGCCAGAACTGCATCTTGCAAGATAAATAGGAATGAGCAAAGGGGAGGGCAGGGCGCTTCCCAGGCTGGCCGCTGGAGTAGGATGCTTCTGGCTGGGCAGGACCCTGACAAGTCGCGATTCCTCAAAGGTGAAGAAGCGGACGCTGGGAAGCATGGAAGAAAATACTGAGAGGTAAACAGCAATTGCTTTGGGTAAGACCTACCCTAGTCTGTCCTTCATCTGAAGTCAGTAGGGGACCACTGAAGGATTTTGTCCTGGGCAATGATGTCACCAGGCTTGTGCTTTAGGAAGATCATTCTGGCAGCTGTGTGGAGAATGGATTTAAGAGGCGCAAGCTGGAGGTAGGGAACCATTAGGAATGTGTCGCAATGGCTCCAGGAAGCAAGGGAAAAGATTTTAACCACTACCGTGTGGGAGGAGATAAAGGTTTAAAATTGGAACCTATTTAGGAAGGGCCGTGATACCTGCCATGGGGTAGTCTTGGCTGAGCCTCGGGCGTAAATGAGGGTGAAGCAGTTTTAGGGTCTTTGCCCAGAAAGATTAAAGAAACGAAGCTGAGAATCATGTCACACCCCAGATCTCATGGCCCTTGGTAAATGAGGGAGGGTCCTCAAAGATGGTGGCCACAACCTCTATCGCCCGAGACTACGTGATGGGGAGCAGCTCCCGAGAGTCTCTGGCTGAGGATCAAGGGCTTGGCAGGTCTTCAGCTCTAAAGCCAACATCAGCCTCAGGAGAGGGGAGTGGAAGCTGAGGGGTCCGTGCCTGTGCTGGAGGGCATCTGCATCACGTGTTTTCCACAGGTCTTTTACAGGGACAGAACTGCAGGGTGTGGTTGGCATGGAGACGACACTTGAGCAGGATTCTAGTACTTGATCTACATGATCCCTCGGAGCTCCGTGGTGGCCGTGGCCCAGGCTGAGTGTTAGAAAGGCGACATTTCTGGTTTTGTGGTTAACTGGTTCTGTGACTTGAGACTTCAGGAGATTCAGGTCTCTTCTTTTGACCCCTGATTTTTTTCCTCTTTGTACACTAAAAGGGTCAGATTAGATTAGCAGGTTTGATCTAATGTGAAGTTTCACAATTCTGGAGAATTCTGTCAGATATTCAGTCTCAGGCAGCTGAGGCTGGCCTTGAGCTCAACACTTGTTGGAAAGTGACTTTGACTTCACGATCCTCTCGTTTCCACTCTTCCAAATACTTTTGCACAGGTAAGTAGCTCCATCGGTGGCTCTAGCACAGAGCTTACTGGGGAGAAGGAACGTCTGTTGTTCCCCGTAATTCCATGCTCCTATTTGCAGCTCTCACCATCTATAAAAATAGACAATAAGCTATTGTTTTTAATGGTTCAGGGTCACATAGCAAATATCTATAGATGATAAAGTAGACATTAATGAAAGAGAAACAGTGGCTATTTTATTACTTTGCATAATCCCTTTAAACCCTCATAACTCAGCACTGCCAATAATCAATACATGGCCACAGCAGCAGCAGGAGTAGAGGAGCCATGGCCACACTGGTGTCTGCGTATCTCCTCTGGGGAGGAACTCAGTGAAGGGGTGTGTCCTTCTTCCTCCATTCTCTGGAGGAAGGATTTTCCTAATCCATCCTTTCTTCTTGTTGACTCTTTTCCTGGGAAAGATAGAAAAGCAACTTAATATAAAACCTCTTCCTTTCCCACATTAGCTACAAGTTGAAGTCCTTAGGCGGCCACCAGGCCACCCACACATCACCTCTGCCTGCCCCCAGCACCCCAGGATCCTTGTAAATGTCTTCACCTGCTGTGTGGTCCTGCAGACTGGAAAGGACTCACTCCTTCCCCTCAGAGTCTACGTTCCTCCAACCCAAGAATCCTGACGATTGATCCATGTCGCATTCCTTCCACTTCTTTGTAAACTTCCTTAGTCTTACACTCCTCTGGATCCCCCAGATGTAGTGTGACTGTTCTACATGAAGTGGAAGCCAGAGGAAGCTGTGCCTCCTTCTTTCCCCGACTTACACCAGGTTATCTCTATTAACCCCTGTGACGGAAGTCCAAACTCACTGCCCGGCGTGAGAGTCCGAGCGACCTGATCGACACCTGTGATCTAATGAGCGCCATCTCCTCCTTCTCTTTAAGCTCATCAGAACCACTTGCAGGTGCCGCAGTCCTCCACGCACATGCGCCCTTCCGCCCTTCCGTTGCAGGTGCCGCAGTCCTCCACGCACATGCGCCCTTCCGCCCTTCCGTTGCTTGCCTGGAGCTGATGCTTGGGGGACCCCCTCCATCATCTGTGCACTTTGTGAGCACCTCCCACACTTCACATCTTTGACTGACTCCTCTCTGCCAGCCTTTCATCTTTGTCCTTTCACCTAGTACCCCATAGTGTATTTACCTGTAAATCCCTGAGAGGTGAAGAAACGACTCTCTACCTCTTATCATCCTGTAACAGTGCTGTTCATGTATGAACACACATGAATGCACAAAAGCATGCACACACACTTGCACACTACAGTAAACACTTTTTGTGCACTGTCTGGATGACTCCATTAGAAAAGATGCTTGACAAGCTGGGCGTGGTGGCGCATGCCTGTAATCCCAGCACTCGGGAGGCAGAGGCAGGAGGATTTGTGAGTTCGAGGCCAGCCTGGTCTACAGAGTGAGTTCCAGGACAGCTAGGACCACACAGAGAAACCCTGTCTCGAAAAACAAAACAAAACAAAACAAAACAAAACAAAACAAAACAAAACAAAACAAAAAAAAAAGAAAAGATGCTTGACGCCCAGCCTGGGGTTTGATTCCTGGAACCCACGCACAGGTAGATGGAGAGAACTGACTCCACAAAGTTGTCCCCGGACCAATACATGCATGCTGCAGGATGCATGCTGCCCACCCCCCACACACACACACCACGTTCACCCACAGTCTGTCTTATGATAGTTTTACTTTTTTGTTGTTTTGGTTTATTTTTGTTTTGCTTTTTGAGACAGGGTTTCTCTGTGTAGCCCTGGCTGTCCTGGAACTTGCTCTGTAGATGACGATGGTCTGAAACTCACAGAGATCTACCTGCCTCTGTGTCCCTAGTACTAGAATGAAAGGCGTGCACTACCACCACCCAGCACACTTTTTGTTTGTTTGTTTGTTTGGTTTTGGTTTTTTTTTTTTTTTTTTTCGGGACAGGGTTTCTGTATAGTCCTGGCTGTCCTGGAACTTACTCTATGTAGACCAGGCTGGCCTCGAACTCAAGAAATCTGCCTGCCTCTGCCTCCCAAGTGCTGGGACTAAAGGCGTGCGCCACCACCGTCCGGCGCACACTTACGTTTTAAGTAGATTTACTTTGTGATTTGTGTGCCCAGCTACACCTCACTATTCTCCAGACACCACTATCCTTGCTGCCCTACCTGCCTCTGTCAGAAGGCACACACTTGTTACATGTGCTGGTCTGGGCAGAAAATCCCGTCTTTCGCAAAATTCTCAGACTCACTCGCTCTTTCTTTTTTTCTTTTTACATCATCATCATTATTTTGAGATTGGGTCTTATGCAGTCAAAACTGACTTGAAACTCTTTTATTTTAAAATATGTTTTATTTTTGTTTGTATGTATGTATGTAGGAGTGTGCTGTATGAGTGCTTGAGCCATAGTCATCAAAGGAGAGCGTCAGATCCCCTGAGGCTGGAGTTACAGACAGTTGTGAGTCACCATGTGGGTTGCTGGGAACCAGGATCCTTTTCAAAGAGCAGTAAGTGCTCTTAACCATTGATCTGTCCAGTCCTGGCCTCCAACTCTTTGTAGCTAAGGCTGGCCTTAACCTCCTGCCTCTACTTTCTGAGTGATGGTATTACGCATGCATGCCATTATGCCCAGCTCTTTTTTTCTTCCTCTTTTATCACCATCGAAATTAATTTCTTTGAAGGTTTTGTGGTCCATGTCCGTGATCCCAGCCATCAGAAGGCTGAGGTCAGGAGGATCACTGGCTGTTTAAGGCCAGACTAGGTTACATTGAAGTTCTGTCTCAGAAACAACGGGTGACCAAGCCAAAACAATTTCTCTCCTACATACCAGAGCGGACGCTTGACTAGAGCTTCAGTGTTATTAATGCCTGGAGGCCATGCCTTACTCAGCCCCTCATCTCCACAGCACGAGTCGGAAACGCTGTGTGAACTGGCCCCTAGTGGAGGAGCTGAGTGGTTAGATCCACCGGCTTAGGTTTCAGGGCTGCTTTTCTTTTTTGCTTTTACTGGATCTTGGGCAGACGGGATGGGAAGAGTGGCCAGCTGGGTTGAAATGAAGGTGAAGGTAGACCTAAATGGAAGACTGACTATATTTGACAACAGAAGCTATAAACAAAAGTTCTCCCTACTGAGTCCTGTGGCTACTTATGTGTCCACATCATTCTGGCATTATTACTCAACTTTTGATGATCTTAAACACACACCAGCTGCGGGGGAACATGCTAAGACTGTGTTAGTTATAGCCATTCTCCACCTCAGAGCTTAGGGCAGCATCCCTTCCCCTCCCCTCCGGGCCACTAATATGCTTGAGGATTGTCGTATCACTCATAATGATTTTCAGGGTGTTTCTCAGACTTCGAAAATACTCTGGCTCCCAGGAGTTTGAGGTCATTTTCAAGATCTGTCCAGCGCATGTACTGAACAGACGAGGACGTGAGATCTGGGGAGTGTTGCTGGCGCTCGTGCCTACTTCCGGCAGAGTGGGTTGTCCAATCCAGGTCTTACAATTCCAATGAAACTGTTACTTTTTGTTGTTGATGCTGTGGTTGATGATGCTGATGATGTTGTTGATGTTAATGCTGTTGTTGAGGTGTGTACAGGGATGGACTCCAAGCTTTTGTGCACACCAGACAATCACTCCACCACTGGGACACGCCCTTATTCCCCAGCAGACACTCACCACCCCCTACAAACACACTCTACTAAAATCTGTCCCACTGATTTGTCCTTAGATTTCCTCTTGTCATCAATCCTGTTTATTTAGCAAATGGTTATTTTATCAGATATCCACTCCTGCAGAGACACTGTTCTGGGGACATTAAACTAGAGCAGTGAGGTCAACAGAGATGATTACTTGTCTTGGCAAGGTCACCCCCTAACTGGATGTGGGGTCTTACATATAGAAACCTTCCTTTCATGGCGCATTCACTGGCTTTGGTGACTTTTCTGCCACCAGTTTCTGGAATTATTTGTCATACCTGTTACATCAGGGATAAAACTGAAACCCAAGAGTCTGAGCCTTCACTTGGCTGAACCTAGATCCAAGCGCTTACAGACTCTGCCACCCTCAAAAAGCAGTGAAGTCAAAACAGCGCCCCCTCCCCCCCACCCTCCCCCACCCCTGCCCCTGCCTTGCCTGGCCATGGTAGGCCAACTGAGGAAGGCAGAAGAATAGAAGAGTAACAGCCAGCAACGGGGAGGGGCCTCTCCTCAGCGCCTAGAATCAGACATTTGCTGTCGTTACCCACAGCTGTTTGAAGCTCCTTGGTCCCCTGAGGATCCTTCTACTTCGTTATAGAAGAAACATATCTTAAATTGCTTCTGCAGCTCTGTCAGAGATGTGCGGTTGTCTCACAGAGATGCCGGCGGAAAGCAAGAGAGAGCTCTGCATTTGTTACAGCTGTTCCTCACCTCAGAGGTTTGGGCAGCATACCCTCTCTAGACCACCGTCTAGGCTCCATCTGGGGAAGGCCAGCATGCCAGTAATTTGTGTGCCTCAAAACCACTTTATTGGCCTCTTGTGGCATTGAAAGTCATGTAATTATGAGCAGAATTTATATGTTTCCAGGGCTGCCTAGGCACCCTCCCTGCGTCTCCTTCCAGGCACTGCAAATATTGAAGGTTGGCTAAGAAAAGAATCAAACATACCCACCTTTATTATCTGTGCACCCTGTAGATAAGGTTTTAATTGAAAATTGGTTCATCTGTTCCCTATGCCTAATTACAAGCTGCCTGCAAGGCCCGTGGAGCTCAGGAATAGGAGCTCAGCACTCGCAGACAAGACCTGGGCTTGGGGTCTTAAATGCAGATTACCGACAACTGAATTCCGTATCCAGGACTGAAGCCCCCTGGTTGCCTATGCATAAGCAAGCCCTGGGTTTTCCTCACCATCTTATCCCAGTGTCCATGCCTAGGGCTTCTTCCGTGAGCACAGGATGTAGCTCGCGCCTGCTTCCTCTCCGCCACTCTCCAGGGACACACCCCTCCCACCCCATCCTTTGCACTTCTTTCCTTCCAGGCAGATGGGCCCAGCCACTCTATCCATCATCACCTTCCCCTGCACATTTCTGGGCTCGTCTAGCGTCCACCCATGCCCTTCCAGGGCTGTCCTTCCCCCCGGCTCAGCCCTTCTTCCATACCTCTTTCTCTAATAAGCCATTCAGTAGTAATGGCAGATCTTGGGCCCTTGTGTCTCCAAGGACTTGTTTCACTCACCAGGCTGTCCTGTCTTTTACCTTCTCTGACTCTTGCTTCCGGGTCACAGAGGGGTGTTCAGTAGGGTGGGGAATCCTGGATTTCAGGCCCTCTCTGGATTCTGAGAGTTGATCGCCAGATGGCAAAGCAAGATAGATCAAATTGGCTGTCTTGCTCAGGCACCCAGGACCTATCTTTGTGGATGTGTCCTCCATCCTGGCCTGCTCTGTCTTGGCCTCACTCACATATCACTGCTGCCATGTTTGACTCCGAGGATAATTCTCCTGCCAGAGAGCAGGAGGAAGAATTCATCTTCTGGCTGCAGGCGGGCAGCTGTGAAATACGATTTCTAAAGTGTTTATAATGCACCGTGTTTAGATAGCACTTTACATCTTCCAGAGCAGCTGGCTGAGCAGTGGTGCTGCCCAGCTGGGCCAGGGACTCATCTCAGACACAGGAGGCCTAGCTTTGGGGCCTTAGTTTCTCCTTCTGAAACACCGAGGAAATCATCGAGTCTTGGCCTTCTGCTAGAATCTGAAATATGGCCCGTCTTCCCGCACCCCATCCTCTTTGTTCAAACCTGTACTCTCCTTAACTCATCTTCCGGACAGTGCCAAGCATTCCTCCTTTACCCACCACACCCCCGGAAGTGCCTGTGGTGGCCAGCGTCTAGATGCAGAAAGCCTGCTGCGCTTTTGAGCGCTCAGAAGCTGATGGACCTGCGTGGGAGGCTCTTGCCTCTGGCACTGTGGCCTCAGAGAGGGCAGCTGACAATGAGCCCACTGACGCTCCTGTTGTTTAGGGTCAGGAGACCCCAAACCGCTGTGGGTTGTAGATTCCCAATGGACCCAGTTAATATCTATGGACACAGAAAAAATACTTACCTTGTTCATGGTGCCCTCACAGGGCCCCTAAGCCTGTAGCCTTTGACCTGAGAACTAGAATCTTTCTTAGCTACCATACTTCCTGAGCTTTTCACATATGTCTGAAATGAATATGCTTATCTTTTTTGTTGTTGTTTTGTTTTTGGTTTTTTTCGAGACAGGGTTTCTCTTTGTAGCCCTGGCTGTCCTGGAACTCACTTTGTAGACCAGGCTGATCTCGAACTCAGAAATCCACCTGCCTCTGCCTCCCAAGTGCTGGGATTAAAGGCCTGCGCCACCACTGCCCGGCTCTCTTTTTAATTTTTTTTATTAATTCTTTGTGAGTTTCTCATCATGCACCTCAATCCAATTCATCTACCAGTCCTTCCATTCCTGCCCTAGCACCCTTTTAAGGGGAGACCTTAAAAGAAAAAACTTAAAAATCTCACCATGGAAGCTGTGGTGCGTCACACAGTACGCCCTTTTACCCAAACATTTACTTGCAAATACTCTTTGCAATGAGTCTTTGGTCTGGTTCGAGGCCTTTGGCGTCAGTTACCCTATCGATACTGGATCCTTACTGGGCTCCTCTCAGGTAACCTGTTGTTGCCCTGTGTCATGGAGATCCTGAAGCTTTGGTTCTGCGGGACTGGCCCCTTGTGTGCTCTAGCAGTTCATAAATGGAGCAGATGTTGGGTGGGTCAACTCAAGGCCCTGAGTTGGTCAGCCTGCCGGCTGTGCCACACTCAAGCCACCAGGGCAAGCTCTCCTGCGTCACTGAGGGGCAGGGCTATCTCTCCATCAAGACCCCACACCACCAGGCTCAGTTCTTCTACACTGCCCAGGCAAGGAGTGGGGCCAGCTCTCCTGAGTTCCCAGGACCACAGCGGGCACCCTCAGGCATCTTGTCGGATCCAGAATTCTTCCCTACTTATAAACTACTGAGTACTTTCCCACCATCTATCCAAAGGCCAATGAAACCCCAGGGTGAGCTGGGGAATAAAGAAGGAATCGAGAAATTTCCATAGGTACTCCAGTTTCCCTCTTGCTTCTTCCCAAAAGTTAGCTGCTCCTCCTGTGACAGTGTCCACCTCTTTGAAGCAGTGCCGGGGGCCCCCACCCCCACCCCGCCCCACTCCACGCCACTACATGATTATTCTGTGTTTGTCCAGACAATCATATTAATCTGTATGCAGTCTGGGGTTCTAGGAATCCTGCCTTTGGCAATAACAGTTCAGAGTCTCAGAACCTTAATGCACCTGATGCTGCTAGTCACCAGAGGTGTACCCTAACCTTTCATGGTGACTGTGCTACTTCAGACAATTCCTCAGTGAGTTATAGGGGAAAGAGAAGTCTTGGGCTCACGGGGCATGTTGGGGAGGTGATTTTTTTGGGGGAGGGATAGATATTTCAGAACGTCCTCGTAACGGTCTTCATGGAGTGTTGCATGTCTTTAGCCAGGTCTGTGGCACCTGTGTCTGGACAGAGTGGAGGCTTGCTGTGAGAGCCAGGCAGGCTTGCTTGCCTTGGCGGCTGCTTGCTGCTTCCAGGTTTGTAGTGCCTGAGGGATGGATACTTCTTCCCTGCCCTCAACCCCATTAGTCCTTTTACTTCCCACTTAGTTTCTTACCAAGTTTTCCCACTGGGCTGCTTTTGTTCCAGTAGTTTTTTAGATGACACCATAGCTGAAGAATTATCAAGAATTCCTCCTTATTACTCTGAACTTTTCTCACCATTCTCTCCTTCCTCCCTGACCTGCCCTGGACGTCCAGGGCCCACTACTGTCACTGAGGAATGCATGGAGGCCATTAGCCAAGAGCAGAGGCACATGCTCCGCTCCCCTCCTCCCAAGTACCCCTCATTCCATAGCTGGCCAGAGACTACAGGTCCCACCCAGGGGCTGGAGACTTCGAGTTGGCTTTGGATCCTGCTTGATTCCAGACTCAGAACTGAGTGCAGATGTTCTGGGCTCAAAACAGTTTAGGTCAGTGAACAGTGGGGATCTAGAGAGATGGCTCAGTGGTTTAGACTACTAGCTGTCCTTCCAAAAGAACAGGCTTCTATTCCCAGCACACACATGCTGCTTAGCAATTGTCCTTAACTTACTCTCAGGGAATCTGACACCTTCTTCTGGCCTCCTTGGGCACTATACACACATGGTGCACAGATACACGTAAGGAAAAATATCGATATATATGAAAAAGAAAAGAAACTGTTAAGAGGACAGAGTGGTTTTTATTTTTTTGGGTTTTTTCCAGGCTCCTGAGATCTTGGTTAAGGAGACATCCCTCTTGAATGTATATTCCAGAGGACGTCTGGACGTCTCTTCCCCTATGGAAAGAACCACAGCTAACTCCATCACCCCATTCCATGAGCTAAGGACCCAACCTAGCACATCTATCACACATCTTGGTTATCAGATCTGGCTGTGACAAGAGCGGGACATATTACTCAGCTCCTTTCTCAGGCGCCACAGGGGCAGTTCCAGAAAGATGTGGAAAGCTCTGCGGGAGATGTCAGAAAGAACAGGGCTCAGAGGGAGGAGCCTGCTCCAGAGTCAGGCAGGATGAGGTAGGAAGAGGCTCCCGAGCAGCTCAGCACTGAGTGGCTCCATCTCCACCACAGCCTTCCTGCTAGCACCCTGTACATCACAGGGCTGGAAGCAGTTAGAGGCAGTAGATGTCAGGTTCCGCCAAGTCAACTGGAACTGACAGATTTCTATCTGTTCTAACTTGCCTCTGTTTGCCTACCTCACTCTCACTGCTATCTGTCAACACCAGATTCCTTTGTCCTGAGTCTCACGTCCTTGTAACAGATCCCCAGTCCTCTCTTTACTCCCAGTTTATAGGATCAAACTACTGCAACACTGAATTCACATTAGCCTGAGAGTTAAGTTGACACCTTCTGTTTGCCTCTGTGTTTAATGACCTCTGTGAGTTTAGAGTCTCCATCCAGGTATGTGGGGACAGAAAAAAATATGGGGTGGACTAAGTTGAAGTAAGATTAGAGGGAACAATAAGAGCTGGGATCTGGGATTGGCTGGTGTTTGGTGAAGGCACAGAGACAGGAAGGAGGTCCATATTAGGGTTGCTTGTAAGCATGAAGATAAGGCTTAGGACTTTACTGACTCAATAAATGTCATTTGGTATCTAAAGCTATTCTTGGCACTAAGGTGACTTGAGATGTGTTGCCCTCAAGACAAATATATTCTACTTAAGATTTGGTGTTCAGGTGATTGTTATGATTGTTTTAAGATGAATTAGTGCTGGGTTGAGGTTGGGTTAGGGGTAAAAACTCAAGCAGGAATACGTAGCCTGGTGGTATTGATGTGGTTTCTGTGTAAGTTCCTTCTCCCAAAGCTTCGTTTAATTCTTTTCTCCCAGTGCTTACTCAAGCTTGTCCATGCAGCCTAAGGCTTGCAGGACTTACTGAAATCCTTTTAATGACAGTGACCATCTGTTACCCCTCCTAGCTATCAGCCCTTTCCCCTTCTCCTCTCCTCCTCTGCTTCCCCCAGCAGGGTGTCTGCATTCCTGGGGTTGTGGCTGAGTCTCTCTGACCCTTATGTCTTATTTTTAATCTGCTTAGAATCTCTAGGATGACCCATTTGCTGCATACTCCCCACCTCCTTCTCCACCCCCACGGCCCCCTTTAGTTTCAGACTCCTGTAAGTCTACCTCTTTACACACACAGGGTTCTTTTGTCTTTATTCAGTTTGAGATCAGCATCCTAGGGGAAGCTGGTCTCTCCTGGTTCCTCCTCTTGACTTTCCCCCCTTTCTTCCATTTCTGAAGTCCTAGAAGTTCCCTGTCCCCGAGCCTCACTCTGCCTCTGCTCCTGTCTGTTCCTTCAGCGCATGCTCCTACCTCATCCATCCTCACTGTATCTGGGGAGATTTCCTACCATCTCCTTCCTCGGCCATTGAAGGCAGATCCCCCTGGAGGAAGCATGGGCACCCAACCAGGAAGCAGGTAGCTCTGCACAGAACCATATTCTCGGGGATACAGGTGAGGAGGAATGCTAGGATGGGGGTTCAAAGAAGAGAAATATCTCTTCTTTCATTCCCAGGGAAGTAGCAGGACTGCATTAACTCTTCCTCTGTTCTGCATGGGAAAGATGGTAGATGAGATTTCAAGATTTCAGGAGAAAGTTTGTTCCAGAACTCTCTGAGCAAAGACCAAACTGCTTCTGCCTTCCATTTCAGAAAACGCTGCAGTCCACCCACTGAGAGCCTGGGGTAGAGGCGGCCTCTAACCAGCACCCCCCTTAGTCCTTCCCTTCTTCTCAGAACCATGCTATGATCCCATGAGAACTTCATCTCCCTTGAATTAATCCATCTGCCCGTCCACGGAGGGCTGTGAGCTCGATTGACTCTCACGTCAGGATCAACATGGGCTGTTTGTTGGAATGCACTGTCCCCACACTCCCCAATCAAGAGATAATTCAAAGGGAAGATTGGCTTATCCAGGAAATATGGTGCTAAACTTGTTGTGCCTGTCACAATCAGTAAGATGGAGAATGTGGGGTAGCTAAATCAAAAAAACCACTAAGTTATTGCAGGGTCCACAGACTATGAGGGTGGAGGAAGAGACCTCCTTTTCCTGGGACAACAGAGGGTTATCAAAAAAAAAAAATTATTAGGAAAGAATCAGAGATGCAGAGAACAGGTGTGAGGAAGAAGGAGGCTGCTTCCTGGAAGATGCTCGGAAGCCGAGACTGCATCTTCTCTGCCACAGGCCCCTCAGGCTCACATCTGAAACCTTCTATGAAGTAGAAGCTCATCGGAACTCCAGGTTTAGAACACAAGCAATCTCAGATCGATGACCCATGCCACATACCCACTGGTTGTCCCCATGTCCCCATCATGTGGTAAGATCAATTATTGTAGCTTTCTTAATTTACCTTTGCCCTTGGGACGTGTGTGTCCTATTTAACAAGCAAACTGAAGCAAACAGAGGAAGAGAGATCAGGAACAAATACAAAAAGTTCCCCATGTGGCTCCCTGCTTGGAGTCATCAGCCTGTCTCTGAGCCTTCTCTCCTCTGTACCGGCTGCTGCTGCCTCTCGGGTGCTGCCATACTGGGGCCTGGTCTACAGTGGTTGGTTTGCAGCCCCCACTCCAGGATCCCTCAGCTCCCTGCAGCAAATTAACATTCCACGCCTCTCATATGTGTAGAATGGATAGTTAGATGGATCAATTCCACAGCCGGTTGGCACTGCTTTCACTTTACGAAAGATTGATCCAGATAACCTCAGCTTGGGGCTTCTAGAAGTGCCTTTGTGGGAAATCTTTTTAATGGAGATTAATTGGAAAAGCTTACTGTGCCTTGGTTTTATTTAGGACGAAGGTTCTCTATTTTCCCTTTTGGTGAAGACATCAGTGTGTGGTGTGGGAGTGTGTATGAGGTATATGGGGTGTGGTGTGGTGTGATGTGTGGTGTGCATGTTGTATAAATAATATGTTTACCTAAATTGGTAAATGCAAATCAGGACACACACACACACACACACACACACACACACACTGTCTCTTCTGAGTCTTCTCGAGCCTAGTCCAAACCTTACTATGTTGGCACACGGCTCTGAATCTGGACCCCTTCTTTCTTTCCTTCTTTCCTCCCTCCCGCCCTCCCTCCCTTCCTTCCACCAGTTTCCTTCAACAGCATAAAAGTGTTTAGATACTGAGAGAGTGTTGAATGTCTAAGGATGATCTTGATTTCACTTATTTTACATGTCCAAATCCTGGGCACTGGCAACTGTTCACTGTACTTATACCTCCATATCTTAGCTCAGGCTGCCCCTTGTCTGAAACGCCCATCCCATCCCCAGTTCTCTGGCTGCTGAAGTCCTCTTCTTCAAAGTATAATGTCATTCTTATCAGCCTATGTGTACTTACTGAATGTCGATTGTGTGCTGTCCATGGCCACCTATATCCAAACTGTGTGTCTACAGAAAGAAAGGGTCTGCAGTTGTAGTAGGCCTAACAAGTGTGAGCCTTGCCCCAAAGGAGGAACAAGTCAGGTCTTACATTAAACAAAATTAGCTGTATTTATCCATTTGGTATGTATGGGATGGGCATGCTAGAGAAATGGGAGGTTGTCCTTGCTATCAGATTCTCCCTGGGGAGCTAAAGGAGATAATAACCTCACACACCTTAAAGGATACTTCTATTAAGATATCCATGCAGGAAGTACCCATTAAAGTTCTAAGATCTACACACCTGTGCTTAAAGGGTTATAGAAGAAACCACACCACTGCTCTACTAAACCCACCCAATGCTCTCATCTCTTCTCCACTTGTTAGTTACTGCCACTGGTAGAGATCATCTGCTCTAGCTCCCGTGGTAGACTGTGATAGCAAGGACAACTTCCCATTTCCCTAGCATGCCTATCCCAGGGCCTGGCTTCCAGGTCACAGTAGCCAGACTAAACTATTTCTAGGATCCTCAGTAGATGTGCTTTCCAGACTGCTCACTGCTGTTCGGCCTCCTGTCTTCAGACAACACTTTGTTCTCCCTTCTCTCCTTGCTGTTCAGAGTAACTCCTGCATGCCTCTCCAAGTCCAGCATCATTGTCCAACAGTTCTCTTGGATTCTTCCTCTAGCCCCAGGCTTTTCTCCATTCTCCTTTACACTATAGTGTCTGGGTACTCAGGGATATCTAGTGTGTGAGGACAGATCTACCAAGTCTGTCTTTCTGTCCAGAATCTAGGACAGTGCCTGATAGGTAGTAGGCCCTCAATAAAGACTTGGTACATGAATAAATGTCTATTTAGTTGAGATAATCATTAATGGAGATAGCTGGATAAGCGTTTACTGAGAACCCATATCAGAAGATGAATAAGATTATATCTGTTACTCTGAGCAATTTTCTATCTTGTCCTCTGAACATGAACCCAGAATAAAATACAGACGGGGCATAGGTGTTAAGTCAAGGTGAAACTTAATGATGTTCAAGTCCCAACACTCATGTTATCTTTTCTTTAAATTTCAAATCAACCTTGATAGAACTATGATTGTTTGATGGGTGTGCATCTAAAGTAAAAAGACAGAGATCGTGAATACACCCACCCAGAGTTCTCTGGAACTCTAGTGAGATGGGCATCCTGCTTCATCCATCCTGGGCACCTCTAGTTATGGCAGGACACTGCTTTCAGACAGCTTGCTGTGGCAGTGGTGGTGGCACAGGTCCGCAATCCCAGCTTCTTGGGTATTGAAGCCGGAAGACTGAAAGTTCAAGGCTTACCAGGGAAGTTGAGTGAGTTCTTGTCTCCGATGAAATTCAAAAGGCTCTCATGACCTAGGACGCTCTGCTCCCTGTCATCTACAGCCATTATGTGTTTCTGTGTCTGCAGTACAGTTTTAGAGGCTCGGTCACACCCTGGGTGGAAGCATGCACAGTACATCCAACCTCAACCTTATTCAGGTGAAGAGCCAGGAGTTCATGCAATTAAGACCCATGCCCTCCTCTATTGGTTGATTATAGACTCAGATGATCCCTCTAAAACAGCAGTTCTCAACCTGTGCGTCACAACCATTGGAAAACACATATTTCCAATGATCTTAGCGAGGAACTGAGACATTGCTCAGGCGCAAAATTACAGTTATGAAGTAGCAATGAAAATAAATGTATGGCAGGGAGCTCCTAAGACCATCAGAAAGCTGTGTTCTCCAATGGTTGTGACCCTCAGGTTGAGAATCTCTGCTCTAAGAGGTCTAGAGACAGCTGCGGAAGGTAACAGTAATGATGGACTGCAGATTCTAGGAGATTAGATCTGCTGAGCCATGGGGGGATCAGAGAGTGGGACTCTAATAACTCTCATTAAACTCAGAAGCAGGGACACAGCCTCAGGAATGCTAGCACGGTGTCACGAGTCCTGGATTTCCTTCTGGCTTTTTCAGTGCCTAAGAAAAGGAAAACTCCTTATTGATGTCTAGACCTTTCCAGGCCTCTGAATTGAGACTAATTTTTTTTTTCTGGAGACTGTTACTAAAAGCTCCAGAAAAGGTCCGTGGAGAGACCTAGCTCCTCACATTTTTTCCTAGGCCTCAAGCCTGTGAGGGGGACTGGGGTACCATTCCGACTCTGCTTAGGCTAAACGTTCATAGCAGCAGTAAGTAAGAGTGTTCAAACAGGTAGCGGGGCAGAACCAGCACTTACCTTGGTGGGCCCCGGAGGTCTTTCCATGGAGGAGAGACCATGAGGTTAGAACCAGGAAAGTACCTAGGTACCAAGATGGGCAGGAAATGAGGTAGAAATAACAGAGAGCTAGGCTTAGAGCCTCCCGCAGACCTTTGTAGGATGATGCCAGGTTTGAACCGTGCTAGTCAGGGGCTTCCTGAACCTCTCCTTGTATAATCCTCTCAAAAGTTGCTCCAAGTCTCAAAAACTTCACCCCTTTTCTTTGACCTAAAAATAAAACCTTCGGCTGAGGGAAAGGGGTGGTGAGCCTAGAGCCATGCTATTTTCCTTCATGCCTCGGGCCTCTGTCGCTGGCTTTTGCCTCTGGCAGCTTCCGACTTCCGCTCTCCCGCTTCTGCTCTCCCGCTTCCGCTCTCCAGCTTCCTCTTTCCGGCTTCACTGCTCCATCTTCGTTCTCCTCTTCTCCCCTGTACGATAGTCTTCAGTACTTGGTTCTTGAGCCTCGCCTCGCATTGTGTAACCTGACAGCTGTCCTTATTTTAGTGCCTCGGTGCCTCCAACCAGATTCCCCAGCCCCATCTTGCATTAGCACGGGACAAGCACACCCAGTGGTATACCCAGCTCTAGAAAGGGGACTCTAATTGGCACTCCCTCTAGCTCCTAAACCACAGGGGATTTAGAGATTTTTCCCCATGCCCCGTGATTCCCACACCCGTCCGTCTATTTCTTCAAAATAAAGGGGTTTGGGTTGGATTTTACCAGTGCCCTTTCCAGCCCTAGCCTTCAGGCCATGGCTCTTCCGGTTTTTCCCTTTCTTTTTCTAGCAAATGGCCTCGGGGACTTGGGCTTTTTATTTTTGGATCCGCCCCAGGGGCTATGTATGTTCAGGGTTCTATTTCTGACTTATTTTTCTCTCCTGCCCTTTTCTGTCCTTATGTTCTTTTTCCTCTTTTGTAACATAGTGTCACAATCGCTCCATTCTTTCCTACCTGGTGTTAATTTTTTTGCCCCCGAAATATTCTCATGTAGCCCAGGCTGGCCTCAAACTTGTTATGTAGCTGATGCTGGCCTTGAGATCCTGGTTGGCCTTCCTCTATATCCTAAATTCTAAGATTATGGACATATACCACCAGGCCAGATTTTATGTGGTGCTGGGGACAGAGCCCTGGACTTTCATGTGTCTATGCACAAGCATTCTACGGACTAACTAGTCCACTGAGTTTTAATAATCTTTTCTAGTTCATTCTAGCTCCTCCTGCCTTCATGGCCCAGATGGAGTGGGGGAGCAGAGGTCTCCTTCCTTCCCTGCCTGCTTTCCCTGATCCCTCCCTTTCTGTCTTTGTTCCAGTCCCCCCTCTTGTCTCTCCCACTTCCTTCTTTGCCTCTCTCCTGTCTGAGCTGGGCCCTTGCTTGCCAATAGCCTCTTCTTCTTCCCTCCTTCCCTCCCTCCCTCCTTCCCTCTTCTCCCTCTTCTCCCTCCCTCCCTTTGTCCTTCTCACTCCCTCTTCTCCCTCCCTCCCTCTTCTCCCTCCCTCCCTCTCTTCCTCCCTCCCTCCCTTCCCTTGCCCACTGGAGCCAAACAGAAATTCAGGTTTTATGTTTTTGTTTTTGCTGTTTTTAACAGAACCAGACCCGGAGCCCTGCCGGCCCCTTTCTCCTTCTTCCTGTTGTACATGCTACAGCCAACCCGGCATGGCTGTCCATGCCATTGTACACTCTATAAAACATCGTCATGGCCTCCTGCCAGGCCATGTCTGCATAGAGCTGTCAGATCAGGTCTGGTCCGGGTACCTAGCAGCTGGAGGCCAATATGGGACAGGTGGGACTGTTTCTAGCCACACCTGCCAGCCCTTTTCATTGGAAGGGCAGTGTCCCTGTGAGTTGGCCCAAGCTAGCAAATGGCTTCAAAGCCCCAGGCCTGCCTTCTCTCCCCTTTATGGATTCACTGTTGGAAGTGATGTAGTTACTCTAATGGGACTTCCTTACAATGCAAACAAGGAATGCCTCTGCCTCCTACGTGGGGCACCCCATTTGGGTCTTCTCTGCCACTGGTCTATTGTCACAAACCCACAGCTGTCCCCTATATTCTGCTGTGCAGGAAACACTAGCATAGTCCCAGGTACCCAGGCTCCCTGTAGTCTAAAAGTGACTGGGCATATCCTCAAGGCTTAGCTAAGCCTTAGGCAAACAAGAGGCAAGGATAGTAGACTCTTAGACCCTCAGAGTCAGGAGACTCCTGTGGCCAGACTACTGAGTCCCTTCCTGTTACACCCAAAGAAGCTATTGCCCAAAGGAGTGATGTGTCTTCCCCCACAGTTACAGCAGATTGGTGACAAAGCCAAGACCAGATCCATTAAGACCAGATCCACCTATACCTCTTCAACTTCTGGTCCATGGGTTTTCTGCTTCTCTCTGGCAGGAGTGTGTGGAGCCTGTCCCTCTCCCCACCCTGCCCCTTGTATTTCAGGGCTCTCTTCCTGTCTCTTTGGGAGACTGATCTGTTGGTCCAGACCCATAAACCTCCCTTCCCATCACAGCAAATACCAGCCGGCCTCTGTAGTCTGCTCCAATGCATGGAAACAGGCCAGGCTGTGGCCATTTGCAAAATCCCATCTGCTGCCTGGAAAAAGTTCCCCTTGGCTGTTCTCTCTTCCCCAGCTTTGGAGATAGACATCAGCGTTCTGTGGCCACACAGGTTGTGGTGAAGGAGAATGGCCCAGAAGGAGGAAGGTGGTGAAGAGGGCACTCCAGGTCCCTATCACTTGAGTTTTTGTACTCAGAGGGGGAGGTGACGCTGGGGCCTCCCGGCAGAACGGTGAGGTTGCGATAGTCCTGAGTGTTGGACATGAGTCTGGGCATGGGGTCTGTTGTTTGTGCACGTCACTGTCTGCACATAGCACCCATCTATACATTCTCTGACTCCGAAAGCGAAGCCTGCATCGGTCAGAGAAGGAGGCCGTAGCTCCTCAAGGCACTTACACCCATTTTTAACATTTTAGGACCCCAGGCAGGGCTCAACACAGGGCAGAAAAAACAAACCTAGATTCTTCCTGTCCGCTCAGCTGAGCTGACACAGAGCCTCTCTCTCCCGGAGCTTCCAGTCCGAGGGTCTGCCTCAGGGTGTCCGATCAGGCTTTCTGCTCTTTTCCGTTATCTGCCCTCTCGCTGACCTGCCTCAGCCTCGTCAGTGACCTTCTCCTCCATCACAAGTACAAATCTTTCTTTCTTTCCGCCTTCCTTCTTTGCTGGCCCATCCCAGAGACTTGCAATCCTCTTTTCTCAGAGAATCCACTGTGGAAAGGCTCTGTGGTGGTTGCATTGAGTGAATGGCTGGGGTGGGGAAGGAAGTCCAGTCAGGAAGAGGAGAGGGAAGGCAGGAGAGGGAGGGAGAGTAGAGTGGAGAGATTTAGTTCCATCTGAAAACTGTCAGTGTGAATCAAAGGCTTTCCCTTGAACAGTAGGATGGTCTGGAGTGATGAGCTCAGGAACTGCTTCAGCCCAGGGGCTTCATTGTCACTCTTTGATAAATCCAGGGAGACAGGGCCCAGCCTCCACCACCCCTCTCTTCTGCTGCTTAGCTCTCTGGCTTCCATGGGCTTGGCTCAACTCTCTCCGGTTCTGGTCCTGTCAAGCTAGGCTTTGGGAGCATTACCACTGGGGCATGTGGTCCAGAACACGGAGCAGACTGGTGCCCATGGGCACAGACAGATGTGTCCTCACATGCAAGGATGCAGAAGGGGTGTTCACGTGGGCAGGAAAGTGAAAACATGTGCTTGCTTGTTTCTGTCCATGTGTGATCGTAAGATGCCTATCACCGGGAGGTTATAAACATGTCTATCATATCACAGATTTAGGGGCCAGTTCCTAGTTCTTCATCGTAAATACAGTTTGAGGGCTGGAGGTATAGCTCAGTAGCAGAGCTTTGCCTAGCATGCATGAGTACTTGGGTTCAATGCCCAGTGCCAGGGAAAAAAAAAAAGCAACAACAAAAGGAGATTTGACCCCTTTGTCCTTGCTAGGCTCAGCAGAAAAGGAGATTGGAAATTTGTTCATAAACAAAGACTGGCCTGGCTCTGGCCCCCAGTGCTCTAATGATAATGGAGAAATAGGCTAAAGGACATGCCTGGGTCATGATGAAAGGGAAAGAATGTACTAGATCAGGGGATAGCATCAAGAGGGGCTGTAGAGGCCTGAGGATCAGTGTCTGGCCTAGGAGGGCCCCAGGAGAGGGCAGCAGCCAGGCTGCCGAGATGGTATTCCGGGGAGAGCTTGGTTTCTTGGGGGAGTCTGTGTCCTAGCCTTAACATTTGTGTGGCCAAGGGAAGCTTCTCGGTGTCTTTGACTATGGTTTCTTACTATCAGCAGGAACTTTCTGTATCCTTGAGCTTGGTTAAACAGTACCGATGGGTCTTAGTACAGCAGCAAGTCATTTACCAACATCCCCTCCATCCCCCCCCACATCCCTGCTGGCATCCATTAGTGTCTTAAAGACTGGTATTTTGTTTGTCACTGAAACTCCTGGTCTCAGGAAAGATGTTCTGGCCTTGGGTACCACTCACTGTTGACTTCACACGTTTACACCAAGCTTCTCCTATGTTGATTATAACATGTAAAGCAAGTAAGTACTGAGGACTGTGGGACCACAGTCCAGACCTGAGCCTCACTGTCCACCCAAGAGGTAAGCAGGGTGGAGGTAGAAGTCTGAGCTGTAGAGGTCAGTGATGGCAGATAGGCAGGATGGTGTCTTACAAGGCTACCAGTAGCCTAAATCCAATTCATTTACGAGACTGGATATTCCTGGGGTGTGACAGTACCAAAGAGGAGACTCAGGAGCCGGGAAGCCTGTTTGTCCCTCATATCTTCCAGACTATAATTCTCCTTTCTTCAAAATGCAGGTAATAACTACCACTGTGTAGCAGGTTATAATGCTAGAAACAATGTCTGTAAGGCATCAGTGTGGCACGCAATCAGCATTTTATAATTGGAGGTATTTATTATTGTGGAGCATGGCTGGGACGGAATGGACAGAAATGGTAAATCAAAGCCTCCGTTCTCAGAGGCTCCCAGGAGAGTGGGGAGACAAAACACACATGAGTAATTTTTAATCCGTGGCAGGTTGTGGTATGTGCTCTGTGCAGGCGCCCAGACAACGCTGTGAGAGAATTAGGGGAGGAGCAACCCTGAGTCTGAGGCTAGAAGAGCTTTGTGTCTAGCTGCTGGTGCTGCTGGGAAGGAAGCAGAGGGGGGTGGGGGCGGGGTGGGGGCGGGGTGGGGGCGGGGTGGGGGGCTCTCTAGCTCCCAGTCTCTCTAGGTTAGCATGGAGCACCGAGCTCTGCAGGGTTCTGCTGCACTCCCAAGTTCTACTAGGGTCCCTCTGCTTCTCTTACCTCTCCAGCAGGAGACTCTTTATTAGCCCTGTTCACTCTTGCCCTGAGGGAGAACCCAAGCTGAGTCTCCAGAAATCCCTGTGGAGGTAGGAAAGAAAAAGGTTGCTCAAACATCGGTCCTTTTTAGGTACCTTATTCTGAAGACAAGGCTGAGCCAGCCTCACCTCTGTAGACCCGAGCCTCTCTGCTCTTGATCTTTCTTGGTCTGTAGCTCTCCTCCGCCTTCCTTTCTACCTCGGCCCCTTTATGGCTCTACAGACATCTTTGTCTTAAGGATCTTTCCTTGTTCCTTGGCTTTCTCAGTGCCTGTCTCAGTACCTCTGTTAACGTCCCCTCATGTGGGTGTGGGTGTGGGTGTGGGTGTGGATGTGTGTGCACGAGTGTGAGTACAAGCATGGGCACACATGTGTGTGTACATGCATGTGAGCATGTGCATGCTGATTTGTCTTTGTGGCTGCTTCACCTCATCTGTGCTGGAGTCTGAAGTCCGGGAGGGAGCAAAATCAAAGTGGGAATGCACTTTAAAACACCATTGGAAGCATGAGGCTGTTGTTTTGATGCTAGCAAGAGGCAAGCCTGTACTCATCTGTGTGTGGCCAGGCCCTTTCTGCTTCTTTCTCTGCACTGCGGTGCTTTACTGTTTCTGTTTCTGGACACGGATGAAGACATGTACACGGGCCAGACATACGGATGGGACTGTGATTTCCCTCGCAGTTCCGAGCAGGCTCCACTAGGCTTACCTGCTAGCTCTGGGACCTGGTACTTCAGAGGTGTGCCTGAGTTGTGAAGTGCCACTTGCTAGGCCACATATTCTAGGTTTTTGCTCCTTTCTAGACCCTGAAAGACATCAACACCTTTGGGTCACCTTTACTCTTTCTGCTCACAGGCTTCCTGGGCTCTCTCTTCCATGCTCACACCTCCGCTCACCACCTGCGTCGGAACCTTCTAGATTATCTCCTTACCCTTCCCAGCTCTGCTCTAGACCCCAGTTTTCAGAGTTCCTCCTCCCCCAGGGGAGAGCACTGTTCCTTCCGCATCCTGCCTGCTTCAGTCTAATTTGGATGGGGCAGGGGTGCATGGCGAGGGGGAGACAGTGCCCTGCCTCTTCCTGAAGAAGTTCCACAGGGCTGGACTCGGGTATTCCCCAGACTTATTTAGAGCACCCTTGTGTGCCAGGCACTCAGGCCCTGCGCCAAGTGATGTGGCTTAGGGCTGTGAGTGACACGATCCAGACTCAAAAATGGGCCCCTTGGCTGTGCTGAGATAGGTGGCCTGGGCTGTGTAGTTCTACTATAGCAGAACAGAGAAGTCAATGGGTAGGCTCCTAGGTAATGTAAGTAAGTCATGGAAGGCATCTCAGAAGATGTGACTCTTTGGATCCCAAAGGATGGAGTGGTATTTTCCAAGGACCTGTGTGAGGACATGATGGGTGATCTAAACACTGTTCATCTACAGTTTAGAGAGTAGAATTAAGTTAGATCAGACTTAGAGTTTTCCTTAATTATAAGTTGATTTAAGTACCACCCATGACATCTGTTCTCTCTCTCTCTCTCTCTCTCTCTCTCTCTCTCTCTCTCTCTCTCTCTCTCATATGCTGTCTTGGCTGCAGGGTTGTTTGGGGACACCAAATACTGCCTGTGACTTTGGTACAAAAAATGGTCTTCCTGTGGATTCAAATTCTGAGATGCTCCCCTCCCCCTTCCTTCACCATTGGACTTTGCTGGTCATTACTTCCATTCTGTTTTTAGACCAAATTGCTTCCACTAGGGCTAAATTTAAAAAGGAAAAAAAATGATTTTATTTCAAACGTCACAGAAAAGCAGACACCACCCTTCTGTCACTCCTTCTTGGGTTCCTGGAAGGGTCTCCAATGTGTACCTCTGGATGTCCGACTGCTCAGGGGTAAATAGTGGTCGCAGCTATTTAGTAGGTACCACGCCTTTAATCCCAGCACTTGGGAGGCAGAGGCAGGCAGGTTTCTGAGTTCGAGGCCAGCCTGGTCTACAGAGTGAGTTCCAAGACAGCCAGGGCTACACAGAGAAACCCTATCTCAAAAGAAAAAAAATAGTAGGTATATGCAAAAGACTTTGATAGGCCTGGCATGTCCTGCACCACATTCAGTTCCACAGACGCTCAGGGAGTAGAGGGCACCATTTTCATGTAAGGGAGTGAGGTTCGGAGGGAAGCTTGGCTAGGGCCACTTGTTGGGAAGAGTTGCAGAGAGACCATGGACACCTTGAGGATTCTCCTCAGCTGATTCTCCTAGCGTTTGAGTAGAAAGGGTGTTTGGCAGTCTAGTCCAGACTTGTCATTGTACGGTGAGTAAGTGGAGGACCAGATAAGGAGGGACCAGGCCCGGGATGCCTGGTTCTCACTCCAGTGAGATCCATGTTTCCAGGTGTATCCCACCACCATCCCACTACAGGCCCACTGACCTTCTCATTGCAAATAACCGTGCCGCCACTGCCCCCTGCCCCCTGGAGATGCCAATAAGAGACCGCCACTCTGGCTTCATGTAGAAAAGCTATAATATCAATCCAGACTCTGATCCAAGTGCACAGGCCACACCCCTCACAAGCCCTTGACTTAGGCTCTAAGGTCTGTGAGGAAGAGAAACAGGAGTCCGGAGTTTGTAGCACATAGCTGCACTCGAGAACGTGCAAGGATGTGAATAAATTTAAATAATCACGTGTGCAAATGCTTGAATGGATAACACTGGCCGTTCGCCTGACCAAGCCTTCCTTCCGGATCTCAGCACGGGCCATCCTTGTCTCTGGAAGTGTGGATGAGACTTACCTTCTTCTTTAAGAGACAGGATGGGGAACCAGTTCTGCAGACACACACACACACACACACACACACACACACACACACACACACAAGAACGCTTTTTCTAACATCCTGGCCCTCTCAGATCCAAAGAGATGCCTTGTCACACTTAACCAAGGGCAAAGCCCGCTTCCTGTGTCCTATTCGGGCCACCAGATTCCAGGAGACCCAGAATGAGGAGAGAGGTTCCGCTCTAGTAGAACAGATAGGACAGACACTTCCACCAACAACTGCCTCCCACCTCAAAAACATGGACGTAACCCCTGACAGCTTTGGACAGGAAATCCTGTCACTAGAGCTGCCACAGCAAGGCTCGGCGCGGGGACAAGCTGTGCACAGGGGCTATGGACTCAGCCTAGGAGGATTTTCCAGAAAGGCACGAGGCTCTCTGGGCTGGGGTGTTGTTCAGCGGTAGAGTGGGTTTGATCCCAGAGCAAGAACTGGGGAGAAGGCTCTATACTGAGTGAGAGGGAGGTCTTGAAATGGGGAGGGGGAATAGGGCGGCTGGGTTTGGAAGGAGTTGCATTGTGGCCTCTATAGACTCAGGGAACTGGAGGGAGAGGTGAACCAGACGTCTAAGCTTTGAAGAGAGCTTATTTTGACCGCCTGGCCTGACCCACCGGAGCTGTGGCAAGGAACTTAACCCTTTTGCTGGCTGCTCATACGTTCCTCTGCTTCCTAATAGCCCAGCGTAGGATGCTAATGCCCACACCGTGCTGTGCACAGTGTGCAGGCCTGGCGCACCACTGGGACCAGCCAGTGATGAAGCAAGCCTGTCGGTGGGAGCAAGAGAGAAGAAATCCGCAAGCCAATTCCCCACTCCATTTAGGCTCCACAATTAAAGGCAATTACTCTGCAGTTCTCTAATCAAATGCTCCCGGCCAAGCTGCCAGCCAGGCAGCCATGTGTAGCTCCCGGAGCCAGAGGGAAAAGAGAACAAAGTCCCACACTGTCTCCGCTCCCACGACGCAGGGGGCTGTGTGCATGCAAGATGTATCCGTGTGCACATCCCGGGCCCCAGCCCTCGGGTCAAGGGTAAACACGTGGAGCAGGGCCAGCGTCCCATGAATCGTATTCAGGGCGATTTGGCTTTGGATAGACTATCGCCTGGGAATCGTCAATGCACACAGTAGACATGCTGTACCTGGTGGATCTGAACATCTGTTGGCCCACACGGCGTGGGGGGAAAGGGACTGGGGCCTCACAGTCTCCTTCGTTGTGAGTGTGTCATCCTTGAACCCGAGTGTCTGAGGGGCGGCAGTGGATGCAGAAGGAGTTGTAGAGAACAGCCCAGGACCTGGACAGCCAGGGCTTGACCTCTGTCCTAGCTCTACTGTTAATGCAGCGGGTGGTCATTAGGTCAGTGCGGCTGCCTGGACGTCAAGGCTCAAAACTTTGCCAGGCCCAATCCAAAGATGTTTAGGTAGTGCCAGACCGTGTCTGTGATTGCTCAGCCCTCCAGACCCTTAGGCCTAGACCTGGGGACCTGAGAGGGAGAGTGTGAAGTAAAGGGATGACGTGACACAGCCCTTCTCACCCGTCTTCGTTCCCGCTGCTAGCTTTGGCTTTGCCTGGGACCCAGACTCGCTTCAGCCAGGAGCCGGCGGATCAGACGGTGGTGGCCGGACAGCGGGCAGTGCTCCAGTGCGTGCTCCTCAACTACTCTGGGATTGTACAATGGACCAAGGACGGGCTGGCTCTGGGTATGGGCCAGGGCCTCAAAGGTGAGTACTGGGCTGGGACGGCACCCTCGGTAGAGTGCACGCTCGCATGTGCAAGGCCTCGGGTTTGATCCCCAGTGCAGCCGAAAGAAAGGTGTATGCGTAGCTGCTCAAGCCCCAGCATCCCGAAAGGCCATTCTCGACTCTCAGCCTAGATTCCTGGCTTCGCTCCCCTCCTGCCCTGCGTCCTGTTCTTGACTTCCCAGGTCTGTCGCTTTCACCTGCCAGCTCTCTCCCTTCCCTCAGACGGCGAACTGGCTCAGGAAAGGCCGTGTGCAGCCTGGGAGATCAAGGGAAACAGGGCTTTACATTGAGAGCTTTAGGCAGAGTCCGGGGACACACCATGGGGTGCCGCAGACAGGTCACGCAGGAGGCACTGGGCTAGCAAAGCCCGCCTGCCCCAGGCAGATGCTCTGCTCGGGCACTGTCTGCCCTTCCTGGTTTGTTTTTGTTTTTGCTCTTTTAGCTCTAATGACAGCATTTCTCCCTTCCCTGTCTGCCTTTTGAGCACTCCGCACTTTTCTTTGCCCCCTACATAGTCCATGTCGGCTTAGACGCGGTCGGCCTAAGCACTTTCTTCCTTAATAATTCTTTAATAACAAATAAGCATTTGTTAAGCACAAGCTATCTAGCCAGTGCTGAAGAAAGCACACAGATTCAGTTGGAGACAAAAAGCACTGGCCCCTCCATCCAACAGATAGCACAGAGACCCTTGGAAACCCTTCTTGGTAAAGAGTCAAGACGTCTGCCTGGCTCTCGTTACGGCTCGGCCGCTTGGCCACTGACCGAGCTGGGGAAAAGCCGTTTGCTTAGCCCCCTTCGCTTGCTTAGCTGACCTGTGAAGCAGGTTTAACAGTCACAGGCTGCCTGTCTGACAAGCGCACCCTGGGCCTCTGTACCGAGTGGCAGAATGTGCTTTATGAGGACACAGTTAGCTAGGAAGCACTGCAGCAGTGAGTGGGCTGGGACTATATATTTCTGGTCTTATTATTTTTGAAGGTGGTGAGATTATTTGCTATGTGTCTAGGTTGAGGAAATCTGCATGGCACAATCTATACAGAAAAGAGATGGATTTGACGGATCTATTGTTGATGAGGGAGAAAATGAGAAAGACCGAGGTCGATAGATATGCAGTCAGAGGAATCCATAGCCTCTGAAAGAGGGAGATGGGGGGGGAGATGGGGGGAGATGGTGGGAGGAAGTCAGTAGGTATTTGGGTGGGAGTTAGCAAGGCAGGCTGGGCACAGAGACCCACCCTATGTTTTAGAGAAGAGCAGAAATCCCCCTTGGATGGTCCTTTGAGACGCCAGTAAACCTTGTTTATTCTCCTTCTGTGGCGAGGGCTAGGCCCTGTGAGCCACACAGAGTGCCCTGTAAGTACTCAGATGCCCCACACTTACCAGCGCCCTCTCTTCTCTCTGATCTCCATGCTGGTTACCTTTTCTTCTCTTCCTCTTCCTTTGCTATTGTTATGAGAAACATTTGCCAGCCAACCACTTTGCAGATTTCATCTGCTTCTCTCTCTCTCTCTCTCTCTCTCTCTCTCTCTCTCTCTCTCATCACCCCTCCTGCTTTATGGTCCCACTGCTACGGAGTCTGTGTCTGGTGCTTCACAGTCTCACCTGCCAGTGGTACCCAGGAAAGAAAAGGAAGGAAAGCTCTCTTGGAAGGGATGTGGGTTCTGCTTCGGGGAGGACCTGAGAGTCCTGGGTGGAGGGTGAGGTGGGCTCGGCCTCAAGCCTTGGCCTGACGTTAGTCTTCCCTTTTCTGTCCCTGCAGCCTGGCCACGGTACCGGGTGGTGGGCTCTGCGGATGCTGGGCAGTACAACTTGGAGATCACAGATGCTGAGCTGTCCGACGACGCTTCCTATGAGTGCCAGGCCACGGAGGCTGCCCTGCGCTCTCGACGGGCCAAACTCACCGTGCTCAGTAATGACTCCCAAGCTCTGTTTATCATTCTCCAGATCCCTCTTCAATGTTCCAGACTTTCCCTAGCCTCACCTTTCTCCCAATGTCTCTTTCCTCCCTGGTTTTTTTCTCAACAACTCCTTACATGAACTTCTTCAACAGCTAAGGCCACGAGGCTACAAAGATGGCCAGGTGGTTAAAAGCACTTGGTATCTTTTGCAGATCTGGGTTCAGCACCTGGCACCCACATCCGATGGTTTAAAACCACTAGTTGCTCTAGTTCCAGAGGATTCCACTGCCGCCTTCTGGCTTCTGCAGGCACATGCATATAATGTGGTACAGGTGCATGTACACACACACACACACACACACACACACACTAAATTATACTTTTTAAGAGCAAGTTCTAGGACAGCCAGAGCTATACAGAGAAACCCTGTCTCTTAAGAAGAAAAAGAGGAAGGAAGAAGAAGGAGGAGGAGGAGGAGGAGGAGGAGGAGGAGGAGGAGGAGAAGAAGAAGAAGAAGAAGAAGAAGAAGAAGAAGAAGAAGAAGAAGAAAGAAGAAACAGAAGAAGAAACAAAAGAAGAAAAAGAACAAACAGAAGAAGAAACAAAAGAAGAAGAAGGAAAGAAAGACAAGGAAGGAAGGAAGGAAGGAAGGAAGGAAGGAAGGAAAGAAAGAAAAGAAAAAAGAAAAAATCATAAAACAAACAAACCTAAAAGCATGTAAAGTGTGGAGGAGGCTGTGCTGGGCTAGCCTTTACTGGGTACTGTAGTCTCTATAAGGTTGATAGCCTGCGCTCCAACCTCTGCCCAGATCACACTAAGGACCCAGAGCCTCCTGTGGAGACAGGGCCCTCTGCACTGAGAAGTGTGGCAGTGGAGACCTAGCCCATGCTTTGTCTGGTTTCAGTGCAGTCGTTTGTTTAGAGAACTTTGCTTGTTCCTCTCCGGCGTTCTGCTCTCCCTGAACCCCAGGCCTTTCCTTTCAGCCCAGCGTCCCGGCTGCTCCTTCCTTCAGCATGTTCCTCTCTCGTTGGATGTTCCCTGGAGCACCAGGGAACAGGGGAACAGAGCTGGAAGAAACAAGCCAGGGGGGCTGGACCTGGGAGCGAGTCTGTTTACAACTATCCCAGCTTGTCTCTTGGAAGTTGAGCTCCCAGTAGCAGCACACAGAGGACAGGGTAGATGCCACCATGGCAAGCTTTGGGCCATCTAGAGGACTACCCTCCCTCAGAACAGAAGGGAGGAGGCAGCAGTGGCCCATCTTCAGGCCTTACAATCCCCGCAGCTCAGTGGTCTTGGCGCTTCTGTCTCTTCTCTCTCTCTCTCTCTCTCTCTCTCTCTCTCTCTCTCTCTCTCTCTCCCTTCAGTGGGGAGAAAGGAGACAGGAGCTAAGATAAGTGTGTTTGTATACCGAATCCCTTGCTCTTTGGGGCTGGGTGGGGGGGGAACTCTAGGAATGGAAAAAGAGTTCTAGGCTGCTGGGAATCCCAAACCCTGGCTTCAGGTTATGCCTTGGCCATTTTGTACTGTGACCCTGAAGAAATCCCAATCATTGGGCAGAGATTCTCTCTCTGGTGTGGTAATGCTTACATAATGCTACCAGGCTACCTTTCTTTCTTCTTCCTTCCTTCCTTCCTTCCTTTCTTCCTCCCTCCCTCCCTCCCTCCCTCCCTCCCTCCCTCCCTCCCTCTCTCCCTTCCTTCCTTCCTTCCTTCCTTCCTTCCTTTCTTCCTCCCTCCCTCCCTCCCTCCCTCCCTCTCTTCCTTCCTTCCTTCCTTCCTTCCTTCCTTCCTTCCTTCCTTCCTTCCGTCCTTCCTTCATGAGATTTAGTATTTTATGCTAAGAGTTAGATGAAGTCATATGACAAGGTGCTTTAGCAAACAAGAATTAAACTCTGGGTAAATGGTAAAAGTTATTGTCAATTGGCTTCCAGTTTACAACTGACAATTGACTTCAAAGACCTTGAGAAATGCTAGAGAAATGTGGGTTGGTGACGGGGGTGACAGATGGTCTTTGCCTGGGCATAGGGGAAAGAAACAGGACAAGGGCAGAAGGCCCAGTGGGAGGAAACACTGTGTCTTGTTCTCCTTGTAGCAAGAACCCAGTCTCCGGGCAGATGGGCGCTCAGTTCCTGAGTGTGGTAGGAAGGTAGGGAGCTGGGCACACCAGAGAGCCTTCCCCATTTCTCCTCCTCTCAGGTTTCTCCCACTTTCATCCACAACCCTGCCCCTGTCCCTGGAGTTGTGTACACGAGGAAGCAGAGGCAGGGGAGGGCCAGGACTGAGGGAATGGTTAGCTGACAGAAGCCTTAGAACCATGAGTAAGAGCAGCTCATGCTATACACGAGTACCCTGCATGCCACCTTCTGTGTACACACCTCACTGACCTCACATACTCAGTGAGGAGGCCCCCTTAGGGCTCTGAGGGAGAAATAGGCCCGGTGCCTTTAGGGGCACAACCACGTGACAGTTAAGGGAGGGGCCGGGATCTGAAGGGCACTGATCTAAATTCCACCCCTTCTCCACTCTGCCACTCCACATGTACAAATTGAACAGAAAGCTGTGTCAGCAACTGTGCCTCCAGTGCAGAAACCTTCATTTCACCCACGCCGGGACAGCCCTGTCTGCCTCCAGCTCTGTGGACCTCCCAAGATCTCCCCTTGAGGGTCTGCTCTAGGAGTTTCCTCTCAGTTCCCTATTCTTGTTTTTCTCAGAAAAAAAGATGAATTCAGTGCAGGCCTAGACTACATAATGAGTCTCTGTCTCAAGTTAATTAAGTGAATAAATAAATATTTTATTTAAAAAAAAAAAAAAGAGGAACCCTTGTCCTAGTGGAACTTTGGGACTCTTGGCTTTGGGAAGCAGGATTTGACTCACCTTAACATTTGGAAGCCTATGGCCAGGGTATAAGGAAAGGTACCTTGTTTCTTAAAACCAAATGTATAGCCAACTCAGTTCCTTAGGCACACAGCAAAGGCCTTTGTTAGCCATGCATTAGGCAGCGGAGACTCTTTAAATGCCAGTAAGACCTGCACCTGCCTTTCCCAGGAGACGGAGGTAGGGGAGACAACCACCAGTAGTAACTACTGGGCAGGCGACACTCAGGTACTGCTGCAGGGGAATTCTTGAAGCTTTCTGCATCCCCCAGAATTTGGCCAGGGTGATAACAGCAGCTCTGAGAGAGGGCGTGCCCTGCGGCAGAAACAGCAGAAGCAAAGTGAGGCGCTAAGGGTCTGCAGGGCATGGCTTGAGGACCCTAAAACAGGAGGCCGACGTGTGAGAAGCCATGCCACCAGCACTTGCAGCCTCTGGAGGTGCTTGAGCAGGAGACCAGCACACCCTTAACCGCTATGGAGAAAATAACCTGCCAACGATGTGTAGCGGATAGAGTTGACTCTTCCAGGCAGATGGTAGGGGCTAGATGTAGGATAGCCTTCCTTCCCCAGGGAGTGATCTGACCTCAGGACCTTGAGATAGCCCTCTATACTATCCTTGAGCAGCAATGGTGGGTACAGTAGCAGACAACGGGGGGGGGGCGCTCTGTGAGAGAATAGCCCGAGAGCTGAGAAAGCATGTGGCCTTTGGGTGAAGCCCCGTGTGAGCGCCGTGTAAAGCGATTGATCGCTAGAGTGCCATTGCCCTGCCGAGGGGGACTCCTGCTGGTGGAAGGACACCTCCGTGGCGGGGGACAGAGTTGGATGCACCCTGAGCTGATTTTGTTCTCCTCTTCCCTCCAGTTCCTCCAGAGGACACAAGGATTGATGGGGGCCCCGTGATCCTGCTGCAAGCAGGCACCCCCTACAACCTCACTTGCCGAGCCTTTAACGCCAAGCCTGCTGCAACCATCATTTGGTTCCGGGATGGGACACAGCAGGAGGGGGCTGTGACCAGCACGGTGAGGACCTTGCCTGCTCCTCTGGCCCCTCTTAGACCCCCCCCTCCATGTTGTCTCTCCTTTCCCTCATTCAGGGGCAGATGTGATAAAAACCCTTTAAGCCATCCGACCCAACTCTTTTATCATACAGTTGTGAAGACTGAGGCCCAGAGAAGATAAATGGACTTCCAGGTTCACTGCCCCATTCCATAAGTACTTCCTGTACGCTAGGTACTGTGCGTGGTAGACACTTTATGGGCAATTTCTCTTAAGCCTCTGAAGAGTCCCATAAAGTAGGTGTTGCTTCCAACTTACAAAGGAGGAAATCGACGGTCAGAGACGTCCAGGGCCTAGCCCGCTGTCACTCCGAGGACAGCAGCGAGGTTGGCATTCTGTCCCGGGGTCTGGCTGCACTGCTGAGCCTTTGCTCTCTTCCGTCAGCATGGCAAAAAGGCTGCAGAAGCCAGGGCTGCGAGCACATGCTCCGGTGGGGAAGGTGTGACAGGTGGGAGATGTTAAGTCACTCACCCAGAATCACACGGCAGAGCTGATGGCAGTGGCTGCACACACGCTTGTGCACCTTGCCCTGGGCGGGGCACTAGGAGAGGCACTTCCCAGTGGGGAGAGAACTGCCCACCGGTGTTCCTAGACTGTGGGGGTGGAGACCTTAGGCTCTGACTGTAGCTCATTGAGACCTCCATGGCTGTGAGCTAATATCTTCCCTCTGACCAATTCATAAATGATTATTTGACCCCAGTGGGGCCCAACATTTTTTTTTTAACCATAAAAACTGATATTTTTCTCCTGGGGGTGGGGGGGGGAACTACATGTTTTAAAATATATTGGTAGCCAAACAAGTTGATTTGCTAATAGCATTTGCTGTCTGCTCCTGACTTTTGCTCATTCTCTTAAGACTGGTGATTCCGAATCTCACTGCTTTGCCTCAGTGGGGTGCTGCTGCGGTCCCCTAGAGATGAGGCGTGCGTGGCTGTCTGAGGGAGAGGTGTTACTCTTGTTCACGGCGTGGTTTCCTTAGGTGGGGGACAATATGGAGATGGCTTCGGTGTCACCGAGCCAGTAAGCCTCTGAGCTGTTGAATCTGTCTGGGTACTCCAAGACCTCAGAGGCACCACTGAGACACAGGGTACCAGGGCCAAGTGTAGGACACTTTCACGGTAGGTGGTTGAGGCAGGAGAGCCCAGAGGGCTGGACAGGCTGGGAAGGCTTTCTATAAGCAGAGAAACTCACTGTGGGCTTACAGAATTCCAGGAAGATCCAGAGAAAACAATACCACAGAGTGAATGCTCGTGTGCGCCTCAGACTTCAGTTAGTGTTAAGATATCAATATTAGAGTATCTGCTAGGATACGATTTCCATGCTCTTGTAAGATGTAATAACGGGGGCAGCTGTGACAGGGAGGGGGAGCTACCTTTCCTTTCGATTTCTCTGTAAATTGCAGAGAGCTTTTTAAAACACCCAACTTGTCCATGAAGTTGGAACAGGGAGGGGGCCGCGCTTTGAAGGTCCAACCTTTGGTCTCTCTGAGAGCAGAGGAGGGGCGGCTAGCCTTGGCTCCATCTTTCCCCATCCCCAGGAGCTGTTGAAGGACGGGAAGAGGGAGACTACAGTCAGCCAGCTGCTCATTGAGCCCACAGACCTAGACATAGGCCGTGTGTTCACCTGCCGCAGCATGAACGAGGCCATCCCCAATGGCAAGGAGACGTCCATTGAGCTTGATGTGCACCGTGAGTAGGGCACTGGGCAGGCGGCGAGGTGGGGACATGGGCGGCTTTAGAAGTACCGAATGAGGATCCTATGTCCTACCGAATGAGGCGGCCCAGAACTAACGCTCCCCGCATTTCCTGGTTTAGCCGTGGGCTAATGGTTGGTAGGTGGAGCATTGGGTATGGTATTGAACCTGCTTACTGGAGTTGTGAGCGTTAAAGACGTTATGGCAGAGGAGCTAGCATGGCTAAACTCCTGCAGGGTGTCCATGCATTCCTCCTAGTCAGGAATGCTCTAGCCCTAGCCCTTTACAGTGAGCTAAACTAGCCCACGCCGCCACCTAGTGGTCATATCCGGTCATTACACTCATTGGATCATTGCTTCTTTTTCTATCATTCTTGGCCTGAGCCACCGGAAAAGACTGTGTAGAAAGGGTGATGGTGCTGGCTGATATTTTGTAAATTCGAATCCTCACTTCGCACCAAAGTGGTATGAATATACATGTCACAGAGGGAAAGGGAGAAACTCGGGGACAGAAAGGACCCTGACCTCCTATCCTGTACTTTGCAGACCCTCCTACTGTGACTCTGTCCGTTGAGCCCCAGACCGTGCTGGAGGGTGAGCATGTCATCTTTACATGCCAGGCCACGGCCAACCCGGAGATCTTGGGCTACAGGTGAGAGGGTCGGGGTTTGGGAGTGCTGTGAACGTAATAAATGGAGAGGCCCTTGAGACTGGGGGTGGGGGCGGGTATGGGGGAGGCAAGTGTCCCTGAATGAAGCTGAGAGTCCCAGGTTCTGATCTCCCATCCCCCCGCCTCATCCTCTAGGTGGGCCAAAGGGGGGCTCTTGATTGAAGACGCCCACGAGAGCCGCTATGACACAAACGTTGATTACTCCTTCTTCACGGAGCCTGTGTCTTGTGAGGTTTATAACAAGGTCGGGAGCACCAATGTCAGCACTTTAGTGAATGTTCACTGTGAGTAGTGGGAGGGGAGCGGCGGGGGAGGGGCAGAGGGCAGGAGCCGTCAAAGGTCCGTGGGCACAGGGGAGGGAACCTCCACTGACCTGGTAGACAGGGTAAACATGGGAGGTGGGGGCACGAAGAAAGACAGCCAATCCAAGCTGATGGCTCCCAGGAGCCGGAGACTCTGACCAGCCGCTTCTCTCTCCATCAGTTGCCCCCCGGATTGTAGTTTACCCAAAGCCCACCACCACAGACATTGGCTCCGATGTGACCCTGACCTGTGTCTGGGTGGGGAATCCCCCCCTCACCCTCACGTGGACCAAGAAAGACTCAAACATGGTAAGCCTCTTCCTGCCTGTTCTGAGTGCGGGGGTCGGGGAGGGCATAGGCTTCCTGGCGCAGTGAAGAGAACGGGAGGGGCCAGAGTTGGTCTTCCACGGCAAAACTGGGACATCTCTAGGTCTTGGGGTTTGGGAGAGAAGAGAATCCTTGCAGTCAGCCACACCTCTTCTCCTTGGACTTGCGAGGAACTCAGGGCGAAGTGCATGACGGGAGCAGGCCGTGCTGCCGGGGGAGTCGGATCTAGGGCATTAAGGATGCGGAGGCGGGCGGGGAATCGGGCGAAGAAAGCTGAAGTGCACAGTTCTAGGGACTCCTATTAGACAGTCAGGGCCAGAGTTGCAAAGGAAGATTTCAGACTAAACTGGCTTACCTGGCTTAGTAATAAAGGCATGGGAAGGGCTCACCAGAGAGGACGGCATCCCTCTACGGCCACTGTAGCCCTCACCTGTGCCCAGGCGCCTGTCGCCAGCCTGCTTAGAGTCTTGGGGAGGACTTAGCCTGACTCAGGAACCCGTTCACCTTCTGGGAATTCACTTGTGGCTCTTCGTGCTTTCTTTCCCATGCCTCCGATGCGGGGGCGCTCACCGACCCAGGGGCCCAGGCTTTCTGGCTCCCCACCCGAGGCTAATCTCTCTGCCCAGGTCCTGAGTAATAGCCATCAACTGGTGCTGAAGTCAGTGACCCAGGCAGACGCCGGCATCTATACCTGCCGGGCCATCGTGCCGCGAATTGGAGTGGCTGAGCGGGAGGTTCCACTTTATGTCAATGGTGAGTGTCTTAAGTGGGCGAGACCTGTCCGGCAAGCTGTGCACCTGAAGCTGTTGGTGAGATATCTGAGTGGCCTGACCGGGTCTTCTGCCTGTAGGACCCCCTATCATCTCCAGCGAGGCCGTGCAGTTTGCCGTGAGAGGTGATGGCGGTAAGGTGGAGTGCTTTATCGGCAGTACCCCACCTCCGGATCGAATTGTGAGTGCTGGGTTGGCTTGGACAGGCAGCCCTTGGTGTGTCCCACCCGCCCCGCTTCCTTTCCCCACCCTTCTCGGCTCTCCTCATCACTTTACCTGTTCGAATCCCACCCCCTCCCTTACTTGTGTGACGCTGAACAAATTAGTGTTTGAACCTGTTTCTCATCTGTGAAGAAGAGGCCATCTCCCTTCGTACAAGTCATTATAGCTGCAGTTGTGAGGAACCTAGTAGAGGGCCCGGCAGAGGTGACACATGCTTTTAATCCCAGCACTTGGGAGGCAGAGGCAGGTGGATCTTTGAGTTCGAGGCCAGCCTGGTCTACAGAGTGAGTTCCAGGACAGCCAGGGCTATACAGAGAGAAACCCTGTCTCCAAAAGAAAAGAGAAAAGAGAAAGAAAGAACGAGCCTAGTAGAGTTCCTTGGAGTCAGAAGGTGCTGGCAAAGGTGCTTCCTCTCTCCCTCCTCATCTTCCTCTGTACCCCTCCTCCTCCCTCCCCTCAGCTCCCCCTCCCACCTGTCCCGCTCTGTTTCTCTTGCCTTCTTCCCACAATCCCTGGCCATCCCTCATTCCTTTCTCGTCTTCCCTATACCATGAACAGTCGATTCCTCCTGTGGCCACTAACCATCAAAGCCCTCATCGCATTTAATGACCGTTTGCCTAACTCCAGGGCTGCCCAGGGATACTCCATTACCACAGCTGCCTAGGCAGAAGACGGCCCAGCTCCCAGGAGGCCTGCCTCATCGAGCTGGGAGCACTGATCCCTGGAAAGGAGCCAGCATCCAGCTGTTCCTCTTCTTAGCCTCCCTTATGCCATGAGAAGAACACAGTTAGGATTGCCTCAGCCGGGAGGGCAGGGATGGAAGGCCTGGGGGGGATACACCTCCTGACTCTCTGCCGGCAGGTGCATCTCCAGAGAGCCAGGCAGGCTTCTGTGGGTTGATGAATGGCAGTGCTGGTCAGATAGACTTGTGTGCGGTTAGAATCCGGAGGCTGAGCATTCTGAGCATTGCCTCATGACAGCCAGAACCGGCCATTTCACAGATGAAGAAAGCGAGGCCCAGAGAGGGAAAGCACGGCCGCGTGGTTGCTGTGGGGCGGGAGGGCTATGAGACAGAGTCCAGGGAGCTCAAGTCCCAACCCAGCCTTCCCAGCAACAGACAAGATCCGACACTGGCTCGTCAGCTCAGCTGCCTCTACCTCTCAAAACACCACCCAGTGCCACGCTTAGAGCACGGGACCACAGCAGAAGCGAATTCCTGGACCTCTCCCTTACATTCATACTCGGGAACATAAACCTCAAGGTTGAGGTGTTTTAGAGTCTTCCTAGATAAGTCTGATGTCTATTGTGTGGGAACCACAACTTCCGGAGCAGAAGTTGAGCGTCAAGAATTTGTGGTAGTGGGTGTGACTCCGTTGTTTCAGGGTGAGGGTGTGTAGGGCCTGAGGACCACACCTGTGCTGGGTGAGGCTGCCTCAGAGGGGAGTGGGGATCCTCGGGGCATGTGCTTCCTCCACATGCCCTTACATCTATGCTGCCTTCCCCATCCCAGGCCTGGGCATGGAAGGAGAACTTCCTAGAGGTGGGGACCCTGGAACGCTACACCGTGGAGAGGACGAACTCGGGCAGCGGGGTGCTGTCCACTCTCACCATCAATAACGTCATGGAAGCCGACTTCCAGACCCACTACAACTGCACTGCCTGGAACAGCTTTGGACCAGGCACAGCCATCATCCAACTGGAAGAGCGAGGTCAGCCACGCTGACTGCCCAGGATAGCCTGAAGTCCCACCTTCTCTTTCTATAGCGAGGTTCAAAGCAAGATGACTCTCTCTTGGGCCTCTCTGCCAGAAGCTAACTTTAGTGGTCTGCCAGTTAATTTACTATGTAAATGTTTCTTGAGCATCTTTATGTGCTGAACTTTGAAGGAAGGATTGCAGGCGTGAACAGAACTTCACTCACAAGAAGCTTTCCTCTTAGTGAAGGAACTTAAGTACTAGAAACAAGTGAATCCAGACTGAGGAAAGCGAAATGATATATGCAACAGGTTAGCACAGCCTATGTCTCTGAGCTACTGAGAAGGTTGAACAGAGGATATTTGCAAAGTTCAAGGGTCCCCCTACCCTTGAAGCATCCTTGGTTTTATAAAAGAGGTATATTCCCTCTGGGAACCTTTGACAAAATGAAAGCGGTACCTAGCTTTTGACAGATATGTTTGATGAAGGGAAAATAGTACTTGTTTGTTTTTGAGAACTGGTCATTGGGAAGGGAGATACGGAGAACCTGGGGGACCCCTGGGGGACCCTGGGAAATGTGTGGAAAAGCTAATGGTTCTGGTTTAGTTAATGGTACAGGATGGACGTGGGGAACAGAGAAGGGTAATGTGGGGGGCTCAGCTAGGAAGGGTCTCAGAGGCGAAGCTGTGTAATCAGAATCAGGACCCAGCTAGTGATTCCAGAAACAGAAGGCCCCAGGGAGAGTTCTTGGGTGTCTTCTCAGCTAAGGGAGGTGGGGACCCTAGAGAGGAGTGTTGGGCCACAGTGGGCACTGCAGATAGAGCAGACACGACTTTGCAGGCAAGGCACGTGGGAGCGGAGGTTGGAACCGAGATCACAGATTGGAGTTTGGAAACAGCCCTACTTCCGAGGGAGGGGCCAAGCTCAGGGGAAGTATGCCAAGCAGAGGACGAGGAAGCTCTGAGACAAACAGGGCAGGGATGGAGCACTGGCTGCCCTGACGCCAACTCCAGTTAAACCAAAGCACAGATTACAAACCAAACTCAGCCCAGCTCTTCTCCAGTGTGGCCTGGACTTAGATGTCACCACAGCCCAGCCCAGGCAAAAGCTAACCTTTGTACACAATCCAGAGTTGCCCCAGTGTGTTGTGGCCAAGTCGTCAGGTCCCTGCATGGCTCCGTCCTCATTCCTATTCTTTCCTCTCCCGTCTACAGAGGTGCTACCTGTGGGCATCATTGCTGGGGCCACCATCGGAACTGGCATCCTGGTCGTCTTCTTTTTTGCTGCCTTAGTGTTCTTCCTCTACCGGCGTCGCAAAGGCAGTGAGTACAGGCGCTGCACAGCCGCAACAAACCCTCCCGTTCCCCAACCTTAGCCTTCAAGGTCACATCAGGGGATGGGGACTGGAAGTCAACGGGGCAGACCGGTAGAAAGCCCCCAGCCACATCTCCCTGGCCTAGGTCGAAAGGACGTGACGTTAAGGAAGCTGGACATCAAGGTAGAGACGGTGAATCGGGAGCCACTTACGATGCACTCTGACCGGGAGGACGATACCGCCAGCATTTCCACGGCAACTCGGGTCATGAAGGCCATCTACTCGGTGAGGATGATGCTTCTTTCTCTGTGGCCTAGGCTCTTCACAGTCCTATGGCCAGCCCCACCAGGGTTTTTTTTTTGTTGTTTTTTGTTTTTTGTTTTTTTGTTTTTTTTTCGAGACAAGGTTTCTCTGTGTAGCCCTGGCTGTCCTGGAACTCACTCTGTAGACCAGGCTGGCCTCGAACTCAGAAATCCACCTGCCTCTGCCTCCCAAGTGCTGGGATTAAAGGCGTGCGCCACCACCGCCCGGCCCCACCAGTTTTTAATAACTTCCATTACCTCTTCTTCCTCTGTGAGTTTAACCTGTTCCTGCTACCCCAATTCCTGTGTACCAAACTGCTCTCAAATAGTCACACCCACACTTGTACATACACTGGTAGCCTCGTGCACGCTTACTTGTATAGACTCTCACATACATATGCACAGTTACTCTCTCCCCCTGCCCAGCTCCCTTTGCCTTATCCTTCCCTCACACAGAGGAAAATCTGTAGATAGTTTTGGTTCAACCTTCTCACTTCTGAGTCAAGGCAGCAGTCCCCCGAGGTAGCAGCATTATACTCAGGATATCATATTACACACTAGCAACAAAATTAATACTAGAAGCCATGTCTCTGGTGTCCTACCTCAATCTACATGATGAGGCACAAGCCTGCCCCAACCCCAGAGCCTCCTTTAGCAAGTGGCTTCTGAGCATGGAATCGGTTGTCTTAGGGTTTTAGTGCTGTGAACAGACATCACGACCAAGGCAACTCTTATAAGGACAGCATTTAATTGGGGCTGGCTTACAGGTTCAGAGGGTCAGTCCAGAATCATCACGGCAGGAGCATGGCAGCATCCAGGCAGGCATGGTGCAGGAGGAGCTGAGAGTTCTACATCTTCATCTGAAGGATGCTAGCAGAAGACTGGCTTCCAGGCAGCTAGGATGAGGGTTTTAAAGTCCATACCCTCAGTAACACACTACTATAAAAGGGCCATACCTTGTAATGGTGCCACTCCCTGGGTGGAGTATATGCAAACCATCACATCGGTAAGGCGGGTAAAAACAGCGTCTGTCTCCTGACACCCACGCCTGTCCTTTAGTCCTTTAAGGATGATGTGGATCTGAAGCAGGACCTGCGCTGTGACACCATTGATGCCCGGGAAGAGTACGAGATGAAGGTGAGGAACAAGACTGAAGCAAGGCACAGGGATCCGCTGGCTGGGAAGTGGGACAGGAGGGTCTGCAGGGGGAGGTGAGGACAACCAGAGAGGTCAAGAGGTCTGCAGAAGGAACAGAAGATAGAGTGGTGCCGGTGAGGCGAGCAGGAGACCTGGGTGGGGGTGGACATGGGCGGAAGACCCACGAGAGCGTGTTACACTGGGGCAAGTTCCCACTTTTATCCTTTTCTCGTTGCCCTCAGGATCCCACCAATGGTTATTACAACGTGCGCGCCCACGAAGACCGCCCATCCTCCAGGGCGGTGCTATATGCTGACTACCGAGCCCCAGGCCCTACTCGTTTTGATGGACGTCCATCATCCCGCCTCTCCCACTCCAGTGGCTACGCCCAGCTCAATACGTACAGCCGGGCCCCCGCCTCTGACTACGGCACAGAGCCTACACCCTCTGGCCCTTCTGCTCCAGGCGGCACCGATACAACCAGCCAGCTGTCTTACGAGAACTATGAGAAGTTCAACTCCCACCCCTTTCCGGGGGCAGCTGGGTATCCTACCTACCGTCTCGGCTACCCCCAGGCCCCACCCTCTGGCCTGGAGAGGACCCCCTATGAAGCATATGACCCTATTGGCAAGTATGCCACCGCCACTCGGTTCTCCTACACCTCTCAACACTCAGACTATGGCCAGCGGTTCCAGCAGCGCATGCAGACTCACGTGTAGAGGCTGCGTCTGGCTGGGGTATCTCTGCGGGGCAGAGGAGATGATGGCTTCCCAGCTGTTCCCTGACATTCAGGGACTTTGCTCATTACTCCTTTCGTGGACCCAGCCTTTCTCCTCCTGGCCATCGCACATAAGGAGCGGGTCTCCCAGTAACACCCCATCCCAAGGATGGTGCTCTGTGCATGCCCCAGTCTCCCGGGCCTGCCCTCTCCTCTCCTTCAGGATGGTGTCTCTTCTGACCTTTGTTCTGCCTGACCCAAGCATGAGGAAAGGAGAGGGGAGGCTGGGGGAGGGGAGGAGGGGAGAGGAGAAGGGAGAGAAGAGCACATTTTATCATTTCCTTTCTGTCCTGCTCCCCTGATCTCCCATAAGAGGGCGTGGCGCTCTGCTGAGGTGGGCAGGCAGCTGGAACGTGGGACAGCCCACCAGTCCCGGCTGGCCTTGGTTTCTTTATACCTTGTGTTCATCTTTCCCATCTCAGGGGATTACAGAGGGAACAGTGGGTTCAAATCCAGCCCTTGGTCAGTTGGGGTCTAAATGCCAGTCACCCTGGCTGCTGTGGTGTCCATCTGCTGAGTGAGGAGGGCGTCAGAAATCCCCAGGAGCACTGCTTCCTTTTCTCAGCTCTGTGCTGGGCCAGCCAGATGTGTCCTGGATGAGAGCAAAGAGTGATCCGGACCCTGTGCCGGTCGACAGGCAAGGGGCCACTGTGTAGTGTGTGACACTTTCCAGATCCAACACGAGTGGGAGCCACACAAGCCTCTTTCTTTCACAGTATCTGCCCCTCAGTGGTAACTCTTGAGCCTTGCAGAGTTGGGTAGAGCAGAGGCTACTCTTCATGGGGCTATTTTTCAAAAGCAATAAAACCTCATTTGGAAAGAAAAGCTGTAGGGGTTTCCCCTCCTCCCACTACACACAAGTCCCCCTGGAAAAGAAAGGGTCACCTGCCCTCCACCAGACACCTGACTCCTTGTATTACTATATCTGCGTGTCTACGCACCTTGAGTCTAGTATATACATCCAAATGGTGAGACCTGGCTACTGGTGGATTCTGATGTAGTTAAGCAGCGTCCCGAGCCTCAGACTCGACTCACTGTAGCTAGAAACTACCTTGCAGATGGCATGGTAGATGCTTTATCCAGACAGATTTTGGTTTTGTCTCCTCCTCACGCCCAACACCCCCCCCCCCGACCAATCAGATTCCTTCTTCCATTTTCAGTGCCTTGAGTGTCAAGTTTGTGATGGTGTCCCTGTGTGAGCTTCAGCTCATCCCATGTTAGCATCCAAGGAGAGACAAATGAGAGGGTGTGAGGGGAAGGGGGCCTGGGAATGGTCCAGAATATAAACTCTGACTGACCTAGATGAAGATCCTAGTGCAGAAGAACACAACAGGCACTGAATTCCATAGGCCATGCTGTCTTTTTCCCACACAGCGTGCACACACGAGCCCACACACATTCCATACCACGTCTCATCTACCACCTTCTGACCAAAGAGAATCTGTAACACGTGTCTCAGCCTCACCTTCCCAAAGAAAGCAACCGCCCAACGGGAGTCTACTGTCCACATCCCCGCTGAGGCCTGCAGGATGGGTAGGAGTATTCCCAGAATGCTCCTTGCTTTTTCTCATTGGTCACCATTCGTTAGTTATGTTTACTTTAATGAGTTACATGTTCATCAGACATGGTCCATCACTAACCTAGATGGGCCTGTGGGGTGACATTCTCTGCTGTCTCCTTCTCGATAAGGGCCAGGTAATATCCAGGAATGACAGAGCTCCATTCCCAGCCTGGTGGGCAGCTGCTGCTTCCTCTTCTCCTCCAGTGAGTGCATGCACAGAGTGGGCCCTTCCTGCAGCTGTACCCCAGTTCAGAAGACTCACACTCGCAGAACCCTTTCACGAGAGCTCAGTGAGGCAGTGTGTTTGCAGTGGTGGTCCCCGTGACTGTGAACTCATGTAGGCTTTCATTTTCAATGGCACCTGAAGCCATGGGTGACCTAAACACGTCTGAAGTCTAAATAGAGTGGCATTTTAAACAGCAGTACTCCCTAAAGTAATCCTCTTGTCTGGGGTTTGGCTTGATTCTCTTATTTCTCTCTGATTTAAGTAGTAGGTCCCATGGAAACAAGAGCGTCACTAAGGAAAACTGTGGGAGTCGAGCGCCATACCAGGGACAGGAAACAGCAACTGAGACAGACTCCTACCACTCACACTCCACAATCAGAATCAGAGTTGGGCCCCGCTGAATCGGAGGAGTTGAAAGTTCCTTAATCATGAGACTCTTCCGCCAGAAACTAGCGTCTTCCAGCATGTTGGTACTTTGAGTCTAAGCACCCTGGGTGTTATATTGCTTTAGTTGAAGGAAAAAGAAACCAAGAGTCGAGAGATCCAGGATCCCATTCTGCAGCTGTCATTTGCTGAGTAACCCTGATCTGACCTCCTTATTCTCCTTGCTTCCATCTTCCGGTCTTTGCCTAGACTATTCTCTGTTGGCTGTGTTGTCTGGGGTGGGAGATTGCCCATCCCTCAGGAACAGTAAGCAATCACGGTGAGGGTTGGGGCAGGGAGGCACTGCCTGCTAGAAGGACCACCAACCTCTCGATCTTGTCACCCTAACCCTGAGTGAAATGAAGCTATCAGGGTTGCTCTCGTCTTAGATTCCGTAGGCTGCTGTGATCATGGTAGGGTCAGTTATGGATGCGGTCTGCAGCACACACAGACTGGGGGAGACAGAGACACTGTCTTCCACTTCTGTCTTCAAGAACAGCCATCTGGCCTAAAGACTGCTCTCCCCGTTCACCAAGCAAGGTGAAGCCTACATTCCGCAGTCTTGAATCAGAAACCAGTAGAGAGTGCAGCTGACCCCTTCCTGTAGACTGCAAGGGATGCTGTTAGAGGGAAGGAGGGGTTAGTGGTTTTGACATAAACTGCATATGCAAAAGGTTCTTGTGGCTCTGGATAAGCCTTGTCCTTTGTTGAGAGCCCAGCCTGCTTGCTGAATCCTAGTCCCCACCCCATCCCCACCACCAAAGTCTAACTGCAGACTATGCATGAAGCAGGAAAGAGAAAGGAAAGCTAACAGGAATGGGGGCCATGCTCAGCACTCACAAAATCTGGGTCAAAATGAAAAGTGTGAGCTCAACTAACACGATTCTGGGTGAGACAAGGCGCACGGACCTGTATCTCGCCTCCTGTGCTCTGTCAGGAGCCACAGCTCCTGGGTTCCTTAAGATGGACGTGGGTGACCCGTGTACGCTTGGCCCCCTACGTAGCAATGTTAGGCAGTGGGGATTTATAGAACCTCACGTTGAAGCCAAAGACTGTTTGGACATGTAAATTCTACTGGCTTAGTCCCCGCCTCGCCCTGCTGTGCGAACAGTTCTGTCCCTGTGGGTGAATTGCATGACCTCCCAAGGCCACTGTAGGCTCAAGACACCTGGTTTCTCTACTGTTCCATTTCTGTGGAATCTGAGCCCAGGCTCTACACCCATCGAGCCTAGTGCTCATGGTAGAATCCTGGGGACACAGACCTCAAGACTCCACTGGGGATGGATTGACTGTTATGAAAGGACCCTAAAGCTGTCACCTAAACACAACATTCCCTTCTCCCTGCGATTTTTTTCTCCTCTTTTGAAAGACAGTGCGTTCTGACCAGTGCCGGCTAATCTTCCTCGGCTCGCTGCTGACACCACCGTGGGCCAGTAGAGAGGACTGAGGTCTGCGGCTTGTTATATGGATTTGAGAGGAGGGTGCAGCATTCAGTTTTCCTGCGTCACTGTGAGGGGACCCCAGGCTCTTTTCCCAGAGGAAAATAATTGTTGCACAGAAGACAGAGGCCATACTAGGAAGTCCTGGTGCAAACCTGCTCTTAATAAAAGTAATGATTTTGTATGCACAGAACTCCCCTTACCAGTCCTGGTAAATATCTTAGATATTTAATGTTCACAACCACTGGCCTTGGCAAACTGGTAGCCAGGCTCTTCCATTGGTTTCAGTAGTTGTCCTTCACCCCTGGGAACACCAGGACTGGAAGGGACAGGGGGAACATTCAGTTTGCTGATACAATCAAATACATAGGCTTCTTAGCAAAAACGGCTCCAGGGCCTCCACTTTTAACCAGGTGCCCAGGTCAAACTGTGACCCGAATCGTTCCTGGGATTGCTATCTCTATTCTGACCCCAGCTGAACCTTCTCTACCAAAATCCTCCTCATAAATGGATCCATGATGACAACCAAGAGAGAGAGAGAGAGTATTTTTGTTAGGACAAACCATCATAGATTTTTAGCAATGTGTATCTGTGTGTCCTTTACACCTTTTCCTATTCTGACATTTTTTCTTTTTTTTTAAAAAAAATATTGTGTACTATATTTTTAGTCTCAAACACACTATATATTATATATTTAATTTTATATATATAAATATAAATGTTTTAAAAAGTACCATGTTTTGTGTTATTTTAATACAGGTGCAATTACTTACTTTAAAAGCCCATTCAGTTTTGTGTAAACGGTTCAGATTTTGGGAGAGTGGGCAAAATTGAAGATTGAGATCGCAAAAATTTCGTATTTGCACTTCCAGGCCACACGATAAACATTTTATTCACCAGTTTGTGAGCACAAGAGAAGCCTGAGGCCAGTTCTGTCAGCTCTAGCACAAAGGGGGCTCTGCTTTTGTGGCATCCGAGTGCTCGGTGCCATGTCTGACTGTGAAGAAGGAGAGAGAGGAGCCTCTGCATCTGCAGTTCAAATCCCACCGAGACTGGGAGTCAGCACATGTCTGGGCTAGCTTGAATGCTAAAATGCTGTGGCCTGGGTAAAACGCAGTTTCAGGGTCGCTGACCTTGGGGCCTTGCAGTGGAAGTGCAGCAGCCGATGGCACAGTGGCACACACTCAGGGGCTGGGGTTCAAACTTACAGGAGTTTAAAGATTGACACAGCCGCTTTCAGATAACAATTCTGAAGCTCTAAGTCGGTTTGTTATCTTCATTTGGTTAATGACCAAGAAAAGTCAAGGCTGTCCCTGGGATCCTTTTTATAGGAACCCAGAACACAGCTAGAAACAGGAAGTGAGAGGTGAAACGAGAGAGGACATCAGCCAGGAATAGCGCTCAGTTGGTACAGTTCCCATCCCACATGCATCAGGCGTCCAGCACCAGGGTGCGGACGGGGAGCAGGCCCCAGCCATTCCCAGACGTTATAGATTACAGCACGGCAGGTTCATCCCAGGAGGGAACACAGCTGCCCCAGGGGCTGGCCTTCCAAGGCATGTGGCCAAGAGAGTGAGGCCCAGGGGCAGGGTGACTCTCGAGGCCACTCAGGTGAGTTGAACTGACACAAAGAACGAAGAACGAGTTTGGGGATTTTATTGTTGTTGTTCTTTCTTTCGTTTGTTTTAAAAGAAGCAGCAGTGCCATTGATTGGATCCAGAAGCAAAAGGAAGTGGATGGGAAGGTCCAGCAGAGATGGGGCCTCAAGTGATTAGGCCACATGGTGGTGGTTAGGATGCTTCCTGCCCTGTGTGTGCCTGAACCCTGGGCAGGGCCAGCATTACTGTGAGACAAGACTGTATAGAGCATCTCACCTGGAGCTCCAAAGGCCTAAACCTCCTGAACCCCAAGAGGAATAGACAAGCTGTACTTATTTCTATACACTATCCCTTATCCTGGTTCCAGACCCTCATGGATGTCCCTAAGACTCAAGGACAAACAGTAAAGGCACGGCCCTTATCAAGCCTTATGAGTCTTTAAAAGCCACTGCTTCCTTTTGAAGTTTTCAGGCTCGGATGCAAGCTCTTGGCCTAGCTTTAGGCAGTGCCTTTCTACACTTTCTCATCAAAGAGTGAAGCTCTGAGCCCTTCAGGAGATGACCTCGAATTATCCTCCCCAGGAGTCAGACGAGGACTTGTGTTTCCATACTCCAATTACTTTCAATCCAGTCACATGAAAGTGACTCACTTGTCCTGTGGTCCCCCACCCCTGCTTCTGCTGTCCCCTAACAAAAGGGCCCCTTTTCCAAAGTTTACATATTTGGAGAGCCCGCCTCAAAGGCCTCACCAAAAAAAGTGCCTCATTAATCAACTTTACCCCTACCCTGAGAAGCCTCAGGCTGATCTACACTGATTTATCATTTTTGCTTTGATCATAGGATCTGTGTTGACACACAAGCACTTTACTTTTTTGTTGTTTAGGTGTTTTGTTGATTTGTTTGTCTCATTTTAGGACAGAGTCACACTGGGTATGGTGGCACACACCTTTAATCCCAGCACTTGGGAGCCGAGTCAGGTGGATCTCTGAGTTCAAGGCTAGCCTGGTCTACAAAGCTAGTTCCAGGACACAGAGAAACCTTATCTCAAAAATCAATCAATCAAACAAAACCCACAAACAAAACAAAACAAAACAAAGACAGGGTCTTGTGGGTCTTGTGGGTCTTGCGGGTCTTGTGGGTCTTGTGGGTCTTGCGGGTCTTGCGGGTCTTGTGGGTCTTGTGGTTCTGCATTCTCCCTCACTGCTGGGAGGTAGGAACTCTGCTTGGGCAGGCAAAACAGGAGATGCTAGACTGTGTTTATCCTATACCTGCTGTTGTGTGATGCGTTAGAGGGAAGCACCGATGCACGGCTCAAGGGGTAGGGGTGTCAGACCGAGTGAGAAACAGCATAGGCTGAGACCAAAGCTAGGATTCCCAAGCTCCTGGTCATCCAGTCGCTGCTGGAAACCTCATGGAGTCAAGAATGAAGGGGCCCCGAGGGCCTGCAAGGAGGCCGGGCCCAGGGGTTCTTAGACTCAAGGATGCCCAGATGCTGCTGCAAGTTGAGGAGGAGTTGGAAATGGAGGAGACCCATGGGTTGAGGATGAACTAACAGCAATTATCTGGAAGTAGGGAGGAGCCTTCTGCAGGAGATTTAGTTAGTGTGGCTCTGTAGACAAAGGCTTTCTCCATGTTCCCCATGGTAGTTCTTGATGAAAGAGACAGTTTTTGTTTCTAGACTGATTATTGATTGTTCATCGTGGAAAATGGGTACATACCACCTCCTCAGGGTGGACCAAGAGATTAAATATCTTTTTGCAGGAAGGAATGTCCAGGAAGGGACGGTTATTGGCTAAACCCTCAGGACCCATCAAGATACCTCATTAGCATAGAAAATTCTGTTCTGGGCTACAAGACCATTGGTCACATCCCTATATGTAGTGTGGTCATGTGTTCCCAGCCAAGAATCTGGAAAGGGACAGAGAGATGCCTACCACCCTAGGATGAGTTCCAGGGTCTCCAAACCCACTCAACCTTTCCAAGTTTCCTGGCATAGTCCACTGCCCCACAGGGTCTCACTATGCCTATCTGGCCCCTTCCGTCCAAGTGCTGGGATTAAAGGCACATGTCACCATGCTCAATAGACCTTACCACTTAATAACAGTTTTAGAGGCAGAGGCAATGCATTACTTTATCATATGCTTATATTTATTTTGAAATGGTCTCATTCAATAGTACAAGATGGCCTAGAAACCACTATGTAGAGCAGGGTGTCCTGAAACTTGTGGCAGTCCTCCTGGCTCTGCCTCCCAAGTGCTGGGATTACAGATGAGGGCCACCACACCTTGTCTGCAATATTTAGCATCCCATCACCCAGTACCATAGAGTTGATCCCTGTGCTCTGGAGGAATGCAGTGATAGAGGAGAAAAACAGAGTCAAATCCATGAAACAGGATGCCTAGGAGAATTTAACCAGTGCTCAAGCTGGAAGAAGCACAGATTTCCATGAAGAACTTTGGCTCTAGTAAGGCCAAGCTGAGAAGCCTTGGCCGGTGTATACTGGTGCTGAGAATTCTCTTGCTGAGTCCCTGACTGACAGACAACACTGACTTGATCATTTTTGGTCAATATGCTCTAAATGGAAGTGACATGTTACTTCCAGACCAAAAACACTTCATTGTCCCATTTTTTTTCCTCCTGTCTTAGGGACAGAATCCCATTAATTATGTTAGAATTTCTAGAGTGAAAACCTGGCCCTCATTGGTCTGAACATGGCAGGTTGAGCCACTCCTACCTATACAACAATTAAGGATATGGATAAGATAAAGAAGAGAGAGGAGATCTGATCAACATGGCCCAATTTAGAAGAACAGAGATCCAGGGACTCCTAGGTTTACAAAGTAGTAACACGAAGCTTGGATTAAACAGAGGAAGAACTGGGGTGGACAGGCAAAAAGTATAGTTAAGAAATGCTGATTAAAGTATGGTCTGGTTGATCATTTTCTCAGTTCTTGTTCTGTAAGGTGGTCTAAAGAAGTCCTGATCACTGTCACTACTTGTCTTAGGGTTTCCATTGCTGTGAAGGGACACACCATGACCAAGACAATTCTTATAAAGGAAAAAAATTTATTTGGGATTTACTTAGTTTCAGAGGTTCAGTCCATTATCATCAAGGTGGGAACATGGCAGTGTCCAGGCAGGCATGGAAGCTACCAGGTAGAAGGAGCTGAGAGTTCTACATCTTGACCTGAACATAGCAAAAGGAGACTGACTTCCACAGGAGCCAGGAGGAGACTGGATTCCACACTGTGCAGATCCTGAGCATAGGAGACCTCAAAGCCTGCCCCCACAGTGACACACTTCCTCCAACAAAGCTGTACCTACTCCAAAATCACACCTCCTAATAGTGCCACTCCTCATGGGCCAAGCAATCAGATTCCCAGGAGATGACCACTTCCTAGTCACCCTCATCTGCTGGTGTTTGGGAGATTTCTGCTGTGAATTCAGAGCAACTGGAAGTTGAGACAATTTGTCTCTGGACTTTCAACTTTAAAGAGGATAAGACAAACTTGATAGGCATTCTTTGAATGGCTAGCACACGTGAGTGAGTGTAGAGTTAAACAGGCAATCAAAAGTAGGGCAACAGCAGCCACAATGAAGGCAGAAATGGGAGCCCCTGTCCTACATCTAGTGATCTTTGAGGTTAAGTTAGGAGTCCATGTTTTTTAAGGCAAAGAGCTTCTAAATGCCCATTCGCAGTTCCAGGTGGTGAGAGCTGTGGTGGCCTCTGCCTGGGCCCCTGAGTGATTGTGGAAAGCAGGGTCCCTTTGTCAATGCATGATAAAACCTGGGTGTTGAGGGAGAAATTGATCTTCATTTTACTATGATATTGAATTGGGAGGTGTCTGGAAGTCAAATCAGGACCTTGTGTATGCTGAACAGGGCTCTACCCCTGAATACTCCTAGCTCCCAAGAGCCTGATGCTTTGTGGTTATCCATTACTGTAAGCCAGTGTATTCTATCTTCATTAACACAGTGTTGAAATCCTGCCTTTCACCGTTTGTTTTTCCAGGAAAATTACACCTCCACATCTCTCTCTCTTCTCCTCTGTGAAATAGAAATAGATTGCTTATAGTCTCCATTGTACTGAACCTGCTTAGTTTTAGAAGTCATTTCAGAGACGAGAGGGTGGCAATAGGTACCTGTCCATTTCCACCCTTTGCTCCATCTTAGATGGGGGGGGGGGGTCAGCAACGGCCCCGGGGTTCAGGAAGAAATACCAACTCCAGAATGAGGCCTAGGTTAAAAGCTAAGGGTGCTGTGTAACCGGGTGATACACCACAGGCGAGTCCCACACTTTCCTCAGCTACCTTGCCCTTATCCATAGCCTTCTGCGAGCACTCAATGGGATGAGGTAGACAAAAGCCTTTTGTCAGTTGTGGGACGCTGTCCAAATGTGAGTTGTCTGGGGCTCGTACTGCTGTAGCATTCCACACCGGCAGCATCATCCCATACCACACACCCTTCCAGCCACGACCTGGCAGTAGAAAGTGCTTGTTCAGCTGGGCTTAATCGGTCCTATCTTGCCAGGCCCCAGGGTTCTAAATCCAAAGGATCAGTTCTCTGGAAGAAGAGAAAGAAAAAAAAAGCACCTAGGGGAAGAGAAAGAAAAATCAGCTCATTAGCACTCACTTGCCTGTTTCCTTTCTGTGTTGTAATTAGCAGCAGAGGCAACCTCCTGGGGAGACCAGAACCTGCAGCAGCCGGAACTGGACTAGGAGCTTTGTCTTGTCTTCCTCTGCACAAACGCCTGCTCTCCTGTGTTCATCCTGGTGATGACTCTTATTTTGAGACCCAGAATAATGTTCCCTTTTCCCAAAAGACACACTGGGTAAGGCACCCTTTCAAGCAGTGCCCTGTCAATATTCCTAGCAGAGTCTGACTCCTCAGAATTACACAAGACTAGGGCTGAGGGATATACCAAACCTGGCTCTCCTCAGAATGCCCATGATTCATTCCCTCACCAAAATAAATACTTAGCAATGTGACACAGAACCTCAAAGACCGTAGGCAGCTCTAGGCCATCTGACCCAATTAAGCAAAAGCATTCGTTTCGCCTCAGAGAAAACACATGGGCTCTGCGTCAAACCCATCAAGGGACACAGTGTGGCTTTGTGTAGAGTATGGAATCCGAATGTTTGGGTTCGCCTCAGTCTCCCCAGTTCCTGTGCCTTTGGAGAAATCCTTCGGCCTTCCTCAGTCTTGGTCTCCTCATTGATAAAAGTATTCTTTCATCCATGCCACAGAGGCTGGTTGACCACTTACCGTGTGCTTAGTGCCAATGTCCATCCCTCGGGACAAACCCAAGAACAAAGCATAGGCCCTGCTCTCATAAGACACTGAATTAGCAGGGAGTGGACAGGACATTGGCTGGCCACCAGAGAAGGAAGAGCTAAGGACACAGATAAAACACTGCGAGCACAGAGGGTGGACAGGAGAGTGAATTGTGAGTGCTGCTTGGTCCGGAAGGGTCTATAAGGTCGTTCACAAGTGAGGCAAGCCGGGCATTTATCTAGAGAAAAGATGAGTTCAGACCAAGGCGCCAGCAGCTGTGAAGAGCCTGAGGCAGGAATGCGTGTAGAAGACAGAGAGGAGCAGTGACAGAGTGGTGCGCTATCCCGGAAGAGCAGTGAAGCAGGAGAGACAGAGTGTGTGTGTGTGTGTGTGTGTGTGTGTGTGTGTGTGTGTGTGCGCGCGCGCGCGTGTAGAAGACAGAGAGGAGCAGTAACAGAGTGGTGCGCTATCCTGGAAGAGCAGCGAAGCAGGAGAGGCAGAGTGTGTGTGTGCGCGCGTGCGGGGTGTGTGTGTGTGGGTGTGTGTGGGTGTGTGTGTGCGTGTGTGAGGGTGTGCGTGTGTGGGGGGGTGGGGAGGGGTTGAAAATTACTCTGAGGTAGAAAGATATAATAAGTTGTTATAGTGGTTAAAGTCTAGTTTGGACATCTCTGAACTCTTGATATCTTGTTGAAAGTAAAATAAAGGCAGACAAAGATCACAAAATAATAGGGAAACTCTATTCAAAGCAAAGAAATTGTATGGGAAGGGGTGGATGGAGGAACAGGGGGAGGGAAAAGGGCATGTGAGACCTTTGGGGGATGGGGAACCAGAAAAAGGGAAATGAAATGTAAATATAGAATATATCTAATAAATAAATTAAAAAAAGAAATTGTAAAAGTTAGAAAAGAATAAACTCAAAACTGACAGTGAGACGTGTGGGTGAGGTACAGAAGGACCCTGACAATTGTTGGGGGTTTCTCTTAGGGGGTTCAAGAGAAGGTGTTTGGTCACTATGGGTGTGGTTTGGGTGGGCCTCTAGTTTGACTGACAAGCTTGGATTACATGAGCCTTTGCTAACTGTCCCTCCCACAATGCAGCAGATTTTAATCATTTGCATACCCAGTAACTGGCTTATTGTACATGTACTCGAAGCTAATTCAGGCCAGACCAACTGTTTTGTACCCAGATATAACTACACTGTGACTTGATAGAATCTAAGTTTGATGGTCATTAACAGGAGGAGTCCCAGGTTGCTAAGCTATTCCTTAGGCTTGCCTGACTCAAATGACTGTTTTTAATAGGTCGAAAGTGATTGGTCACTTTTGTGGTTTTATGTGATTTAACCCAGTATGTGCAGTCTGGTGGTGGTGGTAGTGATTGTTCACGGTCACCTGGTTATTACCACCTTTACAAAAAGGGGTTTGCCATCATTTTGGCAAGATTATTGGAAGATATTTCTTCTTGTTTCTGAGCTTGGATCTGCTTACTTCCAGTTTTTACCCAGTGGCTGTAGTTTTGACTTCTGCCTTTATTCTCCATTGGATTCATATACTGTCTGCTGGCTCTTCTTAGCAGAGACAGATGGTCTCCTCCCCACCATGATCCTGACTGCCATCTTTTCCACAGAACTAAAAGATGACCACAGAGTCTCAGACAAAAATCCTTAGAAGATGAACATGAGGATAGTTAGTGCTTGGCTGCAGCCATGGCAGCCATTCTGACCTGGGCTCTTTGCAGTGTGTCCAGATGCAGCATGCACTACTGTGTGAGCCAAAGTGGCATTTTTAGGAGTTAGCCTCCAAGGAGCACAATGACCATACCCTTCCTGCTATCAGAATCCAGACTTATATTCTTTCTAGTCTGAGAAGACAGACGTGGGTTCTAGCAAACGTGCCGTTTACTAGCCATGTGACCTGAACAAGCGACCAAAACCTTCTGAGTCTTAGGTTTTTTTTTTTTCCTTTCTGTGACATTCACTGAAGCTAGTTGAGGGTTGAAGATGAACAAGAAGGGGCCTATGGAAAGGATACATCTAGAACCTGTTTGGTCAGCTGGTCAGTCCCTTTCATATATGCTATTAGATATTTGTGACTCTTGAGCTTCTGAAGTCAGACCCTCAAGTGACTTCTCCTATTCTCCATTCTTTATGCCCCATGGGGCAGCGAGGAGAACACATCCAGGCATAGGGCCATTGGTTGACTCTGTAGGTCTAATGCCAGGGTCCAGATAACACTCTTTGCTGATGAATTCTCGGGCTGGGGAAACACCATTGTCTCTGGAATCTATATGATCCTGCTGTGGAAGCCTTCTGTGAACAAACAAGTCCGAAGAGGTTTTTGTTTTTGTTTTTGTTTTTGTTTATTTTGAGACAGGATCTCACCTTGTAGCCCCAGGCTGACCTCAAACTCAAAGAGTTTCATCTTCCCTTCCAGTTCCTGCTCCTGCCTCCTAAGTGTTGGGACTAGTCTTTAAATAAGAAAGACTTGCATGTGTCTCCCTTTTCTACAGTGATCATGGAGACTGAGAAGCAGAGCGCACGCTTCCTAGGTATCACATCTCACAAGAGAAGTGCAGCGCAGAGGGGAGGTCCCACAGTCAAAGATTCACGTGCTTGTTCCAGCTCTGACCTGCAGCCAATACCGTAGAGGCGCAAGCCCTGTCATCAGCTGGAGTGCAGCTCAGCGCTACAGCCTGTGCTTAGCATACACGAGGCTCTGAGTGCTACAGCGTGTGCTTAGCAAGCAAACACGAGGCTCCGAGCTCAAGCCTAAGTAAAATAAATTCTAAGTAAAAAATAAGTGGTTTGTAACATTTCAACTGGTGGGCTTCTAAAATCTACTTTTTATTGCCACTATCCTGATATCCCTAAAGGACAGCAGGATCATATAAGTGCTCCTCCACCACCTCAGGAGCCACTCCCCTAGCGCCATGATTGCCACTACAATGCTCTCCATGCAAAAATACAGATTCCCTCATTTTTTTTTTTTTGTTTTTTTTTTTTTTTTTTTTGTTTTTTCGAGACAGGGTTTCTCTGAATAGCCCTGGCTGTCCTGGAACTCACTCTGTAGACCAGGCTGGCCTCGAACTCAGAAATCTGCCTGCCTCTGCCTCCCAAATGCTGGGATTAAAGGCGTGTGCCACCACCACCCAGCACAGATACCCTCTTAAAGGGAGTAAAAAGTAATTTATTCTGGAGCCAAATTTGAGTGATCACATCCTGGGAAACAGCAGGTTCTGTGTTGCCACGTGAGAGCAGTTGGAGCTGTGTGTAAGAGAACAAAGGAAAAATGGTAAATCAAGGACAAGACGCAGTTACCACAAGGAGGGGGAGTCTCTCCTACGGCTTCAGATGCCATCTGATGACAATGTTAGCTTTGGGATTGGGAAGCAGACGGTCTGCTAAATCAATAGATCCCTAAAGGGGTTTGATCCATGAGTTACAGGGTGTTAAGATCCTACACAGAGGTGGGCAAGGGACTGATGTACAGAGGGCCGAAACCAGTCCAAGGCAAGATAATTAGGCTTTGGGTCTGCGCCATTCCAACCTTTCTGTTATCACTGAAGTTCTAGTCGGTCAGTAGGTCTTTCCAGACACAGATCCCTTCTAGGAACTCTTGTTCACAGTGATTATCATACCCTGTGTACTTTATCAAAGGACTGACAGTTTGAGGGAGGAATTGTAATATGCAGAATAAAATCATGCCCTTAAAGAAAGCACAAAGTTCTTCCTTCTTCCCAAAAGTTGACGTCCTCTAGAAAATACTCCCTCTCTACCCTTCACAGGCAAGTGCCTTTGTTTACCCAGCATTGTGCTCTGCCTTCAGTTCCCTACCAAACAGATTGTGTGGCAGTCACAAGGCTTAATAGTGACTTTTCAGTTAGTTCTTCTGTTGTAGGATCATTTAAAAAAAAAACTTAACAGCTTTTATATAAACATCAAATGAATTCATGTCAAATTATATTTAATCACCAACAACTGAGGACTATTTACAGTAAGATATCTCAACTGATTCAAAGGAAAATTCAAACTTATCACATTTATATAGGAATTCCAAAGTGAATAAATTAACGAATACAAAACTGAGTTTATCCATAAGAGACTTTTAACCCATTGCTTTCCGCTAGATACGATTAATTCACATTCCAGTAAGCAAGAGTCACCAGAGTTTTGTTTTGTTTTGGTCTGTTTTAGAGTTCCATGTCAGCGTCGGACCACTCAGAAGGTAAGAAAGGATGCTCAGTGATTTCTTGTTCTTTCAAAAATCTTCTCGGACCCACCTTGCCTGCAGCTTCTGGTACTCCAGGCCACTCCTCTTTTGCTCTGTTGACCACTCAGAGAGTCCCCCACCTCTGGCCAGTTCTTCTCCGCAGGGATGGACTTTTTTTTTTAAACCTTTTTATTGGCTCGTCGTGAATTTCACATTGTGCACCCCAATCCCACGCATCGCCCTCTCCCGAGGGTTGTAGCCAATGAAGGACGTCACCAGTTCTCCCACTCTCAGGGCCAGTCCCCCTGCTCGCCGCTGGTTGGCAAGGACACAAAGGATGTGAGACAAGGTGCAGGGCCAGCTTTCCCACACTCAGGGCCAGCTCACCTGCAACCCCAGACCCAGGGTCAGTTCTACTGTACTGCCCGGGTGAGGTGCCGGCTTGCTCTCCCGATGATCGATCGATCGCTGCAGCAGGTAAGGGGCCAGAGCAGCTTTCCTGTCTGAGACCTTGGGGCCAGCTCTCCTGGGGGTGGGGCTGGGGGTGGGATCTCTCCCTTGTCCGTGTCATCTCAGGGCTAGTTCTCCCATGCCGATGCCCTCAGGACAACATCTCTACTGTGCTGCCCTCTCTCCTGAGTGCTGCAACTGGTGGGGGGCAGGACCAGCTCTCCTGCTCTCATGACGTGAGCAGGGAGGAGGGTATCTCTCTCTCTTCCACGCCACCCAACGGGAGGTAAGTAGTAAGGCCAACTCTCGAATGAACGCTTGTATCCTCAGACCAGCTCAATGGCAACTCCCACAATGTTCAGACCTGCTCTCCCATGTACGGTGGCTGGCTGGGGTAGAGTCAACTCTCTAGTTCTCATGGCCCCAGGCCTGATTTCTCAGGATGCCCAAATGATGGGTGGGACCAGATTTGCACAGCCCTCAGACATCAACATGTCCCTGGGCTGCCGTCCAAACCTGGGACATCTGCGTGGTCCTTGGCGGTAACAGCCCCCTGCTGCCGCAATGCCACAGACCCAGATGTGGCCCCGGTGGCAGCACAGATCAGGACGCCACCATGGTCCCAGGTGTCATCACCAGCTACTCACATCGGGCTGTTCCTCACGACCCTCAAGTCTCCAGTTCTGCTCTCTTCATTGTGCCCACATCCTTCTGTTTCTCTTCCATTTCTCTAGAACTTACTTGGTCCTCTTAGTGTCTGGGGCGTCTCGGGAGTGCTAAGCCCCACCTGTGCATTACGGCACTGGGCAGGGTTCATCTCAGGCATGCTCTGCCTCCACAAGCCTGTGGAGCCCTGGACTGGAGGTCACCTTGGTCTAACTCCCTATCTGTGCCCCATGGCACCAGCCTGGTGCTTATCTCAGGCTCACTCCTTAGCCAGCCTGCTTTAGTGGCCCCTTGCAAGAGTCATCTGTCTCTGGTTTGCTCCCGCCTGGGGCCCCACAGTCCCAGATGGGGTTCTTCTAGCCTCTGGCTTACTCCTGTCCTGGGAGCCTGTCCATGCTTGCCTGGTGCCAGCCTGGTGGACATCTCCAGCTAGGTTTTTTTTGTTTTTTGCTGTTGTTGTTTTTTTCAGGGACTGTTAGGCTACTGATCATTCAGATGTTCACAGGTCAGAACAGGAAGCATACTCGTATCCTCGCTCCTCTCTGCCACCTACTGGCACACATGTGGTACAGCAGCCACATCGGCAATGTCTCTAGGGGCAAGAGCATCCAGGATGGACTCCTTTGCCTCTCCTTCAGTGTAGATGTTCTGCAGGCTTGGTGCTGGAGTCTCTCTCCCTGTCCCCACTCATTTGAGGGTAGTCTCACCTTGCCTTTTATTGTCATGCCACCAAGCTTGCAAGGATGATCCCCAAAACTCTACCTCTACTGTGGCTTCTTTATGGGCCAGGCATCCTCACTTACTTCCTATTGTACAGAAACTCAGAAATGACAGGCTATATCCGAAAACCCATCTAAGCTCTTTAATGCAAATTCTTGGAAGCCAGAATCCCCCCTGCTTGTACCCCATGGCTCCCTGCAATGTCACCCTGGCTGCTTCTCTCTCTCTCTCTCTCTCTCTCTCTCTCTCTCTCTCTCTCTCTCTCTGTGTGTGTGTGTCTCACTCCCCCACCCCCGTCTCCGTCTCCGTCTCCATCTCCGTCTCCATCTCCGTCTCCCTCTCCCTCTCCCTCTCTCTTTCTTTCCCTGTCTGCCTGACTCAGGCTCTTTTCTTTCTTCTCTACATTAACAGCAGAGCATCTTCTCTGGGCATTTCCCCTGTATCTAGCTTGACTCTACCCACTCCACGCCTGACAGTGCTCCTGGAGGAATCCCCGAAATCAAGTCCCATGTGACACTTTTTCCTGAGCTCACTGTGCTCCCTGTTCGGGTTGGGATAGAATTCCGCACAGTGCTTAGATGACTGAGTTCCTCCATGACCTGAATTCCTTTGCTTCAGCCTCATCACTGGCTGAGCCTCTTCCTAGGTTTTAGAACAACGCGGATCTTCCTGTCACATGACGCATGCTAACCTCGCATTCCTGAGCTATTTAGAATGAATGGAAATTGTCTCCTCGAAAGATATTTATCCGTTCACCTTTGTCGTTCTCAACTAATTCTCAGACACTTAACAATTCCTTTATTGGACTTCGCTTCTCCTTTAACCCTCCTGGCAGGAGTAAAAAGACTCTAAAGAGACCCACACCTTTCCATTCCACTACCAGACTAAGGAAACGATGGCCAGGAAGAGACTGAAACTCTCAGGGTCTTAGGCCAGAAGGTGGCGAAGGCTAGAGCAGCTTGCCTGTCGGAAAAAGATTTGACACAATCCTGAGACCTCGTGAGCACTCTGCAGGAGACACTGGGGCCAAGACGGTGATGATGGGCAGGTCTGCACCTCACCAGGATGACTCAGCCGTCCTCCTCTTGCTTTCACTTAAACCTGCATGTCATGTCAGTCACCTTGATGAACTGGGGGTCGTCATTGGGCCCCTTGTCCTTTCCATTATTGGACCTGAGGGTTAGCGTACAACCTGTGCCCAAATCAGGTCCAGTCACCCACCTTCCAAAGAGTCAAGTTAGAAGTGAAAGCAGAAGAGATACATACCCAGTGTGGCCCACTGGGGATGGGGCGTGAAGAGGTCCAGGGAAGTCCATTTCCAGGGTCCTGACGTGAGATTGAAACTTAGAGGGTCAGGGATATGCACATCTAAAGAGTCCCACCAACCCTTGACCCAACATTGTCTGGGTTTCTGTCTCATCTTCCAAGGTTCCATATTCCAGTTTTTAGAACCATGTGAAATCTCTGCCTTACTCTCCTCTTCATGGCTTTTTCCTTCTTCCATCATGAGTGAGATTCCTGGGAGAAATTCCCATTTCTTTGAGGAATTTGTTGTCGTTTTCCAACAGTCTGATAGTAAGATCAAGAGACACAATGCTTCTTTAAAACATTTCTGCTGGGCCTTTTACATTTCTAGTGTGGTCATGTCACTCAAATGCTTCCCTGGGCATGGTGTCATACCTTTGTGGATCAAAGTTCAAGATTGTCCTCGGCCACATAGCAAGTCTGAGGCCAGCCTGGGCTTCTTGAGACCCTGGGTCAAAACAACAAACAAACAGATGGAAACACCAGGCAGGCAAAGCAGTTACAGCTAAGTTGCAGCAAGGCAGGGACATCTCTACTCTAGACCTCAGTGCCTGATGACATCCTTAGTCTTTGGATTGGTGAAAGCCCGTGGTCTGTTACATTCAGAAAGGATTTACCTAAGAGTCACCAGACAGGAACTATTAAGAGGGCTAAAATTAGCCCAAGATAATTTGACTCTTGACCTATAACATTCCAGCTCTCCACAACCGCAGACATTATAATCATCCACTCACCCCCTGGAGAATCGTTTTGAAAGTTTTTAAACGTATTCATTTTATTTTAAGTGTATTTTGTCTGCACACATGTCTAAACGCCACATGCATGATTGGTGCCCATGGAGCATCAGATCCCCCTGGAACTGGAGTTAGGAATGGTTGTAGACCACTCTGTAGGTGCTGGGGATAGAGCCCAGAGCCTCTTCCATAGCAACTAGTGTTCTTAACTATGAGCCATCTCCCTAGGCCTGGAGAGGCCTCCCCACCCCAAAATGTCAGTTCATCTAGCATATTGGAGAGCGCAGCTTACATGCATGGGTTTCTTTCTCAGGCTGGGGGGGGGGGTCTCTGCAGGCAGAGGCTGCGGCTCCACATATAACCCTGTTGGCCTCTTCTGTGTCTTCTTTTTGCACAGGATGCTTAATTTCTTTTTCTCACCCCTACAAAATATCTTAGGAAAGAATAGTAATTACACGGAGGGAATATTGTTAGACACTATGCTAGGTTTGGGGGGGAGATATAGATAGCAGAAAGTCATGGTTTCTCTCTTTTAGGAATATGTGGCTCAAAATTTGGAGCAAAATTCCTACATGCAGTTGCACATAAGATGTAAGCATGGGCCCCAGGCATCAGAACGGGATGTTGGTTTATCTAGAAGCAAGAGCCATTACTTCCAGTAAGATTTGGGGTAGGAGCAGCTGGGTATGGTGGTGCAATCCTTTAACCCCAGCACTTGGGAGGCAGAGGCAGGCAGATCTCTGAGTTCAAGGCCAGCCTGGTCTACAGATAGAGTTCCAGGACAGCCAAGGACACACAGAGAAACCCTAACTCAAAAGAAAAATAAAAGATTTAGGGTAGGAAATTCAAAGGGAGAAGGTTGCTTCCCTCTGGACAGGGACATGGAAAATGAAATAGTAGCTTTTTCACACCAGAAAAAAAGAAAGGGCAGGGCAAAGAGACCATATAGAGGCAGCCAATAGAACATGTACCCTGCGTGGTTTTCTTCATGGGAAAGAAACCAGTTCACATGTTTGGTGTGGACAGGGTGAAGAGATGGGGATGTTGAGAGATAATAGAAATTAAATTTAAAGCATTGTTCCAGTCCCCTGGGCATAATGCCATGCTCTGCAGGTCTTGGGTAGAGGAGCACAGATATCCTAGCATGCCTGGTATTTTATGCAAGAAGCAGGGAATTAGCCTTCTGCCTGGAGAACCCATCTTGGAGATAATCAGGTAGTTTCCCTACTGTAATGACCTCTGCTGGGGTGCAGCATGGTGGACTGGTGCTCAGCTACTGTGGGCTAGCCTGGAACTCAGCTAGTGTGGGCTAGCCTGGATGAGTGCTGTGTGCTTGGCCTCACTCCTATGCTTGGACTCCCTCGTTCTCAGTATCTTACTGTTCCTAGCCCCTGCCTCTCTGCCATCTCCATAGGGCTGTTCTCCTCCCCATAAGTTCTGATCCCTCTCCCCCACCACGCTTTGCTTCTTAAGTGTTTTAATTTTTCACTGCCCTTGTCTTTCTATTTCTGAGCAGTTAAATCTTTGTCATTTCTTCCCACTTATCCGTAAGTACCCACTTATCCGTACCCCTTTTCTTCCCGTCACGATTCCTTGTACTCAGCAGCTGGAGTGCAGGGAGGAGGAGTCAGGAGGCACACACGGATGACTGAAAATGAAGCAGAATATCAGGGAACGTGGCTGACCCTGCCCTGCGTGGATCATCTCTGTGGTTTCCCTCTGTCTCCTCACTGCTCCCTAACTGACCCTGACCGCTGTCCCCGCGCTCACAGGAGGATGCCTCTGGCACTCATTCCATAGTTTCTAGGCAATGAGACATTCTCTTAGACAGACGCCAAGCATAAGCAGTCTCCTCTAGGGGGTGTTTGCCTTTCACTGTCTCATTTGTTCTCCACCAAAGCCTAAAGGACTTCTGGAAGGGAGAGGGGGGCCGTATTTGCATACCAGGCTGGTACCTCCTGTGGTGGTCTTTTCTGTGTAGGGGATGGCAGGTACCAGGCTGGTACCTCCTGCAATGGTCTTTTCCATGTAGGAGATGGCAGAGTTGCCCACTCCCAGTACTGTAAAGTATCCAGTAGAGCCCTGGACGGAACTGTCGGAGGCTGAGGCCAGCATATCCACTAGCCTCACGAAGAATCCTTTCTGACTCTCATCTCCCCCATCCCAACGTCCTGTGACTAATAAAACCTTTGAAGTCTATTAACTTAACAGACCACCAGCCTCCATCAATCCAAAGGCTAAGAACGTCATCAGAGAACATCTAAGGAGTATCAAAAAGCACCCCCCCATCTTGCTGTAACCCTCTTTCTGATCTACCCACCAATGAACTTGCCTTTGGGACTTTCTTTGTTCTGTGAGCTATAAAACTTCATAAAACCACTTGCGCGTTGGAACATGGAATTAGGTTAAACCAAAGCTGTGTTCCCAGGCCATGCTTATTCAAAATGGCTCCAGACTAAGCCACCTCTTACTCTGTTTAAGAGGAGGGCTGTGGCTTTAGCATCAACAGTACACAGACTTAGACTACCCAAAATTCCATGTTCCAACATGGCAACAGTTCGATAATTTTTTATAACCAAATGAAGAAAATTATAACTCAAGGCTCTTAAAAATATATTGATGGAAATATGAAGTAGGTGGGATATAGCCAAGTGGAGAAGCCTCTACTACAGATTTCAGATATCTGGTAGTATTCCTGGCCTTTTGATTGCCAAAAAACTAGGGTTTATTAAGTTAATACATCCCAAAAAATACTTTTTTAAAAAAAAGATTGCTAGTTAACGAACGTTAGGTCCAGCATAGAGGTAGGCAAAAACTGGCTATCCAGGGAGCTAAAGATAGCCAAAGCTAAGTTGTAATTAGGCTCTGGACCTGTAACTTTTTAATGTCTCCACAGTAATTGAAGTTCTAACCATTTAATTGCCTGGTGGAAGGTTCAGCTGAGGGTGCAAGTTTTTCCTGGAGTGTTTGCTCCCTCTGTCAGTTCTCTTGTGAGTAAAGGAAGGAATCGGATGTTCTGCAAAAGGTTAAGCTAAGAATGTAGAATGTTAATGCTCTGTGTTGGGAGAATTTCCCAGACAACTGAGATTATCTCATGTGTTCAAGAATGCTGTCCGTGGCGGGGCTTCCAGGAGTAGTCTGAAGGGAGCTGCCGAGGAGCTGCGGCTGAGAAGACTAGTGAGAGGGAGAGAGCCAGGGTGCTCTCGGGCAGGGATGGCTGAACGGTGATGAGTGCCCGGGGCAGTGGTCCACACCCACGCTTCTTCAACATCCCCTGAGCCTTACATGGAAGAGCTGCACTGTAGATTTATCAGCTGGGGATGGATACCCCTGTTCACGTAGTCTGCAGTTTTACCAGCTGTTGATCTCTGCAATAATCACCATTTCTTGTAAAAAAGAACCTTGTTTGGTGAGGGATGAGAGCTACACTTGTTTGTGGGTCTAAGGATAAAGTATTTAGGATACAGTCAGCGATTAATTGGTTTAGGAAGATGGCAATGGTATGTTTTCCACTGGGATCTATGACCTCTCCAGCTACAGGTTTGCAGCACCAGGCGTGATTCCCTCCTACTGAGCAGGCCTTCAGTCCAGAGATCTGTTAGTTACCCAAGTACCCATATGGCATCACTGCAGATACCTTGCCAGGTTAGTCACTGTGTGGTCCATGGGCCTTACAGCTAGTTAGAACTGTGCTTGCTTACCATCTCCCCGCCTCCCCCGGGCAGCTTGTGCAAACCTTCCAGGACTATAGAGCTGTCCTTCGGGGAGAAGGCTTGCAGGTCAATTCCAACTTAATTTCTTAAATTCCTGTGTCTGAAATATGTGATGTCTTCAGGAATAGGGGCTTACATTCACGTTCCCTAAGCTCCAAAGGACTCCCAAAATAATAAAGGTTAATAATAAAGGCTATTTCTATTGCCCTTGACTGCTTCCTAAAACTTGATTTGCTTTTTGGTTTTTATAGAAGGTCACAGTTAAGAGCATGCTTTGAGTTTCAAAAGAAACTTTGAACTTAAAAACAGTGTTGAAACCTTGAAAGATTATGGGGATGAAATAAATTTTGAATTATGAGATGGTCACAAGTCTATGGGGACCAGGAAGTGGAATATGGTGGCGTGTGTGGAAAATGTTCCCTAGAATATCACATATTTAAATCCATGGTCCACAGTTTTGTGCCCCTTTGGGGAAGGCTATGGAATCTTTAGGAGGCCTAATCTTGTTGGAGAAAGTAAGTCATTAGGGCCAGAGTTGTTTTGTTTTATTATTTTGTTTTTGGTTTTTGGTTTTGGGGGTATTTTTTTGTTGTTGTTTTATTTTGTTTTGCTTTTGCTCTGTGTAACCATGGCTGTCCTAGAACTCATTCTGTAGACCAGGCTGCCTTCTAACTCATGGAGATCTGCCTGTCTCTGCCTCCCTAGTGCTGAGGTTAAAGGTGTGTGTTACCACTGCCTGGCTAACTTTGAGGGTTCTTAACTTCACCCCATGTCCAGTTCATACTCCTGCTTCTTACCTGTGGGTGGAAGTGTACCCTGCTCTAGACACCTGCTTCTGTGCTTCCCTTCTCTTCCAGATGTGTATAACTGTAAGCCCAAGTGAACTCTTCCCTGTATGACTTACTTTTGTTTGTGGTAATTCTTTACAGCAACAGAAAGTAACTAATACAGGGATCTTGTTTTATTCTTTCACATGTGACTATTCAGTTTCCCAGCGTCCATTGTTGATGAAGCTATTTTTCCAATGTGTACATTTGCTCTATTTGTAAAAAAAAAAACAACCTTGGGTATAGGTCTTCTGTTCTATCCCATTGGTCTACATTCCTACATTCTGATTACTGCTGAGATGGCTAGGATCACTCAGTTGGTTCACCAATTAGAATTAAACGTGATAGTAGTAATCAAGAGTTTCCAAAGGTTTAGTTAACTTTGGTCTGTTGTCTGGATGGAGCTCTCCAATGATGTACATTTTGGACAGTTCCCGTATATCAGTGGAGTGGCCGACTTCCTCAAAGTTCCCATAGCATCTCCCCAGCTTGCTCTCTTAGGACTTCTTCCCCACCAGGATGCTCTTCCAGAAACGTGGTCAGATCCTACACCCTGTGGCGCAGCACCGCCCAGCGGCTCTTACTAACTCCATTCTCCTGAATCTCTTCCAGGGTGTGGCACTTCACGTCTTGTCTGCCCGCCTGGCCATCTCAGAACAGCAAGCCTCCTGGTCCCAGCAACACAGCCATGCAGGGTGGTGCACTGTTTGCCTAGGGTTTCCTAGGCATGGAGTCACGCACCCTTTTATTTTCTTCTCTTGTTTTCTTGCTCTAGCTAAACAGTCAAGCATAGTCCTGAGTATATTGAAAAAGAGTACAGAAAGGGAACACTTCTGTCATTTGTGGAAATGCTTTGAGTTTTCCTCTAGTTAGCATAATAGTGATGGTAACTTTGTTACAGTCTTTGTGGAGATAAGTTCCTCCTATTCCAAGTCTCTTTTTGGGGCTTTCATGATGAAGGGGTTTTGTCAAAAGCCTTCTTCAGTTATTGAAATGTTCATGTGCTTTTGTTCTTGAGTCTATTTATTATTGTTTATTATCTATTATCGCATAATGTAGTAATAAATTACATTTGTTGATGTATGTCTTTGCTGATGGGTGTCATTGCTGTGAACAGATACAATGACCAAGGCAACTCTTATAGGGACATGTAATTGGGACTGGCTTACAGGTTCAGAGATTCAGTCCATTGTCATCAAAGTGGGAGCATGGTGATGTCCAGGCATGTATGGTGCTGGAGGAGCTGAGAGTTCTACATCTTGATCTGAAGGCACCCAGGAGAAGACTGTCTCATGGGCAGCTAGAAGGAGTGTATCAAAGCCCACCCCCCCGCCCAGTGACACACCAATAAAGCTACACCTACTCCAACAAGGCCACACCTCCTAATAGTGCCACTCCCTGGGCCAAGGATTATCCTTGCATCATTTGAATTAAGTCACCATGAACATGGCTATAAACCTTACATGTTTTCTTAAATTCAACTCTCAAGTGTTCTATTATAATGTTTTTGATCTGCATGCATGCATGTCCTTATCTGGTTTGGGTATCAGGATGATGCTGGCTTCGTTACAATAGCTTGGGAATACTCCCTTCTGTTCTATTTAATTAATTTGTCAACATTTTGAGGAGCATTTGTACTGATATTTCTCTAAAAATCTGTTACAATATGACAGATAATCAGTATGATTCACTTTTTAGTTTTTTGTTGTTTTTGTTTTGTTTGTTTTATTTTTGCTGCAGTCTTGTCTCTTGTTATAGATATACTCAATTTGTGTAACTCATTTTGGTTTAATTTTGGAAGTTTATTCAGTTTTTTGGAGACTAACCAATTTAGTATATGTGCTGCCGAAGCAAGCATGAGACTAACCAATTTAGCAAGACTTCCATGTTAAGATATTTCTTAATGATTTTCTGAATTTCATTTGTATCTATTTTAATATCTACTTTTCCTCTTTTATTTATTTGTTTATTTATTTTGCCTAGCTTGGCTAAAGATTTGTTAAAGAACCAAATGTTTGTTTCATTGATATCATTTTTCCATTTCCATTTATTATTGTCTTATTTGATCTTAATTTAATTGGCCTACTGATTTTGAATTCAGCTTGCTCTTGTTTTGAAAAGCCCCAGGTTGCATGTTTAAGAAATTTATCTAGGCTTTCTCTGATATTTTAATGCAGGCAATTGTAGTTACAGATTTTCTACTGAGGATTGCATTCATTATATTACACAGGTTTTAATATTGTGTCTTGATTTTATTCTAGAAATATTTTAATTTCCTCTTTAATTTCTTCAGTAAGTCTTTTATCACTCAGTACTGAATTGCTTGATTTCCGTGAGTTTCTGTATGTTCTATAGTTTCTCTTGCTGTTGATTTCTATTATTATGCTATTATATAAAATATAAGAATAATTTCAACTTTTCTGTATTTCTATACTTGCTTTGTTTCCTATTTTATAACCCATTTTAGAGAAATTCTATGTGCTGCTGAGGACACTGTATATTCTGCAGTGTTTAGATGGAATGCTCTGTAGGGATCTGTTAGATCCATTTTTTCTATTGTATCATTTAAGGCCTATGTTTTTGTTTCTATTTTTTTGTTAGGATGGCATTTGTATTGGTTCACTTTTTGTCAACTTGACACAAATTAGGGTTGCACGGGAAGAAGAAACTCAATAGTGGAATTGCTTCCATCAGATTGGACTGTTGGCATGTCTGGGGCATTTTCTTGATTGAAGATTGATGTGGGAGGGCCCAGCCCATTGAAGGTGCTTCCACCCTTGGGAAGGTACTCTGGGTTATATAAGAAAGGAAGCTGATACCCCAGTCATAATGGCCAAGATGCGGTGTGGTGGGTATACAGATTATTGCCCTCATTATGGGAATCAGTTTGAAAGTTCCTCAGAAGGTTGAAAATCAATCTAGGCATATTCCCCTATACTCCATATCTTACTACAGAGATTCTTGCTCATCTCTGTTCATTCCTGCCATGTTCACAGTCATCAGGGAATGGAAACAGCTTAGATTTCCATAAACTGATAAATAGGTAATGAAAACAATGTGTATTCACACGATGGAACATTCAGTTGTTAAAAAAAAAATCTGAAATTAACCTACATCAGAGCATTTTTTCCCAGAACATGACAATTAACACGGTGGCCCACAACTGGTCAACAACATACAAAAAAAAAAAAAAGGTGATTTAGATTTCTCAGCCCTGAATGGGAAGCCTGTATCATACTCTTCCTCTCAAGGCTCAAAGATATTTGCAGAAGAAGAGTGGAAAATCTGTAAGCACCAGGGATGGTAGATGACTTCAAGAAAACAGTTTTCCAGTCACAACAAGGCAGATGTACACATGAACTCACAGAGAGTGTGGCCTCTGCACAGGCCTGGTAGAGAAGGGGCCGTAGGCCTGAAGTCCCACCCCTAGCTGAGGCATGATTGGCATTTGAGGGCTGCTGGGAGAGGAAGAGCCAGTTTTCTTCAATGGTGTGACAACTGATGTATTGACCCTTGAGGATAACTGGGTTCTATTATTTTGAGAGAGAGAGAGAGAGAGAGAGAGAGAGAGAGAGAGAGAGAGAGAGAGAGAGAGAGAGAGAGAGAAACCAGGAAGTAGTATTACTCCTTGATCTCAAGTTCAGTTTCTGCCTCCAGGCTCCTGCCTTGGTTTCTCTCAATGATGGACCTGTAAGCCAAATAACCCTTCCCTCTCCAAGGAGTCCTGTGATTGTGGTGTTTATCTCAGCAATAGAAAGCAGACTACCACAGCCTCTCTATTAATGAGACCGTTTTTTAAGGTCAGACAATATTCTTCCGTTGGGTTAATCCATGGTTTTATGTCTAGTATTAGTTTTTTGAAATAAAGTACAGCCACATCAGCGTTTGCTGATTATTTTTCTGTGTGTACCACAGTCTGTGTGGAGGTCAGGGGACAGCTCAGGTTTGATTCTTTCCTGTCCCCTTGTGGGATCAAATGACAGAGCTCAGGTCATGTGGCCTGCAGCCCAGCATTTCTACCCCTGAGCCATTCAGCAGGCCCTGAAAGTTTAAAATTGTGATGTTTTCTTGATGCATTGTTTTCTTTTCTTTTTTTTTTTTCTACAAGAGTCAACACATTTATTTTACGTGTGAACAATGGATATAATTTTTAGAGTTAAAATTCAGGGAAAGGTAAAAAGAAAAAGCTAAGAGACACAAAGACCCTGGCAGCAAAAAGAAAGCATAATGAAGAGAAAGAAAGAACGGACGGCTCAAAGGCCAAATACCTGAAAGAATGTCTGAGAACAATGGGATGAAATGTGCCAATCAAAGGCACAGCGATTAGTCTAACGATGATCATGAGTAGAGAAGGTAGGGCCAGAGATTGTGGGGTCCTGAGGTTTCCTCTCACGTGCAACCTAACAAGTGCCTTAACTGGCATCTTGTAGGAAGCTGTAGAACATGCATTGTTTTCTTTCTTCTTTCTTCCCTTCTTCCTTTCTTCCTTTCTTCCTTCTTTCCTTCCTTCCTTCCTTTCTCTTCCTTCCTTCCTTTCTTTCTTTCTTTCTTTCTTTCTTTCTTTCTGTCTTTCTTTCTTCTTTCTCTTTTTTGAAAAGCATGTTCTTTTATTGAAAAAGGAAGTAAAAACATTTTATGATAAAATTGAAGATTTACATGGAAAATATTTCTGATAAGATAGAAGAGGTATATAGAGAAACACGTTAAAATTGACAATTTTCATTGAAACTTAAAGAGTAAAGTGGTAGACATAAAAACATTGCTAAATTAATTGAAAAATGAAATAGAAACATTTTATGATAGAATTGAAGATTTATGTGGAAAATATTTCTAATAAAATTGTAGAAAAATGTTAAAATTGAAGATTATCAGATAATGTTTATAATTCCACTTTCAATCAGCTTAGGAAAACTTTTATGACTACCATTATTATAAATAAAATTTTCCATGATAATTTGATAAGTTGAAGATTTACATGGAAAATATTTCTGATAAAATTGAAGAAATATATAGAAAAACATGTTAAAATTGAAGATTATCATGGAAATTATACAATTAAAATGGTAGGCATAAAAATAATTCTAAGTTGATTGAAAGTGGAATTATAAACATTTTCAGGTAAAACTAAAGATTTACATGGAAAATATTTCTGATAAAATTCAACAAATATATAGACAATTGACTATTTCATGGAAAATTATACAGATAAAATGGTAGATATAAAAAACCTTTCTAAATTAATTGAATGTAGAATTAAAAACATTTTGTTATAAAATCAGAGATTTACATAGAAAACATTTCTGATAAAATAAAAGAAATATGTAGAAAAACCTGTTAAAATTGAAGATTATCATGAAAAATAATGCAGATAAAAAGGTAGACAAAAACATTACTAAATTAATTGAAAGAGGAATTACAAACATTTTCTGATAAAATTGAAGACTCACATGAAAAATATTTCTGTTAGTCTATGACTTTTGTTTGGGGAATTGAGTCCATTGATGTTAAGAGATATTAAAGAATAGTAATTGTTGCTTCCTGTTATTTTTGATGTTATTTTTATGTTCGTGTGGGTATCTTCCTTTGGGTTTGTTGGAAGAAGATTGCTTTCTTGCTTTTTCTAGGGTATAGTTTCCCTCCTTGTGTTGGCATTTTCCATCTATTATCCTTTGTAGGACTGGATTTGAGGACAGATATTGTGTAAATTTGGTTTTATCATGTCATATCTTGGTATCTCCATCTATGGTGATTGAGAGTTTTGCTGGGTATAGTAGTCTGGGCTGGCATTTGTATTCTCTTTGGGTCTGTATGAGATCTGCCCATGATCTTCTAGCTTTCATAGTCTCTGGTGAGAAGTCTGGTGTAATTCTGCCTTTAAAGGTCTGCTTTTATAAGTTACTTGCCCTTTTTCCCTTACTGCTTTTAATATTCTTTCTTTGTTTAGTGAATTTGGTGTTTTGATTATTATGTGTCAGGAGGACTTTCTGTTCTGGTCCAGTCTGTTTGAAGTTCTGAAGACTTCTTATATGTTCATGGGCATCTCTTTCTTTTTAGCTTAGGGAAGTTTTCTTATATTATATTTCTTATATTATATTTCTATAATTTTGTTGAAGATATTTATTGGCCCTTTAAGTTGGAAATCTTTGCTCTCTTCTATACCTATAATTCTAAGGTTTGGTCTTCTCTTTGAGTCCTGGATTTCCTGGATGTTTTGGGTTACAAGGTTTTTGCATTTTGCATTTTGTTTGACTATTGAGTCAATGTTTTCTATGGTATCTTCAGCACCTGAGATTCTTTCTTCTATCTCTTGTATTCTGTTGTTGATGCTTGCATCTATGACTTCTGAATTCTTTCCAAGGTTTTCTATCTCCAGAGATGTCTCACTTTGTGATTTCTTTATTGTTTCTACTTCCACTTTTAGATCCTGGATGGTTTTTTTCAGTTCCTTCACTTGTTTGTGTTTTTCTGTAATTCTTTAAGGGATTTTTGTGTTTCCTCTTTAAGGGTTTCTGCCTGTTGACCCATGATCTCCTGTATTTCTTAAAGGGATTTTCATATTTCCTCTTTAAGGGCTTTTACCTGTTGACCCATGTTCTGTATTTCTTCAAGGGAGTTATTTAAGTCTTTCTTGAAACCCTCTATCAGCATCATGAGATACAATCTTAAATCCAACTCTTGCTTTTCCCGTGTGTTGGGGTATCTGGGACTTGCTGTGGTGGGAGAACTGGATTCTGATGTTGCCATGTAGTCTTGGTTTCTGTTGGTAGGGTTCTTGTGCTTGCCTTTTGCCATCTGGTTATCTCTGGTGCTAGTTGGTCTTGCTGTCTCTGGTTGGAGATTGTCCCACCTGTGGGCCTGTAAGTCTATGTCCATACTCTTGGGAGACCAACTCTCTTCTGTCAAGAGTCTGTGAACAGAAGGCTGTGGAGGCGCCTGGCTTCCTGGTGCAAATGGCAGCCTGAAGACCTCTGTACCAGCTGCTCCACTGATCCTATGCCCTGCACGCTCCTAGCTGTTCCCCTCCAGAGAAAAGGTAGAGATCTCACCTCTGTGCTCAGAAGTGAAAGCACTGCTGGGAGATCACTCTCTCCTGGCAGACTGTGCACTGAAGGCTGTGGAGTCACCTGGCTCCCTGGTGCAAAAATGATACATTGTTTTCTTATTCAGCTTGAAGTGACTTTAGCTTTTCTGACAGGTCTTGGTTTGAAGCCTATTTTGTCAAGTATAAAAGCAATGACAACTCCTTGCTCACTGGTTCCTTTTACTTGGAATATGTTTCTATCCTCACACTAAGGTGATATCTGCTTTTGATAGTGAGACGCATTCCTTAGCAACACCTAATGAAAGTCTTTATTATCATTACTACTACTACTACTACTACTACTACTACTACTATTTACTTTGCCAGAATGTACCTCCTTTTTAAAAAACTTTTTATTGATGCTTTGTGAGTCTCACAGTATGCACCCCAGTTCCACTCATCTCCCCTTCCCCTCCTCCACACACAAGCAAACAGCACTAACAACAAGCATAGAAAACATCTCATCATCGCATCTCATCATGGAAGCTGTAACATGTCACAGTGGGTCTGTCCTATGGTATATCCCTCTGTCCACTCCTCTTTACTTGCAAATGTTCAGTGTAATGAGTCATCAGTCTGGCTCAAGATCTCTGGCTTCTGTGACACCATGAGTGTTGAATCCTCAGGGCTCCTCCTGGTGGTCCTGTCATGAAGATCCTCAGGGCTCCTCCTGGTGGTCCTGTCATGAAAAACCTCAGGACTTGAGCTTTTACACCCCTTTCAAACCTCCCAGCCATTCGCAGATGGTATAGATTTTGGGGTGGGTCAGTTCAGAGCCAGGCATCAAACTGGATGAACGCAAGACTGGCATCTGCTCTGCCCCTGACCATAACACCACCAGCAAGGAGTCTCTTTCCCATTGCTGAGGGGGTCCCTTTTAAACAGAAATTTTAGTTGCTTTTTATTTAAAACTGCACTAAGTGCTAAATGTCCACCTTTACATAAACAAATATGGCAATGGTAACACACTAGAACAAACACGCTTCTGAAAGCCATTGCTTTTCTGTTTGGGGCAGTTTAAAGTTTTTCTTTTGTCACTAAAACAAGCGTATACCTTCCCAGGGCCTCGAAATAGGCCATCTTTTTAAACAAAGGCAATGACTCACAAAAGACTAAGAATAGAATATGTAACTAGCTGACAAAAACCTAATAAGATTTACTAAAATCAGTCACATCAACAGCACATCTGAAGTGCTCTTGTATAAAATATCAAATGAAGAAAGGAATTTATCAATATTGAAAAAAGTGAGTTTGTTCACAGACAATCTGACGAGTTACCATAAGAAGTGTTTTCTGAGTCGGGCGTGGTGGCGCATGCCTGTAATCCCAGCACTTGGGAAGCAGAGGCATGCGGATTTCTGAGTTCGAGGCCAGCCTGGTCTACAGAGTGAATTCCATGACAGCCAGGGCTACACAGACAAACCCTGTCTCAAAAAAAAAAAAAAAAACCAAAAAACAAACAAACAACAAAAAAAGAAGTGTTTTCTGTGATATAAGGAAAAACATGCAACATTACTCTTCCTGAGCCCTTCAAGACTTTCAACTCAATTAAATAGCTGAGATCTGAAGCTGAGAAAATGTACTTAAGCACAGTGTACTCAATTTAATATTTTGGTTCTTGTTCTTGTTCTTGTTCTTGTTCTTCTTCTTCTTCTTGTTCTTGTTCTTCTTCTTCTTCTTCTTCTTCTTCTTCTTCTTCTTCTTCTTCTTCTTCTTCTTCTTCTTCTTCTTCTTCTTCCCTTTGCCCTGCATCATCAGAAGATTTCACTGAGCTCACAGCTAACTTGCCTCCTCAGCGTGCACTCAGATGTGAGGACACGTCTCTGTAGAGGAATTTTAAGCTCCTCCATTCTCACTGTCTCTCCATCACAAGTTTACATGACTGATCACTCCCAGCATCCTCTGCTGTTGCTCCCTGGGATGCTCTCAGCTGTATTTTGTGGGCTGGTTGAGAGAGGGAGCCTCTGAGGAGGCTGTGAGTCACTGCAATACTTGAAAGTCAGGTGTATATGGCACCAGATGAGATGAACTGCTTGCTGTTCTATGACTGGCCAAAGAGCTGTAGTAACCAAGAGTTGGGTTTTTTTGTCGTTGTTTTATTTTGTTTTTTGTTTTTTTAATTTATTTTTTCCTTTATTTTATTTTTATTGGATATATTATTTACATTTTAAACGTTATCCCCTTTCCCAGTTTCCCCTCCTCAAACCCCCATCTCATTCCCCCTCCCTCTGCTTCTGTGGGGGTGCTCCCCCACCCACCCACCCACCCATTCCCACCTCCCTGCTCTGGCATTCCCCTACACTGAGTCATTGAACCTTCACGGGACAAGGGGCCTCTGCTCCCATTGACGCTTTGTTAACACAATTTGGTAAGCTTTCTGAGATGTGACCTGCAATTGCTCCATGGATCTCAGTGGCAGCTGCTTCCCTTATTACTAGTGAGGTTTGTTCACTGTACCAGGCTATGTGTGGCATGCAGATGAGATTTGGAGTCTCTTTCAATCGACCCCGGGTGAAGCAAAAGGGCTCAGATTCATGAACATTAAGAGCTGCTCTGGGTATTCTTCACTCTGAGTTAAGGCTCTCACCCACCAGGCACCTCGTTCATTCAGAGGAATACTTCTTGCCTTATCTGCTTGATAGTGAAGACATTGATATGGTAATGCTCCTTCAGACTTCAGTGCAAAGCAGATGCAGTCTCTATGATACAGCAAGTCCTGTGAGATGTAGACCTTCCACACACGCAGAGACCACTCTCTCCTGCAAGTAGGAGGTACTAAAACATGGCGCTGAATCCAAAGGCCTTCAGAATGAGTATCTCCACCCTGTAGTCTCTGCAATCTGGCAGTGCTACCAGGGGCCGAGGGGTGTGGTGGGAGCAATGGTTTATGATCTGGGACTTTGTGCTTTTCCACAAAGGTCATTCTTTGTCAAACTTTGTAATTCTGAATCAAAGGGCAAAGCAGCCAGCTAAGAAGCGAGGGGAACTCCCATGAGTCTGTGAGTCTGTGTGCACTGGGCCCAACATGTGTGCATATGAACCCAAAATAAGTGTGTCAACAAACTACAGCTCTGGTGATGGGCTGCCTGTCTTCTCAGGGGATGCGGCTTCATCAGTTCACAACCCTTTACTGCTGCTGAAAAACTGTCATCTTGTCTCATGTTGCTGGTGTAGGATGATGCAACTGCCCTGATAGTGAGGAGGGTGTGTGTCGGAGGGGGGAGGGGTTATTATCACTCAGGGTAGCGTGGCTAATGACTGCTGACTCCATCTCTAGCTCCTTCAGGCATTGCTGGCTGTTCCCAAACCACCTTAAGATAACACATACATGTTCTTGTGCACGCACACACATAAACACAAATGCATACACACACCACTAGCATCCAAAACAAAACCCCTAAGCTCTGAGCTGAGTCCCATGATCTCCTGTCCCACCCTCTTCCTTTCTCTCCAGTCTATGTGTCTTTTGATTGGGAAACTGCTGATTGAGAGCATTAATGTTTGGACGTTTCGGGAAAGTAGTTATTAATTTCTGACCTTTAAAACATTTTGTTGTGTTTGTGCTTTTGCGTTCTCCATTTGCTCATCATTGTTTTCTTCTGCGATACGTTAATCACACACAATGGCGGGCTTCATCGTGACCTCTCACACCCGTGCAGACTAATGTAGTTCACATGCGTCCCGTGATGTACTCCCTTCCCTACATTTCTGCAACTGAGCTTCCCTTCCCGCCTAACCCTTCCCTACTTTCATGACTTTTATATTTTAATATAAATCAATGAATTGTATTAGGGTCACATAAAGGAGGATGGTCAAGGGTTTGTTTTTAGAAGCAGCTGCACTTTACCAGTGTCACACTAAAGGGAAAAATAAAAGTTTCTCCTCCTATCAACCATTAGCTGCATCTAAACCCTTGGGAAGGCTAAGACCCAATTGGCCCTCACCCTTTCCATGCAGGCTGTCAATTGACCCATTCTTGTACAGATCTATAATATAATCACCGCTGCTTTGAGTTCAAGAGTTCAACAGCCCTATCATACCTGAAAGTCCGAGTTCCAGAGCACCTTCCCTCTTCTTATGGGTTTAAATTGTTTCTGGTCCTTCTTCAGTGCTAGTCCGATTAGATTCTTGCTATAGAACGTACATCGATGTCCTCCATCCATTTAGAGGCTGAGTTTTGTGCAGGGTGAGAGATGAGATTTGAATTTTGTTCTAGTTGTCGCTGTCCACTTTGACCAGACCCATTTGTTGAAGAGGCTGTCTCTGCTCCAGTGTGTATTGCTGCCTTCTTTTTCAAAAACCAGGTCTCAATAGGAACATGGGCTTATATGTGAGTTCTCAACTGTGTTCCATGGATCAATGAATCTGTTTTCATACCAGTGCCATGATATTTTTATTACTATAACTCTGCAGTTGTAACTTGAAATCTGAGGTTTTGGTGAAATCTACGGATTTGTTGTTTAGAATTGTTTGGGTGATCCTGTGGATTTCATGTTTCCATATGGAATTTAGGAAATTTTTTTGGGTGGGAATTGGGTTAAATAAGTAGATTGCTTTTGGTAGGTCACCCATTTTTACATTTCATGAGCCTACAATCTATGAATGAGGTGGGACTTTCCATATTCTAATATCTCCCTTGATTTCTTTCTTCAATGTCCTAAAGTTCTCATTTTACACATCTTTCACTTCCTTGGTTAGATTTATTCAAAGATATTTTGAGACTGTTTTGAATGGTATTGTTTCTCTGATTTCTTTCTCAGTATGTTTTCCTTTTGTATTCAGGAAGGTTACTGATTCTTGGGCACTACTTTTGATTCCTGTTACATTGCTGAATGTGTTTATCCGCTATAGAAGGTTCTGGTTGCTGTATTTAAGGTTTTGTATGTATAGAATAAAATCATCTTCAAATAAAGATATTTTGACTTTTTTACCTTCCTATTTTTTATCTTCTTTGTCTGCTAAACCTCTTTTATTGATGTACATAAAAACTTCAAGCGGTACAGGCTGAGGAAACATTGTGCAAGAGGGAACAAAAAGATTGCTAGTTCCAAAAGAATAAGGAAGTCTGCAGTGGGGGCTCCTAAAAATGACAGCTACACACACTAAACTTCAACAATAGGACTGCCAAAGCAATACCCTAAGAATGATAACACCAATAGAATGCCAGTATAGAAAGGGAAAATATCATGGGATGCCACCTCTAGAAAAGCTACCAGCAATTAACAACTACAGAGAGAGGGAGAATTATCACACACCAAGTGGTCAGCCCTAAAGACCAAGATATACACCAAACAACACTAAACAGACTCCACTGTTGTGTGTGTGTGTGTGTGTATGTGTGTGTGTGTGTGTGTGTCTGCGCGAGTGTGTGCACAACCCATGAAGGCATTGTAAAAATAAGAAAAAACAACACCCCCCCAAAAAAAAATGGACAGGGGAAACTAATCAAAATTTTGGCCAAAATTAGTTTAATAGAAACAATACTTTTTTGTTTGTTTTCTTTCTGATATTTTTCATTAGGCTATAAATGTCCCTCATAGAGTTGCTTTTAAAGTGTTTTGAAGGTTTTGTGTTTGTTTTCATTTTCATTTAGTTCCAGAAACTTATTGTTTCTTTCTTGATTTCTTTTTCATTCATTAGTTCTTTAGTCTCAATGAGCTTGTTTATAGAGATTTGTTTGGCTTTTTAAAAAAGTTTTTCTGGATTATAATCAGACAGGATATACAGAATTACTCAGTCTCTCTGAATTTGTTAAGATTTGTTTTGTGTCATAAAATATAATATGTTTTAAAGGCATTTCATGAGCTGCTGAGCAGAATATATATTCTTTGGTATTTAGGTGGAAGGCTATTTGATGTGAGATGTCTCAATTCTGATGTTTCTCTCTGTATTTTTTCCTAACTTTTGGAGACAATAGAATGCTGAAATAGCCCAGTTGAATGTTAATCTGCATCTTTAATTTTAGTAGCATGCTTTTGACTACACCAGTGTTTGGTGCATATATATTTAGGATTGTAAGGTCTTGGTTGATTATTCCCTTGATTAGAATGAAGAGTCCTTCTTTATCTCTTCTGTTTTATTTTAGTTTGAATTCTATTTTGTCAGACATCATATCAGCAGGGACTGTTCTCTGTGTCTTTTGATTGGAGTTCTTTCTTTCCCCACTCCCATTCCTTTACTTGCCTGTCTTTAAAGCCAAGATGAAGTTCTCTGTTATACAACAGAAATCTGGATTTTGTTTCTTAAACCATTCAGGTAGCCTGTGTCTTTTGACTGAAGAAGAGAGGCCATTAACATTTAATGTTTTTATTTGGAAGGTGTGTGTTGATTGCAGTCATTTTATTTTTTCAGTTTGTGTTTGTAGTCATGTTCTCCATACAGCTTCATTTGTTTCTTTCTACAGTATCATGAGCATGTTTTTATTAATAAGTTTGCTGGTTGGTTGGTTTGTTCTTTGCTTATGTGTCCTGCCGCCTCTACATCTTCTACTCAAACCATTCAACATACATGCAAGGCTTTCCCCTGAGTTTTCTTTTTTTTTCTTTTGGTTTTTTGGATATGGGTTTTTCAAGACAGGGTTTCTCTGTATAGCCTTGGCTGTTCTGGAATTCACTCTGCAGACCAGGCTGGCCTCGAACTCAGAAATCCACCTGCCTCTGCCTCCCAGAGTGCTGGGATTACAGGCGTGCGCCACCACTGCCCAGCTCCCCTGAATTTTCTTATTGAGTTATCGAGTTTTCAATTCCAACTTCATTTCTATTTAAGTTCTCAATAATATTTCTATATCTTTATTAAGCTTGACTTCCAAATCCTGGATTATCTTCATTATTTCATCCAGTCCACATCCATGATTTCTCATAGATATACATTAGTCTCTGTTGGCCAAGAATAATGCCAGCTAGAATTAAAAGCATATGCAGCCATGCTTGGCCTAACTAGAATTAAAGAAAAACTTACTGAGTTTGTGGTTTAAAATTTTCATACATGTATATGATGCCCATTGGTTTCTCTCACCCCACCCTCCTTTATCTATATCCAACTCCCAACAACCTTTCCGCCTCCCTACAAGCCCCTTGCCCACATTCATATCAGGAATGTATGATCTCTAAGTTTATTTAGTATCTTCTTTACACTCCTTGAGTTCTTTGATAGAGTTCTTTAAAGTTCTATGTCCCAAGGTTCATCTAGGAAATTCTCATTGGAGAACAGTTCTAAAAGACTGGCAGGCTTGGGGTCGGGGAGAGCACATATTTTCTTGATCTTTTATATTGATTATTTTGTGATGAGACCTGAGCATGAGGATTTCTTTTTTTTTTTTTTTTGAATATCGTCTTCATTTACATTGCCAATGGTAAAACCTTTCCCCATTTCCCCCCTCCCCAAAGACCCCCAGCCCCTCCTCCCATCCCCTGCCTCCACGTATATTCCCCTCCACCTAACCCATTCTCACCCCCCTGCCTTGATTTCCCTTTGTTGGGGCATCTATTGAGCCTTTACCTGACCAAGGACCACTCCTCCCACTGATGCCTAACAAGGCATTCCTCTGCCACATTTTTGGCTGGAACCATGTGTACCCCTGGGTTGATGGTTTAGTCCCTGGGAGTCCTGGGGCATCTGGGTGGCTGAAATCATTTTTCTTCCCATGGGACTGTAAACCCCCTCAGCTCCTCCAGACCACCCTCCAGGTCCTCCATTGGGGACCCCACGCCTAGTCCAATGTTTGGCTGCTAGCATCTGCCTCTATATCTGTAAGGCTCTGGCAGGGGCCCTCCAGAGATAGCCGTGGCATGCTCCTTTTGGTATATACTTCTTGTCAACCATAGTAGTGTCAGGGTTTGGTGACTGTTTATAGGGTGAATCCCCAGGTAGGGCACTCTCTGGATGGCCTTTACTTTAGTCTCTGTTCCACACATTGTCTCCCTTATTGTTCCTGTGAGTATTTTGATCCCTTTCTCAGAGGAACCAAAGCACCCTCATTTAAGTCTTCCTTCTTGAGCTTCCTGTGCTGGGTGAATGGTAACTTGTTTATTTTGAGCTTTTGGGTTAATATCCGCTTATTAGTGAGTGCACACCATGTGCGTTCCTTTGTGATTGGGTTACCTTGCTCAGGTGACACTTTCTATTAAGCTATTAAAAACAATGAATTCATGAAATTCTTAGGCAAATGGATGGAACTAGAAAGCATGAAGACTTCTTGCGTTGATTGTGTGTCTGGTGTGGAAACAGCATGTTGGGTTGGGGCATAGACTGTCCACCCTGGTATAAGATGTGCAGTAGAGTGGTCTTCAGGTGGGATGTGTTAGGTTCATTTGATTTAAGGTGTCTTTTGACTCCAGAGTTTCTGTCTAGTTGTGGATTACCTGCCAATTGTTGAGAGTAAGGTCTTAAAAATCACTCACTATCACCGAATGTGATTCTTCCTTCATTGGGCAGCAGTTCACATGTTGAAGGGAACAGAAGCAGCAAGCAGGGCTCAGAAGGCCATGAGTATGGTGGAGAGAACTTCTGAGAGTCAGCTTCAGGGAGACAGCTCTGCTTTGTTGTTCCAGGAGTACTTAGGATTGTGGGTGGGAAGGGCTGATTGGTCACAATACAGCACCTAATTATCATACAGGTGGGAAGAAGGAGCAGGGCTTGCAGGAAGCTCTGTGCAGGGTCATCCTCCAAGTAAGGTCAGACATCTGTACTCAGAGACAGTCTCCAATTAAGGTTAGGCAGAGAAGAGGAAACCCCACTGGAAAAGGGAGTCCTCCATTCTGCACCAAGCGTGGAGAGCTATCAGGACATGGTGGACTGTGACCTCAGCAGCAGGGTTCTCCAACAGCTGTATGGGGGCCAATTGTTGTATTTGTTGTTTTAGGTCTAATAACATTCACAGGATGCCCCTGTGAATGGTACATATACACTTAGGATTGTAATGTCCTATAGGTGGATTATTTTTCCTTTAAAGAATATAGTGTCCCTCCTTATCTCTTCTGAGTAGTTTGGTTTTAGATTTTATTTTGTCAGAAATTAAAATAGCTTCCCCTGCTTTTTAGTTCCCTTTGCTTAGAATTTCACTTTCTGTCCTTTTACCCTAATGCAATGACTGTCATTGATTTTTGGAGACAACAACAAAATAAAATACTACTTTCTATTGGGAAATTGAAACCATTAATACTTGGTTATTATTGAAAATTATATAACTTCATATCATTTTGCTGATATTTTGGTGTTTTACCAGATGTCATTTAAATACCTTGAACTCACGGATATTTTATTTTGTTTTGTAGTGGGGGTGGGCATTTTGAACTACCCAGTGCACTCACCAGGGGATATACTGTTGATGACAATGATTTCTGTTCCCCTGAATCTATCAGCAGCTAATAGTTCACAAAATGGGCCCCTTGAGACATGTCTCCAATTGATGGCTGACCACTGGCAGGTCCAATCTTGTGTAGCTTCCACGGATACCATACTATCACCATCTCAATAGGGTATATCATGTCCTTCTCCCTGTCTCCCAGCTCTTACATTCTTTCTACCCCTTCCTCTGAAATGTTTGCTGAGGCTCACAGAGGTGGTACAAATGTACCGCTAGGACTGGGCACTCGACTGATATTTGTTCCTAGCACTTTGAGCGACTGTGAGTGCCATTCACTACCATTCATTTCAAAGAGAATCTTCTCAGACCAAGACTGACAGTAGCATCTGCCTGTGATTGTAAGAATAATATATGGAAGGAAGTTTTGTGCTATTTCAGTTTAGTGAAACCACATAGTAAGTTACCCCTTAGGATCTAAGACTTCCTTAGTTGTATTGGTTGGGGTTCTCTAAAGGAATGGAACTGTTACTTTAGAATATATAAATTCTTTAGAGAATATATATTGTGCTGTGTGTGTGTGTGTGTGTATGTGTATCACATATTAGTAGGCTGGCTTATAGAATGCAATCTGAGTACCCCAACAATGTCCCTCTCACTCTAGAAAGACAGAATCCAGTAGTAGCTCACTCCACAAGGCTGGTATCTCAGCACTGATGTCCTGGAGGATTCCTGGAGAGTTGCCCATCTTCTCAAAGAATTTGGGAATACTGGTGAAATAACATCTCAGGAACAGGATGAGTGACCTTGCCAGTGAGAGCCTGGGAAGGCAGATAAAACGCAAGGCTGTCTTCTTCCATGTCATCCTGTGAACTGACACCAGCTAGTCCACAGAGATGCTTCCAGCACAGTCCAAGTCTGATTTCTATCTTCCAATCCAAGTGTGCTGTGTTTTCTCAGCTAAGACCCCACTCTATGTTCATTGATTTTTAATTTTTTCTATTTTATTGAGTTCTGCTCTGACGTTAGTTATTTGTGACTCCTGCTTTTTGATTCTCTTGCTTGTTCAAGGCTGTAAGGTATCATCGAGTGATTGTTTTTGGCATTTCCCAGCTTTGAACTTTCTTCTCAGGACTGCTTTAGTTGTATCCCACAGGTTTTGGCATGGTATATCTTCATTTTGTTTCTTTTCAAGAAATTTTATTATTTATTTCTTTTAATTTTATGTACAATGGTTTTCTGTTTACATGTATGTCTCTATGGGGGTGTCAGATCCCCTGGAATTGAAACTATAGACAGTTGTGAGCTGCTATGTAGGTGCTAGGAATTGAACCTGGGTCCTTTGGAAGAGCAGTCACTGCTCTTAACTGCTGAGCCATCTCTCCAGCCCCTTCATTTTGTTTAAATTATAGGAGTTTTAGAGATTTCTTTCTTAATTTCTTTCATGGACTATTCAGTAGTATATTGTTTATCTCCCATTAATTTGTGAATTTTCTGTATTTGCCTGTTGATTTCTAACTTTACTCCATTATATTATGATATGATAAAAGAAATTATTTTAGTCAATTTTTTTGGGAACTAGACTCATGTCATAGTATATGATCTATCTTAGACGAAGTTCTGTGGACTACCGAAAAAAAAAAAATGTGTTCTATAGTGTTTAGATGGAATTTTCTGTAGAAACCTGTTATGTCCATTTGATATGTGATGTCCTTTTATTCAGATAGGTTTAATCAGACTTGACATTTAGGAGTATTTGTTTAATGAAATTGGTTTCATTTGTGTTTCGTATGTATATGCTTAAAATTGGATTGTCTTCTTGAAGGGTTCATTCTTTAATCAGAATGAAGTGACATCATTTATCTCTTCTGACTATTTTCGATTTGAAGTCCATTTTGCCAGATGTTAGAATGGTAAGACCTGAATTTTTTCCTAGTCCCTTTGTCTGGAATACCATTTACAGTCTTTATCACAAGTGATTTCTAGCTTTGATGATGAGATTTGTTCCTTGGTGATAACAAATAGATGGATTCCAGGTTTTGATCCACTATATTAGTCTATGTCTTTTAAATAAATCTTCTAAAATTTATTTATTATCATTACTATGTGTATATAATGCATAAGTGTATGAATGTGTATGTTTATGGAATGTATGGTGTGTGTGTATGTGTGTATGTGTGTGTGTGTGTGTGTTTCTGTGTGTGTGGTGTGTAGGGGTATGTGTTTGTGTTTTTGTGTGTGTAGGTATGTGTGTATGGGGTATGTTTGAGTATGTGTGTGTGTTCGTATGGTGTATATGTATAGTATGTGTTTCTCTGTGTGTGTGTTTGTGTGTGTGGTATGTGTGTATGAGGGGTGTGTGTGTGGACATCAAGGCATATGTGTGGAGGCTGAAGGATAATTGTGTAGAATCGGTTCTCCTTTTCTAACTTTCCTATGGATCCCAGGAATCAAACTCAAGTCACTAGGCTTATGTAGCAAGCATTTGGCTTGCTGACCCATGTTACCACAGCCCTGTGTGATTTGATTGGGGGACTAAGACTTTTAATGTTCAGAAATATTATCAAAAGGTATGTGTTAATTTCTGTCACTTGTTGATCCTGGGTACTTATTTTCATATTACTTAGTTAGCTATTTTTCTAGCATTATTTATATTTTCTCTGTAACCTCTTGAATGTGTTCATTATTCTTTTCAGTATAAAAAAATTATTTTTGGAGGCAGAGGTGAGTAGATTTCTGTGAGTTCAATACCAGCCTGGACTACATTGTAAATTCCAAGCCAGCCAGAGCTGCATAGTGAAAAACCTGTAACAACAAATAATAATTCCGTCCTGTAGCCTGTGCAGCACTCTGTTGATGATCATAAATGCCTTCAGCCTATTTTACTATAGAATGTTATTCATTTTCTATTAATTATTGCAGACAGTTTTCTTGGTCTAGAAGATGTGATTTTCAGAACTTGAAATACGTCCTTCCAAGTCTTTCATTTTTAGAGTTTCTATTTATAATTTAACTGTTATTCTTGCAGCCTGCCTTCCATGTGACTTGGCATACAGCTCTTGCAGCTCTCAACATATTCCTTTTGTTCTGCATATTTAATATTTTAACCATATTATGATGCAGAGAATTTCTCTTCCAGTTCCATATGATATGTCTCTAGTGTTTAGATGAAATTCTCTTTCCCTGGATTTGAGAAAATTTCCCCTTTGATTGTACTGAAAATTTCCTGTGCCTGTTTCAGTTTCTTTTCTGTTCCTGTGATAAAACACAGTGACCAAAGGCAACCTGCAGAAAAAGGTGTTTGCTTTGGCTTATGGTTCCAAAGTGAGATCCCACGTAGCAGACATGGGAGTAGCCGGCCATACAGGAAGCAGGGAGATAAACTACATGCAGAAATCAGAGAGGATGAGTTGAAAGGGGTGAAGATACAAAAGCTCAAAGCCTTTCCTCAGAGATATATCCCCCCCCAGCAAAGCTCCACATTCTTAAAGTTCCATAACATTGCCAAACAGCAGCACTGACTGAGGACCAAGTGTTTAAAAGTATCAGCCTATGGGAGACATTTCCACTCAAACTCTCACGGTATCTTTTGCATGGTTTTGTTCTTCTTCTATGCACTGGACTCATAAATCTGGTCTTTACATGGTATCTCAAGTAACTTCCATTTTCCATTTACACTTTAAAAAATTAATTTTCCTTGGCTGAATGTACCAATTCTTTTATTTTGTCTTCAATTCCTAATACTTCATCCTCCTGTGCTATCTCCTCTTTTGATCATTTTCACTGAGGTTTTCATTTGTCTTACTTAGATTTTCATTTCCAAGTTTTCAGTTTTGTTTTTCTTCAGTATTTCGATCTCTTCATTGTATTCCATTTTTATATTTTTATTTCATTCATCTGGTTTTAATTCCTTATTTCATTCATGTATTTTTTAAATTCATTTTTGAGTTTGTATCTGTCTTAGCTAGTATTCTATGGTTGTGAAGAGGCACCATGACCATAGCAACTCTTTAAAGGATTTAATTGAGACTGGCTTACAGTTTCAGAGGTTCAGTCCATTGTCATCATGATGGGGAGCATGAGGACATGCAGGCAGACATGGTGCTAGAGAAGAAGTTGCGAGTTCTACATCCAGATCCCTGGTCAACAGGAAGAGAGAGAGCCACTAGGCCTGGCTTGGGCTCCTGAAACCTCAAAGTCCACCTGGAGTGACACACTTCCTCCAACAAAGACCACAGCTTTTTTTTGTTTTGTTTTGTTTGTTTGTTTGTTTGGTTTGGTTTTGGTTTTTTTGAGACAGGGTTTCTCTGTGTGGCCCGGGCTGTCCTGGAACTCACTTTGTAGACCAGGCTGGCCTCGAACTCAGAAATCCGCCTGCCTCTGCCTCCCAAGTGCTGGAATTAAAGGCGTGCGCCATCACCGCCCGGCGACCACAGCTTTTAATCCTTCTAAGAAACACCATTCCTTAATTACTATGTATTCAAATTATGAGTCTATGGGAGCCATTCTTATTCAGTTATCACTGTGTCCTCTTTGTTTGAAACTTCTTATAAATGTTTTCAATTTTTGATTGGAATTTGTCTATGTAATTCTCAGTAGTAGACATTACATTGGGATTAGTAGTTTGGGGAGGGGGAATGTTGTTTTGGTTTTTCATGCTTGTATTTTTGCATTGGCATTTGTACATTAGAAGTATGTTAGGAGTTAGATCATTGGTTGAAATTTTTATTATTGTTATTATTATTATTTAGGTCTCCCTTCCTCCTTCTGTAGAAATAGACTAGGTTATAGTATATTTGAGGTGTCATTTTCCTCTTTTAGACCAGTATTCAGAGCACCAGGTTCTACCTATAGTCCATTTTCTTTTCTTTTCTTTTCTTTTTTCTTTTCTTTTCTTTTCTTTTCTTTTCTTTTCTTTTCTCTTTTCTCTTCTCTTCTCTTCTCTTCTCTTTTCTTCCTTCCTTCCTTCCTTCCTTCCTTCCTTCCTTCATTTCTTTCTCTTTTTTTTCGAGACAGGGTTTCTCTGTGTAGCCCCGACTGTCCTGGAACTCACTCTGTAGACCAGGCTGGCCTCGAACTCAGAAATCCGCCTGCCTCTGCCTCCCAAGTGCTGGGATTAAAAGCATGCACCACCACCACCCAGCCTACAGTCCATTTCTGTCAATAGAATACTGTCTGCAGCCACAAACACTATCCATGGATAGACCTATTATGAGTCTAGAGTATGAGATTAGAGTCAACTATAAAACAATTATTCCTTAAGCAGTTTTCATTTATGGGGTAAAAGGAGAGTGATAGTACTGTGTTAACTGATACATTAGTTATGGTGGATATGAGTAAAGTGAAGAAGAAAAGTCCATAGTAAGACTCAAGATTGATAGTGGGATGACAGAGAAAAAGAGGAAAGAAAATGTAGGCTTTCTGGCGTTTCTGCTGTTATTGAAGTCCAGCTTTATTACATGTGGCCTGATAAGATACAAGGCATTATTTCAGTTTTCTTGTATCTGTTGAGGCTTGTTTTGTGGCCAGCTATATGGTCAGTTTTGGAGAAGGATCCATAAGGTGCTGGGAAGAAGGCATATTATTTTGTGTTTGGGTGAACTATTCTATAGATGTCTGTTAGGTCCATTTGACTCTTAACGCCTTAGTTTCATTATATCTCTGTTTAGTTTTTGTCTGGATGACCTATCAATTGGTGAGAGTGGAGTGTTGAAACTATTAATGTGTGGGGTTCAATGGTGATTTAAGATTAGCAATGTTTCCTTTCACAAGCTTCCCTGTCTCTTTTGATTAATTTTGGTTGATAGCCTATTTTTTAATTTTTTATTGGATATATTCTATATTTACATTTCTTTTCCCTTTTCCTGGTTCCCTGCCTCCCAAAGATCCCACATGCCCTTTTCCCTCCCCTTGTTCCCCCATCCACCCCTTCCCACTTCCCTGTTCTGGTATTCCCCTACACTGATGCTTTGAGCCTTTCCAGAACCAGGGTCCACTCCTTCCTTCTTGTTGGACATCATTTGGTATGTGGATTGTGTCTTTGGTGTCCCAAGATTCTAGGCTAATATCCACTTACCAGTGAGTGCATGGGTGTTCTTTTGAGACTGGGTTACCTCACTTAGTATGATGTTCTCCAGCTCCATCCATTTCTCTAAGAATTTCATGAATTCATTGTTTCTAATGGCTGAATAGTACTCCATTATGTATATATATCACATTTTTTGTATCCATTCCTCCATTGAGGGACATCTGGGTTCTTTCCAGCTTTTGGCTATTATAAATAAGGCTGCTATGAACATAGTGGAGCATGTATCCTTATTGCATGCTGGGGAATCTTCTGGGTATATTCCCAGGAGTGGTATGGCTGGGTCTTCCGGAAATATCATGTCCAATTTTCTGAGGAACCGCCAGACTGATTTCCAGAGTGGTTGTACCAGCTTGCAGTCCCACCAGCAGTGGAGGAGTGTTCCTCTTTCTCCACATCCTCTCCAACACCTGCTGTTTCCTGAGTTTTTAATCTTAGCCATTCTGACTGGTGTGAGGTAAAATCTCAGGGTTGTTTTGATTTGCATTTCTCTAATGACTAATGATGTTGAACATTTTTTAAGGTGTTTCTCAGCCATCCAGATTTCTTCAGGTGAAAAGTCTTTGTTTAGCTCTGTACCCCATTTTTTGGTTATTTGGTTTTCTGGGGTCTAACTTCTTGAGTTCTTTGTATACATTGGATATTAGCCCTCTGTCAGATGTAGGGTTGGTGAAGATCTTTTCCCAATTTGTTGGCTGCCGATTTGTCCTTTTGACAGTGTCCTTTGCCTTACAGAAACTTTGTAATTTTATGAGGTCCCATTTGTCTATTCTTGATCTTAGAGCATAAGCTATTGGTGTTCGGTTCAGGAACTTTCCCCCTGTGCCCATGTCCTCCAGGGTCTTCCCAAGTTTCTTTTCTTTTTTTTTTTTTTTTTTTCTTTTTTTTTTTTTCTTTTTTTTTTTTTTAATTTTATTTTCTATATTCTATGTTTACATTCCAAAGGCTTTCCCCTTTCCCAGTTCCCACCCACCATAGTTCCCATAGTTCCTCTCCCCCCCATCTGTTCCCCAATAATTCCCCCTCCCCCCTCGGTTTCTTTACTAAACTGGAAGCAATCTTTACAGGCCCAGGGTCCTCTCCTTTCTTCTTCTTGGGAATCATTTGACTTGCTATTTGTGTCTTGAGTATTTAGGGCTTCTGGGCTCATTAATATCCACTTATCAGTGATTGCATTTCAGGTGCATTCTTTTGTGATTGGGTTAATTCACTCAGGATGATATTTTCCAGGTCTAACCATTTACCTACAAATTGCATGAATTCATTATTTTTAATTGCTGTGTAGTATTCCATTGTATAAACATACCACATTTTCTGTATCCATTCCTCCTTTGAGGGATATTTGGGCTGCTTCCAATTTCTGGCTATTATAAACAAGGCTGCTATAAACATAGTGGAGCATGTGTCCTTATTGCATGCAGGGGAATCCTCTGGGTATATGCCCAGGAGTGGTATGCCAGGGTCCTCTGGAAGTAACATGCCCAATTTTCTGAGGAACCGCCAAACTGATTTCCAGAGCGGTTTTACCATTTTGCAATCCCACCAACAGTGGAGGAGTGTTCCTCTTTCTCCACATCCTCGCCAGCACTTGTTGTCTCTTGAGTTTTTAATCTTAGCCATTCTGACTGGTGTGAGGTGGAATCTCAGGGTTGTTTTGATTTGCATTTCCCTGATGACTAATGATGTTGAACATCTTTTAAGGTGTTTCTCGGCCATCCGAATTTCTTCTGGTGAGAATTCTTTGTTTAGCTCTGTGCCCCATTTTTTGATAGGGTTATTTGGTTCTTTGCGGTCTAACTTCTTGAGTTCTTTGTATATATTGGATATTAGCCCTCTGTCGGATGTGGGGTTGGTGAAGATCTTTTCCCACTTTGTTGGTTGCCGTTTTGTCCTTCTGACAGTGTCCTTTGCTTTGCAGAAACTTTGTAATTTTATGAGGTCCCATTTGTCGATTCTTGATCTTAGAGCATAAGCTATTGGTGTTCTGTTCAGGAACTTTTCCCCTGTGCCCAAGTCCTCCAGGGTCTTCCCAAGTTTCTTTTCTAATAGTTTCAGTGTGTCTGGTTTTATGTGGAGGTCCTTGATCCACTTGGAGTTGATCTTAGTACAAGGAGATAAGAGTGGGTCAATTCGCATTCTTCTGCATGTTGACCTCCAGTTGAACCAGCACCATTTGTTGAAAAGGCTATCTTTTTTCCACCGGATGGTTGTGGCTCCTTTATCAAAGATCAAGTGACCATAAGTCTGTGGGTTAATTTCTGGGTCTTCAATCCTATTCCATTGATCTACCTGCCTGTTGCTGTACCAATACCATGCAGTTTTTAACACAATTGCTCTGTAGTACTGCTTGAGGTCAGGGATATTGATTCCCCCAGAAGTCCTTTTATTGTTGAGAATAGATTTAGCTATCCTGGGTTTTTTGTTGCTCCAGATGAATTTGAGAATTGCTCTTTCTAGATCTATGAAGAATTGATTTGGGATTTTGATGGGGATTGCATTGAATCTGTAGATTGCTTTTGGCAAGATGGCCATTTTTACTATATTGATCCTGCCAATCCAGGAGCAAGAAATATTTTTCCATCTCCTGAGGTCTTCTTCGATTTCTTTCTTCAGGGACTTGAAGTTCCTGTCATACAGATCTTTCACTTGTTTGGTTAGAGTTACGCCAAGGTACTTTATGTTGTTTGTGGCTATTGTGAAGGGTGTTATTTCCCTAACTTCTTTCTCAGCCTGCTTGTCCTTTGAGTACAAGAAGGCTACTGATTTGCTTGAGTTAATTTTATAACCAGCCACGTTGCTGAAGTTGTTTATCAGCTGTAGAAGTTCTCTGGTGGAGTTTTTTGGATCGCTTAAGTAGACTATCATATCATCTGCAAATAATGATACTTTGACTTCTTCCTTTCCAATTTGTATCCCTTTGACTTCCTTATGTTGTCTGATTGCTCTCGCTAGAACTTCAAGTACTATATTGAAAAGATATGGAGAGAGAGGACAGCCTTGTCTAGTCCCTGATTTTAGTGGAATTGCTTCAAGTTTCTCTCCATTTATTTTGATGTTGGCTACTGGTTTGCTGTAGATTGCTTTTACTATGTTTAGGTATGGGCCTTGAATTCCTGCTCTTTCCAAGACTTTTAGCATGAAAGGATGCTGAATTTTGTCAAATGCTTTTTCAGCATCTAATGAGATGACCATGTGGTTTTTTTCTTTTAGTTTGTTTATGTAGTGGATTACATTGATGGATTTCCGTATATTGAACCATCCCTGCATTCCTGGAATGAAGCCTACTTGATCATGGTGAATGATCGTTTTGATATGCTCTTGGATTCGGTTGGCAAGGATTTTATTTAGTATTTTTGCATCTATATTCATAAGAGAAATTGGCCTGTAGTTCTCTTTCTTTGTTGGATCTTTTTGTGGTTTAGGTATCAGCGTAATTGTGGTTTCGAAGAATGAGTTGGGCAGTGTCCCTTCTGTCTCTATTTTGTGGAATAGTTTGAAGAGTATTGGTGTTAAGTCTTCTTTGAAGGTCTGGTAGAATTCTGCACTAAAACCATCTGGTCCCGTACTTTTTTTGGTTGGGAGGCTTTCTATAACCCCTTCTATTTCTTTAAGGGTTATGGGACTGTTTAGCTGGTCTACTTGATGCTGATTTAATTTTGGTATTTGGTATCTGTCTAGGAAATTGTCCATTTCCTCCAGATTCTCCAGTTGTTTTGAGTATAGGCCTTTGTAGTAGGATCTGATGATCTTTTGAATTTCCTCTGTTTCTGTTGTTATATCCCCCTTTTCATTTTTAATTTTATTAATTTGGATACTATCTCTGTGCCCTTTGGTTAGTCTAGCTAAGGGCTTATCTATCTTGTTGATTTTCTCGAAGAACCAGCTCTTGGTTTTGTTGATTCTTTGTATGGTTCTCTTTGTTTCTGCTTGATTGATTTCAGCCCTTAGTTTGATGATTTCCTCTCTTCTACTCCTCCTGGGTGAGTTAGCTTCTTTTTGTTCCAGCGCCTTCAGGTGTGCTGTTAAGTTGCTAGTGTATGCTCTTTCCAGTTTCTTTTTGGAGGCACTCAGGGCTATGAGTTTTCCTCTTAGCACTGCTTTCATTGTATCCCAGAGATTTGGGTAGGTCGTACCTTCATTTTCATTGAAGTCTAAAAAGTCTTTGATTTCTTTCTTTATTTCTTCCTTGACCAGGGTGTCATTGAGTAGAGTATTGTTCAGTTTCCATGTGTATGTGGGCTTTCTGTAGTTCTTCTTGCTATTGAAGACCACTTTTACTCCATAGTGATCCGATAGGAGACATGGGATTAGTTCGGTCTTCTTGTATTTGTTGAGGTCTGTCTTGTGACCAATTATATGATCAATTTTTGAGAAGGTACCGTGCGGTGCTGAGAAAAAGGTATACTCTTTTGTTTTAGGATGGAATGTTCTATATATATCTGTTAAATCCAATTGGTCCAAAGCTTCAATTAGTTTCACTGTGTCCCTGTTTAGTTTCTGCTTTCCTGATCGGTCCATTGAGGAGAGTGGAGTGTTGAAGTCACCTACAATCATTGTGTTAGGTGCGATGTGTGCTTTAAGCTTTAGTAAAGTTTCTTTTACGAATGAGGGTGCCCTTGCATTTGGTGCATAGATGTTCAGTATTGAGAATTCTTCTTGGTGGATTTTCCCTTTGACAAGCAGGAAGTGACCTTCTGTGTCTCTTTTGATGACTTTAGGTTGAAAGTCGATTTTATCTGATATTAGAATGGCTACTCCAGCTTGTTTCCTGGGACCATTTGCTTGTAGAACTGTCTTCCAGCCTTTTACTCTAAGGAGGTGTTTGTCTTTGACACTGAGATGTGTTTCCTGTATGCAGCAAAATGTAGGGTCCTGTTTCCGTATCCAGTCTGTTAGTCTGTGTCTTTTGATTGGGGAATTGAGTCCATTGATATTAAGAGATATTAAGGAATAGTAATTATTACTTCCTGACATTTTGGGAATTGTTATTATTATTTGTATTTGAGTGGTTCTCTTCTTTTGGGTTGGATGAGATGGGGTTTCTATCTTGTTTCTTCTGGGGTGTTGTTTCCCCCCTTGTGTTGGTATTTTTCCCCTATTATCCTTTGTAGGGCTGGGTTTGTAGATAAGTATCTTGCAAATTTGGTTTTGTCGTGGAATATCTTGGTTTCCCCATCTATGGCAATTGAGAGTTTCGCTGGGTATAGTAGTCTTGGCTGAAGTTTGTGTTCTCTTAGGGTCTGCATAAGGTCTGCCCAGGATCTTCTAGCTTTCATGGTCTCAGGTGAGAAGTCTGGTGTAATTCTGATAGGTCTTCCTTTATATGTTACTTGTCCTTTTTCTCTTACTGCCTTTAATATTCTTTCTTTGTTTAGTACATTTGGGGTTTTGACTATTATGTGACGGGAAGTATTTCTGTTCTGGTCCAGTCTATTTGGGGTTCTAAAGGCTTCTTGTATATTCATGGGCATCTCTCTCTTTAGGTTGGGGAAATTTTCTTCCATAATTTTGTAGAAGATATTTGCTGGCCCTTTAAGTTGTAGATCTTCATTCTCATCTATCCCTATAATCCTTAGGTTTGGTCTTCTCATTGTGTCCTGGATTTCCTGAATGTTTTGGGTTACCAGCTTTTTGCATTTTGCATTTTCTTTAATTGTTGAATCCATGGTTCCTATGGTATCTTCAGCATCTGAGATTCTGTCTTCTATCTCTTGTATTCTATTGTTGATATTTGCATCTATGACTCCTGATTTCTTCCCAAGGTTTTCTATTTCCAACATTGTCTCCCTTTGCGATTGCTTAGTTGTTTCTACTTCTGTTTTTAGATTTTGTATGGTTTTGCTCAGATCTTTCAGTTGCTTGTTTGTGTTTTCCTGTAATTCTTTAAGGGATTTTTGTGTTTCCTCCTTTATGACTTCTACTCGTTGACCCATGTTCTCTTGTATTTCTTTGGGTGATTTTTGTTTCTCCCCCTTATTGGGATTCACTTTTTGCTCTATATTCTCCTGGATTTCTTTAAGTGATTTTTGTGTCTGCCTTGTATGGGCTTCTAGTTTTTGATCTATTTTCTCCTCTATTACTTTAAGAAATTTATCTAAGTGATCCTCAATCTGCATCTTTACCAGTGATTTTAGATCTGAGTCTTGTTTTTCTGGTGTGTTGAGATATCTGGGATTTAATTGTGTTTGTCTTGCAATGGCTTCTAGCTTTTGATCTATTTTCTCATGTATTACTTTAAGAGATTTATCTAAGTGTTCCTCTATCAGCATCCTGACCAGTGATTTTAGATCTGAGTCTTGTTTTTCTGGTGTTTCGGGGTATCCAATATTTATTGCTGTTGGGGAACTGGGTTCGGATGCCGCCATATTGCCTTGATTTTTGTTAGTAGCGATCTTACGTTTGCCTTTTGCCATCTGGTTAACTCTGGTGTTAGTTGGTCCTGTAGATACTAGCTGGTGCTTGACCCTCCTGTGGGGTTGTAAGGCTATTTCCCAGCGACTGGGATACCTGAATCACTGTCCTGCGGGGCTCTTGCTCACAGATTGCTGACAGGTGGCCTGAGTCCCCCGAGGTCTTAACCTCAGGATATCCCAGGTATTTGGTTCCGCCTGTTGGGCGGCTGCTCTGCACTGCTCCTGCTCAGGGTTCGCTGTCTGATATCCTGTTTCCCCAGGGGTCTTAAAGTTGGGATATCTCAGTTATCTGGTTCCGCCTGCTGGTCCCAAGCTGCTGGGAAGCTGGCTGGGTCCGGTTTCCAGCTTCCCTGCCACTGGCTGGATGGGAGGCTGGTTCGGCCTCCGGCTGGGTCTGGGTACCTGGCACACTGGCTGACTCTGGCTTCCTCACCACCAGCTGGACGGGAAGCTGCAGGCAATATGGCAGGTGCCTGCAGGGAGCTCGGGGTCCGCCCCGCGCGCGAGTGCAGAGTGCACCCGCTATTCTGTGCCCAATTCCCACTCCAGGCCTGAGTCCCCGAAGGTCTTAAGCTCGGGCTGTGTCGGGTACCTGGTTCTGCCGCCGCCGCCGGATGGTTCTGAGCACCTGGCACGCTGGGTGACCCTCCGGCTTCCCCACCACCAGCTGGGCGGGAAGCTGCAGGCAATATGGCAGCTGCCTGCAGGGAGCTCGGGGTCCGCCGCGCGAGTGCAGAGTGCACCCGCTATTCTGTGCCCAACTCCCACTCCAGGCCTGAGTCCCCGAAGGTCTTAAGCTTGGGCTGTGTCGGGTACCTGGTTCTGCCGCCGCCGCCGGATGGTTCTGAGCACCTGGCACGCTGGGTGACCCTCCGGCTTCCCCACCGCCCCCAAGTTTCTTTTCTATTAGTTTCAGTGTGTCTGGTTTTATGTGGAGGTCCTTGATCCACTTGGAGTTGAGCTTAGTACAAGGAGATAAGAGTGGATCAATTCTCATTCTTCTGCATGCTGACCTCCAGTTGAGCCAGTACCATTTGTTGAAAAGGTAATCTTTTTTCCACTGGATGTTTTCAGCTCCTTTGTCGAAGATCAGTTGGCCATAGGTGTGTGGGTTCAATTCTGGGTTTTCAATCCTATTCCATTAATCCACCTGCCTGCCACTGTACCAATACCATGCAGTTTTTAACACTACTGCGCTGTAGTATTGCTTGAGGTCTGGGATACTGATTCCCCCAGAAGTTCTTTTACTGTTGATGATAGTTTTAGCTATCCTGGTTTTTTTTTTTTTTTTTTTTTTTTTTTGTTATTCGAGATGAATTTGAGAATTGCTCTTTCTAATTCTATGAAGAACTGAGTTGGGATTTTGATGGGGATTGCGTTGAATCTGTATATTGCTTTTGGCAAGATTGCCATTTTAACTATATTAATCTTGCCAACCTACGAGCATGGAAGATTTTTCCATTTTCTGAGGTCTTCTTGCATTTCCTTCGTCAGAGACCTGAAGTTTTTGTCATAAAAATCTTTCACTTGTTTGGTTAGAGTCACACCAAGATACTTTATATTGTTTGTGGCTATTGTGAAGGGTGTCATTTCCCTAATTTCTTTCTCAGCCTGCTTATCCTTTGAGTATAGGACAGCTACTGATTTGCTTGAGTTGATTTTATAACCAGCCACTTTACTGAAGTTGTTTATCAGCTGTAGGAGTTCTCTGGTGGAGTTTTTTTGGGTCACTTAAGTATACTATCATATCATCTGCAAATAGTGATAGTTTGACTTCTTCTTTTCCAATTTGTATCCCTTTGACTTCCTTGTTTTGTCAAATTGCTCTAGCTAGTATCTCAAGTACTATATTGAAAAGATATGGTGAGAGGGGGCAGCCTTGTCTAGTCCCTGATTTTAGTGGGATTGCTTCAAGTTTCTCTCCATTTACTTTGATGTTGGCTACTGGGCTGCTGTAAATTGCTTTTACTATGTTTAGGTATGGGCCTTGAATTCCTGATCTTTCCAAGACTTTTAGCATGAAAGGATGGTGAATTTTGTCAAATGCTTTTTCAGCATCCAATGAGATGACCATGTGGTTTTTTTCTTTGAGTTTGTTTATGTAGTAGATTACATTGATGGATTTCCGTATATTGAACCATCCCTGCATCCCTGGGATGAAGCCAACTTGCTCATGGTGAATGATCATTTTGATGTGTTCTTGGATTCGGTTGGCAAGAATTTTATTGAGTATTTTTGCATTGATGTTCATAAGGGAAATTGGTCTGAAGTTCTCTTTCTTAGTTGGATCTTTGTGTGGTTTTGGTATCAGGGTAATTGTGGCTTCATAGAATGAACTGGATAGTGTTCCTTCTGTTTCTATTTTGTGGAATAGTTTCAAGAGTATTGGTATTAGGTCTTCTTTGCAGGTCTGATAGAATTCTGCACTAAAACCATCTGGTCCTGTGCTTCTTTTGGTTAGAAGACTTTCTATGACCCCTTCTATTTCTTTGGGGGTTATGGGACTGTTTAGATGATCTATTTGATCCTGATTTAATTTTGGTATTTGGTATCTGTCTAGGAAATTGTCTATTTCCTCCATATTCCCCAGTTGTGTTGAGTATAGGCTTTTGTAGTAGGATCTGATGGTTTTTTGAATTTCCTCAGTTTCTGTTGTTATATCTCCCTTTTCATTTCTAATTTTGTTAATTTGGATACTGTCTCTGTGCCCTTTGGGATAGTCTATTATACTAGACATTAGAATGGTTACTCCAGCTTTCTTCTTGGATTCATTTGCTTGGAAAACTTTTTGCCAGCCTTTTACTCTGAGGTAGGGGAACTATCTTTGTTGCTGAGGTGTGTTTCTTTCATGCAGCAGAAAAATGGAACCTGCTTCACATCCATTCTGTTAGCCCATGTCTTTTAATTGAGGAAATTGAGTCCCTAGATGTTGGGAGATAGTAATGACCAGCGATTGTTACTTTCTGCTATTTTGATGTTGGTGGTGTTAATATGTATGTGCATTTGCGTGTGCTTTTCTTGTTTTTACTGGTATGAATTACTTATTTCCTTTGTTTTCTTGGATGTAGTGGTCTGCCTTAGGTTGTGATTTTCCTTTTAGTATTTTCTATAGGACTGGATTTATGGATAGATATTGTTTAAATTTGAATTTGTCTTGAAATATTTTATATTCTCCATGTATGGTGACTGAGAGTTTTGCTGGGTATGTTAGTCTGGGTTGGCACCTGTGGATTTTAGAGGTTGCAGGATATCTGTCCAGGCTGTTTGCAACCTATTTTAATAAGGGTTCAACCTCTCCTCTAGCTCACCATCTAGCAGAGGCAGCGGAAGAGAAAAGTTATTAGGATGTAGTGGAAGTGGGCCTGCTGAGCAATAGTTCTTTGTGGGAGGGGGTGAGTTTGATCTTCTTTATCAGCAGGTCAGTCCTCTCAGCAAGCAGACACCAGGCACAGACAAGCAGCTGCTGTTCAATCCTGAAGGAACAGAAAATCTTGCCAAGCATCCTGAGGCAAGGCCACAGAAGCAGCAAGCTGCTGAAGAAGCCTCACTAGCAGTTCTTGGGCAAGTTTCTTCCAACACAAGCTGAGCTCAACAACACTATGTAAGTTGTTGCAACCAATACATGCATTTTTTAAAGTGAAGAATATCGAAGCAGAGCAAACCAAACCAACGCTCAGAGCCCCCAGCAGAGCCTGTTCGTTCAGTGGGAGCAGCCTTGCCCTTGACGTAAGGAAATAACTCCCGAGCCATTCTGATCCTTCCTTGTCTCACCTTGCATCTCCTTCTTTCACGTTTGCCTTGGTTTTTATTTATTCCTTTCTATCGCCATCTACTACAGCTGGATATATAATAAATCCTTGAGAAGTCAACCCACTTCTTCTCAAGACTGCTCCCACTGCCCCTGAAGGTAAGGAACCATATACACCAGTGGTTACCTTATAACATTCAGCTTTGGGGGATAATGTAAGAGGGGTGTCCGTGGCTAGACCCAAAGCTGCACTTCCTTCTGTAGCATGTATAAAATAAGAAATATCCAATTTTCTTACCTGCTGTGTTCCTCCTAACTGACCAAAGGAAAACGGCTCCCACTGTTTGCTGCCCAGCCTAGAGTGACAGGACCCTTGGTTCATTTCCTGGTGGCAAGAGGTTACCTCATATCCCTCTCTTAGACCAGCAGTCTGTCGACCAATGTTTGCTCTTTCTTTTTTTCTTAGTTTTTAATCAACATATAACTTTTTAAAACTTTTTTTAAAGAAAAATTTCAATATATTCTTCATTTACATTTCAAGTTATTTCCCCTTTCCTGGATCCCCCTCCCCGAAAGTCCCATAAGCCCTCTTCCCTCCCCCTGTTCCCCAATCTACCCCTTCCCACTTCCCTGTCCTGGTATTCCCCTGTACTGCTGCACTGAGCCTTTCCAGGACAAGGGGCCACTCCTTCCTTCTTTTTGGGCATCATTTGATATATGAATTGTGTCTTGGGAATTCCAAGCTTCTAAGCTAATATCCACTTATCAGTGAGTGCATAGCATGTGTGTTCTTTTGAGACTGGGTTACCTCACTTAGTATGATATTCTCCAGTTCCATCTATTTGCCTAAGAATTTCGTGAATTCATTGTTGTTAATGGCTGTATAGTACTCCATTGTGTATATATACCACATTTTCTGTATCCATTCCTCTGTTGAGTGACATCTGGGTTCTTTCCAGCTTCCGGCTATTATAAATAGGGCTACTATGAACATAGTGGAGCATGTGTACTTATTACATGCTGGGGAATCCTCTGGGTATATATGCCCAGGAGTGGTATAGTGGGGTCCTCTGGAAGTATCATTCCCATTTTTCTGAGGAACCGATGTTTGCTCTTTCCACAGCAGCTACAATACCTTGGAAGCTTTTGTGGCTCACAGTAACCTGAACCTGTTTGCTGTCTTCTCCAATTACCATATTCTCTAGAGCCCTTCTAGCTTTTAGAGTCTCTGTCAGGTGTAATTCTGCCTCTGTATGCTATCTGGCTTTTCCCCTTACCACTTTTAATATTTCTCTTTGTTCTGCACATTTTGTGTTTTGATTATTATGTGACAGTAGGATTTTCTTTTCTGGTCTAGTCTGGTATCCTATAAGCTTCTTGTATATTTATAGGCATCTCTTTCTTTAGGTTGGAAAAGTTTTCTTCTATGATTTTGTTGGAAATATTTTCTGGTCCTTGGAGATGGGACTCTGCCTTCCCTATCCCTATTATTCTTAGGTGAGGTCTTTCCATCGTATCCCAGATTTCCTGGATGTTCTGTGTCAGGAATTCTTTTAGATTTATCATTTTCTTTAACTGATGTATCAGTTTCTTCTATTGTATCTTCTACACCTGAGATTCTTTCCTCCATCTCCTGTATTCTGTTGGTGATGCTTGTATTGGTTGTTCTTGTTCTCTTCCCTAGGTTTTCAATCTCCAGGATTCCCTTAGTTTGTGTTTTGCTTTTAAAGATTTTATTTATTTTATGTATACTGTCACTGTCTTCAAACACACCATTAGATCCCATTATAGATAGTTGTGAGCCACCATGTGGTTGCTGGGAATTAAACTCAGGACCTCTGGAAGAGCAGTCAGTGCTCTTAACCACTGAGCCATCTCTCCAGTCCAGTTTTGTGTTTTCTTTATTGTTTCTATTTCCACTTTCAGGTCTTGAATCGTTTTATTTCCTTCACCTGTTTTAATTGTATTTTCCTGTATTTCTTTAAGGGATTTATTTATTTCCTCTTTAAAGGCCTCTACTATCTTTATAAGATTCCATTTAAGGTCACTTTCTTGTACTTCAGCTATGTTAGGATGTCCAGGCCTTGGTGTAGTAGGGTAGCTATGCTCTGAAGGCGTCACATTGCCCTGGCTTTTCGTTGATTGTGTTCTTTCCAGGGCCTTTAGTCATCGATGCCTTTGGTCTCTGGATGCTCCTGTAGCAGTAGGTTTTGGGAGGGGCTTTGACCTCGGTGATCCTGCTGTGGCAGGGCCCTGATGGACATCCTTGGGCTGTAAGGATGAAGGTGGGCTGAGAGGTGGCAGGCACATGAGGGTCCAGCAGGCGGAGCAGAGCAGCTGGGGGTGTTCCAGAGCACAGTGGGTGTGGGAAGGGAGTCAAGTCTGCCTGTTCCCAGATCAGCAGGTCTGATGAAGGTGGGCTGAGAGGCGGTGGAAAAATGTAGGTTTGCAGGGTTTAGCAGACTGCTCCGGGCAGCTGTGGGTGCCCCAGAAGACGCGCGGGCAGGGGAGATGGTAAGGCGGCGGGCAGGGAAGATGGCGATTCACGGTGACGCGGCGGGCAGGAAAGACTGCGATCCACTTTATTAAGGGCTTTTCATGGAGCCTTTTATTTGGCTTATTGAAGATTTCATTTCTGGGATTTGTTTTCTTCGGCATTTCTATTTCTTTATTGAATCGCATTTTTATAACTTACACTGTTTCCATGGCATTTTGCTGTTTGTACTCTCGGAATTCATACATCCTTCTTTGCTTCTTCGAGCATTCCTGTAATCACTTTGTAAAACTTCTTCTCTATGATCTCATCTAGTTTTCTTTCTTTCTTTCTTTCTTTCTTTCTTTCTTTCTTCCTTCCTTCCTTCCTTTCTTTCTTTCTTTCTTTCTTTCTTTCTTTCTTTCTTTCTTAACATCAATGGACTCAGTTCCCCAATAGTTTACTTTCTTTATAAATCACTGGTGTTAGCTATTTTGGAGTCCTAATGCTGTGTTTGTTCACGTTTCTGATGTTTTTGCATTGGGACTGGTACATCAGGGGTTATATCATTTGGTCAAACCTTTAAAAGTCATACTTCTTCTTTCTTTTATTTTTAAATTTATTTATTCTTCTCTTGTAATTCCGTCCTGACTGCAGTTTCCCTCCCTGCTCTCCTCCTACGCCAACCACACATCTTCCCTAGATCCAATCCTTTTCCATTTCCTTTCAGAAAAGGGCAGACCTCCCAAGAATATCATCCAAACATGACATATAGATTTGCACTAACACTAGGCTATCCCTTTCTATTAAGGCTAGATGAGGCAACCCAGTAGGAGGAAAGGGGATAAAGAAAATGTTGTACATATACATAATAAAGTACTGTTCAGCTGCTAAAATAATACGACCATAAAATGGCTAGAACTAGAAAAAAAATCATCCTGAGTAAGGTAACCCAGAGCCAGAAAGACAGCATTGTGTGTATTCACTTAGAGGTGGGTATTAGCGTAGAGTAAAGCTTACTCATACTGCAACTCCCAGACCCAGAGAGGCTAAGTGACAAGGAGGACTCACGAGGGGACTGAGGATCTCCCAGGAACAGGGAAATACAATAGACATCGCTGCTGGACTGGGGTAAGGTGGGAGCAGGAACAGGAGGTATCAGGTGGGGGGAAGATGGGGAAAGTACCGGGAGAGATAACTGGATTTGGGGGGCACCTTGGAGGTAAGGTAGAAACCTAGTAATGGAAGCTCCCCGGAATCTACAGGGGTGACCCTGGCTAAGACTTCTAGTAATGGGGGATACAGAGCCTGAGCTGGCCATCTTCCATAGCCAGACAAGGCTTCCAGTGGAGAGACTGGACTCTAACTCAGCTACAGAAACTTCAACCTATAGTTTGTCCAGTCTTCAAGATGTGCTGGGCTAAAGGTGGCACAGAAACTGTGGGAGGGGCCAACCAATGGCTGGCCAAGCTTAACACCCATGCTATGAGGGGGAGCCCACCCCTCGCACTGCCTGGAGGGCCAGAACAGCCCAGAGATATGGGGTAGCAGCAAACATGACCAGAAAAAAAAGTCAATGTAGTGATTCCTGATGATACTCTTGCTCTACTCTAGACCAGAGCCTAGCAAGATTGTCATCAGAGAGGCTACATCCAGCATGTTATGGGAGCAGACACACAGCCAAACATCAGGAGGAGCTTGGGGAATCCTGCGAAAGAAGGGGAGGAAAGACTGTAGGATCCAGAGGGATCAACGATACCATAGGAAAACCCACAGAATCAACTAACCTGGGCTCAGGGGCTCGCAGAGACGGAATCTTCGGGAAGCCTGCGTGGGCTCCGACCTACGCATGCAATGCAATGGTTATATAGGTTGTTCTTCCTGTGGGGCTCCTAACAGCAGAGAGTCTCTCACATTTATTCTTTCATTGGAAATGTTCACAATAGACAAGGTGAGTTCGGTTGTTGTAGGGTAAACCTATTACAATTTTCTGCTAAAATAATGATTAGGGGACCAGCTTTGATCCTCTGGATTCCTCCATTAGATAGAAAGCAATCACTATGGGTCTCCTGCCGAGGTCCTCTGGCTCTGGGCGTCGGCAAGGGCCTGATCTGGTTGTCTATGCTAAGCTAAGCCTAGAATCTTGGAACACCAAAGACACAATTCACATGCCAAATGATGTCTGACAAGAAGAAAGGAGAGGACACTGGTGCCGGAAAGGATCAAAGCATCAGTGTAGGGGAATACAAGAACAGGGAAGTGGGAAGGGGTGGATGAGGGAGCAGGGGGAGGGAAAAGGGCATGTGGGACCTTTGGGGGTGGGGAACCAGAAAAAGGGAAATGAATTGTAAATATAGAATATATCCAATTAAAAAAAAAGAAAGCAATCACTATACCAGATTAGACCCATTATAAAATAGATTTAAAATACAGAAAGCACCTCTTTAGTTCCAAGCATTTTAGAAAGTAAATGGGTACTGACAATAATGTATGTACTAACAGTTTAACTACTGTGTATATGCACAAAAAGGAAAAATTCTGAGTAAGGCTGATAATTAGTATCAGGCTAGTGGGGAGAAGAAGAGAAAGGAATCAAATAGATGTGGTGATGGTGGATGTAGGGGGTAAGATGTGGGGGCTGGACCCAAGGTAAAGTGAAATGAGAGGCAAAGAAAGGCAATTAGGGAAGCTGGAGAGATGGCTCAGCGGTTAAGAGCACTGAAAGCTCTTCCAGAGGTCCTGAGTTTAATTCCCAGCAACCACATAGTAGCTCACAACTACCTGTAATGGGATCTGTTGCCCTCCTCTGGTGTGTCTGAAGAGAGCAACAGTGTACTCATATACATAAAATAAATAAGTCTTTTTTTTTAAAGAAAGACAGACATGCAATTAGGCCATTTAAAACAGTGCTGGCTCTCAGGGAGCTAAGATGCAAATGCCACAAATTAGACCTGTCTATGCTTTGGGGAAAGTTTGTTAAAAATAGCATTAAAAATAAATAAAAGGGGGGGAATGGGAGATTGGGAAGGCATGGAGTAATAGATCAAAATAAAACTGGCCTGCTCAATCAGTAATGTGCACTAAATAATGGAGGAATAGATATTTAGAGGAAATGGTGGGTGTACAGAGTGTGAGTGAGGCCTCCGCTGCTTGTTCCTGCCTGTACTGAGCCTCTCAGAATTCCTTTCTGAGATCCTAGATCCATATCTCTGCCTTCCTAGCTTCCCTCAGCATTCTCTATAAGGTCAGGTCTTGGACAGTGAGCACACCTCTGAGACATCATTCTGGGTTTAATTTCAAACGCCGTGCTCACTTCTGGGAGAGATCATGGAGGAGATGATGCTCTCGCCGTCGGGTGGTCCTCACAGCAGCTGGCACAGAAGATGGTCACACTTCTGATTGGTCCTCTGGGAGTCCTGCTGTGAACACCATCCTGCCTCTGAGCAGCCCTTTGCAGAGCTGGGTCAGATTGGTCCACCTCTGTCCCATTGGTCTTGATGTTCCACACATTGCTCAGGCTGTCTCTGTCCTTTGTAGATCTGACTTTGACCATGTTTTCACACCACCAAATACTGCGTGCTTCTGATTCAAAGTTTCCTCTCCATAATCTAGAGGTTTTATGGTCAAGTGGTCAAGTTTCAGCATATAGTCCCATGACACTCACTCTGTTCTAAACGTTTTGAAAAATCTGTTTTATCTGTGTGTTTGTATAGGGTTTGTGTGAATGAATGCCTCTGATGTGTGGATGTTCATAGAGGCCAGAAGAGGGCATTTAACACCTTTCCCCCTACCCCCATGGGGCCAGAGTTCAGATGGTTGTAGGCTATTCAACAGGAGCACTGAGAGCTAAGCTTGAATTCTCTAAAGGAACAGGAAGCTCTCTTAAGAGCTAAGGCTGGTCTTACTCTGGTCTCTGGTCTCTACTCTGAGTTTCCGAAAGTGGGGTTCAGAGAGAATCTTAGCCCACCAGACTGCTGACAGCCTACCAGACTGTTGACTCAGCTCACCAGACTGATGACTCCGCCCCACCAGACTGCTGACTCCGCCCACCAGACTGCTGACTCCGCCCACCAGACTGCTGACTCAGCTCCACCAGATTGCTGACTCAGCCCCACCAGACTGCTAACTCAGCCCACCAGACTGCTGACTCAGCCCATCAGACTGCTGACTCAGCTCCACCAGACTGCTGACTCAGTCCACCAGATTGCTGACTCAGCCCACCAGACTGCTGACTCAGTGGGTGTCTTTTTGAGCTGCCATTCAACAGCTGCTTTGGTCAAGTGTTGAGAACACAGCTCTTCTCTCTGTGGTGATGTGAGCACCATGTACTGCCATCTCCTCCTTGGCTACTCTTTAACATGTCTGTTACTGAAAGCATAAAACAGCTTTGCTGACCCTCTCCGTCTTAAGCCATGGCTTCCTGGTCTGGGATTGATGCTTCCTGTTAGACAGGGGCTGATGGAGGCAACATGGAAATAAAAGAAAGCAGACTGGTATTCTCAGAAGCAGAACTGAAGGGCTGCAGTCTCTGTGGAAGTGAGACTCCACACATGTGGTGGTGGAGTGGGGTGGGGTCTTGGGATTTTATAGGGGGAGCTTAGGGGATGAGAGGGTCCAACTGTAGGTCAGTTCCCTTGCAGTAAGTGGTAGATGCAGGAGGTTTTGGTATGTGACTCTCCATACCAGAAGCTTCCACGGATGTCAACAGTCAAGTCTAGAGTCCCTTCCAGAGCTTCTCAGTCCCCCAGAGACTTTTAGGTCCTTAACCCTAAACTTCCTCTTGCTTGGGAAGCTTTCCAAATGATGGAACAATGCTCTTCAGAACAGACCCTAGAATTCCTCTCTTGCTTTGTAGAGTTTCTTGATTTACTTTACTGTTAAATAATGCTAGAAGTATTTAGGCATTACCCACCTCTCCCAAGCTGTTATTTCTTTAAGATATATGTGAAAGGTGTGTGTGTGTGTGTGTGTGTGTGTGTATGGGTGTGTATGTATATGTGTGTATGGGTGTGTGTGTATGGCTGTGTGTGTGTGTGTGTGTGTGTGTGTGTAGGGGGTGTTCAAGAGCAATAATGAGATGGATTGCTGGGGATAAGAGTTTATCAGAAGAGATACTAAAACCATGGACAGATTAACAGAGACAGCAGGACAGCAGGAACTGGGGCATGGTGGATAGGGCCCATAACCAGCGAGAGTGTAGCCAAGATCTATGGTGAATCTTACCACCTCAAATGATCCAATCAAAAAAAAAAATCCTTCAGTGGTATACCCGGAATCTTGGGTTTTAGTTGATTCTGGGTATAGTTGATAGGGTAGAGGCTGGATTCTAACATGTCACATTCCCAATACGTGACACTGTTTCTTTCTCAGACTTGTGTGAGAATTATAATTGTTGGAGGTTCAACAAATGTCAAGGGAGCCTTCTCTGGGGTGCCTTGATATGAAGAGAAGATTAATACTGGGAACTTGGTAGGGAGAACATTCTGGATCAGGAGTCCTGGGCTGTTTGTGCCCAGGCCATGGCTAGTAGTGTGTTGGAACCCGTGGACTCTTTTTCCCCATGTTCTCAAACGCAGGGACTGAAACACAGCATTACACAGGAGACGAATTTTATTAAAATACAGCTCTTGAAAGAATCAGAAAACAGACCGGTGACACAGTCATCTACCAAGTCCTTTAATAATGCATCGAGGTAAGCAAACCCGGCAGCCGTCAACTGAGCACTGGGATTTCCGAGCTGTACTGAGGGTAAAATTTTCAGGAGCCTTATGCTGACAGATGCACTATGAAAACATCTCAGGTTCTATTAGTGGCAAAGGTATTGCTAATACTGATGAGGCTTGTGACAAAGGAGCAGGACATTCACTTAGAAGGGAGACTCCATCCAAGCTCCCAGACCCACAAACCGTGACTGTAGATCCAGCAGTGGGCCTAAATACACTTCCGACTGGATTTAAAAAGTTCAGGCTAGGGGTGGACAATTGAGGAGATGAAATAAGCCTTCCCTCGGCCACAGGGTTTGGCAGTATAGATGCCTGCCTTTTCTTGAGTCTACCTAGGCATTCTTCTGAAATATACAAGGTGTTTGCAAGGGCTGGGAGTCTTGAGGTAGAGAGAGCTGAAGCCTGGCAAGGTCTCTCTCTGCTCTGCTGATAAACAATCCCTTCCCTGCACGGTACCCCAGTCTGCCCTCTGGCACTTCTTGGGTAGTCCCCAGCTGCTCTACAGCCACACACACACAGTCTGCAGAGACTGCTTGGGCAGAAGGGAGGGGTGCTCAGGTAAGTTGTGTATCTATGGTGAGTGGAAGGGAAAGGCTGGTTAACTTTCAGTAGGCATAGGATAAACTGTTGGTATTTGTGGAGGGTTGCAGTGGTAAGACCTTCAGCAGGGCTGACAGATTGGAATATGCACAGCAGTTGTCAGACTCCAGACTTCTAAACTCAAGTCTCCTGCTGAGAATCGAGGTGAGGTCTTCTGGAATCTCCTGGGGGGCCGGGGGGGGGGATGCATGGCTCAGATGCAGACCTGGCTGCACCTGTGACATACTTAAGGCCTGCAAGTTCCTGTTCTCTCCGAGCCCACTGAGAGATGTGTGTCGTCCCCTGAGGGAGTCCCTTTGCAAACTCCATGTTATTACACGGCTTTAGTTAACACAGACAGTACAGCTTTTCAGGTTTGCACATTTGCCTTTCAGGGCCAGCTCCTTTAGATCAGGCATTCCGAAGTCAGAGACCCTTATAACTCCAGGAAGCTCGCACCTGCTCTAGCCCTGTCCATATGCAGTGTGACCCAGACATTTATATTTTTTGTTTACTTTAACAAGAATTTTTCTATTAGCTATTAAGAACAAGAATTAAAAGAGGACACCTCCATAGGGCATGCGGGACTGTGTTACCAGACAGACAAAAAAACTAGCAAGGTTGAGTGTGCAAACCCTGCGAATCTCAGAGATAAGAGACCTGTGGGGGTAGAGCCGCTCCCTTCCTGTCTGAGAGGACCACTCCACTGAGAGGACCTCTCCCTGTCAGCTGTAATGTAACACCTTGAGCTTGTCCCACCCTAATGAGACACCAAGACAGCCTTATGAGCTTCAGCCAATGAGCGTCTCTTCTTGGGCATTCCTTCCCACAAATGGTATTTAATCCCTGGTTTACCCCAAATAAAGCGCGTGTATTTACATCCACCATAAAAACAAAGCAGTACGAACAAGCAAGAACCATCTCAGAGGCTGCTTTATTAAGGATCACATCGGGAAAGGCCTTCGACTAAAGAGCTATGCCTAAGACTCGGAAGGAAGGAAGGAAGGAAGGGAGGAAGGAGGGAGGGAGGGAGGGAGGGAGGGAGGGAGGGAGGGAGGGAGGGAGGGAGGGAGGAATGCAGGCTTTCTCTCCTCCAGACTCTCTGGTTACACTAGGCCTTTGCTCCCAGTCAGACTAGGTTCCAATCGTCCCCGGCTCCGCCAGGGGACCTCACCCCGTCTCCGCCAGGGGACCTCACCCCGTCACCCACCACCACCGCACATCACACCACGCTCCTCGACCCCCACCCCGTTTCTGACCCCCCCCTGCGCAAGAACCCAGAGAGAAGCACAGCATTTGTACCAGACTCCGCCGCCGTTTCCCTTTCGGGTCCAGTGAAGGAGAACGCGGACTGTGAACCTCTGTTCCAGACTTCGTTCTGCCTCTCCCCATCCCCGGGGTGGCGCCCCGGGCATCCCTGATGGAGAGGCAGAACACAGTCCGGTGTACCCTCGCAGGAATCTTTCCTATCTTCTCAGTACGATAAGGTGGGCATGTATTTTTCCTCTCTGCTTCACACATGAGAAAGCCAAGCCTCACTAATGCAGGGATCTAGGGCCAACAAGCGCATCTTCTGACCCTCCCATTGCCTTCAAGTTAAAATGAAGTTATTCAGGGAAACAACAACCGTGACTAAGGACGGGAGAGTCCGGCCCATACTGAAATCCCTCCTGTTTAAAGAGAAGCTGATCATGGGGTGTCTCTTTAGAGAGATTTCCCTCTCTTGGACAGGGAGTCACCATCTTGTTGTCAAGCCAACTACCCTTTCTCTTAGTTGGGAAATGTCATGGCTTGAGGGAAGTATTTCCTCAAGAGATTTTTCCAGTTCTGGAACATTGAATGTGTTTCCCCCTACTGTTCTAATATTGGACTATTTCTGCCCTCTGGTGGCTGACGACGTGAACTACAGCAGTGCTGACATTTCTTAGATCTCAGCTGCTTACTGTGACAAAGCTAGGATCCTCACTGTCCAGGGTCCTTAAGACAGAGGGATCAGCACGGGCAGTTCTTCGGTGTACCCAGTACTTGCCCTCAGGCAGGAAGGCTTCTCCATACTCTGTAACACTGCGGCTCCCTAGGCTGCAGACACTGCTGTCTGTACCCTAGGGAAAGCCGTCAATCATTGATGCTTCAAGCGGCAGTAATACTGGTAATTGGATGGCAGAGGTAGGAGAATCACCCTAAGTGTGGGACCAGCTTGATTTACACAGTATGTTCGAGGCCAGCCCAAGCCAGCCAGCACTGCATTGTAATACCTTACCTAGAAAAAAATTACAAACCACAAAAGGCAGAGCCCGAAACCAAGTTGCCTGGTTCTAGGCAGGCAGTAGCGTGCCGTGAAACCTCAAGCAAACATTTGATGTGAGGTGTCTCCTTAAGCCGTAAACTGCCCTCTGAGGACATTTGTTCTCGTTCACAGCAGAGGGGACTGTGGCATAAGGAGTTTGGATCAGGGCTTTGCCAAGTTTTCACCTTCAGGATCCCTTTGCAGTCCTGAAAATGGTGGAAGGTCGTATGGAGCTTGTATTGATTGTTGTGTGTTATTTTTATCTATAATCATCACATTTTTAAAAAGTCCATTGCAAGAGTCCAGAGTGAGCAGGACCGGATCGAATGAGACCAGAAAAATAAATAAAAATAAATAAATAAATAAATAAATAAATAAATCCACTGCACGTTTAAAAGTGTTATTAAGTCATGTGAAAGTAAAAATGAGAAATTTGTATATTATAAGCAACACATTTAGACAGAATGTCTCTATTTGTATTTCTTTAAGACACCTTTTATTGTATCTTAAAAGCTTTTCAGTACCCTGAAAACATAAGCGTGTAAACAGGAAGAAGTAACATCTTAATATTTTTATGGACACATTTTCAAGCTTGTGGATGAATCCCACATAGGGTCCTGGAGGACTCCTGAGAAGCTGCAGCTGAGGGACTAGTCCCAGGGGCACAGCTTGGGGCAGAAGAGCCAGGATGCTGCTTCAGGCTTCCCACGGCCAGTACCGCCTTTATTGTCCTCTCTTGTATTTTGGGAGTCTCCCAGTAACATGAGACACACCTTGAATTGTCAGGATGGTAAGAGCTGTAGGCAGTGCTGCTTCTTGGGCTTCTGAGTTTATGGGAACTCATGGCTCTCTCTCTCTCTGTGTGTGTGTGTGTGTGTGTGTGTGTGTGTGTTCATGCACATCTTTGTACATGCTTACGGATGCAAGTGTGCAGTGTGTAAGTGGAGGCCAGAGGTTAGTATGGGATATGCTTTCCAATCCTTACCCACTTTGTGTTTTTTAGGCAGGGCTTCCCAGGAGCACAGGGCCCTGTGGTTCAGCTGGACTGGCTCGGCCCTGAGCATCAGGCAGGCTCGCCTCTGAACATCAGGGATTTGCTGGCTTCGACATTTCCTGTGCTGAGATGATAGGTTGTGCTCCTGGCTTTTAACATAGATCATATCAAAGGGGCTTGTGCTGAAGTGGTGAGTATTTTACCGCTGGTCCACCCTGCTAGCCCAAGTCCACAGCTTTTGAGCTTCGGTGTTTTGGAGCATTGAGAAAACACACTCCCTCCCCGTAAATGGAGAAAGACCAGTGCACACTCTCTTTCTACTCTGCATCCTTTGGAGGGGACCACTCCATCAATCCCAAGTTCTCCACAGGTCTCACCTTGCTATCTTTTAGCATAGCCAGGCCCCGCCCTGAGGAAACCAGGCAGCAGCCAGGGCAGAGACACGAAGTGAGCCACGGCCCCTTTCCCACTGCATGCTCTCCCAGAGTTCCAAAGATGGACCTCTGTACACTTCACACCTCTTAAACTCTTACCTCCTGCACACACACGTAGAGTGCTGTTGAGCAGAAAGAAAAACTTACAAAACTGCTGTTCAAGTGGCCAGCATGGAATGGGCAAAATCACAGAATTAGGAAGAACCAGAAATTTCAGTAAGTGTTAAACTAAAAGTTTTTTTCCTTTTAGATTTATTTAATTTTGTGTGTGTGCATGTGTGTGTGAGTGTGTCTGTGTGCACATGTGTATGAGTGTGTGTCTGTGTGCATGTGTGCATGAGTGTATGTGTGTCTGTGTGCATATGTATATGAGTGTGTATGTCTGTGTGCATGTGTGTATGAGTATGAGTAACTGTGTGCATATGTGTATGAGTGGGTATGTATGCATATGTATATGAGTGTGTGTATGTATGCATGTGTATATGAGTGTGTGTTTGTGTGCATGTGAGTGTGAATGTGTGTTTGTGTGCATGTGTGTGTGTCTGTGTGCATGTATTGGTGTATGTCCATGTGTGCATGAGTGTGTGCACATGTGTGTGTGTGTGTGTGTGTGAGAGAGAGAGAGAGAGAGAGAGAGTGTGTGTGTGTGTGTGTGTGTGTGTGTGTGTGTGCAGAGCATAGGAAAAGTTCAGTGTCATCCTAGGAATTCGCCCCCCTCCTTAGAGAACTCACTGAGTAGGCTATGCTGGCTGGCCAGTAGGCATCATGCCATCCACCTTCCCAGCCCCGGGATCACAGAATGTGTCATCATACGCAGCACCTTTTATGTACACATGCACAGAGGCGTGTGCACACACACATTTGACAGTACAAGGTTTGCATAAAATACACTGTGATCATATTCACACACACACACACACACACACACACACACCCCTTTTGCTGCTCCTCCCACTCCTGCTGATCCCTTTCTTCCCAACTAGCCCTTCCCCCACCCTCCCCACCTTTGTCTCTCAATAGTTTTAGGCTCTGTGTGGCAGTCACAGAAGATAGTATCAACCGCACTTCTCTCCATCCTTTGGCTCTTCAGTTCTTCCACACTCCTCCTCTATGATGGTCCTTGACCCAGGGGGCAAGAGGGGGGTGAAGGGGAGAGAGAGAAACATAGGAGCTCCGATAGAGCCAGCTGATCAATGGTCATTTCTCTCAGCTCCTGTAGCAGCTGTGAATTCCTGCTCTGAGCAGTGCGTACTGACAGACGGACTTCCCTGATGAAGGCTGAGGGAGGCGCTGGTGTGTGGACATATACATATACTTAAAGGACAGCTCAGTTACACATCTTTCTGGCAGAGCATTACTAGAGGACTCCCACAGAGGGCCCATGGCTTCCCTAGCCATAGTCTTTTGTCTTGGTTTGTTTGTTGGCAGGGTATCACATGCAGCCCTGGATGGTCTAGAACTGGCTAGGTAGAGCGAGCTGGCCTTGAACTCACAGAGATCTGGCCTGCCTCTGCCTCCTCTGCTAGGATTAAAGGGATGTGCTATTATGCCCAGTGAAACCATCTGCGTTTGAACAGTGTGAGGTTCCTTCCCATGCAGTGGGCCTCAGATCCACTCAGGAAACAACTGATTGCCTTCACACCACTCATGCCGTGATCACACCAGTGGGAACGTCTTTCCAGGTGCTTCACTATCGTAACATGGAAGGTCTGTAGCCGGGCAGGGCTGCTGATGACTTTAGGTCTTTCTTCCTCTAGCATTTCTTCTTGTTCTTTCTTAAAATTATTATTATTATAATTATTATTATTATTATTAGTGTTTGTGTGTGTGTTTGTATGTGTGTTGCAAGTGTGTGTTTGTGTGTGTGTTTGTATATGTATGTGTGTGTGTCTTTGTGAATGTGGTTGTGTGTTTTTTGTGTGTGTCTTTATATGTGTGTATGTGTTTGTGTGTGTTTATGTATGTGTGTATGTTTGAGTATGTCTTTGTGTGTGTGTTTAGGTATATGTGTGTGTGTTTGTGTGTTTGTGTGTATGTTTGTATGTGTGTTTGTGTATGTTTGTGTGTCTTTATGTGTGTGTGTTTGTTTGTATATGTATTTGTGTGTGTCTTTGTGTATGTGGTTATGTGTTTGTGTTTGTGTGTGTTTTATATGTGTGTATGTGTTTGTGTGTGTTTATGTGTGTTTGTGTGTATGTTTGTATATGTCTTTGTGTGTGTGTTTAGGTATATGTGTGTGTTTGTATGTGTGTTTGTGTGTATGTGTGTTTGTGTATGTGTGTTTGTGTGTATGTTTGTGTGTCTTTATGTGTGTGTTTGTGTATGTCTCTGTGTGTGTTTGTGTATGTCTCTGGTGTTTGTGTTTATGTATGTATGTGTGTGCACCTCTCACATGGCACGTGCTAGAGGTGGTTCTGTCCTCCCACCAGGTGGGTCCTGGGGCTCGAACTCAGGTTGTCAGCCTTAGTGGCAAAGGCCTTCACTGAGCAAGCTGTCTTGCTCGGCCTCTGCTTTCCTAACTGTGTGAGTTTTCCTGTCCCTCTCCTCAGGCCCTGTCCTGCTGCCTGGCTTCTACTGACACTTACTCCAGCCTAACTCACCTATCCAAGCCTAAGTCTCCCCGAACCTGGGTTCTCGCACGCAGCCTCTCAGGTATGCATCAGTGGCCCGTAAGACAGATCTGTCTTTGGTTTAGGAGGCACTGATTCCCCTGGGGACGATGCCAGCTTATCCTCCCACCCGCAGTGACTCGGGCCCCCCTCCCTCACAGCCTCGCCACCATGAAGCCTTTCCTTGTCTTAATAGAGGTCATGTTTACTAGGGTGAGATGAAAAATTTCCCCCAAGACAGGGTTTCTCTGTGTAGTCCCAGCTGTCCTAGAACTCACTCTGCAGCTTGGACTGGCCTCAGACTCAGAGATCTGCCTGCCTCTGCTGGAATCAGTTTAAGACAAAACCTCATATTAGCTTTGCTAATTCAAGAAATTAACCATTTTTTGATGGCTTAAAGATGTGGGGCACTTTTTTAAAATGCTTATTAGTCATTTAAATTTCTTCTTTTGAGAGTTCTCCGGTCAATTTCATAACTCATTTTAAATGTGATGACTTGTTTGTTATTTATTCTGGATAGTATGGTGGCTGGTGCCTGGTGGCTCAGCCTCACAGGTGCAGGAGCTAGGGCTGCACTCGGAGCTGAGGGCGGTAAGCAGAAGCCGCAGAGGGAGGCGGCAGAGACACCGAGTCAGGAAGTCCCTGCTCAGTTCCTAATAGAGAGCCCTTCACGCACTTTCTAGAGTAAAAAGAAAAACAAACAAACAAACAAACAAAAAACAATAACTAGATTAAAATAGAAAAAAGAACTTCCCTGGAACAAGAAGGAAGTATCTTATTCTACAAAGAATGACCAGTGCAGCGCGGCCTAGGAAAGCGCGCCGGGGCTTTGTTGGGAGTGCTTGGGTTTGTGACTGGCCTCTCCAAGGCTCTAGGCCTCAGCTTTAGCTCTATAGTGGCAATAATGCCGTCGTTAGAGTTGAGCCAGCACAGAATTGAGGTTTAATATTTTTAAAATTCCAAAATTTTGTGTAGCAGGTGGGTATAGGAGACTGACTTTTCATAGGTAACTTGATTGCACCTTCGCGGAGTCCCAAGGGTTGGAAGGGAGCACTCGGCTGCTGGCTGCTGGGAGGACCACACTCATTGACCTTTGCTGCCATCTGGTGTCCATACGCGTACAATGCAGCCTGTCTGGTTTGTCATTTAGCTCTAAATGATGGACACTGAGGGGAATAAAGGAATAAGGGGGGTTGCGGATGTCCTGGAGGAGAGTTAAGGTGGCTCGGCTGTATTGGGGGATGATGGCTTATTGTCCCTGGGAATTGTGGAACTACCAGGGCTACGGCGTTAAGGCATTCACATGGTTAATAAAGGAAGGGACACACTTCCGGAAGCACTTCAGAGATCTGCAGTCCCTCGTGCTGCTCTTCCTTCGCTTGTCAGTACCTACGGGGTTTCCCAGCCCTTGCTGCTGTCGCGGTCACTTTCTGGCTGCAGAACTGCTGGTTATCTTTCTTTTCTGCTGTGATTCTTCTTGTTTCCCCACCCACACGTCGTCTGCTTCACACCCACGTATCCTGTATCTCCCAGCACGTGCATTACCCCTGTGATCTTTCTACATCTTAGAATCCTTTTAATACTCTGTGGTGGTTTGAATAGGTAAAGCCCCCATAGACTCATGTGTTAGAATGCTTGTCCCATGGGGACTGGCATTATTACTTATTGCACTAGGCGTGGCCTTGGTGGAGGAAGTATGTCACTGTGTAGGTGGGCTTTGGGGTTTCCGATGCTCAGGTTCTCCCCCACCCACCCAGGTTGGGACACAGTCTCTTTCTGCTGCCTTTGGATCAAGATGTAGAACAATCAGCTCCTTCTTACCCAGCCCCATGCCTACCTGGACCCTGCTGTGCTTCCCACCATGATGATAATGGACTGAACCTCTGAAACTGTAAGCCAGCCCCAATTAGATGTTTTCCTTTGAAATAGTTGCCTTGGTCACGGTGTCTCTTCACAGTCATTACAACTCTACCACAACCCTAAGACACAGACTCTTCGATATATTATTGCACAATCAGAGCATCTGTAGGTCAAAAGGAAAGCGTAGGGCAGAGAGAGGAGTGCTGAGGCCGGCACAGACTTAGTGTGGAGTGATGCCGAGAGACCACGCCCAGTGTGGAGTGATGCCGAGAGACCACGCCCACTGGTGTACATGGCTCTTATCCCCACCCCTTCAGGGTTAGGAAAGCTAGCCTGAGGAGTGATGCCGAGTCAGGGCTAGAAGAAAGCTCACTGGATCCTGTCCTGCCATTGGTGAATGCATGTCTTCTCCCTTGGCCTCAAGGCTTCTCAATTCCATCTCTTCATCCACCTATAAAAACCATCACTGCCACCAGTCCTGGAGGAAGTTAGCAGGAGCCCTGACTAAAGTGATCTCCCCTTGGTGGAAGGAATCAACACCACCCTCTCTGTCTGTCGCAAGGGGCCAAACAGAAGTGAAAAAAAGGACTCTCTGTTTGAAATTCAGAGTTCACAGCCCAGAACCCACAAGGCACCTATATTCCCAGTGGGCTGAGCACAGCTCTGAGAGCGAAAGCAAAAGGAGCTTTTAAGGAAAGATCTTGGTTGGAAATGTCTGGGGTGACGTGTACGTGTGTGGTGGTAAGGGGGCATGATATGATGTGTCTGGAAGGTCGGGTTGGTGTGAAGGTTTGTGTTTGCTGGTACAAACCCAGACATCCCCAGGAAGAGGTGACCTCAGTCACAGGACTCCCCTCGTCACGTTGGCCCGCGGTGCTGTCTGGATTGCTAACTGCTGTAGACAACTCTAGACAACTGAGGGCAACATCAGGGGTGTTAGCATGTGGGACTGGGCCACAAGAGAGGGGGCAGAGCGAGCGAGCAAGGAGCACTCCTCTGTAGTTCTGCCGCAAGCGTCTGACTCCCTGCCCTAGCTTCTTCCAGGGATGGACGGTGACCCATTAGCCAAATGAGCCGTTTCCTCCCTTCCTAAGTCGCTTTTGAGCATGGTGTTTTTCAGAGCTACAGAAAGCAAATAGTTAACAGTGAGGCTACCGTGGGCTTGAAGTAAAAAGTTGGGAAGTAGACCACTCAAGCAAGACTATGAAAAATAATGTAAAAAGAAAAGAAAGGGAGGAGTAGGCACTTACAACAGAACTTCCAGTCCTGGGGAATCCGGTGGCCTCTTCTGACCTCCACAGATATGTGTGTGGTATGTACACAGACATGTAAGCAAAACATCCCACATATAAGTTACTAAATAAATAAATCATTTTTAAAATTAAAAACTCCAGTAAAATACTTGCAAATTGAATACACGCACATATCAATCCCATCATCCACCATGATCAACTGAGCTTTGTCCTGGAGATGCAGGGATGTTTCAATATATATAAACCAATAAATGTAATAAATCCTAAAAATGTAGTTAAATATAAAGGTCACATCGGGAAAATCCCTTGACAAGATTCAGCATGCCTTCCTGACAAATGTCCTAGAAAAAGTAAGACTGGAGGGAAAATGCGTCCACATAATAGTGTTCGTATGACAAACCCACAGCCAACATTGCCCTAAGCAGTCATTAAAATTAAGACAGACAAATGTCCATTATCCACACCTCCTTTTCAATATAGTCGTAATGCACTGGCTAGTGTAATAAGACAAGACAAGCAAGGATGAGAGAAAAGGGCTAAACATTTCTAAAGAGATTAGATTATCCCTATGATGGTTATACATAAGAAGAAACCCCCAAACTCTTAGACTTCTAGAAATGATCAACAGTTTCATCAATGTAACAAGACACAAAGAACCCAATACCATCGCTCTGTCAGCCACAGTATTAAAATGACTTGCTGGTTTACCCTTTGACTTGCTGGTATACCCTTCGTCAGAGCATCTCTCAACCCTCATGGAGACGCTTCTCCTTGCAGTAGATGGTTATTACCTCAGAGGCTGGTAACTGACCGCATACAGAGAACAAAAGAATTCTCAGTCCCAAGTTAGACATCGGTAGCTCACCCCAGGGCCCAGGGGTTCTTTGCAGAAGAGGGAGCAGAATGATTATAAGAGCCAGAAGCGGGGATGGCATGAAGAAAACAGTATTCTCCAGACAACGAGGCAGATGCACATATGAACTGGCAGCACTTATGAGCCCTGCTGCCAGCTCCAGGCAGCCAGAATCCCACCCCTAGCTGAGGAACGAGGAACGATTGGAATTTGTGGGCCACTAGAAAAGCAAGGATCGGTTCTTTTTTTTATTACTGATGTGACCTCTGTTGGTTGACTTTGCATCAGGGCAGGTCTTGGTACTGAGACAGCTGAGCAACAGGAACTGAGCTCAGCAGGGAGGGAAAGGTCTCAAAGGCGGTGGGTAGGGGTGGGTAGGGATGGAGAGGCCGCAAAGCTGCCAGGGCGGAGAGTCGGGGGAGGAGCTTGCGAATAGATTCAAATGCTTTAATGAAATTCATTAAAAGTGATAAAAAACATTACAAGCTAATAATAAATAATCATTAAAGAGTGAAAGGCCATGAGTTTGGGAGGGAGGAGAGGGCGCGTGGGAGTGGCTGGAGGGACAGGGAATGGGGAATGACCTAATACAGTATTCCTATATGAAGTTATTAAGAACTAAATAATAATGAGTTAAACTTTTTACATTTGAAGCAGCAAGAACTCCTTTTCTTCACACGTTCTAAAATAAAACATACAAATTTTGAGTAAATTAATTCACTTTTCAAATGAAACCCTACCCCCACCCCCAAAAAAATAATATTCAGGACAAAGCTCAGTTGATCATGGTGCATGATGGGACTAATATGTGACTGTATTCAGTTTGCAAGTATTTTGTGGGATTTTCTATTTTAAAGATGACTTCTTTATTTACTGTCTTATGTATAGAATGTTTCACTTGCATGTATGTGTACATACCACATACATACCTAGTTCCTGTGAAGGTCAGAAGAGGCCACCAAAATTCCCCAAGACTGGAATTTCTGCTCCAAGTGCCCATACCCCCCCTTTTTAAAAAACATTTTTTCATATTCTTGCATGAGTGGTCTGCTTCTCCTACTGGATCTTTAACTTGATCCATTATATTTAAAGTTGTTTCCCTGTGTTTTCTAACTGGGATATTGAGTTTTCCAATGCCATTTTTTGTTTGTTTCAGCTTGATTTCTTTTCAGTGCTTCTATTAAGAATTCTATTCTTTTAAGAATAGAATTCTATTCTTTTAAGAATTCAGCTTTCATATACTGACTTCTCTTTGTCATTTCCTTCATTCAGATATTTGGGTTTTCTGGGACACTACTCAAATGGTTATTGCTGTCTTCTTTAAGTTCATTGGGTCATGCATTCTGTCTTCTTTAAACCCCCTGAGTTCTTTGATGCAGTGTATGATTGTTCTTTTAATTCTGTGTTTTGGAGTCCTTCCGGGTCATTCTCGTCGGAGAAAATGTCTATGGTCCTAATGGGTTTGAGAGGAGACACACTTGGCCTTTTATATGGTTTATCTTTTTGTGATACAACCTGAGCGTGAGACCATCTTTCATGGTGTGATAGGTGATTCTACTGTGGCTTAGGGTGGGCCGTTACAGGAGGAGCATTCCTAGAGTCAGGCCAGGAACAACTGGTACATCTGCAGTTTGTTTAGAGATAGGCCTGGAGTGTGGAGATGGTGTGGGTGGTAGGAGTCAGAGACGCTCGTCAGGCAAAATAAGGTCCGCAGTGTGGGAATGGCTTCAGATACCTTAAATACTGTTATCGCATCAGTCGAAGGGGGGGAAAGGCCTCACATAGATGAAGATCAGGTAAGCCAGTGCTCTGGAGACTGCAGAACCCAGGTAAGACCCAGCTTTCTCCTTCCTGTGGATCTTTCAGCCATCTTTTCTAGCCCATTCCCATTCCCTCACGTCAACCAGGTGACTACCAGAGACACTTTCTACCCAGAACCCCCAGTGCTGACACCAGACTAGGACTCAGATAGGAGCGTTTCATTCTTCTTCATTTCCTCCTTTACGATCTCTGCAGTCTCACCCCAGCCCTGCAGCAGCCCGCTTGTGGGTATCCCTCCTTCCTCAGCTGACCCCCATACTCAGGGGACCCCACTAATCCTAGGTGATGCCCATTTCCTTCCTTCCTGGGGATGCTCTCAGACCTCCCTTCTAGGCCATTCCTGTTCCCTTGCTTCACCGCCAATTCCTAAAAATGCTTTCTACCTGGGATACACAGTGGCCACACTGGGATGGGACATGGGTAGGTGACCATAAGGTTCCTTCGCGCCCTCCATTACTGTATCTCCTGTCCCGCCCTCAGCCCAGTAGCAGCATGCTTGCAAGTTCAGCTCCTCCCACCTGTAAGCCCCATTTACTGGGGACACTAACTCTTGGGACCAAACCAGGGACCTCCTAGTCTTCTCATTCCTGTCTCTCCAGATTATTCTTTGTCTTGCTGCAACCTATTCTAGAAGCTCCCCTTCCACCACATCTCCAACTCCTTAGGGACCCTGCTTCTTGGTGTGAACAGACTCCTCTTAGCTCTATCTTGCAGCCCCTTGCAGTCTTTTCCCCTGGCCCATCTCTACTCTTCTCTGCCACCCACCAACCCACAGGAGCACATGTCACCAGGCAACCCTCAGCCACCACATTTTTCTAACATCTAGAGAAGGCAAGCCAAGGAACCAACAAAGACAAGACCAAATATGAACACGTAAAATCACTTCTATTACTCCAATGCTAGAAACCAGCACAAAACCACAATCATTAACAGCCAAGACAGTGTTTCTTCTAGAACCCAGTAACCCTACTACAGAACATAAATGTTATTTTTAATATGTGTGTATGTAGCAAATTAATATGGTGGCTGTATTCTGTATCCTAGCTAGTTGCCAATAATGGCACAGAGAGACCAAGGTTTACTTTCAAGCTTCACCTCTATACCTAGGTGCTCTATCTTAATCCCTAAACTAGTCTGGCTACCTCCCAGCCAAGATCCCCATCGATGGCCTTTCATCTCCACTGAACTTGGTAAATGCTTTCCTCCTCCCTCCTTGTGGCAGATCTCAATTTCCCTTTCTCTCTCTCCTTCCACTCTCTGGCAGAAGTCCTGCCCTATTCCCTCTTTTGCCCAGACATTGGATGATCAGCATTTATTGACAAGGCAAGGCTAATAAATGTTAAGAATGGTTTACACAAACTTGAGCCAGAAGATTTTTGACATAGCATCACAATGATGTGTCTTGACAAAAGAACACATGGGGGCAAAGGAATTAATATTTGAATAACATAAGGATGACCTTTACACAGTCCACAAAACATTATGCTTACAACAGTAGACACTGAAAATGTAATAGAACTGAAGAAAAAAGCAAAATAGCAACATTTTCAAGGCCTTAAAGAGGACATGAATAAATCCCTTAGTGAAGACTATGGACACTGGGATGAAATAATGAAAACAGTTCAAGGCATGAAAGTAGAAACAGAATCACCAAAGAAAACCCAAACTGAAATAAAACTGGAAATGAAAACTTAGGAAGCCAAATAAAAACCTCAAAGGTAAGTCTCACCAACAGAGTACAAGACATGGAAGACAAGCCATAAGAAATGGACACCTTAGTCAAAGAAAATGTTAAATCTAAAAGAGGCCAGGCACAAAATATCCAGGAAATCTGGTACATCACAAAAAGACCAAATATAAGAACAATAGAAATTGAAGAAAGAGAAGGTGCCCATGTCAAATGCTCAGAAAATATTTTCAACAAAATCATAGAAGAAAATTTCCCCAAACTGAAGGTGGTACTTATCAATGTACAGGAAACATACAGAATACCAAATAGATAGGACCCGAAAAGAAATTTCACATAACACATAATAATCAAAACACTAAATATTCAGAATAATTAAAAATATTAAAAGCTTCAAGGGAAAAAGACTAGGTTAAAACACTTAAAGGCAGATCCATTAGAATAACATCTGACTTCTCGATGGAGACTCTAAAAACAGCCTGGATAGATGTTCTACAACTAGACCATGGATGCCAATTTAGACAACTATATAGCAAAACTATTTATTAAAATATACAGAGAAAGAAAAACTATTCCACAATGAAAAGAAATGTAAGCAGTATCTACCTACAAACCTACCTCTACACAAGGCTCTAGAAGGACAACTTCAATCAGAAGTCAACCATACTCAAGAAAACACAAGAAATAAATAACCCAAGACTAGTAAATCAAATGGAAAAAACACACCAACAAAAATAGGAGTCAATAAACACTGTTCATTGATAACCCTCAAAAGCAATGGCCCAAACTCCCAATTGTAAAGATACAGTCTAACTGATTGTATTAGAAAATGGGATCCATCTTTCTAATGCTTCCAAGAAATACACTTGACCATCAAAGATAGACACCACATCTGGATAGAAGAATAAAAGAAGATAATCCAAGCAAATGGACTCCACAAACAGGTGTATCCATTTTAATACTTGACAAAGTAGACGTCTAACTAAAAGAAATCAGAAAAAATAGGAAAGTATACCACATACTCATCAAAGGAAAAATCCACCACGAGGGTATTGCAACCCTAAACATTTATGCAACAAACACAAGGATACCCATGTCACAAATAAAACACTACAACAGCTAAAATCAAATACCGATCCTTACTCTGTGATGGTCAATAACTTTTACCAATAGTCATGTTATTCAGACAAAAGTCAAACAGAAAAATGGTAGAGTTAAGTGATATCATAAATCAAATGGATCCAGTAGCTATTTAGAGAACGTTACGCCTAAACACAAAAGGAAATTCCTTCTTCTCAGCAGTTCACGGAACTTTCTCCAAAACTGACCACATGCTTGGACACAAAGCAAGTCTCAACAGATTAAAAAAAAGAGAAACTGAAGTAAATGCTGCATCCTAAATGACCACCACCATGGATCAAAGCTGAGTATCAGCAGCACAAACAACAGAACAAACAACAAACTCATGGAAACTGAACAACTCACTACTGAATTAAATGGACCAAGACAGAAAATAGGAAAATGTTAAATTTTTTAGAATTGAATGAAAATGAAAACGTAATATAACCAAATCTATGGTACAAAATGAAGGTGGTTTGAAAAGATCAGTTCATAATACGAAGTGCCTACATAAGAAACATTAGAGAAATTTCATATTAATAACTTAAGGCACACCAGAAAGCTGTAGGATAAAAATGAAAAGTAACACAGAAAAGGAATAGATGACAAAAAACAAAATGCTCGGTGCTGAAATCAAGAAAATACTCCAACCCCCCCACACACACAAATATGAAGAATCAATGAAACAAAGATTCTTTGAAAAAATTAATGAGATTGACAAACCCTTAGCAAAATTAACTGAAAGATGGAAAAAATATCCAAATTAGATAAGAAACGGGCAACATCACAACAGTTACTGAGAAAATCCAGGGAATTATAAAGATATTCTTTGAAAAGCTTACTCTACCAAATTGGAAAAAAAAAATTAAAAGATAAATTTCTTCATATGGTAAGGCCTACCAAATGTCAGATAAGAAATTTAAACAGACCCACTACCCATAGAAGAAGCTCAGGACCAGACTGATTCAGCACAGAATTCTACTTGACTTTCCAAGAAGAATTAATGCCAATATTCATCAAATTATTCCACAAAATAGAAGTTGAAGGACCACTAGCTGATTCTTTTAAGAAGGTCACAGTTACCTTAATGCCAAGTCATATAAGGACAAAACAAAGAAATAAAGTTACAGACCAGTTTCCCTTATTAAAAACTCTCAATAAAATACTTGCAAACCAAATCCAAGAACATGTCAAAAAATATCTGCCATCAAGTAGGTTCCACCAAGAATAGGGATAGTTAGGCATACATGAAACAATAAGTACAATCCACCACAGAAACAGATGAAAAGACAAAAACTCACACTGTCATTTCCTTAGATCGTAAAAGACCTTTGACCAAATCAAACACCCCTTTATGATAAAAATCCTGGAGAGACTAGGGTTACACAGGACATACCTAAACATTGTAAAGATATACACAGCAAAGCCACACTCAAATATCAACCTACACAGAGAGAAACTCAAAGTATTTTTACTAAAGTCCACCAAAGTATGACCACCCTCTCTATACTTGAAGTTTTAGCTGGAGAAAGCAGACAACTGAAGGTAATCAAGGGGATACAAATAGGAAAGGAAGAAGTCATGGTATCTTTATTTGAAGATGATATTATTCTTACATAAAAGATCCTAACCCCATCCCACCACCACCACAGGGTAACTTCTACAGCTGATAAACACTTTCAGCAAAATAGCATGATACGCAATTCACATTCAATAATCAGTAGCCTTCTTATATACAAATGGAAGGAGAAAGAAATCCAGACATAAATCCACATACCTATGGACACCTGATTTTCTGACAAAGAAGTCAGAAATATACACTGGAAAAAAAAAACCTTCAACAAACGGCACTGGTCAGACTGGATGGCTACATGCAGAAGAACACAAGATCTGTGTCTATCATTCTGTACAAGATTCAACTCCAAATGAATCAAAGGTTTCAACATGAGACTGCATCTTACAGAAGAGAACATGGGGAATAGTATTCAACTTATTGTCACAGAAAAGGGCTCTCTGAATAGGACATTGATAGCCTGGGTACTAAGACCAACAGTTAATAAATAGGACCTCATGAAGCTGAAAAGCTTCTGTATGGCAAAGGACATTCATTCACACAAAGCAACAGAATACAGGAAAAGGGGGTTACTATATAAGATACATAAAGAACTACAAACAAACAAACCAACAAACAAACAAAAAACCTAGATGTCAAGAGAACAAATGACCCAGTTAAAAATGGGAAACAGAAGTCAACAAAGAGTTCTCAAAGGATGAAGCAGAAAGTTAACAAGCACTTAAAGAAATGGTCAATGCCCTTAGTCATCAGGAAAAATGCAAATCAGAACTGCTTTGAGTTTTCATCTTAAACTAGTCAGAATGGCCAGGATCAATAAAACCAATGACAGCTCCCATTGCTGAGAATGTAGGGAAAGGGAAGAAAGTCTTACCCCAAGCTAGTGGAGGACAAACTTGTACAAACACAATGGAGATCATTGTGACCGATTTTCAGAAAACTGGAAATACATTGTCATGGTTTTGTAGGAAGCCACGTTCGCCATTACAAGATGGCGCCCATTTCCTGTGATGAGTCAGCGCTGTGCTGTTGTTTACTCTACTCCGCGCCCTACTGTGCATGCGCGGGGTTTGGCAGGTCGCAGCTCAGTCCCGGAGCATACTAATGAGGCATCGTGGCATGCACCAATCAGGTAGAAACACATCTAGCCTAGGCCTATTTAAGTAGCACCATTCCTTTTGTCATGGTCTTTCGCCTCTGCAATCAACCCCACAATAAATATCTGTGGAAAGATCCTGATTGCCTCGTGTCATTCTTGCTGGCAAGATAGACGCGACCTACAACTGGTGCTGAAACCCGGGAACTGGAAATACATTGTCATGGTTTGAATATGCTTAGCCCAGGAAGTGACACTATTTGGAGGTGTGGCCTTGTTGGAGTAGTTGTGTCACTGTGAGTGTGGGCTTTAAGATCCTAGTCCTAGCTGCCTGGAAGCCAGTATCTGTCAGCAGCCTTCAGATGAAGAAGTAGAACTCTTAGCTCTGCCTGCACCACACTTGCTTGGATGCTGCCATGCTCCTGCCTTAATGATAATGGACTGAACCTCTAAACCTATAAGCTAACCCCAATTAAATGTTGTTTTTGTAAGAGTTGCCTTGGTCATGGTGTCTTTCACAGCAGTTAGACCCTAACTAAGGCATACATCAACCTCAATATCCAGCTCTGACGGACACTCTTGGGCATATACACAAAGGATTCTACTTCCTACTACAGAGACACTTGCTCAGCCATGTTCGTTGTTTCTCTGTAGATGATAGCCAGAAAACAGCTTAGATGTACGTCAATTGATGAATAGATAATGAAAGTGTGGTATATTTACAGATTGGAATATTATTTAGCTGTTAAAAAATGAAAGAAAATTCACAAGTAAATGGATGAAGCTTTAAAAAAAAATCATTCTGAGTGAGGTAACTAGACCCCCAAAAGACAAGTATTAGATATTTTCATGTTGAAGGTAGCTTTACAGCATCAGTATGTATACTACAATCTGGATTACCATAGCAGTTAGGTACCTAATAAGCAACTCAGGGTGATGAGAGGATCTCCAAAGGAGAGAGAGGACTGTAAAGTAGGGTTGGCAAAGAGGTCAGGAAGATCTGGGAGGGACTGGAGGAGGGAAAATGTGATCAATATATATTGCATTCAAATGCTTTCATTAAAAATATTTGTAACAACATTTTTATAATAACCATGATTTTAAAAATTACATTAAAAAAGGACTTACCTGGCAAGACTGAGGCATTTGCTATTTGTGATCAGGTTCATCTCCAGTTCCTCTCTCAGTATCACAGAGCTAAAATTCCCAAGCCTTTAACCATGGGCTGGTCTCTGTAGTGACTCACTCCTGCTCTGAGTCTATCTAGGAGCTCAGGAAGAATCATAGAAGTCTTTTTCACATCACTTTACACCATCTTTGTCAGTCAGAAAATCCCAAATACTTTAGGAACTCTCTGACAAGACAGGGACAAAGACTTTATTTGGTCATGGCACATAAGACAGAAACATCCAGGGGCTGGAGAGATGACTCAGAGGTTGACAGCACTGACTGCTCTTCCAGAAGTCCTGAGTTCAATTCCCAGCAACCGCGTGGTGGCTCACAACCATCTGTAATGGGATCTGGCATATATATGCAGGCAGAACGCTGAATACATTTTTTTAATATTTTATGTATTTTATTATATGTAAATACACTGTAGCTGTCTTCAGACACCCCAGAAGAAGGCATCAGATTTCATTACGGATGGTTGTGAGCCACCATGTGGTTGCTGGGATTTGAACTCAGGACCTTTGGAAGAACAGTCAGTGCTCTTAACCGCTGAGCCATCTCTCCAGCCCCAGAATGCTGAATACATGATAAATAAATAAATAAATCTTAAAAAATAAAAAGACAGAGACATTTATTGACATTTAGTTTGTACCCACCACCACACTAAAAACTTTATGTGCATGGTCTCTTAAACCTCATTAACTCCCTATAAAATAGATACTGATATTGCCCCATTACAAATAAGGAAATGGACACAGTAAAATTGAACTTTATCTGTTTTGTAGTTAATTGTGGTTTTATAAAATAATAAAATAATAATAACAGTAGTAGTAGTAGTAATAGTAGTAGTAGTAGTAGTAGTAGTAGTAGTAGTAATAGAAGCTCCTTCCAACGCCTGGCTCAGGCTGCTCAAGAGGTGAGGTTCACTGCTTCATGATCTTTCTGCCAATTCTGGGGAAAGGTGCCAACTAATGATGCTGTTCTGAAGAGGCTGGAGCAGAAAGGTGCAGAAGGGAATCAGATCATTGAGTATCTCAAGCCTCAGGTTGCTCTTCTCAAGGAGAAAGCAATTTGAAAATGATGTCTAATTGAAGCGTAAACAAAGTGATGAATTAGAGAAAATTTTCACAGAACAAGTCAGACATAGGATATGCCCAACTCTCAGGAGAACAGCACAGGAAGAGCAGAGCAGGGAGAGAAAATATGGTGGTGTATGTGGAAGCATTACTAGGACAATTTTATAAGGACAGGCTAGAGATAGGTGAGGACAGAATAAGCCCAAAAATATGAAAGAGCCAGAAGATTAGAACATATTGCCAAAGTTAGTATAAGGCCAAACAGAGCAATTCAGTTGGAAGCTAAGAGAAGCCAGATTGACTCAGTCAACTTAGAAGATTAGATTGTATGAAAGCTAGAAGCTTCCAGACCTAGATCTAGAGTTGGTCAGAACAGAGAAAGAAACACTCAACCCATGTGTATTCATAGCTTAGGTATGATTCTCATCTCATCCCATCATCTGAGGAAACAAAAGTAACATTTAGATCATTTGTCTATCACATGATATGGTATCATATAGTTGTACCCCCAAATCAATCCAAACACCAAAGAAAGATTATTTCCACTTTCCTGATAGGAAATTATTGAGAGAGCTTCAGAGTCTTGTCCTAACTGACACATCTGATCTAAGTTTGCTTCAGTGCTGAGACAGGCACTTCCTCGCCATTTTGTTATGCTCTACTAGACATTTCTCCCTATCCTCTTACAGTTGGCAACATGGTATTAAATCAAAATGGCTGACAAATGAAGACAGGCTTCTACCGTTCTCACAACAGTCAGAACCTGAATCATCTTCTATCTCTCCCTTTATACTTGTTTCAAAGTTGCTCAGATTCCTCTTTTTGTTTTAGAATCCAGAGTCCCTTTTTTCCATTCTGAAAAGCAACGTTTTTGCACTATTGTTTGCATAAATAGATGACCTTATTTGAATATTCTCAACCATTCCTACTTCAGAGGAGGATGCGAAGGAGAAGGGAATAAGATCACCATTTTCCCTTTTTGAGTCTAGCAGTTAAGAACCAATTGCTGGTACCCTCAAATTGTATGACTTAACTTTGTATTTCCAACACTTGGTTTTCTTATCTGGAAAATGTGGATAATAACAGTACTTATAAAAATTTTGTAGAAAATTTAATGTAAAGTACTTAATATAATATGGCCACATATTATATTAACATAGAAACTCTTCATGAAATATTAGTAATCAAAGAATTGACCTAAGAGGCCACTTCGCTTCCCTAAACTTGTTTCACTTCTTTCTCTGAACTTTTCACTTCCTCTGAAATCTACATAGGAGTTATATCCTCTGTGTGAAACAGGAACTAATCAGAGGACATCATGTCAGGGTTCCTTAGGTTTAACCAGATTTCTAGGTTACTGTCCAGTGATTTGGGCAGGCAAAACTACATTTGAAATGTGGGTGATGCCACAGTCGGAAGGCAGAATGAGATGAAGGGGAAAAATGAGGTAAGGAAAGATGGAAAGAATGTGTGAGAAAAAAGAGGACCTTGTTGGATGAGGATGGAGATGGCAGTCAGTTTTAAAGAAGAAGACAAGTGGTGTGGGGAAGAGAGGGGGGAATGAGAAAGGAGGAAATATGACGGGGATAACGAAGGAAAACAGAGAGATAATATAGCACGGTTAAGAGACTCAGTCCTATGGTGCTTATGCTTCAAAAACATTTGTACTGTAAATTGTAGGGAAAAGCTGGCAGGGAAGGTTACAAACTCAAAGTTGGATATTCTGAGGAAGCAGCCACCTAGTCTGGGCTCTTCAAACTGTAAGCTGTGAACAGTAAAGCCCATGGGATTAGAATCTCGTCACACAATCAATATCTTAGAATTGGAAGTTTCTACTGTACCAGCCAGTTTTATGTCAAGGCATTTGGGGAAGGGAAACCTTTACTGAGAAAATCCTATGTAGCATTTTCTTAATTAGTGATTGGTGTGGGAAGGCCCAGTGCATGGTGGTGGTTCTACCCTTGGCTGGCGTCATTGGGTTCTCTAGAAAGATGAGCAAGCCCTGAGGAGCAAGCCAGTAGGTGCTCCTCCACAGTCTCTATGAGCTCTGAATTAGCTTCTGCCTCCAGGTTCCTTTGCAGTGTGAATTCCTGTTCTGACTGTCCATGATGAATTGTGATATGAAAATATAAGCAAAATATACCTTTCCTCCCTGAATTGGTTTTGCTCATGGTGTTTTATCACAGGAATAGAAATTTTAACTAAGACATTAGACATAGAGGCATCCAGGCTCAATATAGACAAGCCTATTAGCAGAGCTCATAAAAATTGAATTGTCCTTTACTATACAATTCCAACAGAGATACAAATATCTTCTGGCAACTTTTGCGCCAACTCTAAGGCCATTAGTCAATGCAATGATTTCCCATTTCTTTGTAACAAATTTCCTAAATTCTGGCTAGACATCTGCAATCCCTCAATACTTCAAAGGTACCTCACTTTGATGATTTAAGTCTTTTCTCCATTCTGAATTACAAATGTTCCCTGTCAGGAATTGAAGAACAAAGCAACATCAGGCATTGCAATAGCTGTCTTCTGAGAGACTCTGCCAGAGCCTAACAAATACAGAAACAGATGCTCACAGCTGACCATCGGACTGAGCATGAGGTCCCCAATGAAGGAGTTAGAGAAAGGACTAAAGGAGCTGAAGTGGTTTGCAACCCCTTAGGAAGAACAACAATATCAACCAACCAGACCCCACAGAGCTCCCAGGGACTAAACCACCAACCAAGGAGTATATGTGGAGGGACCCATGGCTCTAGCAGGATATGTAGTAGAGGATGGCCTTGTCAGACATCAACAGGAGGCTAGAGGCTCTTGGTCCTGGGAAGGCTCGATGCCTCAGTGTAGCTGAATGTGAGGGTGAGGAAGCAGGAGAGGGTGGATGGGTGGGTGAGGGAACACCCTCATGGAAGTAGGGGGAGGGGGTAGGATAGGAGGTCTCTGTGGGATGGGGGAGGGATAACATTTGAAATGCAAATAAAGAAAATATCCAATAAAAAATAAACTTAAAAATATTTTCATATAATATATATTTTAATCTTCTTTTCTTCTCCACCAACTCCTCAGAGATGACTCCATCTCCCTACCACCTGAATTTTTGTTCTCTCTCTCAAAAGAAGAACCAAAAAACAAGAAACAAAAACTAAATGAAGAAACAAAAAATTCCCACAAAAAGAAAAACACAAAAAGGAAAATCAAAACAGGCAAAGATCAATAAGACAAACCAGTAAAGGAAAAACAAGAAAAAAAATCTACAAAAACACCGCTGAGATTGTTTTGTGTTAGCTAACGACTCCTGGGCATGGGGCCTGCCTGGCAGTGTGGCATCAACTGCAGATGTCTTCCTGGATAGGGCTGGGAGTCTGTTCACTTGCTCTTCTCAGTGTGGGACTCTGTCCGTACTGAACCTTGCACATGCTGCCACAGTCTCAGTGAGTTCTGGTGTGCATCAGTTCCACTGTGTCTGGAAGAGAATGTTCCCTTACCATGATCCATTAACTGTCTCGATTTTTAATCCCTCCTCTTCTGATAGGTGGCCGAGGCCTGAGGGGAGGGAGTTGATGATGTCATCCCTTTTAGGACTCTGTGCTCCAATACCTCACGATCTCTTCACATCATCCACTTGTGGGTTGCGGCACTAATTCCCCTCTGCTGCAGGAAGAAGCTTCTTTGATGCTGGCTGGGCATGGCACTACTATATTGCTGTATGCCATTCTAAGCCATTTCATTACTGTGCTCCTTTAGTACAATAATAGTGCTGGGTCCCTCCCTCCAGGGCCAACTAGTGTCAGATTCTTGGAAACTATAGTAGTGTCAGGTGTGTGTTCAATAAAAGTTGGTTACTCCAACAACATTTGTGAGACTATTACACCAGTATATTTTACAGGTAGGTAACCATTGGAGGTATCAGGATTTGTAGCTGGGCAACATTTGTGATTACCTTCCAGTACCATGAATTCTAGTCAGTGGGGGTGGAGCCTATAGTTACCCACCAGCTCAACTTCTCCATGTTTTGTGACATAAGTATTATTTTCTGTGACCTCCCCCAGCCTTTGAGGGTCTGACCCATTGGTTCTCAAAGAATAGCAGCCCAGCCACCTGACACCAGCCTCCTGCAGAACAAGCAGAACCAGTTTCCAGCCTTTGGGGGAGGGTCTGGCCCCACTGATATATATTTAGAGAGATTCATTAAAGTTTGAGCCTTGAACAAGAAATCATGCCTTGACTCCATGTGTTTTTCTTGCCACCTGTTTTCTATCCCCATCTCTCCTACCAGGGAACCCAGGCCGTTAGCAGGTAGTTGCAGGCAGCTACAATTTTCAGCAATAGGGACTTACCATCATGGAGAAACCAATACTCTTGACAATAGTGAGCTTGGGAAGTTTTATGGGACCCCACTGGCTAGTTGCTTAGCAAAAATATATCCTATTAACAGCACTGGAAGTTTAATTTAGTAGCATAAAATGTTTGTGGGCTACCACTTTTCCAAATGACAGTGTCCTTTGCTATGCAGATGTTGTTTTATGAAGTCCCATTTATTAATTGTTGGTTTTAGTGCTTGTGCTATCGATGTTCTGTTCAGAAAGCCCATTCATGTGCCAATGAGTTCCAGACTATTCCCCAGTTTCTCTTCTATAAGATTCAGGGTATATGGCCTTATGTTGAGGTCCTTAACCCATTTGGAGAGGAGGTTTGTATAGCATGATAAGTATGTGTATATTTGCAATCTTCTGCATGTAGTCATCCAGTTTGACAAGCACCATTTGTTGAAGACATCTCTTTTTTCCGATGTGTATTACCAACTTCTTTGTCAAAATCCAGGTGTCCATGGGTATGTGGACTTAAGTCTGAGTCTTCAGTTCCAGTGATCAACATGTCTGTTTTTATGCCAGTGCCATGCTGTTTTTATTACTATAGCTCTGTAGTACGACTTGAAATCAGGGATGGTGATACTTTCACTAGTTCTCTTATTATACAGGATTGTTTTGGCCATCCTGGTTGTTTTATGTGTGTATGTGAAGCTGAAATTTTTGTTTTTCAATTTCTATGAAGATTGGGATCTCGATAGGGATTGCATTGAGTCTGTATATTGTTTTTTGCTAGGACGGCCATTTTTACAATATTGATCTGCCAATTCATTAGTATGGACGACCATTAAACCTTCTGTTGTCATCATCAATTTCTGTAGTGAAAATTTTGGATTCTATAAAAAAGGGGGATAGAAATAGGAATGTGCTTTCATTTTAGTCCCATGTGTGGGGGCATGGACCTGCTTTGGACTGGCCACAGCAGCTGTCTGTGATTTGCCTCATGCTCTAGCAGAGGCATGGTTTTGCCAGGTGTAGATAGTTTCTGTGATTGTGTCAAGTTTGGATTTCTGGGGACTTTTCAGAGGGTATATAAATGCTAGGGCCTGGGGGATGGGGGATAGGGTGTGTTGTTGGTTGTTGGTTGGTTGCTGTTAGTCATGGCTTGTTGCAGTTTGTTAAGTAGTCACACAAAGAAGAAAGAAGAAATTAGATATCCCATGGTGTCTGGAAGATGTTTCCTTGTCAACATCCACCCATGCCCTCTCACAATCTTTCTCCTCTTTCACATACCTTACTGTGCCCTGAGGGGAGGATTTTGGTGAAGACATCCCATTTAGGGCTGAGTGTCCCAAAGTCTCTGAACTCTCTGCATGTTGCCCAGTTGTGGGTTTCTGTGTTCGCTCTATCTACTGAGTAGGAAGCTTCTCTGATGATGGCTAAATGAGGCACTGATCTATGGTTATAACAGAATGTGATTGGAAGTCATTTTATTGCTAGTTCCTTTAGCAAAACAATAACATTTCATTCTCTCCCAGGTGTGGGTCTATGGTACCTCTAGAATCAGGTTTTTGACCACCCAAGGAATGTCAGTCTTGCTGATAGCCCTGAGTCATGTTTGGGTCTCTTTCATGCACCTTTGTCATATGACACAACTAGATGTTCCTGGCCATAGATGTTTTACTTGGTGGTGAGAGATATTTAGGTGGGGTTTTGTCTCCCCTGTTAGTTGGTGAGTCCATTTAGATTTCCTTTATATGTGTATATATTTTAAGAAGCGTTTACAGTAGTGGGTTTCCATATGTCATCACCACCCACAAACAAATGCCCCTTGATATTAGTTGTCTCCCCTCCTTGTGCCCAACTCCCCTCCTCCCCATTTAATCCTCCTGCTTCAATCTTTCCCCTCTCTCTCCATGTGGTAGTTTTAAAATACTTGGCCCAGGGAGTGGCACTATTAGGAGGTATGGCCTTGTTGGAGTAGGTGTAGCCTTATGGTAGGAAGTGTGTCACTGTGAGGGGTGGGCTTTGGGACCCCTCTCTTCTAGCTGCCCATGAGACAGTCTTCTCCTGGGTGCTTTCAGATCAAGATGTAGAACTCTCAGCTCCTCAGCACCAGGTCTGCCTGGATCCTGCTGTACCTTCCACTTTGATGATAATGGACTGAACCTCTGAATCTGTAAGCCAGCCCCAATAAAATGTCCTTATAAAAATTGCCTTGGTCATGGTGTCTCTACACAGCAATGGAAACCCTGACTAAGACACTCCATAACTCTATATTCTATTTCCTCTTCCTTCTGAGATCCTCCATTCCTCCCAGACCCTTTCTCTGTATCTAACCTCTATGGTTATTGTTAAGAGGCATTTTCCCAAGTTCAGCCATCTCAGGAAGGAGTCCCACCTCGCTGGCAGGATCAAAACTGAGCTCATGTTCCCAGGCTCCGAAGTCAGCTCCTATCCTGCTTCTTTGGGTGTTTCATGCTTGTCTGTTAACCAGTAAGGGATATAAAGGGAGATGCTGTTATCCGGTCATCTAAACTAAGGCACAGAGTCATAAATGTGCTGCCCATCTTGATTCGATTGACCACCTGCGGCTTGCCCGCTCGTTTGTTCCTTTATTACTCTAAATTCCAGGTCAGAGTCCAGGAGGGGACCTAATAGCAAAAGTTGATTCAAGGACCCTGAAACCAGATGACTCCGATAAGGCCAAATCATCAGTGTTAACTTCCTTGTTTAACCCCTTGTGTCAAAATGATTGATTAATGCAACAGCCCACCCCTTGTCCCCCATGCTTTAAAAATGTTGTGTTAGCAATCAGGCACATCCACGGACAGCCAAAAAGGACTCCCCGGATAATGTTGACAATCAGGTATCTTCACAACCTGCTCCCAGGGACCCTGTGAGAGGACACATCATTAGATGTCCGCTTACCTCGATAAAAAGCTGTTTTCCCTTCCCCCATCCCTTCCTCTCTTCCTTCCACCCACAGGCAGTCTCTATACCTCTTCCTCTTCATAAACTCCCCACGTGAGACTTGACACATGGTGTGGTTTTGTCAGAACCCCACGCCTATTTTGTAAGATCTCCCTTTGGGAACGAGGTTCAGATCCCAAACTGGCTGTCTCCCTGCATACGCAGAAAATAAAGCTTTCGTTTTAGCTTCTGTTTCTGAGGTGAGGTTTCTGTTTCTGAGCTTCCACCGGAACCCAACAGTTATATGGATTGTAGCATGTCTAGCAACAGCATACAAGGTAACAGCTACATAAATACATACCATATTTTTTGTGTCTACGTTATCTCACTCTGGATGACTTTTTCCCTACCTCCATCCATTTACCCGAAAATCTCACATTTGCTTGTTTTTGTTTGTTTTTAATGAGCAGGATAATATTCCTTTGTGCAAATATACCACATTTTCACTTACATTTTTCCATTGACAGACATCTAAGCTATTTCTACTCCCTGTCTATTGTAAGCAGAGAAGCCAACACTATGGATAAACAAGTGTCTCTGGAGTAGGGTGTAGAGTCCTTTGGATACATGTCCAGGAGTGAGTGCTATAGGTAGATCTTGAGGTTATTCCCAGTTTCCTGAGAAACCACCACAGTTATTTCCATGGTGCCTGCAACAGGTCTGCACTCCCACCAGCAGTGAATAAGAGTTCCTCTTTATCCACATCTTTCCCAGCATGAACTGTCTTTTTTTTTTCTTCAATAAATTGATCTTGGCCATTCTGAAAAATTTTTAAGCTGAAATCTCCAGGTAGTTTTGACTTGCATTTCCCCTGACTAAAAATGTTGAACGTTTCTTTAAGTGTTTCTCGGCCATTTTTGTTTTATCATCTGAGGACTCTGGTTCTCAGAGTCTCAAATATTATCAGTTGAGTTCTGTAACCCCTGTTGTTGTTGCTGTTGTTGTTATTGTTGTTGTTGTACAGAGACCTGCAAAACTTCCTTCCAAGGCGACTGTGATGCAGTTAATCCTCCCTTTGGCTTTTCACAGGTCTTATGGAATACTTCAGGGCAATCTGATAGCCAGAAGGGACGTGTGTTTAGATGAGAGTTTTCAGGAAATATGTTCAGGTGGTAGCTCTGAGCCCTATAACCTCTAAAGCTCCCTGGCACTCCCACTTACACAATCTCTCTCTTTTCTCTCTCTCTCTCTCTCTCTCTCTCTCTCTCTCTCTCAAAGGAAAAAAAAAAAAACAGAGTCTGTGTGACTGCCTGAATTGTCATTGATCTCTGTCAGGTCCAAAGGAAACTTTATGTCCCCAAATTCTGGCAATTAAACAAAATCCAGCATTCCTCAGGAACTCGTGAAGTAGGTTCTCCTCTACAAAAGGAGCCATTTCCCTTTTTACTGGCAAAATCTACAAATGGCGTGTTGAAGTTAGGCCTGGATCTTCCTCCCAGCCCCACGCTCCCAGATATAAAACTCAGACTCAAAATACATTTGCAGACACCTTGGCCATATAGCTAGGCTCCTCTGTGACTGTATATAACTTAAATATCCCGTTTATTCTAGCCTACATTCTGCCGCGTGGCTGGCCACCTGTGCTCAGGTACCAAGTGTCTGTCTCGTCACATCTTCCCAGCGAGTTTCTCCCCTGGCTGTATCCCAGAATTCTTTCCTCTTCCCAGGTGTCCCACCTCTATTTCCTACCTAAGCCATAGGCCATAGTTTTTTAATTGACAGGCAATGCATCCATACAGTACACAAGATATTCTCTCTACAATGGTGCCTACTAGAATACCAAAGCATACATTGGCCACCATGTTCTCTCAGTATCACAGGTACATAGTTGCCCCAACTCTACACTTCTCCAGCTCACGGGCTGCTCTCCCTCTAGCCACTCATTTCTCTTTATAACCCTACTGTTGTGTTTTATAAAAAGAAAGAGAAACCAGGGATGTGTTTGGTGGAGGCAAGGTATAGTGTGGGAGTAGGGGGTGCCTCTGTGGGCCCATGCTGAGGCACCTCTTCCCCCTGAGGGGCCAGCCACAGGATGGTATAGTATGGAATAGAGTGTATTCAGGGCATGGGGAGGGGAGTTAAGGGGGGGAGAGGGAGAGAAGGAGAGAGGGAGAGAGAGAGAGAGAGAGAGAGAGAGAGAGAGAGAGAGAGAAGCAGTAGGCCATGAGCACGCGGAGAGAGAGGGGGGAGGCGAATGGGGAGAGGAGGGGAGCAGGAGCAAGAGGAGAAAAGAAGAGAGCAAGAGAGCGAGGAGGGGCAAGCAGCCCCTTTTATAGTGAGTCAGGCACACACGGCTATTGCCAGGTAACTGTAGGGCAGAGGCTAGATTGCCGCAGACCAAACCCACCTGAGGATTGTAGTCGCAGGAAAAACAGGATTCTTCTGGCACAGGGAGATAGGGGTTCAGCGAAGAATGAAATAGACACCGGACACAGAGTGTATTTTTTTTTTCTCAAGCAGGAGTTTTGAGCATGAGGTTTTGACATTTACATATCAAAAGATGTATCCAGCCAAGCAGGCACAAGGAACAATTAGCATAACCATTTGGCACAAGGAAATGTAAAATCAACCAGGTAAAATGTTTCTCATGTAAGAAATTTCAAAGCTCAAACACAGACAATATCAATCTTAGTCTAAACGAGTCTCCGTGGAGTAAGCTTTACCTGACATCTAGCTTTTATCTGTAAAACCTGAAGTTTCCTGTGATTTTGTATAGAGTAGGCAGGACAAATCCCGATGCGTTCATAAGTTCCACATAACCTCATTAATATTTCATAAGTTAGAACTGCAACCTGAACCACACCTGGATAAGCCAAGAACATTGTTTTGGCCAAAAGCTCCCTAGGTGGGGTCTGCAAGACAAAAGGCAGTTTCTGTAAGCTTCCATTGAGGAAGTTCTGAGCTTTGCACTAACTCAAATGTAAATTTAACTGGCCCAACACCCACAAGTCTGGCAAGTTCGAGATTCTTTAGATGTAAATATCTTTTAACTTGAGCCTTTGTCTAAGACTAGGCCCAACATCCACGTGTTCTGCGAGGACTTTTGCAGGAGAGTCAGATAAGGAAAGGAACTTACATTTTTAGAATTCCCAGAAAAATTCTACTCATTGTTTCATATTTTCAATGAGATCTCCTTTTTAATCTTGGGAGTAAATGTGACTAAAGCAAAGCATAACAGTTTTCTAAGAAAAGAGGTTTTTGGCCAGTAATAGTACTTCAAAGAATGGGTTACAATTTATTCTCTCGAATTTATTTATTATTTATTTATTTACCAGGAAGAAAGGAAGTTTAGAAGGGAAATAAATTGCCAAATGAAAAATTGTGGCTTCTATGTTGGGGGAATTCCACAGGCCCCAAGAGGAATTTTCCGCCTCAGTCTACAGAACTCTGTCTTACAGAATCTACTGGGGCTACAGTGGCACTAGATGAAATGCCAACCCCTACAATTTTGGCTATGTCTTGTCTTCATCTCTCTCTCTCTCTCTCTCTCTCTCTCTCTCTCTCTCCTGCTTCTGCTTCTCTCCTGGCCAGGTCCAGTCTGCTGGCCATGATCAGTCTACTACCTTCTCTCTCTGCTCTGAACTCTTTCAGATTCCTCAGACTGTTCTCTGTCTCGTATCTACAATAACCGGTTATGTTGAAGCAGTCAGCTCAGGAACTTTGGAAAATTCCACCAGACCCCCTCCCCTCCTGGAAGGGAGAGGTTAATTAGCATTCCTCAGACCACAGGGGAGGAGCCAGCCATTGGCCACCTGCTGGGGGAAGCCCACAGCATGTAGACACATTCCAGCAGGATGGACTGAATTTGGCCACCTACAGACAAAGGAAGTCCCTGACACCTCATTCCCTAAAGACCAATTGGTTTACAAGTCATATTGTTCTGCCAGTTACATTGTGCCTAGTGGCTGCTGCTCTGAAAACAGTTTAAAGCTCACCAGAGCAAGCTGCAAAGGGCCACCACCTCTCCTACGGGTATAGGACAACCCCAACGCACTGGAACAATAAATTCCTCTTGCTTTTTGCATTGATTCTCGACTCCACATTGTTCACTCAAGGGGTCCCCGGTAATCTAAGGCTTGCCAGAGTCTTACAATGTTATCAATTCATGTACTCTTCCAGGAACTCCAAGTTTTAGCCTTTGATGTGCTGGATGTGGCTTCTTTCAATCAGGTTATTTGTCCTCTTGATGCCCAGTTATTTTAAAGTTCTTTATATATTCTAGATATTAACCCTATAACACATGTGTAATTGTTAAAGATTTTTTTCCATTTTGCAGCCTGCCACTTTGCCTGAATGTTGCTGTCCTTTGCCATACAGAAGATTTTCGGCTCTATATGGTCTCCTTTATTAATTGCTCTCAGTACCTGTCTGTAGGTATTCTGTCAGAAAGCACGTACCTGTGCCAGTGAGCTCAAGAGTATGCCCCCACTCTCTCTTCTATGAGATTCAGGGTATCTGCCCTTATGTTGAGGTCCATGACACATGTAGAGCTGAATTTTGGACCCGGTGGTGAGTATGGATCTATTTGCCTCCTACATGCAGCCATCCAGTCTACTAGCAGCATCCATTGTTGAAGATGCTTTCTTTTTTCCAGTGTGTATTTTCAACTTCTTTGTCAAAGTTTAGGTGTTCATGGGCATGTGGACTGATATCTGGGTCTTAAATTCTATAAATGTGTTTGTTTTATGCTGATACTATGCTACTTTTGTTACTTTAGCTCTGTGGTACAACTTGAAAATCAGGGATATGGTATCTCCGGCATTTCTCTTATTACTCAGAATTGTTTTAGCTATTCTGGGGCTTGTGTGTGTATATTTGCAAATGAAGCTGAAAATTGTCTTTTCAATTTCTGTGAAGAATTAAGTTTGGGATTTTGACAGGGATTGTGTTGAGTCTGTAGACTGCTTTTGGTAGGATGTCTATTTTTACTACATCAGTCTTTCCAACCCATGAGCATGGAAAATCTTTTCATCTCCTGTATCTTCTTCACCTTCTTCATTCAGTATCTTAAAGTTTTTACTACATAAGTCTTTCACTTGCTAGGTTAGAGTTACCGTGAGTTATGTTATTTTTTTCTGAGGCTACTATGAAAGATTGGTTTCCTTGATGTCTTTCTCCATTGTTTGTCATTGGAATGGGGGAAGGCTACTGATTTTGGAATGCTTATTTTGTATATAAGCTCAAAGAAGCTTGCCTACAAAAAAAGGGAGGCAGAAATCTGTAACAGTAAGAGTGAGCTGACAAAGTGACATTGCATTGTGTCTGGCTCTATGCTTTCTGACATCCAGGTGGGGACAGTAGACTCTGCCACGGCATGATGAGAGGTGACAACCTAAGAGGTCTCCTCCTACGTCGGGTCCTCTAATGGGCATAAGGTCTGCAACAAAAGCAGACAGACATTGTTGTCTTACGGCCATGTTTGGGAATGAGAAATTTTGATAGAGTTTTAGATAAGATTTAGAAGAACAGGCTGGGCAGTGGTGGCACACGCTTTTAATCCCAGCACTTTGGAGGCAGAGGCAGGTGGATTTCTGAGTTCGAGGCCAGCTTGGTCTACAAAGTGAGTTCCAGGACAGCCTGGGCTATACAAGAAAACCTGTCTTGAAAAACTAAAAATAATAATAATAATAATTAGAAAAGCAAAAGATATTCAGAGAGAATTAAAACCCCAGGCTTGTGAAATATTCTGGTTTGAGAATACATTTTATTGCCTATATAAGGTGAATACTGCTGGTAAATTAAGAACAATATTGACTAAAAATTAAGAATTATCCAACTGATACTCTAAGGGCTCTGTCAGAAGAAATTGTGATACAATTTTGTTTTATAGTTATTTTTTAAAGATTTATTAGCCAGGCAGTGGTGGCACATACCCGTAATCCCAGCACTTGGGAGGCAGAGACAGGCAGATTTCTTTTTTTTTTTTTTTTTTTTTTTGTTTGTTTGTTTGTTTTTGAGACAGGGTTTCTCTGTGTAGTCCTAGCTGTCCTGGAACTCACTCTGTAGACCAGGCTGGCCTCGAACTCAGAAATCCGCCTGCCTCTACCTCCCAAGTGCTGGATTACAGGCGTGCGCCACCACGCCCGGCGACAGGCAGATTTCTGAGTTGGAGGCCAGCCTGGTCTACAGAGTGAGTTCCAGGACAGCCAGGGCTATGCAGAGAAACCCTGTCTCAATAAAAGCAAATCCAAAAAACAAAAACAAAACAAAAAAAAAAAAGATTTATTTATCTAAGTACACTGTAGCTATCTTCAGACATACCAGAAGAGGGCGTCAGATCTCTTTATGGATGGTTTTGAGCCACCATGTGGGTGATGGGATTTGAACTCAGGACCTTTGGAAGAGCAGTCAGTGCTCTTAACTGCTGAGCCATCTCTTCAGGCCCTGAAGTTCCAGGACAGCCAGGACTATACAGAGAAACCCTGTCTCAAAAAAAAAACAAAACAAAACAAAAACAAAAACAAAACAACAACAACAACAAAAACACCAAAAATAATAGGTTTTTAAAATATACTATATTGATTGTGGTTCCCCTCCCCCAACTCCTTTCACATCCTCTCTACTTCCTCTACCCACCCAAAGCCACATCCTTTCATTTTTCTTTCACATTAGGATACAAATAAGCATATAATAATAATAATAATAATAATAATAATAATAATAATATAAAATTAGATAAAGGAAAAACATACAAACCAGAATAGGACAAAACAAACAAAGAAAAGAAAAATAGATAAAACACTGCAGAAACATATAGAGATACACACAAATTCACAAAGATAGAAATCCCATAATAACCCAAAACCAAAAACCATGATGTCTGTTAGCCATCTACCACTGAGCATGGGGGCCTGGCCTTAACAGTGGTTTCTATAGGGCTGGAGAGATGGCTCAGTGGTTAAGAGCACTGACTGCTCTTCCAAAGGTCCTGAGTTCAAATCCTAGCAACCACATGGTGGCTCACAACCATCTGTAATGAGATCCAATGCCCTCTTCTGGTGTGTTGTCACACATCCTGTGTGGACACTGTGAATTTCCACAGGTAAAGCGCGAGTCTCAGTGGACACTTTGAATAAGCGCTGTCCAAAGCGCAAGTTTCAGTGTACACCTTTTGAGTAAGCGCCGTCCCCGAGGGAACAAAGCTGTGAATTTCCCTGGCTGGAGAGGATTCTAAACTCTAATCTCAGGGCAGCCCTATCTTTGACTTTCCTTTGATCTATTTCGCAGGAATTTCTGGTATCCGGAGCTATATGCAACCAGGCAAAAATATTAGGTCTTTGAACTACAATACTGGCCAAAAAACCTTGGTTCTAGGCGCCATCGCTTTGCTTAGTAGTTTACATACTTCCATTGATCTTTTATGGCTATGCTAATGAAAGTGGCACTGACATTGGGAGACTTTGACTTAACACTAAGATCCCAGGTTCCCTCAGAGAGAGCCAGGTGATAATTAGGTTACTCACTGAATCTCATTAAGACCTAAGGGGTCCGGTTTGCAATCCCTGTTTATGGTTTGCAGTCCCTGTTTACGGATGTCACACAGAAATGTTTTCTACCTGGCTGATTTTACATTTCCTCATGGCAAATGGTTATTGCTAATTGTCTTTTGTGCCTGCTGTACTGGATACATCCTTTGATATATAAAGATCTCATGTTTAAAATCCTCTGGCTGAGTGCAACAGGTTGCACTCAGACACCAAATACACGGAGATTCTACACTTTTTCTGTGTCCTGGTGTTCTGTTTGCCATTTCGCCTGGAACCCGTACATTCCTGCTTCGAAAAAGAATCCTAGCCCCAACCATGAGAGAGTATGGTCCACAGCAGTGTGTCTGAAGACAGCTACAGTGTACTCATCATATACATAAAATAAATAAAGTCTTTCTTTTTTTAAAGAGTGGTTTCTATACCCAGTGAGATTCCACTGGAAAAAGCTAATTTCTCATACATGAGTGGTTATCAGTTGGAGCGAGAGCTTCTAGTCTAGGGATATGGGCTTGCGTCCACTTCTCACAGTGCTGGGTCCCTGTTAGGTGCAGCTTGTGCAGGCCCCTCTGCATGCTGCCACAGTCTGCGAGCTCATATGTGTATCAGTCCTGCTGTGTTTAGGCCTTGTTTTCTTGGTGTTCTCCATTCCCTCTTGCTCCTACAATCTTTCTGCTGCTTCTTCCACAGGGTTCCGTGAGCCTTGAGGGGGGAATTTGATGAAGTCAATCCACTAAGGACAGAGTATCCCAGTATATGTCACTCTCTGCACATTGCCCAGCTGTGTATCTCTGTTTTTATTCCCATCTACTGCAAAAACGGAGCTTCTCCAATAATGGCTGAGCAACACTCTGATCTATGAGTATAGCAGAGTGTCATCAGGAGTCATTTTATTGGTACCTTCCTTTAGCAGAACAGTAGTGTTTGGGTTTCCCCTATGCCTCAGGGCTATCTAGTCTCATGCTTTTATACAGATTGTATAAAGGGATTTATTTACCTGGGGAAACAGAAAACTTTAACAAGGCTTTCTGCAAAGATGAAGCCATGATAGAAAGGACAAGTTGTATTAGCCAAAAGAGTTAGAAGATATGGCATGAAAATTCGCATCCCAAGAACTAAAGGTTGGTCTTCTACTCCAGTCTACCCTTGGCTGCTTGCTAGACATCATGACCTTCTTTTGGACCTTTCCTCTCCCTTTGGGATTCACCAGACCCTGTATCTGTCTTACCCGCCATCCTTTAGCCAGCCCGTATGGTACAGAGATGTAGAAAACCTACATGCACATCCTGGCAGAGCTCCATCAAACTCCAGGGACCCTTGAGCTGCTGTGTCAGATCCACACTCCAGGCTCAGCCAGGTCTACACATCTTGTGCTCTGGGCCAGTCTAATGAGTCTGCTGGGACTGGACACTCTGAGACCTCCCCAACTCCCAGACCTATACCACATACAGCAAATAGTGCCTGGCCCAGCTTGTTGAGTCCTGTCTGCACCTCTCCTGACCTCCAGGTTCAGGCCAGGTAGCATATCCTGTGTGCACAGCCTAGCCTGCTGTGTCTACCTCAGATACACGTCAATCAACAGAAGCATATATGCCTGTGTCATACCATAAAAACATGAACAGTCAAGACAGTATGTCTGCCTCAAACTCCACCAGTCCTACAGAAATGCTCTCCAGTGAGAATTGTCCATATGAACCCAGAACACATAATGTTTTACAAAAATCATAAACATCATCAAAGACTTCAGAAATTTAAAGAAAACAACAAGCTTGATGAACATAAAAAAAAAATGAACCCAAAAAGAATAAATGCCTGAATGATATTCAAGAAAACACAAATACAGGGAGGAGGTAACAGCACAGATAATCCAGGATTTGAGAGCCAAATTTAATAAGGACATAGAAACATCAAAGAGAACTTAAGCTAACATGAGGATGGAAGTGAAAAACCCAATATCTAGAAAAGTCACTGGAAAGGCATACAAGTAAAATGGATCAAAGGGAAGACAAGATATCAGGACCTGGAGATAAAGCAGATGAGTTAGGCCACACAAAGAAAGAATCTGAAAAGTTTTAAAAGACACAGAAAAAGAACAAGCAGACATCATGAAAAGATAAAATCTTCCAATTATAATCATAAATGAGGAAGAAGACAATGTATAGAACAGATCTTTAACAAGACCATAAAAGAAAACTTCTCCAAACTAAGGAAAGACATATCCATACCAATACAAGAAGCATACAGAGCCCCAACTAGACAAGACCAGAAAAGAAATCCCTTATGGCATATTATTGTTAAAACACTAACTATACAGAGCAGAGAAAGTGTTGAAAATTATGAGAAAAATACAAGCCACATATAAAGCAAAACTCAGCAGAACAATACCTGAGTTCTCAATGGGAACTTAAAAGCCACAAGAACCTGGAACAATGGATTTCACATTCTTAAAGACCATGACTACCAACCTAGACTACTGTACTCAAAAAATAAATAAATAAAGATATATCTGCCATGGTTGAAAAGAAAGAAAATCTTTCTGTGACCTAAACATGCTAAAACAATTAGATCTAGACCAACACTAAACGGGATTCAGGACGTAATACTTTGGACTAAAGATAGAGATAATAAGTACAGTGAAGAGCCTCTAGTAAGAAAAAAATGAAGTTATAATTATTGAAATATAAAGTACAACAAGAACACAATGGCAAACAAACAAAAAAACTTCACTAGTAACTTTAAATGTTGATGGCTTTAACTTTCCAATCAAAAGACATGGCTTGGCTGAATGGATTAAAAAGCAAAATCTATTTTCTACTGATTATAAGAAACTCATCTTAGAACTAAAGATCGATACCACCCGAAAGCACAGAAAAAAGTCATTCAACTCAAATGGGATCAGGAAGCAAGCAGATGTTGCCCTTCTATTATCAGAGAAAACAGACTTCAAACTGAAACTAATCAGAAGAGACAAAGAGGGATAATTCATTCTAATTAAAGGAACAATTAACCAAGAAGACATTACTTATAGCCCTAAATGTATATGCACTATACTGTAGCTTCATGAAGAACCTCCTACTGAATTAAAGACATGTTAATGTCAACCCATTAATAATAAGCTATTTCAATGCCCCCACTTTCTCTAATGCACACAAAGGTCATCTGAACAAAAAATAACAAAGGAATGACATCACACATCTGATGGACTAAACAGATAACAAACACCAAAGAGTGCATACTGTTCTTAATAGGCCATGAACACTTCTTCAAACAGACCACATCCTGCAACACATGACAAACCCTAAAAATAGTCAGAAAAACGGAATTACCTTCCTGTAGTCTATCTGACCATAATACAATAAAACTTAAATTAGACATTAAACACGTTTCTAATAAATTCACAAACTCATGGGGATTGGACAACTCATCACTGAATGAAAAAGGAGCCAAAAATAGAAACCGGAAAAGAAAATTCCCAGAACTAAACAAAAATGAAAATAGGACAAACAAAACTTCAGTCCTTCTTTGTCTCTCTGTCCTCCTGTCTCTCAGTCCTTCTTTGTTATTGGGCCTCCTTTGGAGTGATTCTTTCACATTTTCAGGCAATCTCTATCATTGAAAACAGTCTTATGAAGGAAATTCACAGCTCTAAGTGCTTACACATAAAAAACCAGAAAGGGGAACTGGAGCGATGTCTCAGTGACTAAGAGCACCAAATGCTCGTCTAGTGGATGCACTCAAGTTTGATTCCCAGCACCCACACACATTTAACAACCTTCTGTAACCCTGGGATCAGGAAACTGCTGACTTCTTCCGGCCTCTGCAAGGTGCACAGACATTTATGCAGGCAAGAAAACTCATATACGTTAAAAGCAATCAAACTATTTTCTTTTTCAAAAAATCAGAAAAAAACTTAGTGATGCAACCCTAAAAGGCTGGAAAAAGAAGAATAAACCAATCCCAAGTTCAGTAAATAGCAAACAATTAATACCAGAGCAGAGATCAATAAAATAGAAACAGAAAACAATACAAAGAATCAGTGAGTCTGAGTTGGTTCTTTGAGAAGATAGACAACAAAATCAACAGAACCTTGGCCTAATTGGCCAAAAGAAAGATCTAGAGGACCCAAATGATCAGAATCAGAAATAAGTAAATGGATGCCAAAGAAGTTCAGAATATATATGGAATACATTAAAACCATGCATTCCATTAATTAGGACAATCTAAAAGAAATGGATGTATTTCTCCATTCATCCAAACCACCAAAGTTAAACCAATAAAAGCTCAACAAACCAAGCAGACTCAACAAATGAGGAGATTGAAATGGTAATAAAAAGTTTTCTAACTTAAAAAACAAAAACAAAAGAGCCCAGGTAAAGTCATAGCAGAACTCTGACAGATTTACATAGATCTATATGTAATAGTTCTTAAATTACTTTAAAAAATAGTAACAGTAGGAACACTTCCTCCTTAGGTTTATTCCTAAATGCTTCATTTTTTTTGAGACTCTGTGAATGGAGTGTGTCTGTGATATCTTTCTGGGCATGTTCATTGTTGTGGGCATATAGAAAAGCTATTGACTTTTGTAAATTTATTTGTATCTTACCACCTTGCTGAAACTGTTGATCATTTCTAGGAGTTTTCTGGTGGAAGTTTTGGAATGTCATGTCATCTGCATATAGGGTTATCTGCCTTCTTTTCCTATCTCCATCCCTTTAATTTCCTTCTCTTGCCTTACTGCTTCAGATCTTATGCTTCAGATACTCTACTGAAGAGGAACAAGGAACTACAGAGGAAAAGGAAATCATCAAGTTTTCAGGGAAATGAATGGAACTAGGAAATATACTAAGTTGGGTAAACCAGACCCCAAAAGACAAATGCTGCATGTTCTCTTTTCTCTCTTTCATAGATCCCAAACTTGAGCTGTGAGCATATAAGCTAGAGTAACCACAGAAACTAGGAAAGTAAAAAGAGGGTCAAGAGGATGACTTAAGAGTCCCCACCGCTGTGATTGAAACACCATGACCAAAAGCAACTTGGAGAGGAAAGGGTTTATTTAAATTTACATGACTGAGGGAGCAGGAGCTGCAGCAGAGGCCATGGAAGGCTGCTACTTTCTGGTTTGTTCCTCATAGCTTTCCCAGCCTGTTTTCCTACAGAACCAGGACCACCAGCACAGGGGTGGCTGCCCCTAGTGAGCTGGTCCCTCACACATCAATCTCCAATCAAGAAAATGCACCACAGGCTTGCCCACAACCCAGTGTGGTGGGATATTTTCTCTAGAAGATCGCTCTTCCAAGATGATTCTATCTGGGGTCAAGTTGACAGAAGTGGGGGGCTGCATAGGGGGAATGCTAAAGACAGGTGATATCAAAGAGGGAATGGGAAAAACAAGGAGGGGACCTCTCACTTGAGAAGGGGTCAGTCCACAAGGACAGAGGGTCATGTGGGACAAATAACACTGAGGATGCTTGGGAAAGCCTTAAGGAGATGTATTGCTTTGTATCTGCCTAAAATTACATACAATACATGTAAGTGTACAGACATGAGAAATGGCTTTGGAGTTGTTGGTAAGGGGAGTCCAAGAGACTCCCCACACATTATAGGCTGTTACTATTGTTCTTGGTTGCCCCTCAGAGGTTGGAGGTCAGTCCTTATTGCTGAAGACACCACATATTTCAGACACAGGACTTAGAAGATTCGAGTTGGATCCAACCTGAACGATTCCTCCCTGGAGACTAGCTTCTATAGCCTGAGAAGGTGCTGTTCAGACTGTCAAGGGAGTCGTTCCCAGACAGTCTATGAAACACAAAAAAGAGCAGCACGACAAGATATGTCTAAAGACACATCACTGTCACTCATATCTTGGTGTCCACCAATGGGACAGAAGACCCGCTCAACAAAAGGGAAACCATGCCTGGTACTGGAAACCCAGCAGACTAGCCAGGGCTACTGAGCTCATGGATCTCAGAGAACCTACTCCAACCACTGTACTAGGGCAGCAGGGTCCCCGACTGAGTATAAGCTCCCAACCTGCATCCAAAAAGCCTCTCTTTGCTACAGCCAGGGAAGCACAGAGGTCAAAGTGCAAAAACTAACTGATCATGGGGTAAGCAGCCCCAATGGACAGTCTACAATATAACTCCTGCACCTTGGGCTCAGGGAGCGTCATGGAAGAGGAGACAGAATGTATGACCCAAAGGACATGGGAATAGTGGGACTGTGTCCTAGGAATGACAGGGAAGCTTCAGCAATGATACCTCAACAAAACAGCTACCTAAACAAGTTCTGAACAAGCACAACATCAATAGACATCTTATGATTGAGGAATCTCATGGGCCCCGCCTTTAGATAGGAGCTAAGAGATGTTGAAAATGGAAGAAGTATTCTCCCCTCCTCCCCCAGGGAGGGCAGAATAACTGCTAAGTGGTTATCCAATATAAGAAGTAGCTCTGAAATAATTTACTTGATTAAAGTACTTAATGGACTGCTGAGGGTAGTAGTGTTTATATATGTGATAATGTGTGTGTGTGTGTGTGTGTGTGTGTGTGTAAGACAATAATGAAGAAGAGGCCAATGAACTAAGAATGAGTGGGGGGAGGGGTGACATGGGAGGAAAAGGATGGAGGGAAATGGTGTAATTATATTGTAATGAACAACAACAACAAAAAAAACCAAAATGCTTTTGAATGAAATAAAAATAATATTGTTTTTAACCCTTTATTTTTGTAACAAAACTTTTCAGTGTCATGTCAAACTGTCGGGAGCAATGTGCAGTAAAATCAGGTCTGGTGGATCAGAGCCACCTCCAGGAGCACAGCCTGAGGGAGAAGCCTGCCCCGGAGGACTCTGACAACAGTGGAGCACAGCAGGAGTGAAGTGTTGGTGAAGGCAGAATAGGAGGAATCAGTTAGGACATGTGATTCCTGTGTCCTGACAAGCCTCCAGCCAAAGAAGGGATCAAACTAACAGTTCTGTAATTGCAAGGCCTATGTGTTAGGAAGAAAGGCCCAGGAAGGTAGCTGCCGCCCAGGATGTGGAGAAGGGCGGACCAGCTTTCCTGCCTTTATTCCCACTGTCTGGGGAGCGTGAGAAGACTCTCCTGAGAAAATTAAATTGGACTTTGAAGTCTGAGTGGAAACTAGGCAGGGGCTTGGAGGCAAGAGTTCCCCCAAGGGGTGTATTTGTGCAGAGATCTTAGGAAGAAGCCATATCTTAGGGACTGAAAGCATGTGAGGCTGAGAGTGGGTCCCGATGCTCCCAGGAAACCAGAGCAGGGCCAGAATGATCCTATAGGCTACACCGATGAGGGTTTTTGTGTTGTTTTGTTTTGTTTTTCTTCTCGTGAAAGGTATTTCAAATAGTTGAAGCAGAAGGTTGGGGTGATGTTAAGGGTAGAGACATAGAGAAGAGGCCCACTTAGACAAGAAAAAAAGAAAGAGCAAAGCATACAACGGGGTGACTAAAAAGGAACGAGGAGGATGGCATCGGGACGCTACAGGAGCCGGATTTACCAGGGACGACTTCTCCTTTCTCACGGTAACTGACATTCTGAGCAACTGTTGTCATCACTGCTTGTTTTAGGTGTAAGAAATCGGGAATGGCCATCCAAACTCACAGGCACGCCCTCTGCTCTCAAAAACAAGAGCTTCGTTCTTTGCGAGTGAGAAAGACGCCTGTATGCGGGTGTACGGCATGTGTTTTCTCTGCGCTGTAGCGCTTCGAGAGGGCACAAGTTGTCACTTTTAGCTTTTCTTCACGTCAGACTGCCACAAGTCTTCGATTTGCGCAAATCATGACATAGTACAATATATAGTACTAATAAAATATGCCTATGCTCTCCCAAAGTGGGGTCGAGAAAGCCAGAGGACAGGACAGACAAAGGAGAACAAACACCAGGGGAAACAGATTCTGACATGGGAAACTGTGGGCATACGAAAGCTATGAAGGAACTTAACCCGCCTAGTCCTGTCCTCTCAGCGCACCACTGTGAGAATCAAGTCTATTATTAATATCATCATCATCATCATCATCATCATCATCATTAATATGATACTTACGGAGATCGGAGATCTGGGAGAAGCCAAATGTGTAAAACAGAGCACTTGCAGACAGTCCCTGCCAGCTAGACCAAAATTTTCCTTCTTTTTTTCCCCTTGCGTTTTTAATACCGTCGGAGTTGTAACACAAATGCAACTCCGTGTCTTGCTTTCGATATTGAGAGGGCAAACGGTCACAACCTCAGTCTTTAGTATAACGGAAAGACAGTTGAGGAAAGTGGTTCGTGTGCGATTCTGATTAAAGCTGCACTGCAACCCTCAACTACCAGGGGGGGGGCTTGGCTTTGAAAGAGAGTAATTTACCATTCGTGCCTGCGCGTCCTTCCGGGTTTGGCGGGCTCTGTGCCAAAAGCCCCAGAGCCTTCGTGTACGGGCGGGCGCGGAGCAGAGCAAAGCGCAGAAGTCGGAGCCCAGGGCTGTATAGACTTCTGGCGCTATGCGGTACCTGCCGTGCCTGTTGCTGTGGGCATTCTCACAGGTCTGGGGACAATCTGAAGGTGGGTGAGTAAAAGCGCACACAGAACCGGCTGGAAGGGGGAGAGCGCCTGGCTACAAGCGCTGGGCGGTAGTGGGCGGGCGGAGGTGGGACTCGGCTTCCCTATCTCAGCAACAAGTGGGAGGAACAAGGTATTGATCCGGCTCAGAGCTGAGCGCAAGTCAGAACTACACTGAGCCTGCCTCTCCTTCGCAAGCCCAGCTTTTCCTACTGCAGTGTGTCTGTAGACTGGGCCCATTCACTAAGTTCTTTCGTTTCCCATTGTTTCCAGTCCAGCAAAAGAATTACACCTTCCGCTGCCTGCAGATGTCTTCCTTTGCCAACAGAAGCTGGTCCCGCACAGACAGCGTGGTTTGGCTGGGGGATCTGCAGACGCACCGTTGGAGTAATGACTCGGACACCATCAGCTTCACGAAGCCATGGTCCCAGGGCAAGTTCAGTAACCAGCAGTGGGAGAAGTTGCAGCACATGTTTCAAGTCTATCGATTCAGCTTTACCAGGGACATACAGGAATTAGTCAAAATGATGCAGCCTCAGGAAGACTGTGAGTGGAGGGATGGAACCCTGAACCCAGTGGGCGAGAGTGATCAGAACCTCAGCTGAGTTGAGCTTTCTTTTACCGGGGAACTGGGTTGGATACTTAGTAGCAACAACTGGGCATACTTGATGAGCTTCTCTTTTCTGTCCACCCTTATGACTTTCACTTCTGTCTAAAAATAATCCTTGTCCCTTCTGAAAATAGCCCGTTTCTGTTCTAGGACACCGTGATCATTTCCCTCAACTGGCACCTTACTATAATCTTCATGTCAACTTCATGTCCCTCCTTCCAAACCCCTTAATCATTCATTACCTCTTTGGTCTCCACCCACTCCTTACAGATCCCATTGAGATCCAGTTGTCTGCTGGCTGTGAAATGTATGGTGGGAATGCTACGGAAAGCTTTTTACATGTAGCGCTTCAAGGAAAATACGTCGTGAGATTCCATGGAACGTCCTGGCAGAAGGTCCCAGAGGCCCCATCTTGGTTAGACTTGCCCATCAAAGTGCTCAACGCTGATCAAGGGACGAATGAAATGGTGCAGACGCTCCTGAATGACACTTGCCCCCAGTTTGTCCGTGGGCTCCTAGAGGCAGGGAAGCAGGACCTAGAGAAGCAAGGTCAGCTGGCTGTTTTCACTCTGGCTCTCTACTTGAATCCATCTAGGTTCTTCCATCACTGTAAGCTTTAGAGGAAGGGCAAGGCCTAGGAAGAGGTGATTAAAGCATGTGGCGTTTGTTCTTTCCACTGACAGCCACTCTTGGATTCTATAAATTGAGTTAAATAAACACTGGGGATAAAAACTGAGCCATGCTGTGTCTGAGACAGGCTGTATCAGCTGAACTCGGGTTGTTCTAGAGTACAGAGGAGGGCTACAGGGGGCTCAGATCAGGGAGGGGGGTAGAAGTGTCAGGCATGGTTTTCCTAGTCAGAGGGATACAAATGGATTAAACTAGTAGGCAACTTCATCTCCAGAGGTAGTCCT